>OZ020526.1:15927450-16550081 GCA_963971425.1 Bryoerythrophyllum caledonicum | reverse complement strand
CCTAACTTGGTGGCAATAATTAATGCTATCTTCGTTACCCAACTTCAAGTGATTGGTGAACTGATGTTAGGGTAATGTTCTATATCAACAAAAAAAAATTGTAAATGCAGTTCTATTTAACAAGATTGCAAACGCTTACTGTCTCTCCTCGATGGGGTTGATTGTGGAGATGTTGTAGTCCGCGGTATGTGATACAGAGTCCTTCACTTTCTCCAGCAACTTCTACCTGACAAACCCATATCAGAAAAAGTTTTATTAACAAAGTTAAAGAGTTTGGGCTTCAAAAAGTGTATGCTAAGTTTGCATGGTATATAATATATGGAATATTGAGAGCCAACTTCTACGCACACATGCAATAGTACCTTCATGCAAATCTCAGCGACAATGCACTTACCATCAACGGAGATGACGACTCGCCTTCATTGTCTTCAATGTTCGGAAGATCGCAATCACTATCACGTTCGAAAGAGTTAAATGACAACACCTTCGTTGTTTCAGATATGTCTACCTCACCAATACATGCCTTGTGCTTTCCCATCCTAGATCTCTGCAATTGCTTACGACTCGAAAAGAGAATACCTCTCCTCCTTCGTTTCTTCTTCCTCTCACTCACTTGAACAAGACAGTCGTTGCTACAAATCCTAGACATTTGAGAAATGCCAATGCTCCTAGCCTATACGACTTAACAAAATCGGGAATGATTCATTTGAAGATGATGCTCATTGAAATCAACCAAAATCCAATGTCGACACCACAATTCATTTATTTAATCCCCATAGCAACTATATTGCAATTAGTATTTATTGATATTGCTAATCGTAGCTACCTATCTGTCCTCGGCTGGAATTTACCTCATTTTGCTTCGCATTCACTACTATATTGAACAACATAACCTTTATGAGCTGTTCAAACCTATATTAGATCCGCTACAACTACTTCGTACACAATGATTTCAAATTTGGAGCGCAGTCTGTGATCCTCCTCTACTTAATTATAACATAAGTGCGCTTTTGAAATTACTATTGTTCGCCTTCTCCTCGTATCATTGCACTAATAATTCATCACTTAGTTCTATTTCAAATTGGATTACCCTCTATCATAAGATTAGGTAAATCCTGGACATAGTTCATGTCCTCAACGCCACCATTATGAAATTTGTCAGTTTCCGTGAACAATTTGATTTAAATTTTGCTTAAACTGGATCTAGACTTGCATTCTTTATCAATAATTGTTATCATGCTTTTCATCCAACATCTGCGAGTCTGAAATTCCTGGTTGTTTTAGAGTATATATCAAATAACATCTCATACTAGTAATCTCTCATTCCCTTGTATTGCTTCTAAAGTTCTTTGTAATGGCCTCTGCTGATTTAGGTAGTGTAGGTATTGTTGTGATTCATGGTCAGGGCGAAGAAATCCCAATTACATTCCGTGTAGCATATGATGGTCATTGCTCAGTTACAGCGAGTAGACTTTCTTCTAGGTTTCAGTTGTTGGAAGATTCAGTTTATGTTGATGAAGAAGTACGTGACCTAGAGTCTGGTGTTGTTACTCACACCATAGGTCAGGATGCCATCATTTCCGACGAAGGAAAATCTTGGCTACTCAAGCCTGGAACTTTTAGGGTGTACGGTGTTAGACGAACTCCTGACAGTTTATCCACCCAAATTTTGGGATCTCGAGTTTCTATAACTAGCGATCAGCTAACAAGCGTCCTTCGCAAAGTCAAAGTTGAGCCAGGTTCTGAAATTATTCACATTTTGAGTGATGACTCGGATACAGACACCCCAATTCTTGCTGATCAAGTGAAACCAGATAGTTCTGCATCTCTTGTACATTTAGATTCACCAGTTTGTCAATCCTCTCATGACAATCGACCCGATCGTGTGAAACCTCCTCTTCCACCATCAACATCACCTTCGCCATCTATCGTAGAATGTATACGGAAACTTGGTGCCAGAAAGGGGTCAAAGTCTATTTTGTCCAGAGTTGATTTTTGAGAGGTCTCAATTTCTACTGTGGATTGCTTGCCTCCAAGCTTTGATGGGGATTTCATTTTTGTTTTGCCTCCAGCTTCACTATTGTCTTCGCAGTCACAAGCCAAGCTACTGCAGGGCATGGACAAGCGTCATGATGGTCATGCGTGGACTCGTACAATCACAACCCACATTATGAATGACTTCGGTCTCTCTTTTAGAATGTCCTCATGCCTAGGTCACTTGAAGTGCGTCAATGACCAATGTAACTACCTTGATAGAGTTCATAGACCAACTCCAACCAATGAGACAGAGTAGGATGGAGCATCGTACTTAACATTTGTCCCTGATTCAAAACCACCAAAAGGCTCAACTGTTGTTTGCAAAGTGTGTCAGACTCCTCCTTCATGCTTAAACGTCTGCTCTGCCAAAATCTACTACGTCTTAAGTCCACCTCCGATGTCTCGTGCTTGTGTTCATATTGGTACTCACTCACATCCCGTAAAGATTGGTGTTGACAGAGAGGCTGAGGAACAATTGACGACACTCCTTAGCGAGCAAGTTGAGAGAACTCCGTCCGCTACAACATCTGCTATAGTGTTGGAGGCCGGGAAGGAATTTGTTGCGGAACTGTTGCTGAATCCAGAAGGTGCCTCTGAACAGAGTCTTTCGAAGGAGGAATTGGTGCATGTTCTTGAGAGGAGCAAGAACTTAACATCCCCAAATCTGCGAAACAAGGTCTCATCCTTCCGTTATCTCAGACGCTACGGAGTCATGGATAGCATAACAAAGCTTAGAGGATCGAGCAAATGGGCGTATTTGCAAAACAACATGTTTCCTGGACAAGGAGAAGCGTCCGACAAGGTATTTGTTTTTAAAATGTCTGAAGTTGGACCCGGCAGTGGTGTCGATCTTGTCATGCGGATGCAAACTGGTGGTGATTTACACAATGCTTGGATGATGTTTGACCATGCCAAGCGAGTGAAGGGCTGGACCACAATGGCTTGTCATGTCTACGATGCTTCCTATTGTCGTGTCATGACAATAGCAGTTTGTGACATGCAATCTGAGGACGTTTAGGCCCAAGTTGTATTTTGGAAAAACTTGAATGCCGTTGTGGGACGACATGGCATTTCCGTGCCCAATTTCCAGGGATTTATGGCGGACAGCGCCGAAGCTAATTGGAATGCAGTGAGGATCATTTATGGTTCTGGCGATGCAAAGATTCGAATGGACGATCGGGAGCGTACATGCTTATTCCACTGGACACAATCTCTTGAAAAGCACACAAAGGCGGATATTCGACCCGATCTGCAAGAGCAACATCGTCGTCTATGTAAGCAATACAAGAATGCAAATTCTCTAGAAGACGCGCAATCTAAATACCTTGCCATCAGATCTTGGTGGTTATCATCAGGCGCTACAACCGAGGAAGGCCTTGTTTGTCTGGACCTATGGCTTGCTTTTTGGCACTTTCGGTACCGCCAATGGGGTGGATTTATGGAGCTTGTAAGTGTAAATTTATTACCTATGCGAATTTCTATCTTACTTACAGATTAATTTATCTTCTTGCTTATAATTTGAAGTACTATCTTACTTATAAATTGATATGTCATCTATTCTCTAATAGCTTGCTACATGTGGCAGAATCTCAGTGAAGAAGAACTCGTGGAAATGCCGTCTTGTAACCTTGCGGAGACAGTGCACAACAAATGGCTCCAACAATCGGGAAAGAGGGGAAATGATTTATATGTAGCGACAGTGGACGACTACGTTAGAGCATTCACGCAAGTGCTTGCATACTATCATTTCTCTAAAGGCGACAGAGCAGGCACTGGCCCAAGTAGAGACGATCTTCGTGTGCGCCTTGCCCAACGCAATGCCAAGACTACAGGAGATCCAAAGAAACTCCATGCGGCCTTAGAGGTAATGCCAGGTGCTTCAGAATTTTGTACGAGAGAGCCCCATTTTGAAGGTGAAGAGGTCTTCATATCTTTGAAACGAAGGACAGACATCCCCATTGGATCAGAGTATGACTCTCATCGCCCAGACAAGATCAGCATGTCTCGGCCGGCAAAGAAAGTACGTTGCGATGGAGGCAGTTCTGTTGGTCATACACGTGACTGTGAGTCCGAACCTGTAGCAGAGATTCCTCGAGCTGAAGAGACGACAACGACCACACCAATTCCGCAACATACGAAGGTGGTCCTTGAGACGACTTGTAATGAGAAGGAGTGGCACATAGCGCGGCTTCCAAGGACTTCAGCAAAAGCTTGCTTTGCACAACAAGCCATAACAAAGAAAAAATGCGTTGCCAAGATTGTCCAATACAACAAATCTACAGCAGCTCCTACTTACACGGGAATGATGACCCATTACAAGAAGAACAAGGTGGAGCAGATGCAGTTTTTCTTTTGCAATGACGATATTGAACGTTGTGTGAAGGGCACAAGGCGCAAGTGGGTAGTGGCTAAACCAAATGTGCCCGAAGTTTGGCCCGTCAAGCTTGGTACGAACCTTACTCGACAAGAAGTCTATGCTCTAGAGCATGCCGGATTTCGATTGGCAGAACGCCCTATACTATCACCACATGAATTGTTTGGGGATTTTACCGGACTTATCAATTTTGAGGAGTACCCAGCACCAGTTTTTCCGAACGATTACCCGAAGCGTAGGTTTGGGAAGAACATTCGACGCAACTCCAAGGCCCCATCTATGAAACACTCCAACAGCTATGCGTCCGCCCTTTCAGTTAACGGTAAAGTTCAAAAGGTCACCATGCTTCCTTCTCCAGGGTTGGGTTCAATTATTACATTTGAATCTATCCAAGGATCCAAGGCATCGTCATATCTTATCACTATTGGACAATTTCCGAGCTGCGATTGTCCGTTTTTCAAAGATATGGAAATGAAGTCCCTAGGGAAGCGTGGTCAATGGGTAAATTGCAAATATATGTACCATATTTTTACTCAAATATGTCATCTTCTTCCTGAGGTAGATCAATTTATCCACGCACCGAGTTTTAGCTACAATGAAATCAAGCGCGTGTTGGAAGTTCTTCTATCCAAATGCCCCCCTGCTGTAACGGATTGACATTTGGATATACTGTATTTGTCATTGTATATTCAATTGAAACACTGGTGTGACTAAAAGGGCCACCAATACATATTGCGATACGTACTTCTTCTACAGTTTCATCTTACCATGGTTACTTCTACTTACTACTCATCTTACCATTGTATGGAATCCTATAACGGATTATCTAGGATGTTAGGCCTTCTTTGTACACTATAAATTTCTACTATGGCTCTTTGTCATTTGATTACCATACTTGACTCCAGGAATAGTACATAAATCTTAATGTGCAGCTCATCCTAAACCCTAATAATAACCTTTGCGAATTATTATTGCTTGCATTTCAGGACAAAGTGAAAGTATTGAGTATGAAAGTGAAGAAGATAACATTTTTCCACAATTCCTGTCAAGATATCAGGATGTTAGGGATAGTCTTTACTGATTAAATATATGCATACTTTGAACAGTTTCAATTCAACATATGGCTAAAATAGGATTTTCAAATCATCCCAAATTCCTCCTCTCCTTCTGAATGTAAAAATGCAGTTACAAAAAATTCCATTTCCACGGTTATAGGATAATACGTTTTTGACATTAAAAGATAACTAAAGTTTGCAAACAGTACACGAACTTTTTATTTATAGCCATTTGAAAAAAAATCATACCAATATTATCAAGTTCTGAAGAAATTATAACCTAAATCCAATATTTATCTGCTCACCGCTCACCGCTCACCGCTTTCTGCTCACAAAATAGCTTCGCTCGCATTCATCCATGATGGTTGCAAATGATTTTGATTGGTCCTAGTCCTTAAGCATTGCCAACATTGAACACGCTCTACCATGTCTTTTCCTATACTACTGTAATCACTTTGGATCTTTGTCTACACTTCTAACTTCACCTGTCAAGTCATTGCTAATAAAAGTTCTTCATGTAAGGTTCTGACCGATGCTAAGTTGGCGAAAATGTCGTCATGTATATTGATAGAGAATCTTACATGAAGAAGTTTTATTAACTAAAAAAACAATCTGCTAGTCGACAATGTTGATGACATGGCTGCGCATTCATGCAGGTTGTTGTCCACTAGTAGTTTCTCAAGGATGAGAAGCCGGGAGCTTGTCCTAACAAAGAAGAACTGCGACTTTGTATTGTCTATCGTATTGGTTAACGCACTAGAAATGCAAAGAGTTTTTGTGCAACCTTGCCACAATGTCTAGTGTAGACAAATTCTGCACATAGGATCTTCACCTGGAACGTTAAGAAGAATTTATTTTGTTGAAACAAAAAGCGGAACTCCCTTGTGGTTTTGAATTTGACTCCCATGGCCAAGACAAGATGAATTTTTCCCGTCTACACCTTACAAGACGGCATAATAATCTAAAGATCTCACATCCTATGACTCTGATACACCCTCTAAAACAAGCTTCTTTTAGTCGAGGTTGATTTGTCCAAGAATCCGCCTTCTTCGCCCCTTGTGCAGATTATTAAATCTGCTGAAGAGATTGATTGTGACAAAGAGCAATGGCACATTACCTGACTTTTAGGACCTCAACAAAAGTTTGTTTTGCCATGCATGGCATTAAAAAATGTATAGCAAGGATTGTTCAGAACAGGCGACCTACATCTACTCCAACTTATATTAGCCTTATGGAAAATTACAAATAGACCAAACTAGAAAAGATGTAGTTCTTCTGCAGAAACAATATCCATTGTTGTGTCCACAGTCCTCAATGACCGTAGGTGGTTTCAAAACCCCTTGTCCTAGACGTCTCGCTGGTGAAGATGGGCACTAACCTTAGCAAGTCCAAGAAACTTGCTTTCAAATGTGGCAGATTTAGACTTGCCAAGTGTGTGGAGATGTATGAAGCGAAGCTGTTCGGCCAAGGCGTTTCACTAAACCTTGCAAATCATCCTCTTCCTCCTAACCCTTTGGACTACTCCACCAAGAGATTTAGAAAGAACATTCGCAGGAATCCTAAAGCTCCAACTACTAAACACCATAATAGTTGTGTCTCTCCACTATCAATAGGTGCAAAGATCTGCAACATCTTTCTGGAACCGCCTTCATGGCTATAATATTACTTTACAATCCAGTAGCATTTCAAAGGTTTCATGCTATATATTGACAATTGGCCGGTTCCCGTACTGTGACTATCTATCTTACACAGAGATGTCAAACAAGTCAATTGGAATGCTTCGTGCGTGGACCTACTACAAGCACCTCTACTACATATTTACCATGATTTGTGGATTTGACTAGGACTTAGATGTCACCGTGCACACTCCTAGTTTCACGTAGAATGAGATTAAATGAGTCCTTTGGATTTTGCTTCTAAAACACTACGGTGCTTAAATATACTTCAAAACTCTATAGGGTACTATTTTCTTTTACTTCTATGAAAATTGCAGTGAGACTAAAAGGGCAACGTCAATATTTTCTTCATGAGCACTTTTTTGTATATCACATGAAAATGATGGTATATTTAAGCACATGTGTTCTGTACTTGTAGAATTGTTTTAGGTCTCCGTACTCCTCTCTGTACCCCTCAGACCCTCGTTGTCCCTCTCACAAACATTATGTCCTAACTCAATCTCTATCAATCTTCCTCTAAACCGTATCTCTACTTTGAACTAACCCTTTTCATCTTTAATCCGTTACCCTCTCACTCTCCTTGATTCTCACAATTTCCCTACATGAACTCCCTTATCGATACCAGTCAGTGTCTCTCTATAACAGTGCTTCTCACTATCATTTTATTTATCCACCTCAATTGTGTTCTTGCTACCAACATTTTGTCTGCTCCCTCATTATCTATCCATTTATCTTTACTTCTTCTTTATCTTCTCAACAATAGAAATCATAAATTCCCATAATTGGATAACTTTATCACCACGGTCATAGGCCTTTGTCTTGATGACTTGCAATTTTTTCTTCTTTAAATCCTTTTATTGTAGAAAACTATTTTGGCTTGCTTGATGTATCAAGCACCTACTCCACGGTAATAGGGCCAATGATGTACTAAATTTAGTGCTTTTCTTTTAAATAATTTAAGAAACTTTTACTTTTTCCTTAAAACTCTCTACTTTTTGCGCTTTATGCTCGCAAACCAAGGCTCGCCACTCTCCGCTCGCATCTCTACGCTCGCAAAATAGCCTCGTCCGAGGGATGGCTTTTCTCGATTGGATTTGATACCCTTCATCACAGACAAAGCGGCACTCATTAGCTTTTCAACATCATCAAGTTTAGAGTATACCTCGGCGTTGCGGGCGTCGGTGTATTCTTGAGTCTCTTGAATGATGTCTTTCTTGAGAGTGGATAGCTCCAAGCGGAGTTTCTCGTGACCATCAGCCACAATAGCGGCCATTTCTTCACGTATGTTGGTGGTGGGAGCCATGGTGGGGTTGATGGCTGCAACCGTGTTCACCAAGGCGGTGTTTATGTCATTGAATCCCCATTTCTCCACCAAAGTGGTGGAGGGGGATCAATGCCATCAAGACTACGGCGGTGGGGTCGAATTTCAACTTGGTGGCAACCGATGTTGAAGGTTTGGTTAAGGTATTGTCTACAGACAATAGGATTAGCGACTTGCACATTGGCAGAGCCATTGTCCTTGCCACTAATCTGCGGGTGGAACCAAATGTTCACAATGCTCTTGGCCTCCAAAGCTTTTGTGATGGCCTCCGTGGTTTCAACCACGCTCAGTAGGATTGGCAAATGAGATAGCGTGAGTGTGAGTGCATCCTTCTTGGCCCTATCAGTGGCTGTAAAGGTTCCAGAACTGTTGGGCTTCGCAGGGATGATCTTATGGAAGGTCGTATTCTGGTGCATCGCTAGTTTCTTTGCTTGGATAGGAGTGGGTGCCACAATCCATGCAAAGGGCTCCTTCTCCTGTTTCTAGACATCAGTAATTTCAAACTCAAGGTTACAGGTAAAGCCATTAAGAACCACGTTATGAAATAAGGTGTGCGCAGGAATACCACATAAGTTGTCACTCTTGATGTTGACGGATAGGCCTTGATGGGCCACTGCATGCCATGTTTTGCAAACTTTATCCAAGGACATCGGTCCCATAGGGTCAAGTTGCAACGTAAAATATTGTGTGCCTTTGAGTAGAGAGGTGGCATTGCCTGCGGGGTTGAGAAGGTGCAACTTGATCAATCCTGAAAAGACATGTCTTTGCCCTTCATTTTTTATCCCTTTGGAGTGGATGGCAAGGGGATCCAAAAGGTTAGTACCAAGGGGAATGTCCATCTTAGTGAGTCTATCCCTAGCAAGCCATTTGACATCGTCGTGAAAGAATAGAGTCTTAGGTAGTTCGAACAGGATGGCTACATGAAAATCATACCATAGACCAATTTCAGGATTAGTGGCAATATCAAATGGGAGTTGTGTGAGGTTATAGTGTTGCCCCTCAACACCATCTTCTCTTACCTTGGGATATAACATTTGAGGAATTCTGGGGTAAGATATTGTGGCACTCATGGCTTCCTCTGCCTCTGATTTGGGTACTCCTCTAATCATCATATCAGATACGCTCTCACCACTAAATAATGGGTCGAGGTTTGCGTCCTTCGC
The DNA here is from genome assembly GCA_963971425.1 of Bryoerythrophyllum caledonicum. Taxonomy (NCBI): domain Eukaryota; kingdom Viridiplantae; phylum Streptophyta; class Bryopsida; order Pottiales; family Pottiaceae; genus Bryoerythrophyllum; species Bryoerythrophyllum caledonicum. The sequence goes on along the minus strand of OZ020526.1, from coordinate 16,540,455 downwards.
AAGCTTCTCCATGTTGGGGAAGCCCAACCAGAAGTGGAATGTGGATTGGTCTAGAGTGCTACTACTAGGATTTGGTTCTAGGGTGCTACCTCTTTGTTTCTTTGCAGGGTGTTGTACTTCTAGGGGGTCGATGGTGGAGGTTTTGTCCTTGCAAATTATCTTGGGGTTGGCTTCTCCATTTTCTATGTCCATGGCTTCGGTGGTGGTACTAGGCTCCTTTTGGGGCTGCTCCATAGTGTTACAGGGGTCAGCGTAGGTGAGTTGGTTTATATGGTCAGGAGATAGGAGGAGAGATGTAGATTTCCAACACTTCTAGCTTGTTCTGGAGAATGTAAGATATCCATCCTCTTGGTCGTCTGAGAGATGAATTAGGGGCTCTGGGTGTTGTTGTTGAGGTGGGGTGGGGTTGGTTTCCAAGGTCTTCTTCTTCCTACCTCATGGTTTGGGGGTGAGGTCACGCTTCAGAGTTGGGGTAGTTGGTTTCTTCGCAACCAATGGTCTTGTTTTGGCAGGTGTGACTTCTACTCTAGAGGTTCTAGTAGATTTGGCTTGTCTTGGGCGTGGGTTGTTTTCGAGGTCTACTTGTAGCTCTCCACTATTGGTCTTTTGATGTGCGTCTACGCCTCTATCTTTCTCCACAATGGTTTTACGGGGGGTGGATTGGCATGAGCCTCCAGAACTCATGCAATTTTGTCTGGCTCTACTAGTATTGGTGGTAGGAGGGGTTGAGTATAGAGGGGGAGACGTTGGAGAGAGGGTAGTGGGGGTTAAGTAGTGTCTAGAGTAGTTTGTAGGGTGGTGGGGTAGTTCTTGTGAGGAGGAGGAGGAGGTAGTAGAGGAAGAAGGAGGTCACAAGTAGGGAGGAGGGTCGCTACTATGGAGAGAGGGGGTTGCAGGGGAGAAATATGGGTGTAGTGGGTAGTTGCAGGGGAAGAGAAGGTGGGTCAAAAAGGGAGGGAGGGTCGTAAATAGGGATCGTTGTGTTTGAATTGTTGTGCCTGGAGGAGGTCGCAAGGTGGGAGGCGCCGCGTTTTCTTGAGGCGTTGGATTTGGGCGTTGAATGCGGGTGTTGAATCGCTTGAGCTGGATTTGATTGTTAGGGTGCTGAATTTGGGCGTTGAGCTGTCTTGAATTGGACTTCAACAGCTTTGCTCGGCGGATGTAGTTGTTGGGTGCGCTTGACTCGGGCTGCCGCTGGGTTGCTTGGCGTTTCAGTGGAGTTAGGTCGAAGAGGGTGAGTTGCTTCACTTTGCAGGTGGGGAGTACCTGGGGGGTTGAGTTGCAAGGGTTGATTTTCTTGGTCTTGCAAGTGGATTGAGTCGTAGGGGTTGGGTTGTTGCGTTTCTATTGTGTCTGCTCCTATTTCCGGTTGTGTAGGAGCTTGTTGGCGTGACAGGGAGGTTGGGTCGCGGGAGAGCTTACTCGAGTGTTTTTTCCTCGCAGGTGAGGAGTACTAGGACCAGGTAGCAAGCGGTCTTCGGGCGCTTCTCGAGTTGAGTTGAGTGCTTCTTGATTTGGGTGCCTGCTGTTCTCCTAAGTCGCGGGAGGGCTTGTTGTCGTGTGAGGGGGGTCGGGTTGCAGGAAAGTTTGTTGGGGTATACTGTCGCATTGGTGAGGAGTTCCGGAACCAGGGAGCAAGCTGCTCTCCTAAGTCACGGGAGGTCATGTTGTCATGTTGAAAGGATTGGGTCGTAGGAGAGTTTGTTGGGGTGTACCGTCGCGCAGGTGAGGAGTTTCGGAACTAGGGGGCAAGCTGTTGTCCTAAGTCGCGGGAGGACTTGTTGTCGTGTCGGAAGGTTGAGTCTCGAGAGGGTCGGTTGATTATGAGTATGGAAGGGGAGGTGCTCCAGATTGCGGGGGAGTCTATTAGCTGGGTTTCGGGCCTAGCTGTGGGAGAGTTTGTTTATCTAGAAGTACGAGAGGAGGGAGGGGTACAATATGGAGAAGAGGGGCAGGGAGAAGGGGAGAGGGGAGGGAGGAAGATGGGGGTGAGAGAGGGGGGGCAGGGGGAGGGGAAACCTGTTGCGGGAGGAGAGAGGGGAGCTGTTGCAGAGGGAGAGAGGTGATGGAGGAGATGGAGGTGTGGAGGTGATGGAGGAGGGTTGGAGGTTTTATAAGTATACTCACCTTATTTTTTTGTCAGTATTCTTGTTTTTTCGTGCTGGTGATGTGCTTACCTACGTGTTGTTGTTGCTTGGCTGCTGGTCACTTGTCGTTGTCCGCCTCCAGATCATTTATCGCTGTTGATGATGATCTGTGGGGTTGTGATGGTGGTGCATGCAAATCTGCTGTAGGCGTGGGCGGGGTGACTTCTTTGCTTCTCTCGTTTGTTGTTTAGTTTTGCAAAGATTTTGCTAGCATTGCCGCGTGCGGCATACAAGTACACACGTCATATTGTTGTGCCTAGGGATTCTAGGGTTAGCAGTAAGGTGATTGTGCGTAATGTTGTGACTATTGTATGTGCGGTGTCTATTGAGAGAGATCCATATTGTATAAATGCAATGAGATGAGTAAAGTGTAACCTGAAATGGCTGGAGGTTGCTGCCGGATACCCTTGTTGAGTTGATCTCTTGCTCAATCTTGCTTGTGGAGTGTCTGGATCGGGAAAGAGGAAGGGACTTGTGAGAGGTAGCTGCTCTATTGATTCTCACCAGATCTATGTTAGATCTGAATTCTAACGCCTAACAGGCATGGATCTATGCACCAACACAAAAGCCCTCGCTTTCAGATCCACTTTGCTTAGATCTATCGCTCATGTACGTTTCGTGGTCAGCTAACCTCAGATCTGGTGTGTGAGCTCTTTTCAACACAAATCACTGCTTCCCAAAACCTCTCTGCAACTTTGATCTACAACTTATGGGGGCTCTCAACAAGGCCAGGCACTCTTGTCGCCCATGAACCCTACTTCTGAGAGACTAAGTCCTTCCTCCTCCCTCACCAGAAAAAACGAAGCTCACCTAGACTTCATTTTCGGCCTGTATAAATTGATCAACAATCCGTGTACTTACCATAGTACACTAATTGCAAACAAGTTGACAAATAGTGTTAGTCGTCCATGACATTCATGATACCCCAATCAACTTTCTTGTGCCAAAAAAAATGAAATAAACTAAAAAGATACCCCAAATCAATCACCAACCAGCCGTCATGTCTTAATTGCATAAAATAAAATAAAAAGATACCCCTAATTTACTTTTTCAAAACTTTACTTTTACAAAAGTATATTTTTCCTAAAATTAACCTTTTCAAAATTTTACTTTTTCAGAACTTTACTTTTTCAGAAACATTATTCTTTCAAAAAATTACTTTTCAAAAGTTCACTTTTTCAAGAAATTACCTTTACAATAATTCACTTTTTCAAAAGTTTATTTTTCAAAAGTTTATTTTTCAAATTTTCACTTTTTCAAAAATTCACTTTTCAAACGTTTACTTTTTCAAATCTTTACTTTTTCAAATCTTTACTTTTGGTAAAGCTTATTTTTACAAAAGTTTACCTTTTCAAAAGGTAAATCGTCTTTTTCCCCAAATTGATGTTTTACCCTAATTCTTGTTTTTTTTGAAAATGTTGTTTTCTTCTAATTGTTGTTTTTCCTAATTGTTGTTTTCCCAAAATTTTGTTTTTTCTTAATTGTTGTTTTTTCCCAATTGTTGTGTACAATTGGGAAAATTGTTGATACACTAAATGTGCACAAGTAAAAAATGATATATTCCAATCTTTACTCATATTATTAACCTATAAATGACAGTTTGTACCTACAATGTACAAATCAATTTTGGGCAGGTTTATAAAAATTCACTTTTGAAGATTGCATGATTTTTTTGTATGGGAGTACTTGTTATAATTGCATGTCTAGCTCTTCTTCTATTTTTTGAACTTATGGGAAATAACTATGGTGCTTCTATCATCAATAGCTCAAGTTTGGGCAGCTGGGTAGAGCACTATAGTGATGAATACTGGTACTGTATAGTTCACTATTGAACCTCATTTATGTGAGTAGCAGTGAAGGAAAGTTTTTGGCAACAATCATTGGTTTTACTTATGAATTCATAGATATTAAGAACTTTATATTTTTTATAAATAAACTTTTTTGATTATTAGAGTAAGGCGTGATAATTATATCTACCCTTCAAAATTCAAATCCAACAACTATTTCTTTTTGTAGTACATAAAATTGCTTCCCTATCAATTGCAAGTCCATTTTTCTTATCCTATACATCTCCAATTACCTTTGATTTTGGGAGTGTAATGACCCAACACAAGGTAGAACATAGATCCATAAAAGTAATGTGATGTGTAGGTAGTATTGGAATGCTCATTAAGGGTTTGTATGAAAGATGAACAAACAATCTACTCTCACTAATAAAACGTTAGTATTTTTAGATCAATGAAAGAGGTGAGAAGATGTGCTTCCATGTAATTCTTTAGAAAATATCTCTGATAGAGAAGGTATAGTGAGGTAGGGAATTTAGTGAAGGTGTTACTAAATTTCTCATTAGTATAAAATTAATGTCATGTGAGGCACAAGGTTTAAATGCCAAAGGCTTCTAATCAACATGTGTCTTCTCATGCAAGGTGCTCAATAAGGACACAATCCACCAGAAATTAGTACCATGTAACCCCTAAATTTCTTTATCAATTTCACATCTAAAACACTTTAGAAGTGCTCATTCTAGCTAATGAGTAAAGAAGGAAACCAAAACCTTCAAATTTTCTAGTTCTAACCAAAAGATCTCATTTAAGACTCACTAGTATCCCACTCACAAAATTTCACAAATTTTGACCGCATGGATTGAAAAATTATATGGTTTGAGGTAAAAAAGGGTTCATATTTTTCTTGCGTTGAGTGAATGAGCACTTGACCGCACTTGGTGTCAAATTTTTGTACTACGTAAGGTCTAAAATCATTACCAACACGCTAAGGAAGGTATTAGTTCCTTGGTTCGTACAAATTGGTCAGGTTTGGACACCTTGTATGGACCACTTTATTTAACACAATGGTTCAGACACAACATGTATTGGATGAGTACCACCTAGATATTACAAGGATATGATCTTGATTTACATGCCCGACCAATGCGTAGGATATACCAATTTTTAGAGGTAGAAAAGAGGTGTAGCATATCTAAGAAGAAGAACTTCGGTCTCTGTAGGAGCCGCTGTGAATATAGTGTTTGCTCATTCTATTCACTAATCCAATGGCCGCCAATCAAAGGATAGTAAATCTAGAGTTGTTTCTCCCTCTTGAGAATAAACACTTTACTATACCAGGTGCCTTAAAGACAACCAACATGTCATCCCTCCAAGGGACTTTTGGTTATTCATACAATGAGGTCATTAAAAACCTCCCACCATAGTGACCACTTTACTATTATACTTGGATGGACTATGGTGGTGGGCACCACGCCGACATGGTAATTTGAGCCAACCAACTCAGTGGGGATTTGCCTAAATACCCCAGTCGAGCGTTGCACCAAGCCTCAGGCTTGGAAGGGTGGGGGAGGATAGGGACAAAACCAACCGCAATTTTTATGTTGGAGGGGGGCTCTATTTAATCCAAGGATGAGCTACTGAGGATAAATGGGGCCGCAGACCCCAATTTTGTTTTAAAATAACCAAAAAAAGCCTCTAGAATCCTAAATCGGGCAGGGCCAGAAAAATGGACCCACCCGAGCCTAGCACTCGACCCACGCTCGACCAGGATGAATAAGGAGATCCACTCATTGGTGTGTCATGACTTAAACCACTACACCAAGGCCGTGGTGCCTTTTAATATGGCATACGTTTTCCTAAGGCCGTGGACCAAGGACATCGCAAATGCATATCTAAAAACATTTGTGCAATGAGTGGAGGTTCATACATTGCCAATTCAGGTTGATATCTTTTAGAATGAGAAACCAAAGAGTCATTAAGAAATTCTACATTGTATCTTGTAGGAAAAATATTGTTGAAAATATGAAGGTCTCTAAGTTTTATATGGAAAAGAAGAAGTTTTTTGGTACCTTGCTCAACCATGTGTAACAAAGAAGTGAAACTTTTGACTTGGATTAGAATGCTATTTTTCACTAAAGACAAGAACTTTTTTTGACAATAAAAAGGAAAATGATAGTACTTGCTAATATTGAAGATCTCACATAAAAAAAAGTGTCCTTGCAAAAAACTTTGGAGTTGTCCAATGTGCCCACACTTTTTCTTTGAAATGACATTACTTTTTTTCTCGTAGGTCCAATGAGAATCAAAAAACTTATCCTCAAGAACCTTTTGTCTACTTGCATTTTTCAACAATTGTAAATATAAATTGCAACCATGAGAATGTGCCCAAGATTCACAAAAACTCACCTGAGGACGTTAATCATTTAGGGGTTGATAAAAATTTCAAACCTTGCCAATTTTAAGATTTTGTGGATTGGGGAGTGTTAGGGATAATCAGTGGTGTTTTGGAGTGCTGTTGGGGATTCTGTGTGTTGTTTGCTAGCAGAAGGCCATGTGAGAGACTTGCATTTCAATCTTGCTCCGGTTGATCCCCTTGAGATTTGAAAGTGAAGTTTGGCAATGGACAGCTATTTAGGGTCCTTGCATGCTGCCTCTGAATGAGAGAGCTTAGGAGAGATGTTTCATACAAACTAACCCAGAGCAAAGATATGACTTGTACTGCTCGGATGCAAATGTGAGTTGGGTTAGAAGTCATGTCCCAGTGGGTACCTAATACGACAGTTTAGCAAGACCCAAATGGTATCCATACTCATGGCTGTTGCCTGTGCCCTTTTAGTTAGGCTCCTTGGACTTTGAATCATAATCAGCAAATATTCATACGGTCTATATACAGGGTTCCCTTGTCTTCATTTCTATCCCTTGATATGTAATTCCTTTCTAAATAGATGAGATCATGATGACTCAAACATCATCACCCTATCACACTGTGCCTGGAATGAAGGGCTGATATACATGGAAGTTTCACCGCAATTAACCCTTCAATTCCTCGGAATAATCTCTTCATCAATTATAGCATCCATCATTGATTTCTTTCATATAGTTCCCAAGACTCTACAAGGGAGTCCCGCATTTTTATTCTACTTGCACAGTGCTACTCCTACTCCTCTCGCACTATTTAGTTGTTAACCCCTAAAGTTCCTTGACAATTTCCCTCAAAAACTATAAGTGGTACTAACTTTCAAACCACAAACCCAAAAAATAAAATAAAAATATGACCACGAAGCTCTTATCAAAGGCAATCTACAATAAAAATTTCACAGAAAATTGATTTTTTTTCGAATTTTAGGAACCTGCCCAAAAATAAAAAAATCCCGTCGAAGGAGACTCTGGTCCTTTAGGGGTTAACACGGACAAGTAATAAGCACCACCTTGTTTAGTGCGTACCATGTCCCGGATCGAGCCTTAGCACCTCATCGTTGACAAGAACTGCGGTTCTGATTTGCAGTTTCGTCTTACTTATTGTGCACAATTATTCGAGATGCCTCTGTAACAGTTGCATGATCCGTCGTTTGCATCGGACAAGTTATGTTCGTTGTTAAACTACCAGAAATTGGTACTTTAGGATCTCCACTGACTGCTTCTCAGATGTATGGGTTCCATGGAAGTTCAGTATAGTGGATGAGTCTTGTTATTGTGGAATTGTACGTTCATTTACTCGTATGTGCTGGTTATTCTTCGGTTGCACTGAAGCTAGGTGAGATGAGATTGCTTCAACAAGATAGAAATGCATAACGTTCTAACGCATGAAAACACAATACACATTTTATTCACGTGCAAAAGGGCCCAAATAATTCAGAGATGGTTATGCCCATGAAACAACGTGATCAGTAGTCGTATCCGATGGATGGATCACGGCTTGCCTCCGTTGTTGAAGAGCTTCTCGATGGCCTGCAGAGCCTGGATGGCGGCCTGGATGTAGAAGGTGATGGGTCCGGCGAAGGGCGCCAGCGGATTGGCGGCAGCCTCCTCCTTGACGTCCTCGTCCACCGACGGCAGCGGTGCCTTCGGATTCTCGTCGAACCTCTTGGCCTGCTCCAGGTACGTGTCCATGCGCGGCGTCGCGAAGAGCCGCAGGCTCTCAATGTCGCCCCTCGCCGCGAACCGCTGCCGGTCGTGCGACGTCTCTGACGAGAGCGCGTAGGGGCGGCCCTGCTTCTCGTACACGTCCTCCGACTTCATCAGCTTCAGCAGCTGTTGCAGCTCCGTCCTGAGCATGTCCACTAGCGGGTTCGACTGCTCCACCACGTCCTCCAGCGCGTTCTGGGCCTCCACCAGCTTATCCCGGGCGTCCCCCAGGTTCTTGCCGTCCGCCATGGTCCTCGCCGCCTTGATCATCGTCACCGTCTTCAGACGGGCCTCCTCCGTCTGCACCTCCGGCGCCGGCTGGTCATCCTCCGGGGCAACCGTGCCGGTGCGCCGCACGGTCACCGTCGCGGGAGGCGCACCAAAAGGCTTCCCACCGGTGGTGTATGAGTACGAGACCTCGAGGATGTCGGCGCCGCGCTCCCTCTGGATGGAGGGGAGGAGGAGGTCGACGATGACCTTGCGCACCTCCTTGCTGTACAGGTCGCCGAAGGTGACGGTGACCGAGCCGGCGTCCGGCTTCTGCGGGTAGCTCCCGGCGGTTACCTTCTGTACCGTCGACTCGTCCTCGACGCGCGCCACCTTCAACGTGAGGTCCTTCACCACGACGGTGAGCAGGCCGGCGAGGCACTGGGAGAAGGCCTTACTGAGGTCGCCGATGTCGTTGACGGGGGAGAACGTCCCTCCCGCACTGTTTTTGGCGACCACGTTCAGCACCTTGGGGTCGTAGCCCGCGCCGAAACCAAAGGTGTAGACGGGCACATTGCCGATGACAACCTGGCCAGCGTCGCCTACGTTCTGCTCGCCGTCGGACATGAGCATGACGCCGAAGATACGGCCGCCACTGAGCTTGCGGTCGGCGAGGACCTTCAGCCCGGTGCGGAGGCCGTCGGTGATGTTGGTGTTGCCGCCGGCCGTGAGGCCGTCGATGTGCCCCTGCAGCGCCTGCTGCGAGGCCTCGGTGATCTGGCGCAGCGGGCAGAGCCTGGCGGCGGCGGTGGAGAAGGTGACGATGGAGAGACGGTCGATGGGGCTGAGCTTCTTGATGACGAACTGCATAGCGGTCTTCATCTTGTCGAGCTTGTCGACCGCCATGCTGCCGCTGACGTCGAGCACGGCCACCAGATCCAGGCCGGAGCGGTCGCCAGTGTTGTCGCCGCCGGTGAGCTCCAGCAGCAACTTCTGGGTGTTCTCCCCGAGTGGCGCCTTGTTGCTGTTCTTGATCACCAGCTGCACTCTCCCGGGCACGATCGGCGTCGGCGGAGGCCCTGCATCCCACCGCCATTGCAACAAATCAACACATGATCCATTCAGTATAATTCTTTCGTTCTTGCTTCAGTATTACCAAAATTGCATACACGAAGATAGAATCATATGCAAAAAAATTGAAGACGAATCCTCTGCAAAAATGGGTTGAGTTACTGAACCTGCATTTGGTGGAGTAACGATTGGTTCGTCATCGTTGAAGGACATGGCGAGAGAAGAAAAGCTTACGGACATACAACAATTGCTCTACAAATGCTCTACTTCCTAGCTAGTACCATGCTCCTTCGATCTGCTGAAGTCTTGCTCATCCTCTGTTATATAGCCAGAACGTATGGGCAAGATTAGAGTGTTCCTGAAAGTACTAGGCATGGCGACCCGGAATTAAATACTGTATCCTGGGTTACATTAGTTGCCATGAATGTGGAGTGCCGAAATTGAGAAATCTAAAAGGTTGAGTGACCAAGGATGTCCGGTTGAATTTAGAGTGCAAATAATGAAAGGAGGAGGTTATATGGGGTTGTACAAATCATGCACATGTGCATGTGGGGCCTAGGCTTAGGAGTTGAGGTGGAGCTTGTGGATACTAAAGTACTATTCAAGGATTGCCAACCTATGGTCCAAGACCATAATTTCTCACCCTACAGAAATCTATGGTCTAGAAAAATTTAGGAATTCAAGACACAGAGATAAGAAAACATGATATAAGACCTCATGTAATTTTCCCCCAAAAATTCATATGGAACAGCTCATAGCATAGGATTTTTAGTGGAATTCTTAGGAACTATTCCTTTCTCCTTTAACACATGATACGTGGACGTTTCAAAACAATACGCTATTATTGTTTGCACGAATCAACGTCTGTTACTTTTCACATCCCCTTATTTGCACCGGGAGCCCCTAGACACGTTTCATTGTCCAATCTCTCCTTCCATCAATGTATCATCTGTCCACGAGGCTGCCGCACCTCCGTGACGTGGAACCCAAATTAAATTGCCATTGTCCATCTTCTTGGGGAGTGGCTTCTTGGGGTCTGACCGACAAAAAATATATACATGTATAATTGCACTTGCAGAAGTTGACCCGACTGGCGGCACAAACTAGTGTTGCAGTGTCACCCATCAACACAATACACTCATCCCTCCCACAAGTTATACCTCTGCTAAGTTATAATGCCACTAACTTATAACCTTTGCAAAAGAAGAAGAAGAAGAAGAACGCTGGCCTCCGTTTTTGGGACTGCCGGCGTGAATAAAGTGTCTGTTCGTTCCACTACTAATACCGTGCCCACCTGGACAAGGGATTAGTAAGCTGGGACTACTTCCCCCTCTCGAGGGTAGACACTATGCAACAAGTAACCACAAACCGAGAACCATAGAAATGAAGAAAAGGTATTTTTATGGGGTGTCTTGGATATTAGGAAGGACTTGGTTGTTTTCAATTTTGCGTTTATGTAGAAGGATGGACATAGCGTGTTGTATGGCAATGATGTTAATATTCTTGAAAGTGTTTGTAATTGTATTGATGGGAATTTTGAAGATATCTTCTAGGACTTTTATAGATGGGATAAAGGTGGTGGCGCGAGCGCCGGCTGTGATTACCATAAGGGGGTCCACTTTCCAGCCCAGGGCAGTGATGTCATCTATGAGGGGTTGGTATTTATTGATTTTGTTTTCGATTGTTACAGGGAAAAATCTATCATTACAATATGTAAATTCAATGAATTGAATGGTATAGTTTTGGTTTATGTGGTCGGGTGGAGGGTCATTGTATGGGAGGCCACTAACGCATAGTATGTCTGGTTTGAGTCGGGCATTGCAATGGCATCGTTGGGTTTCACATGTACATGGAAGTAGCCATGGTGGGACCGTGTTTTCTTGTGGATTGTTGTTAAAGGTGCCGGCATTCATGAGGATAAAACATCTAGATTTGCTATGGGAGGTGATTAATTTGCGGATTTCCCATACGGCTTTGTTATGTCTTTTGACAATTAGGGAGTGTATGTGGTGGTTATGACATTTAAGTAGAACATGTAGCCATGTGTCGGGGTCCGTGGATGTGCATATTGGGCATGTTATGGGTGGGAATCTTTCTATTCCAAAGAAGAGTTGTTTTCGGGCGTTTCCCATGTATTGTCCGGTACGGAATTTAATAAGGCATGTTATTTGTGAGTCGGTGATGATTGGATTTTTCGAGAAATTTGTAGAGAGTTCATTGTCGATATTGTTGTTGTTAGTCCACTTTTCTATGTTAGGGAAGTTGTCTGAGATTGTGTCAAGGTTATTATATAGGTCTTGTTTTTGTAGGTATTTGTTCAAAAATCTAATCGGGCCTTTATCGGGGGTGTCTTCTTTGGAGGGCCAATCTTCTTTTTGGAAGTAGTATGGGGTGGCGTGGGCATGTTCGTGTGGGTCTTTGGCATTTTTGTATGATTTTTCCCAGCCCTCTTTTGCAAGTTTATCCGCTTGTTCGTTACCATCAATATCGGCGTGGGCTCGAACTTTGTGGAAGGTTGTGATTTGTCTTCGTTATAGTATCATTTGTACCATAGATTTTAGTATGATTTGGTCGGGGTGGCTATTGTGGAGGGTAGGATGTGTAATTTGGGTGTTTAATAAGTATAGTGCATTAATGCAGTCTGTGAAAATGTGTACTGGTTCATTGTTGTATTTTGTTGTAACAATCTCTAGTGTTTTGTGGATGGCCATGAGTTCTGCTTTGAGGATGTTTTGTAGTCCATGCAGTCTTTTGGCTAGTTTGATTTCTTTCGTAGGATTATATTCCATAGCCAGCTTTTTCTCTGCGCCAATTACCCGGACTAATCTGTTCTGGTGGTTTGAAGGAGCCATCGGTATAGTAGCTATATGTGGGGTCAAATTTTGGTGTGGTGTTAATTTGGTAGTCCGGGAGGGGTGGAAGTGGGAAAATGTGATCTAATGTGTTGTTATTGTAGTTTAGTTTTGACCATTTTTTGCTTTTATTGACTAATGTTTGTATAGGTGTTGGTGGGACTGTCTTTGTATGTATCCGGTTTATGTTAAGAGTTTTTGCTATGGCGGTGAGTTCGGCAAGTTGATCTAAGGTGCCAAGGGTTTGATTTTGGTGGTGGACGCATATGATTTGTAATGTAGATGGTTCAATTTTGGGCTTTTTGAGCTCGGGTGTTATAGTAGGTTCTTCGTAATAAATTGAGTCTGCTTCAAATATTGCAAGGATGTGGGAGTCTGCAAATGGGCTTGACTTGGGATTAAAGTTTTGGTACCAATTTTTGTCTGGGGTGATAATGAGTGTAGATGTGTGTTGTGGGTCGTTTTCCGCAGCGAGGCGGGCCGAGTGTAGTGCTTGTTGAGTTTCTTCTTCATTGTGGAGGTGAGCTATACCATTTCCGACCCATTTATAGTCAAATGCTTTTCCCAGGGAGCCAAATATTTTATCTCTTTCAAAGGATGAGTAGAATTTTTTTAATTTGATGGAACATGTGACGGGGGAAGAAAAGTATGATTGTTCAATGTTAAAGGATGAAATTAGTGAGTCTAGAATAGATGTGGGTATTGTGTATTATGCGTTTTTTAGGGGGTTATTCTTTGGGATGCGGTATTTATATCTTTGGTATAGCCAAATTAATACGGTTTCAAATGGTTGGGTAGTCGGTTCAATGTTTATTGGGGTTTTTAGTTTCATATTGTATTGATTCCATAGCCATCGGAGTCTAGTAGTGGGGATAGTATGTAAATGTCGGCCATTTGCTTCATATAGATGGGCTTGATTGTTCTCTATTTTTATTGAGTTTGAGGTTGTGGTAATATCTTTTTCGGGATTACATTCCGTTGTATAGATATTAAGGAGTGGGATGATTATAGGTGGAGTTACGGATCTTGAGTCTTGTAGTTGTGCTTGGGGGTGGTGTGCTTGAATGATTTCTGAGTAGAATTTATCTTTGATTTTTTGATAGTATTGTTTTAGCTTTTCAGTGTTGAATGTGGAGGTATTACAGTCGTGTCTTGGAAAAAGGTGTCTTTGAGGGAGCCATTTGTTGAATGTATTGTTGTTGTGTTGCCATTGGCAAAGGTATTTTGTATAGGTATTTTGTATTCTGTTGGCATCTTTTTGTTGTATGTATTTGTGGCATATGATGTTATGAATAGGATATGTGGTGGGATTTTTGGTGATGTATATTGGGGGGTGAGGGTGGTATGGGTTTGATGGGTTGGGAGGATGGATTGGTGGTAGGGTGGTTCTTGGGAGGGTGTTGTTGTTGATGGTGATGAATGAGTCTTGGAGTATGTAGGAGTGTGGGTGTATGTTACAAGGGATATCGCATGTAGTTGGGCATGTTTGGTGGCAAAAAAGTTGTTTGGCAATATTTAGGGCTCTCTTGATTAGTTTGGATGGGGTGAAGTGGAAGGTTTTGAAGTCCTCGTTATTCATGATGTGTGTGCCGTTTGGTAGAGTGATTTGTTTTAGTTCAAAAATGTTTTTTGAGAGGAGTTTTTATAAAAGTTTTTGGGAGAGTTGGGCGTTGAGTGTATTATGGTTGCGTGTTTCTTGACGCCATACTGTCTCTAATGATGTTTGGTCTAATAGGAAGTTTGGAAGGGCACTTTTAAGGTGAATTTTAGCTTCGTGTTTTAATAAGAAAAATGTACGTGTTATAGGTGATCTTATACAATCCGTTTTTTTAATTCTGGGTATATTTTTGGCACCACCATATTGAGCAAGAACGTATTGTGTTAGTCCATTATATATTTTCCCGAGCCTACCTTTGTCATTTAGAGCATTTTGTAGTTGTTCCCCGATACATCTTAGATAGGCATTTTTTAGTGAGAAAGCTTCAAGTCCAAATAGGTTATGTGGGAGTTGGGTTATTGCATTTGGCATGCATTTTGGCATACCACAAATGGTTTTTAGTATGGCTATAATTTTTTGGTCAAGTTTTTTAATGGCTGGCATAGAGTATGGTACAGCGTAGAAGCTGTATGCTACCCCTGGGCGTATTACGGTGTCAACCATTTTAATTTTTTGTTTCATAGTGGCCGGACATGTTGTTAGTGCTTTGCATTGTTTAGTGAGTTTTGTGGTTGTAGTGTGAATTTGGATTTTCCATTTTAGAGAGGGGACAAGATTTGTGCCTAGGTAGACATATGCTCCGTTTTGGTGTAGTATGGGGATTGGTTGACCACGGTAGTTGATGTTAGAAGCTTGCATTAGGGCTTTAAATGTGGTTGGATTCAATTTGGATTTGTTTGGACATCCTGTAGCCGCGCATTTTGGGACGCTTACGTCCATACCAGTCCATTTACAATATCTGTCGATTTTATCAATTTGCGTTTGTAATGATTTTATTTTGTTAGTTATAGTAGCAAGATCGTCGGCGTAGGCGGCAGAGTTTATGGTGATTTGTGATGTACCAAAGGTGTATTCATTATTGCCTCTCTCTAGCCATCTAAGTAGTGGTTCTAAAAATATGATGAATAGGTATGGACTGAGGGTATCTCCTTGTATAGTGCCTCTATGAATGGGGATGGGATTAGTTTGACCAAAGTGCTCACCGATGTAGTAAGTGGATGATTGAGAATAGATATTTCCAATTAGTGCAATTGCATCTTTTGGGTATCCAATATCAGTCATTATTGCTAATAATCGGGCGTGGTCTATAGAGCCAAATGCATTTTTGAAGTCAACATATAGAACGTATATGTCTTGATTTGTGAATCGTGCGTCTTCTAGTGCCGCTATTATAGTTTGTATTTGTCTAGAGGTACTTCATTCTGCTCTAAATCCTTCTTGGCTATTGTGTAGGATTTTAAACTTTTCACCATATGAGGATAATATTGAGGTAAGTGTACTGGTGTAGAGTTTATATATTGTATTGGCTAATGCTATTGGTCTATGATTTGGTAATATTGAGGGATCTCCTTTTTTGTATAGTAAAATTGTTGCACTTGTTTTCCATGAGGCTGGTATTTGTTTTTGTTTATAGCAATGAGAGAAAAATAGAAATATTAATTTGTGAAATCTTGGGGGCATGTTCTTGAGTGTTGAGTTTGATATGCGGTCTGGTCCTGGGGCTTTGTTATTTCCGAGGTTGCGTAGGCATGTATCGTATATGGCTCTGTTGAAGTATATGTGTAGTGGAGTTTCCGGGTCGCCTCTTTTGTCTAGGGTAAAACCATCTAGATCATGCCATGGGTATTGGCGTACTGCACATGTGCATTCGATTGGATGTTGTGGTTGGTAGTTGCATGTTGGTACTGTGGGTGTATTATTTTTCGTCTGTTGTTTGAATATTTCGTTTGCGATGTCTTCTGGACTAGTTAGGATGTTATTATATTGGTCGGTGATACAATCTAGTGGTGGGGATTCAGAGTTTTTAAAAACTTTTTTATTTATTTTCTTAGGGTTGGTTTCATATAGTTGTCTATATTTTGAGATGGCTTTTTTAATATTGTCTTTTGAGTATTTTGTAGTTACTTTTCGTGCTTGTATCTTGGCATTTTTTGCGATTAGTGCAATGTCTGTTATCCATGTGTCATGGGGTAGGTTTGAGGGAGGTAGAGCGGGAATTTGGGTATGTTGTAAAGTTAGTAATTCATTACATATGGGATGGTTCCGCCATTGTGGGTTGTTTTTTACGATTCTAATTGTTTTACATATTGTATGGTATGTGGTTAAGTGTTGTTTCCATATTTTTGAGAGTTTTCGGGGTAAATAGCCACCTTGTTGTGCAGTGCGGTTTGTCATTTGTGGTATTGGTTGGGCTTTGCAGGTTTGTTCCAATGTATTAGAGATATTGTTTATAATTGTATCTAGAGTGTGACATGTTTCGTGCCATTGTGTTTGAGAGAGTTGATTATTATTGTCAAGGATGTTTATGAGAGAATCAATTGTTATGGAGTTTTCTTCGAAGAACTTAGTGTTGAATTTTTCTAATTTATCTTTTGGAATGGGGTTAAGTATGCGTTTAGTAGTATTGTTTGCGGTTATGGGTGTACGACTTATTAGTATGTTATTTGGGATGTTGAGTTGTACTGGCAAGTGGTCTGAGTCTAAGAATAATGTCTTTGTTTGTTGTGGAAGTGTATTGTGTACTGTTATTTGTGTTTATATAAAAGCCATCTATTAGGCTCCAATCATTATAGTTGTAGCCGCCTTGTCTGGAGTATTGTGTATCAGTGTTTATATAGGTGAAGTGTAGGTTTTCTGTGAAGTGGCGCCATTGATAGTCTATGATTTGAGGTGGTGTGCTATGATTTCCGTTTTGTCTACCAATTAGTGCTATGTCTCTGTTGAAATCTCCATACAACAGATAAGTATGATTAGGGTTTTGATTTAGTTGGGATGTGATAGTGTTTTGTATATCTATGATAAATCTAGTATCTTCGGGGTGAGAAGGCATATACATGTGGAAAATTATCCATGGTTGTAATGGTTGGTTAGTAATTCTAATTATTTGAAGATAGGGGGATATGTTCATTGGAGTAGGGATTTTTTTTATGTTGCCCGGGAAGGCATATTTTTTGTGTATTAGTGTAAGTAGGCCCCCTCGTCCTGGTGTATATGGTCGCCGTTGTTGGATACATCTATTAGTGAATGCGTGTTATTAAGAATTAGTTTATAGTCTTGGAATGTGTTTTGTATGTATTTGGTAGATTTTGTGGCGGATATTTTTGTTTCTTGAATGACTATAAGGGCCGGTGGTGTTTCGGCATTTGTGGCCAAAGTTTATAAGCTGGGGAGAGCGGTGTTTAGAGATGATGCATTCCATGTGATGATGTTTGTATGTTCGTTGTTTGTGTTAGTGTTTTGGTTCGGTGGGGGGGGGGGGGAAAGAGGGGGGAGGAGGTGGATGTGTGTATTCTATTATGGGGTCAAAACATTTTAGTGTTTCATTAATTAAATTATTAGGGAGGTAGGGGAATTTCTGTTTTATTGTGTTGCTTGGGGGGGTGTGGTTTGACTATGTATAAAGTCGTATAATTCTTTATGTATTGAGTTTCCGTGGTTTATGATATTTAGGTTATCTTTGAGAAATTTTGTATAGGGGTGTGTGGTGCGAATATGTCTTTCGGGTGGATTTTGTAGGTTTGATAAAGTTTGTAATAATGTGTTAGTCCATGTAGTTATATTCGGGTTTTGTAAGTTTAGGAGGCGGTTACATTCGTCTATGTTTGGGTGGGTGGTAATTACTAACGCATAGAGAATATGTGTTGATGGATGTGTATTTTTTTGTTGAATATATTGGGCAATATTTGGGTGCGTTATGTTGTGTAGTTGATGTAATATGTGTGTGGTTTTGAGAAGGGGTGAAAATGTCTGAGCAATGTGTTTGTATTCCGGTTGTAGTTTTATGGTGTTTGGTATGAAGTATATTTTGGCGTTATTCTTATGTGTTGTGGGATGTCTTTTTAGTACATTGGGCATGGGTCCCGGGTTGGTTTCTATATCTCCGCTTAGCAATAGTATGATTTTATAGTGTAGAGGTTTAAGGTGTTGTTTTTGGTTTTTTGGTTTGTGTATAAACTTTTGGTACTTTTTTGTTTTTATGTTCTTGTTTTTAGTACTTGTATGTATGTTTTTGTTTTTGGGATTTGTCGCGATTCTTATATTTTCTCTAGTTTTGAGTGTTATCTTTGTATATGTATTTTTTATAGTATGTGTGTGGGCTTGTTTATGGTTTCTTATGTGTGTTTTTGTGTGTGTCTTTGTGGTTTTGTGTAAGTGGGGTTGTCTTTGCGATTGTGGATGTGTGAGTGTGTGTGTATGTATGTGTGTGTATGTATTATGTGTATTTTTGGTCTTATGTGTGTATATTTGGTTGTATGGATGCATTTTTGTTTTTGTGTATGTGTGTACATGTGTATTTGTGGTTTTATTTTTTGTGTTTTTGTGTGTGTGTGGGTATGTGGGTGTTTGTGTGTTTGTCTTGATTTTGTGTATGTGTATGTATGAGGGTGTGTATGCAATTATGATGATTGTTTTTGGTGAGTTTGTGTTGATGATAGTTTGTTTGGTTGTGTTTTTGGGAGGTGTGTGTAAGAGGTGACATGCAAGGTAGTAAGTGTTTTTATTAGTTGGAGGTGTTTGTGGGAGTAGGATTTGTGTGTTGTGTGTGTGTGTATGGGATGTGTTTGTGATGTAGAGATGTCGTAAGAATGTATGAGTGTTGAGTGTGTGTATCTTGTATGTTTTTTCCCAAGAGATATTCATACCGTAATGGTATATGCAATGACAATGTTTATAGATATGTGGGGTGAAACCCCAAAAACAATACATGTATCCCACATGAGGTCTCCAGGTCATGCATTTAGTTGTAAGTATTTTGTGGTAATAGTAGAGAGTGTGTCTAGAGTAGGAGGTGACTAGTGATGAGGAGGTACATCGTGTGGTAAGGCTAAGGTATATTGCAACTATAGTAGTGAAAAGATATGTCATTATTAAGGGCAAGGTAGTGAGAAGGTGAAGCCTTTGGGAGTTTACATCTAGTTGTAGTGGTGTGGGGGGTACTACTATAGTATGTGTGAGAGTACTAACTATCATATAGTAGTAACTAGAAGAGAACATACTAGAGGGGATAATAGTTTTACTAGGTGTAGGAATGTTTGTAGAGAATTGGAGAGTATGGAGGGGAGGGGTGCTAACCTTGTCCTTCCATGTGGTGCCATATTGGTGATTTCTTCGGCTGGGGTCATTGGTCAATCCACGTTTGAGTGGTCTTCCAAGGCTGGAATGTTTGGTGGTCTCGATCCTGTAATTTGTTGCATAGCCATCAGTGCTGAGGTCATTAGCTGCTCCACATTTGAAAGCTTGGCTTGTAACTCACTGGTGCGGTTATCGGTGTAGGCTCTTGTGTCCTTGATGATGTCCTCTCTAAGGGTAGAGAGCTCCTGACGCAATCTTTTGTTGCCTGCATCTATAATGGATGTCATTTCTCACCTGGTGATGTTTGCGGGAGCGGGGGTAGTTTGGAGGGACTCCACGGTGTTTACGAGGGCTTTGTTGATGTCATTAAAACCCCACTTCTCCAATAATGCGGTGGTGGGTGGGTCCTCTCCTTTGAGGCTACGGCGGTGGGGAGAAATCTCCACTTGATGTCGCCCTATGGTGATTGTCTTGTGCAGAAATTGGCGGTAGATAATGGGGTTAGGGAGTTGCACATTTGCACTACCATTATGCATTCCTCTCTGCTGCCTGTGGAACCATAGTGATATGACGTTCTTGGCCTCAAAGGTTTGATTAATGGCTGCCGTGGTTTCTGCCACGCTCATAAGGATGGGAAGGTGTGAGAGGGTGATCGTCAATGCGTCCTTCTTGGCTCTATCAGCTGGAGAGAGGCCTCCAGAGCTACTAGCACGCGCTGGTATTACCTCATGGTGTGTGGTAATTTGGTGGAGCTCGAATTTCTTGGCTTGTTGAGGGGTTGGGGCAACAATGAAGGCGTGTGAATCTTCCTGTACCTTCTGCACGTCTGTAATCTCAAATTCCAAGTTTCTCGAGAAACTGTTTGTCACCACATCTTGGAAGAGGGTGTGGGCAGTCACACCTTTGAGAGACTCGCTCTTGATTCGCACTGATAAATTCTTCTTCGCTACTGTATGGAAAGTTTTACATACTTTCCTTAAGGAGGCCTGTCCTATAGGGTCCAAGTGTAGAATGAAGTATCTAGTGCCACGAAGGAGGGCAATAGCATCAACCTCTGGCCTAAGGAGGTGTAGTTTAATAATCCCTGACCATATACCCTTTTGTCCCTCTTTTTTGACCCCTTTGCATAGAACGGCCATGGGGTCCATTAGGTTGGTGCCTAATGGGATGTGCTTGTATTCGAGCCTAGCTAGTGCTAGCCTCTTCACATCATCATGGTACATAGGATGCGGTGGCAATTCGAAGTGAATTGCCACATGGAAGTCATAGGAGAGTCCGGTGATAGGGTGCGTAGGGATATCGAAGGGTACTTGTGTAAGGTTGTAGTGTTGGCCCTCGATGTTGTCATTGCGCACTGATGAATATAAGATTTGTCGGATCCTGGGGTAGGCCACCGCAGCACTAAGGGCCTCCTCTGCTTCATCTTTAGGTACTCCACGAGTGATCATGTCTCTCACACTCTCCCCACTGAATAAGGGCTCTTGCCCTACATCCATGGCAAGCTTTTCCATAGTGGGGAAGCCCAACCAAAAACGAAATGAGGAGAGGTCAGGGATAGAGACTTGGATGGTGGTGGGATAATTATCTCTAGTTTTTTTGGATGGGGTTGGACCTCCACTGGTCATTGAGACTAATTCTTCAGTCTCTGTGATCTTCATAGCTCTTGGGTGGGGGTTTTTGGTGTCCATGGCATCCATCTTGGTTGTAGGTGAGATCTTTGGGCTGAGGAGGTCGTTGGATTAGGGACTACCTGGTGGAAGGCTCTAGCCTGGAGTTGTGGTACTAGTAGGCAAGGTCTGGGGTAGGTGTGTAGAGGGCGGGGAAGGTCGCTAGAGAGGGTCGATAGGATAGGTCGGTTAGCTGGGAGGTCGTGGGTAGAATGGGTGGGTCGCTAGGCGTTGGTTGGGGTGGGTGGAAGGTCGGTCGGTGGGTCGAGGGAGGTCGGTGGGTGGGTTGGGGGAGGTCGTTGGTTACGAACAAGGGTCGCTGGTCTCTGATGAGGGTCGCTGGCCTTGGGTGAAGGTCGCTAGCCGGGGTTAACGTTTGGAGGGAGGTCGTTGCTGGCTGCAATATGTTCGTGTCTGCTCCTAGGTTCAGTCTTGTTGTGTCTGCTAGGTTCAGTCTTGTCGTGTCTGCTCCTAGGTTCAAGTCTGGTCTCCCCTTGTTGTAAGTCTTTTCGCCCCTGTTGTAAGTCTGGTCGATATTGTGGACGAGCGTTGGTCTGGGTCAGTGCCTGCGGGTTATGCACTTGAACGTCGGTCTCAGTGTTTGAGGGTCTGGGTTAGTGTCACTCCCTTGCCGTGAATCTTTGGTCTTCTCTTGTTGTATGTCCTGTGAGTACTGAGTGTATGAGACGTCGATTTGGGACTGTGCTACGTGGGTCTTCTGTCTGCATGGGGCGTTGATCTGGGTCAATGCTGCGTTGGTCTTCTTGTGCGTGGAATTACTTCTGTTGTGTGTCTTGTGAGTCTATACCGGTTGCTAGTCTACTCCTGTTCATGTGAGGCTTGTAAGTCTACGTCTGTGTTTAGTCCGTGCCTGTTGTGAGTCGTCAAGGTTGATCCGGGTTTCGCTTGTTTAAGTCTGGGTCCCTGTTAAGGCTGTCTTGATCTTGGTTGTGAGTCTGCACTTGGTTATGAGTCTGTGCTTGTTGCTACGGTCTGAGTCTGTAGGTTGCGAAGTCTAAATGAGGTTCTGTCTAAGTCGAGGTGATTGTTTCTGCAGGTTGGTAGGTATTGCTGCACTCGGAGTAGCTGCTTTCTACTTGGCCGTTGGTTGGAAGATGCTGGTTCGGTTATGAGGTGTCGACTAGTGCGCTCGCAACGTCTGCTATGGTCAGGGGTAGTTACGTGTCTTGTTGCTACAATATGGGCTCCTGCGCTTGCTGCTACTAATTGTGGTGCTCTCCAGGGTTGTGG
The DNA here is from genome assembly GCA_963971425.1 of Bryoerythrophyllum caledonicum. Lineage (NCBI taxonomy): Eukaryota > Viridiplantae > Streptophyta > Bryopsida > Pottiales > Pottiaceae > Bryoerythrophyllum > Bryoerythrophyllum caledonicum. The sequence goes on along the minus strand of OZ020526.1, from coordinate 16,518,561 downwards.
GTGATACTGCTTGAGCTTTGTGTTCCAATGTTGTGGCGATGTGCTTCTGTTGTCTTCGATTGGGCTTGTCTTCCTCGCTATACTTGTAAGATAAATCCCTGGATTGGAGAGGTGCGTCGACTAACAAAAGAGGCTTGCAGATCTAGTATCCAGCATTCAGATCTGAGGCAAAACTTGTGGCACGAGGGTAAGTTAGATCTATGTGCCAACACTTGCTCCCAGGCTTCTCAGTAAACGCACATCATAGATCTAATCACTCATACATTCACTCAATGCTCCAGATCTAATGTTTGTGAGCTCTTTCCAACACAGTCTGCTTCCCGAGCCTCTCTTACTTCTCAGATCTAAGATGTGCGGCGAGGTCTCACCAAGATCAGCCACCTCTTGGTGTCCACAATCTTGTTTCTGAAAACTAAGTCTCACCTCCCCTCACCAGAAATTACGGAGCTCACTCGGTCCTCATCCTCTCTCCTCTGTTGAACCTTTGCAAACTATAACCTCAACTAAGTTCTAACCAGTGTTGCCATGTGTTTAGTGCTGACGTGTCTCAAAATAACAGCACAAAATCTGTGGATGATGTCGTTGATTTTTGTTTTTGAGACCAATCAATTACTATATCACTATATCACTCAACAATGCTACTATTCATTTACATGTCACTATTCAATTACAACAAGATCACTATTCAATTACAATAGTGCCACGATCCTCACATGTGCTACCATCTTCCTTTCAAGACTGTTTTGAATGGTTTTTAAACACTTTTTGAGCTTTTAAACCATCCAACTTGCCTACGGACAGGGTTAAAGAGGGCCAACTCAAGTCGGCATGGCCATATGATATTTTCACATGCCACCTGAGGTGGCACTTGATGCTAGGCCAATTTTAGGAAATGACAGTAAGTGGATGGAGATGAAATTGTGTTGAAGTTACCAAGTCCTCTACTAAAACCACCACTAACTTTTGACCTCTACTAAGTTCTTACCACGTCCATTAATCAACACTAGATTTGGCTATAACTTGTGGAAGGGGTGAGTGTACCTATTTTTCCCCTTCTTCATCATTGATTTGAAGTTCAATACTGAGCCTCATCTTACTCTACTAATAGAGTTTTCCTAAAAGTACTCAGGGTTTAAACCCTAATTGTCACCCCAAAACGCTAATAGGGGTTGTACACCTGAAAGTCCACTTACCACTATATTCATTATATTGGGAGATTGGGAGCCTCCCTAAATATTATATGAAGCTTAAGTCGACCTAAACATGCAAATGTTTAGTGAATTTACACAATGAAATTTTTCCTATGTAGACAATATGGGTACATATTCAGCTCGAGTCGAGCTGAATGTGCACTAACAATTTCTATGGGAAAAAAATTCATACCTTTCAAAGTCTTGAAAATCTCCCAATATAATGAATATGGTGTTGACTTGTTTTTTAGAAACATGGTGGTTTGGTTAACTTTGGGGTTTATTCCATGAATTATGGTCCTTTGTCAGCCAACGAACATGCTACAGGTTTAATCATCTACGCACAGTCACCGTCCAAACAAAGATGCAAGGTGGCATTGGTGACTCCAAATTACTAATTTGGTTACATTAGCTTGTTCCATGCGCATGGCCCATAAAATATGGAGGGTGAGAACTTTCACCTTGCAAATGTTGCCCTATTTAAATCTCACCCTACTTTGATGAATAGAGAAAAAGACAAGGTCCTTAACCCCTAAAGGACCAGAGTCTCCTTCGGGGGGATTCCTTGATTTTTGGGTAGGTTCCTAAAATTCGAAAGAAAATCAATTTTCTCTGAAATTTTTATTCTAGATTGCCTTTGATAAGAGCTTTGTGGACATACTTTTATTTTATTTTTTAGATTTGTGGTTTGAAAGTTAGTACCACTTATAGTTTTTGAGGGAAATTGTCAAGGAACTTTAGAGGTTAAAGGATGCTGCACCGGGTCTTTTTGGCTGACACAAGGTAACCACCCTTTAAAACTCAGACTTTCAGGAAAACTCTAATATTTACTATTTTCCTCTTTCTTTATGAAATCAAAGCTTGTCATTGAGTATCAATTTTAAATAATGAAACAAGAATGGAAGAGATTGTAAAAGTAAGAAGTTTTTTCAAAGAAGCCATGGATCTTTAAGTTTTGGCTTTTCAATTGCGCCATTTTTTATTATTTATGATAAGTTTACATTCTTCGAGTCAGATCTGATTTTGATATGGTGATAAAAATGTACTAATAACATACATGAGCCTTGTTTGTTTTTTAAGCCATCTATATAAGCTAGAATTTCAAATCGGTACTTGACTTATTTAATAAAATTGAAAAAAAAATCCTTTTTTATTCAAGTTCTCCATTGTAAAATTTCAGTGGTCGTAAACTTAAATGAAGTTTACGTACCAACTGGCAGTCACATCGTGCTTGCTTACAATGTGAGCAGTCATTGCACCCGTTTTGGTAGATTTCAAAACCTCATTGTAGATGCTTCCCTGCTACAGACAGACGCAGGTTCTTCCGGAAGCGACACATTTCACGTGAAGGCCTGCTGATTTCAGATCCCATCTCCTCATCAAAGCGGCGCAGAGCTATATATGAAATATTCAGAGCTGGACACACTGTCAAGAGACCTATTTGACAGAAGACGTTGCCTTACAGATCGGTGATTGGATCTCTGATCCCACAATCGAGAACTCTACCGTAGTACTCAACTGAAGCGTTCTGTCATATATTAAGCAGTCTGCCATATTATCGTTGCAAGTTGTTCTGGGAAGGAAATCACATGCATTCAACGTGATGGCTTTGTCAGATCCCAGCAACCCATCAAAAGCGGTGCAGAGCTGGACAAATTGTGGACTGCCGCATTCATCACTCCCGAAAATATCATTGTTTGGAAGGGTTGACAAATGCGGCTTTGGCATTTGTAGCGCACATGTTGCACTCATCCCTCCCATAAGTTATACCTCTCCTAGGTTATAATGCCACTAACTTATACCCTTTGCTAACAGTAACCTCGACTAAGTTCTAGCTGCCCATGACAGATGATGTTTAGTGTCATGGGCAGTGAATGACTTGTAAACGCTTTAAGTTTTCACTCTTGATGATTATTTTAACCGACCATGTCCACTATGATCCCCCTCTTTGAGTAGTACAGATTGTTGTGCTCTTAGTAAGAATTTATGTCAAAAGTAAAAACTTGCAGCATTTCCGAGTCATTTACTGCCCATGACACTAAACATCAAAATCAATGTACTGTAGTGGAGCCATGTGACTAGTGCTGACGTGTTTGAGAATTATAGCACAAAATTGGTGAATGATGTTGTTGTTTTATGTTTTTGAGACCAATCCATTATTAACTCAACAATGCTACTATTCCTTCACATGTCACTATTCAATCACAGTAGTGCCACAATCCTCGCATGTCCTGCCACCTTCTTATCAAGATTGTTTTGAATGGTTTTCAAACAATTTTTGAGCTTTTGAACCATCCAACTTGCCTATGAACAGGTCACATCGGCATGGTCATGTGACATTTTCACATGCCATGTGATGTGGCGCTTGATGTTAGGCCAATCTTAGGAAATGACAGTAGGTGGATGGAGATGAAATTGTGCTAAAGTTACCAAGTCTTCTACTAAAGCTACCACTAACTTTTGACCTCTACTAAGTTCTTCCCATCTCCATCCATTGTGCTAGAATTGGCTAATATAACTAATGGATTATGGGAGGGATGAGTGTAGATCGATCCTTAGAAAAAACACACAATAAATCGAGAGGAGATAACGTTGTTTTCTTCAAGAAGAGGAGATTGGAAAGAGATAGCATTGTTTATGGTTGTAGGAATAAGTAGCAATGAACGACCTAGAGGTGACACCGAGAGTGTTCGTCCATTCCCACTCATCATTCCCACTCGTTTGGTTTCGATCCATTTAATGTCTGCCTTAATTATACAGAGTACACTAACATGATTCACAACGTATGCCTTATTAAAAGAGAGTATGCTAGCATATGTGGCGTGAGTGGGGTGTGTGTGAGTAAATTTTGACAATTTTGACCCTTTTTGCAACTATCTCCTAAAATGGACTTGTTTGGAAACTAAAACCACATCTAATTCCCCGGGTCGGTGCCAAGACTGATGGCGCCGAGGTTAAACATGTCATCACCACTTAATCTCGCATCGACATTCTTGCCACGCTGGACGTTAGCAGCCATGAAGATGACCTGGCGCTAATGTGTCAAAACCTTGGCGCCATGATAGTTGGCGCCAAGCCTAGATATAGGCATTTACGGCAGTTCCATACCACATTATTGGCGCCAACGTGAACAACATCGGCACCAAATTATCCAGAGTAAGCCATTTATATAAAATACTGTGGGATTCCGTTCCCACATGGTGCCGGAAGTTAACCTTAAGTTCCGGCCAAAACACAAAAACTTATTAATTAATTATGATAGATTGAGCCAGAATACAACCCATAGTCTTCAGGTAGGAATAAAGTTGGATCAACCTGACTGCCAACCCTAATTAAGCCTAAAGATGTTAAAAGCGGAACCGGAGCAGTTACCGGAATTTTGGGGTAGTCAGTTATCCGGAACTGTCAGCCGAAACTGTCGCCATCAACCGCCATCATGATGTCGTACTAACGACCAGACTACTTGAGGTTGGGGTTTGGAGGGATACTCTTTCTTCTCACTTTGTCTTCCCGTGCCTCGGCTTGTTCTTTCTTTTGCTCTCGCTTTTCCTCTCGCTCTTACGATTTTCCGAACCGCTTGCCGTTTGGGTTTGGAAAATCAGACAGTTAGAACGGACGTGTGTCCGTTAGGGAGGGCTTTCGTGAGGACGGTGCGTGGAGGGACAACCTCGAGAGATAGTGAGGTGATAGTCTGAATCCATGAAGTCTGTGCTGATGGCCAAGAAGAAGAGAACGGACAGAGACGGGCGCGGCTGGAGAGATGAAGAGCCGGCAGTTGCACTGCCCCCCTTAACCCGCGTTCTTCCGGAAATCCCAGAAGACCCGGAGGAACTCGGTATGCTGAAGAACAACCTGAAGTATATGGGCTGTGAGGGTTTGCTCGAGGTTCCGTGGGGAATCCTAGAGGAGGTCTACGTCCGGGAGCTTGTCGGGACGCCGGACGAAAAGTACAAGGGGCTGATGAGAGCCCATCCGGAAATCTGGGGAGTCCCGGAGTGGTCTCAGGCCTACGATTTCCGGGCTGGCTGCACCAAGGTGGTAGAACGGTGGGACGAGTTCTTGACGGAGTAGTTCGGAGGACCAGCAGATCCGAAGGATGGCTACAACCTCCAAGACCTTCGGCAGCAGGATGCCCTGCTCGTGCTCGTGTTAAACCCTATATTCTATCCGGAAAAGCCGAAACGGGTGGTGGCGAAGTGGGCCTGCACTTTCCTCGGAGCACAAAAAAAAGATCGTCGTCGACTGGGAACGTTGATGACCGACCTAATCAACCGGTTGGTCGCCAATCTCCAGAAGGTGAAGAAATCGGCAACACCGCTGGCCTCGTACGTGGTGCATCTTTATGCGCACCACCAGCAACTCACTCAGGCGGAAGTCCGGCACTACGACGAAGTGCTTAACTTCCAGAGGTATGGAGGGGATGAGTCGGAGGAAGAGGAGTCCGGAGAGAAGGAGACGGTGCCGGAAGCAGCAACCACAGGAACTCCGGAGGGCCGGAAGGCTCCCAAGAGACCTCGGGGGAAGGAGCCTGAGGCGGAGAGTCTGAAAATACGCAGCTCCTCGGCATCATCCGGAGAAGACGAGTCCGGACCATCGGAGGGGACCAGCCGGAAGAGGAGAAAGGTCGACAAGGGCGATTCCAAGGGTCAGCTTAAACTGATGGATGAGCTCACCCGGGATATTGGTTGGAGAGTTGGTCTCCTTAAGGAGACCAACTACATCATCACCACCAGCGTGGAACAAATGTTCTGGAGTCTGGGCGTCGACCGGCTGGAGGACGCCATCACCAGGGTGGAGGAGCTCCGGAACCGGGAGACGGATGCGAAGGCGCTGCATAGCCAACTCTCCTCCATGTACAAGGCCAGTACGGACATGGAGAAGAAAATGAAGCGTTACCTCGCCGAAGCAACCCTGGCAGTGACGGCCCAGAAGGAAGCCGAGGCGAAAGCCCTTGCTTCCGCAGCGGCCCTAACGGAGGTTCAAGCCGCCTTGCAAATTCCGGTCGACGTGGTCAACCGGAGCCGGCTCTTCACCGAACTGGTGGAGAAGAAGGATAAGGTCACCAGGGCCAACATCATCCGGTTTCTCCTAGACCAAGCGGAGAAAATGGGCCGGACTTGCGACCAGATGAAGATGTTGGTGGACAACGTCTGCGTGGAGCCGCCGGAAGACCCAGCAGCACCTAGACCGGACAGGACCACGACACCAACACGGACCACAGCCTTTCCGGGACCTCCGGCCAACTCCACTCCAACTCTGGGCACGTCAGCAAACCCGGAGTCGCTGGACACTCCATCACCCCAGACGCCAGCGGAGGGCATCGTACTTCCCAACCCGAGTACGAGTGAGATCCTGAAGACCCTTCCGAATCTCTTGTCGCCTCCCAACATGCGCCTGCCAGATCCTCCGGCGGAAGGCGGCATTCTTGTCCCACCAAGGTTCGTCTCCCGGAGGTTGGCGTCCTTCCGGAAGCTACAGGGACTTGGTCCAAGAGACTAAGTCAGCTTCCGCGACAAAAACACGAGCACCCCCGGTCCCTGAAGGATCACCGAAACAGCCCCCTCCACCGCCGGACGCTAGTACTTCGATGGTGGCTGCCCCTCCAACAACAGGACCATCAACCCGGAAGACCGATCTTTCACCTGCAACGTCGAAGAAGGCGAAGGGCAAGTCGCGCGTTCTAGTGGAGATTTCCCCTTCCCGCCGGAGTGGGAGAAATCGGGGTCCCGGTGCTCCCACTTAGGGTTAATTAGGTTGTAAGTTTCTTTTTTTCTTTTTCTCAAGGTTAGAGTTCGGATCAGCAGCGACTAATGATGGGGCCCCAAGTGCACCCGGTTGCTACCGGAATCAATAGCCAGGTTTTGTTAGAGAAGGAAGTCCGGAGGCCGGAACTGTTCCGAGATTTTAGGATCTGAGATCCGATCTGGGACTTTTCCGGATTTCTCGGATCTTTTAGATAAGATCTAGCGGATTTCCCGTAGGCATAGGTAGAAGGAAATCTGAATTTAGAGAATTCAGAGAGTACTTAGTAGGAGGTTTTTGGGAAAAACCTGCATCTTGTTCTTCTCACTCGGAAATATACGTTATCATTTGCACTAGATTTGCTACCATGTGTTAGTATGTGGCGTACGGAACCTGTGAGTGACGGATCCATTCCTGAGGGTAGGATTGTGTGAGTAATTTTTCCGGAGTATCACCATATTCATTATATTGGGAGATTGTGAGCCTCCCAGTTTAATACGTATGTTGCTCTTGAGCTCTAAAATGTACCCACTATGCACATTCAGCTCGAGTCGAGCTGAATGTGCACAAGATCAAAATCATGGAAATCTCCCAATATAATGAATATGGTGTTGAGTAGGATAAGTCCACTGTTTTGCCGGAGGGGGAAGCTATCAAGGTCGGTATCAGGAGATCGCCTGGGAGAGCTTGAGAGAACTATTACAGAGGTGTTCCTGGTAGTCCCCAGGGTCCGGAAGTAGCCAGGAGGGAAAGAGATGAACTGCAGAGGTGTTCCTGGTAATCTCTAGTTCACAGAAGTAACCGTGCTAAACTGGATTCCGGTCACGACCGAGTTCTTCCCTAAGATAGGAAAAAAGCCTGATACCCATATCTAGACGGAATAACCATAGTGAGCAGTGAGTCTCTGTATTGGAAAATTGCAACCATACCCGCCGGAATGTTGTTGTAGTCCGGATTAGTCTCTGTGTGACCGCATTCGGAAGGCCTTCTGGATGTCGTGAGAGTAGTTGTCCGGCAGCAGCAATCAAATTACGAGTTAGCATAGTAGGGAGAGTGGTGTCCGTCATTATAAGTTCCGGACAGTGGGTGCCTAGCCACTTAAAGTCACCAGGCAGTGGGAAACCCAACCACTTACACAAAACAGGGTCAGTGGACTCCGGCCACTCGTTTAAAAACTCCAGGAGACTCTCTGAAGAGGAACAGAAATAAATCAAACTACCCTCTAGACTTCCGGAGACTACTTGCCGGAAATCACTGTACATAATCCGGAATCCGGAAGGATCCGGATCTACCCTACGTAAGTAATGACTATAGCTAACTCATAAACGGATTGCTGGGGATATAGTTTAGTAATCCGGAATATTGAGGAAAGAACATTAGGTCTCTGTGGGAACAAAACCGGAGCGGTTACTCTGGAGAGCATCTAGTGACGATTGGATGCATTCCGGAGGGATACTGTCTCTACGAACTGCAACAAATACCAACAAGTAAAGCATCAACAATCATTCCACCAAACCTTCAATTTAATAGCTAACTGATTTGAATTGGCAACAAGAGAATTTCCATCCATAACATGCTCCATATGTCCTTCAACGGACCCCGACACATGGCTTCATGTTCTACTCAAATGCCAAAACCACCACATACACTTCCTAATTGTTAAAAGACATAATAAAGCGGTATGGGAAGTCCGAAAACTAATCACCTCCTACAACAATCAAGATGTTTTATATTATTGAACGCCGGCACCTTCAATAATAAACCACAAGAAAATACTTTCCCTCCGTGGCTACTTCCATGCTCATGTGAGACTCAAAGGTGTCATTGTAATGCTAAGCTTAAACCGGACATCCTTTGTGTTAGAGGTCTACCATTTAATGACCTGCCACCCGATCACATTAACCATGATTACACCATTCAATTCATTGAATTCACATACTGCAACGATAGATTTTCTTCGGAAACAATTCAAAACAAAATAGATAAATACCAACCCCTCATCAACGACATCATGGCCCTTGGATGGAAGGTGGACCCCCTTATTGTAATCACTTCTGGCGCTCGTGCCACCACCTTTATCCCATCTATGAAAGCTCTAGAGGATACCTTCAAGATACCCATTGAAACAATCAAAACTACCTTTAAAAACATTAACACCACCGCTATTCAATATGCCATGTCTATTCAATATTATTTTACTACATAAACGCAAAATCAAAAACAACCAAGCCCTCCCCGATATACAAGACCCCCTTTAAAACTTCGCCGCCTTGACTCTTCATGATTGGCTGTTGGTGTGGTTTTTGCTGCTTGTTTGGTTTGTAAGTGAGGTCATAGTTGGTTGGTTGCTTGGTTGGGTTTTGGCTATGCGTTACATAGTGTCCACCCTCAAAAGGGTGAAGTAGTTCCAGCTCACTAATTCCTTGTCCGGTGGACATGGTCTTGGTGGTGGAACGAACAGACACTTTATTCACGCCGGTCCCCTTGAGGAACCGGCATTCTTCTTCTTCTTCGGCAACAAGAGAATAAAATGGCATGGCAAGTCATACTAATATATGTGACGGACAACTAATATATGTGTTACGCTAATTTCTCGATCATAATCTCTAACTAACCACCTCATTAACAAACCTACCTATGCCACATTTTGCACCAAATCAACACTACATATTCCGGAAACATTGATGGAATCAAACAAAAACCTATATCGAACACAATTGATATATAACAATTCAACAACATATAAACAATTCATCTACTAATTTCATACGATTGATGGACATAGGAACAATAAACTCAAATAATCCTAACTCAATAAAACGATTAATCAACAATTTGATTTTAATAAAATACATTCATACATGGAGGAATGACAAACTAGCATCATACATCTAATACAAATGAATTGTATTACAAGAAATTGAGGGATTTGGAGGAAAAAGAGAGAAATAGGGTTTCAAAAAATTTGACAAAATGCGACCAAATCAGACGTCTCTAATCGGTGGAAAAGGGGAGAAGAGAAAGATTTTATCTCTAGGGATGGATACCAAGTGAAAAACGCAAAATATCCGGTCAGATTTGGTGGATTTTGGAGATGGAGTGAGCAGAAGGTGGGAAGAGGCGTGTTGGTCTGTGCAACGCTTTAGGTCTACAAGTGGGATTGGCCCACTTACAGCCTCTGGGCGCTGCTTATGTTAGAGGGATTGGCGCCATCGGCCATGGCACCGATCATAGCTACACAAGGGCTGCACTAGAAGACCCAAAACGCCTAAGTCTAGGCTTGGCGCCAAACGTAATGGCGCCAATACTAGACATGTGAGCGCTACGTCATCTACGCGACATGTCAACGTCCAGCGTGGCAAGATGTCTGGCGCCATTTAAAGTGGCGCCGACATGTACATGTTTGGTGCCGTCGAGGTTGTCATCGCCTCTGGGGTCAAATGTGATTAAAGTTTCCAAACAAGGCCATTTTGGAAATTAGTCGCAAAAAGGGTCAAATTGGTCAAAATTGACTATGTGAGATGCGCATCCTCTTATATTGTCGGAAAATAAAGTAGATTCTATGGAAGGGGAAGGTGCTGCTTTAGGACAATGAATTAATGATAAACATATATGTGTGCATTTCAATAAGGGGTATGCTTTTTTGTGTCTTGTACAAAAAAGAAAAAATAAATTTTGTGCAAATATTGTTGCTAATTTAGCCCTTCACTCCTGCCTTTTTCTTTTGCAAAAGACACAAAATTCATGTTATTGCACCAAAAATTCCAAATGTCTACATTTTCGGAACTTTTTGAAATTTACAAATACACATCTTGATTTTTAAAGTTTTTTTTGGAAAAGTATAGGTGCGCTCGGGAGCCAAAACGCCTCAGTGCAGATTTTATCCCCTTCTCTAACTCTCTCAACACTGGTTGGCCTTGTGGGTGGTTTGGCCCATAAACTTGGTTCACACATCTGGGTGGTTGTACTTTCTGATGGGTGCGAGGCTGTGAATATCATTGCATCGTAAATCCATAAAACTTTGTTGTAGTGTTCAAGATATTTACTAACATATATTTCTATGTATATGCAATAATTACTATCCATTTTTTTTTTTTAGTGATTCCGTATCTGAGAAAAATATATGGATATAAATATAGGGTGAGCTATATCCACCCTTATCTAGCCCATTTTCACCCCCTAAATGCAAGTACATTGTCAAGTAGAAAATAGAAAATAGCTCGTTAACCCTTAAACGCCGGAGCCTATGACCGTGGAAGAATCCCAATTTCCATTCAACCGTGTACTCTGATATTTCATTCAATGAAAGTGGAAATTTTTAAATATCACTTTTTAGAGAAGAAATCACATGTTTTCATTATGTCATGAAAATCATAGATTTTTTTGTGAAAATTTGAAATTATTGTGATTTTTGAAGAAAAAGTGAAAAAAATTCATATTAAATACAAATTGTGCTAATTTTTTTTTTAAATTTCACCTCAGGTAGACATCATAGTGCCAAAACATGTGGTATAAATGAAACTTCCGTGATCTTCTAAAAATAGTAAATTGGTTATAGGGTCAAATTTCAAATTGCAATAGCTTATTCAAGTTTATGTGTTTAAAAAATAAATTAGAATTGAAATGGATACATGACTTCAAAAACTTCATTTTTTTAAAGTTGGACTCAAGTTTTAAAAACATCAATTTAATGGATCAAATTCAGATTTAAAGCTAGAGGTAGAAGTTTCTCAAATCCACTACATTAAGATCTGTGTCACAAACATTTTCTTTCATAGATAAAACACGATCACTTCAATGAGGCAAGTTCCATCATCATGTTTTACTTACACATTCAATAAATTCTTCACCAAATAAAAGGGATAAAAAATGATCATTTACATCGCTGCTCATCCCCAAATGTCATCCGAGAGCCAGAAAGTGGCTGCTTCGGCGATTAAAGGTCAATGAAATTTAAGGGTGGATCTAATACAAACAACAAATATGCATATCAATCGAACTGATGTTTCGCTCGCCCGTCAGTTGTAGGCCGATGACCATTGTATGTAGTACTTGCTTTCGTTCTTAATGCAAAGACACGCAGATCTCCTGCTCGTTCTCGAATTTCATATCTTGCTAAGTTCTGCACCAGCAAAGAAAATTGAAATATCAAACGTACCATTAATTGTTACTCTCAAACAGAATTGCATACACGATAAGTGGTACTTTTGATACATGCAAAAAAAAACAACCTTCAGAAGTTTTCATCGAGGAAAGTAATTAGTGTTCCAAGCGTAGCTGATGGATTCTTAGTGGTGGATGATAATGGATTCTTAGTAGTGGATGTTGGTAGAAAGGAGTAATTTGCACGCCCATCTCTCGAACGATCGCTCTATAAATCTGCCATCTCGAAGTGTGATATGCAAGTAGTAATCTGCAGGTTGCTAGCTAGCGAAGTAGCGAAAATGGGCGGAGAGAGCCGCGGCAGCATTGCCTTCTTCGCTACCTACAGACCGCCGGTGCCGCTCGACATCTTCTCCTGCCCCGTCCCGCCCTCCTCCCACCGCGACGAGCTCCACCTCACCGACGGCGTCTCCTACAATTACAACTGCCGCCCCATCCCTCCCGCGGCGCTCAAGATCCTCCTCCAGCGCCCCAAGCTCGCAACGGAGGGCGGCGCCACTGACGCTGACGTCGATGCCAATCGCGTCTCCGGCTTCGTCTTCGTCTCCGAGAGAGACGACAGCCTAGAGACGCTCCGCATCGCCCTGCGGTTCAATGCCGACAAGAAGGTGAAGGTGTTCAGCCTGGCCGACATCTACGGCGCCACCGAGTTCGGCGGCACGCGCCTGGAGGACAGCGGCTGCATCGGCGGCGGCTATAAGGTGGGCTCTCGCACCGTCGACCACTCGCTCGTCTACGTCTCCACCAAGGAGCCGGTGCAAGAACGCCGCAGCCCCTGGACCGTCGTCTACAAGACCAACCTTAGAACTGGCAAGACCGATCGCCTCACTCCCAAAGGTAATTTCTTTCTCTGGTTGTGAATTGAGTAATCTCATCTACTTAATTGCACTGTGTATGTGTGCTATATGCAGGGGTCTTTGATTTGAGCCCGGCCGTGTCGACGTCGGGGAAGAAGGTGGCGGTGGCGTCGTTCCAAGGGAAGGGCTGGGAGGGCGAGATCGAGGACCTGCAGACCGATATCTACGCGATGAACGTGGAGAAGCCGCTGGAACGCGTGCGGCTGATCAAGAACGGCGGGTGGCCGGCGTGGGCCAGCGATGACGTCATCTTCTTCCACAGGAAAGTCGGTGAGACCTGGGGCGTCTTCCGGCTCACCATCAGCACCGGGGAGACCGTCCGAGTGACACCCGAGGCATTCGACGCGGTGACTCCGGCGGCCATCAGCGAGACCAAAGTGGCGGTGGCCACCATCCGCCAGAAGTCCAAGTTCAGCGACGTCCGTGAGGAGGCGCAGTACCGCCACATCGAGGTCTTCGACGCGGCCGCGCCGGGGAATCCGCCGGTGCAGATCACCCAGAAGACCAGGCCTAAAGGCGACCACTACAGCCCCTTCGTGCTGGACGGCGGCGGCCGCGTCGGGTATCACCGCTGCAGGAGTGACCTTCTGCAGCACGGCGATGACGTCCCTCGTAACTTCCACAAGCTGGAGTCCCCTGTGAAGGAAGTCGGGCTGTTCCGGGTGTCCGGCGTGTTCCCGACCATCTCCAAGGACGGCTCGAAGCTGGCCTTCGTGGACAACGAGTTCAAGGCCGTGTGGGTCGTCGACAGCCAGGGGCTGCGCATCGTGTACGAGACCAAGGGCCCCGACAACATCTTCTCCCCGATGTGGAACCAGAACCCCAGCAAGGACGTCCTCTACGTCTGCATGGGCCCCTCCTTCAACGCCGCCAAGCCCCTGGAGATTTATGCCATTCCCAACGTCTCCAGCGGCGTGCGGCAGCGCCGGATGCTCACCAAGGGCGGGTTCAACAACGCGTTCCCGTCGAGCAGCCCGGACGGGAAAAAGTTCGTGTTCCGGTCGACTAGAGACTGGGGGGAGAAGAGGCACAAGAACCTGTATATCATGGAGGACGCGGAGGTCGGGGAGTACGGTGACGGGACGGTGACGCGGCTGACCAACGGGGAGTGGACCGATACCCACTGCCAGTGGTCTCCGAACGGGGACTGGATCGTCTTCTCGTCGACGCGCGACAAGCCGAAGAATGCACCGGAGCGGGACAACGGCCTGGACCCGGGTTTCTTCGCCGTGTTCCTGGTGAAGGCGAGCGACCCGACGGTGGTGATCCGGGTGCTGAAGAGCGGGGACGACGTGGGCGGGCACGTGAACCACCCGGTGTTCAGTCCGGATGGGAGGAGTATCGCGGTGACGGCGGACCTGGCGGCGGTGACCGCGGAGCCGATCTCGCTGCCGCTGTTCCTGCACTCGGTGAGGCCGTACGGGGACATCTTCGCGGTGGACATCAACACGGAGGACATAACGAAGAACAGGGACGTGAAGAAGTTTCATCGCATCACGCACAGCCGGTACGAGTACTCGACGCCGGCGTGGACGGTGTTCGCGACGGACGATCCGAACGCGCAGTGGAACGTGCTGGTGAAGAAGGACTCGTACGCGCCGGCGTGCCCGTACGCGTACCCGGACGGCGGCGAGAGCTGGCACATGACTGGGCACCTCTGCATCCCCAAGAGGTGTTGCTGATTAATTGCTGCCGTCCTTAGGTTGATCGATGAATAAATCGAGCAAGTAATGTTATTGCAAAAGAAATCTCTGGTGAAAAATCCATAATCCAGGTACTACGTTTTTTCACATTACCGGGCCTGGTACCAAACAAACCTGCCAATCCACACGAAACTTAGATCTCAGGAGCCTCCACTTTATAATTTTCGGACAACGTGTGTGGTAGTAAACCTTCTTTATTATCATCCTCAAGTAAATGAAGTTCACCAAAAAAATATAATATCAGTCGGGAGTGTGCGAATATTCACCCCTTGCACAATTGTTTTGGAATACACTACACCCCTTCCCCACCTCTAATTTGTTGTACAATGAACAAATCAAACTCGACATGGGCTCATCGAATTTAAACCCCGTGTTCAAAAATTCCACAGGAAGTGCAGTGTACCGAAAAGCCGACACGAAGTAGAAGTTTGGGTGTTCTCCCTTGCTCATTGCACAAGAACAACCGGTTTGGATATGTCTGCTACGGAGAAATGGTCATGAGAATGTAGGGGTCAACTCTTAAGCGTTGGACTTGAAACTGTGTTTAATTGAGAATGATAGACCTGTACTGTAACCCCTGGTTGTGTTTCAAAGATCTGTGGTGGCATGCAAAATGTCAAATGTGAAGAAGGATTGTGCTAGCAGAAGTGAGAGGGGAGTTAGCTAAGACACAGTCGTGTTTTAGTACAACAGAACAGAAAAATTAAGTGGAAGATGGTGATTTTGGTGCAGAAAGTGCATTTTATAGAGCTGGGGCAGTTGATGAGTAAAGGATTGTTTTAAAAATAACAGTCGACACGGATTTTAGAGTTCATCATCACAAATCAAGTTCAGAAATAGGTCGAGAGAGTTGTAAGCATGAACGAGAAAAGCAAGAAATTGAAGGAAAATTGGCTTGAGAATTGATCAGCTATAAGGTTGGATGACCTATAACCACCAACTTAAGCTTGCTGACCTATTTATAGCGTTTGTATACGTGGTAAGACATTTTTTGGGAATTCAAAATAGGATTTCATGAATATTGCAATTGTTGTGACCATGTATTTCTTCATATTGAAATTGCTACAAATTTTCAAAGTGGATAGTAAGCCGTGACCCATTCCTTGACATACAAAACTCTCTATTTCCACACTAAGTTGTACTAATGACCACTTTTGCATTGACTAAAAACCGGGAGCTTTGAACCAATCATGAACTAACACCCAATCATATCTGACTTCCTAAATTTTCGGAAATGGGGTGGGTCTGTGGTGGTTATGGTCCACTTTAGCTTGTTGGTTCTGGAGTTCGTGGTGGTTATAGGTCATCCAACCTTAGAGGTGGTTGGAAAAGTGTAGAGAAGGGCGGTTGTAAGGGTGGTGTAGCCGTGCACAACCCGCAGCCCGCCATGACCATGCCAAAATCAGCCCGGAGTCTGACATTACCTACCCGACTTTACTTGACAATTCTGATCACATCACCATTGATTGATCAAGTCTAGGTCAAGGTCATGTTCTGATGGGCAACAACGTGGGTTTATTCAATGAAACATTACATGAAACACATGTGTGTCAAATTTTGATTGGCAACGACGTGGCTGGAGAGATGAATGGATGGATTGGGGGCTACTGGTTGTGGGATTGGCCCACATGTTTGAGGGTCAGGTTTGGTTTCTTTACTTTTCTTTGTCACTCACAGTTATGTTTGGTATAATAAGTGATTCTTGGTGTAGTTGCAGCCATTTTCCACTACACTACAGTAGTGGCATTGGGTGAAGGAGGGCACCAAATCTCACCTCCTCTACAGTTTGATTATGGGCTCCGGTGGTTTTTGGGCTTTTAAATTCTATGTCAATTCCAAATCTTTGTGATTAAATTTGAAAAAAATATTTGTTGAGTTTCATTCCTAATTCCGCATCTTTCTACATAAATGTTTTCCAAATACAATGTCTTTTGCGTCCCGAACTGGCTTAAGTGATTGGCATTGGGTGCCTCTACCATACAGTATTACATTTGTCAAAAATAATTTCATCGCTGCCAGAATGAATATCACAATAGGTATGTTCCTCATCTTTGAAATCATCCTCGTCACTGAAAGCGCCCAAACTGTTCTCATCGCCAGAACTGTGTTCATCGTCGGCGTCGGAACTGTGCTCGGCGCTCGCACGGTGGACACCGTCCTCATCGCCGCAACCAGTGTCATCGCCGGAACCATTGTTATCGCTGGAACTGTCTCCTTCCCCGCTGCTAGTATACACCTCGGAGCATAAATCCCCTCCTCTCAAGATCGATATGTAATTCTTCAACAAAATCCAGAGCTGGTGAAAGATGGACACCATTGTCTCTACCATTTGGGGAAAACTTGTCGTCACTGTATGCTTTGTGTCGATTTTGGATTTCATGATGTTTTGTTTGAGCTCTGCACTGTTTTTGCATTCTGAAATATATTTGCTCTTTGAAATGTATCTGTGAAGACATATATATCGTGCAGTAGAAATGTATCTGATGTGACAAGCATTTATAGACCACCAGAGGAAGAAAGCAAAAGAGGCAGAAAGTAAAAGAGGGAAAAGGTGAACTAAAAGCTGAGGCCAGCGCGCGCTAGAACCCTCCCTAAACATGGAATTCTGATTCATTTTCTGACCCACTTCGAAGCTCATTGAATTCTTAAGAACTGCCAGAGTAATGAATGTCTTCATGAAAGTATACAGGAGCTAAATGCATTGTCACTTGTATTCAACCCTCCCATCTATATATGCAGAATCCTGTACATCAGCGAGTCTAATGATCTGTACAAACCAACGATCAGTTTCCAGGTTCTGGATGTGGAGGGGCGCGGCGATGACGTCCCTGTAGGATTCGGGCGTGACGACGCTCCAGTGGATGTCCCGGCGAGCGAGGAACTTTCGGCTGTAGACGCGGCGTGCGAGGCCGGAGTGTCGGCGTGAGTAGAAGAAGTACGTTTGCGGTCCTCATCAGGCGAGGCGCTGGTCGACGACGGTGCGCTTCGGAGGAAGCGTCTCGACGTGTGTGGACCACTCTAGCTGGACGCCGCGCGCGCACGTCTTGCAGAGCCAGTTCTAGCCGTTGTGCTCGCCGATGTCGGCCTCTGTGTCGTGGTCGACCATGTTGCCGCGCACCATGGACCCGATGTGTCCTGTCATCTCGTGCCACACGCTGGCGACGTCGTCCCAGTCGCCGAACGGCCAGGAACCGAAGGCGAAGCAGGAGGTGACCACCACGAAGATCTCGCGGACTGTGTCCTGGAGCGCGTGGCAGAAGAATCCATTGTGGCGGGCTACACTAAATATCACTTTTAGTGTAGTATCACGAATAGTGTAATTACCTCTGTACACTATTCGTGAATAAGTTTACAAATAGTGTTAGCCACCAATATCATCAATGATACCCCCAATCAAACCCCCAATCAACCACCTACCCGGCCGCCATGCCTTAATTGACCACCTACCCTCATTTTCAACCCCTTATTTTTTCAACCCCTTACTTTTTTTAACTCTAAAATTTTCAAATCTTTACTTTTTGTATCCCTTGCTTTTTCAACCCCATACTTTTTCAACTCCTTACTTTTTCAAATCTTTATTTTTTCAAATCTTTACTTTTTCAACTCCTTACTTTTTCAAATCTTTACTTTTTCACCTCCTTATTTTTTCAAATCTTTACTTTTTCAACTCCTTACTTTTTCAAATCTTAACTTTTTCAACTCCTTACTTTTTCAAATCCTAACTTTTTCAATTCCTTACATTTTCAAATCTTAACTTTTTTAACTCCTTACTTTTTCAACCACTTACTTTTTCTAATCCTTACTTTTTCAAATCTTTACTTTTTCAATCCCTTACTTTTTCAAATCCTTACTTTTTCAATCCCTTACTTTTTCAAATCCTTACTTTTTCAACCCCTTCCATCTTAAAATCCTTACTTTTTTAAATCCTTACTTTTCCAAATCCTTACTTTTCAAATCCTTACTTTTTCAATTCCTTACTTTTTTAAACCTTTACTTTTTCAATCCCTTACTTTAGTACCCCTTCCTTTTTGTAACCTTTACTTTTTCAAACCCTTATTTTTTCAACCTCTTACTTTTCCTAACCCTTGATTTTTCAATCCCTTACTTTTTCAAATCCTTATTTTTTTCAAATATTTTGTTTTTCAACTGTCTTCTATCTCAAATGTTTTCTTTCTAAATCTTTTACTTTTGTAGTCTTTTATTTTTAAGCACTTTTTGAAAAGAATACTTTTGAAAAAGTTTACTTTTTCAATGTGGTCATAATTCAAAAGCTTCATTTTTCAATCATATACTTCTGAAAAGTTTCGTGTTTCTATTGTTTATTTTTTGAAATGAACATTTTTCAAATGTCTCCTTTTCAAATGTATATTTATTCAAATGTTTATTTCTTTAATTGTTTCCATTTTCAAAATTTTCCAATCTTCTATTTTCAAATGTTTCCTATTTTTGCAATTCGACTTTTCTTCCATATCTAGGTTCTTCTCTCAATCTTTTATTTTCCAAATCAATTTTTGGTGTTCATTCCATTCTAAATTCTATTTTATCCAAATGTTGTTTTTTTTCTAAATGTACTTAAATCTTTGTCACTTCTTATACTCAAAATGTTCACATAATCTTCTTCTATCTTGATACACTAAATGTGCACAAGTGAAAAAATTTATACTGCAATCTTAAGTGGAATTCACAAATAGTGTAGTAGTTGGCATTTAGTGTAATGATTTGTCACTACACTAATTGCCCAGTTCACAATTAGTGTACGGGTTCGCTTTTAGTGTCCACTACACTAAAAGTGATATTTAGTGTAGCTTCCGCACTTTGTTCACCAGGAGCGCGTTCTCGGTTTCCGTGCCCCAGGTCGACCACTGGCAGCCTACGCGGTTCTTCTCCCGCGCGATAATCACATGTAAGTTAATTACATGTATGCCAAATTTCAAGGCCAAAAGATTCACCGAGAAAAAGTTATTCAAAATCTACCAACATTGGTAGCTGTGGAAATTTTTTCACTGCTGCCAACTTTGACAGCCTCCCAAAGATTGAGTTTTTTTTTTTTTGCCATGAAATTCTTGGAACAAAAACCTCTTTACGGTAATAACATATGATAAAAATTTCAAGGCCAAAATATTAATACAAAAAAAGAAATCCACAATCTACCAACATGTGTAGTTGTGGGAAACAATGGGGGAAACCATTTCATTGCTACCAACTTTGACACCCTCCCAACGGTTGAGAAATTGTCTATTTACCATGAAATTTTTGGCACAACATGCTCTTTATGATTAAAACATTCATGCCAAATTTCAAGGTCAAAAAATTTATACAAAAAAAACATTTACAATCTACCAACGTGTATGTCCTCCATTTGCCTCAATCACTGCTTGTAACCTAGAGGGCATAGAATGACATAGTTGAAGGAGCTTTGTACCATTGATTAACCTCCACTCTCTATCAATAACCACCTTCAAGTCATCTAAATTTTTTGGACATATTGGGCCATGTTGCACAGCATCTTTCAAAATCTTCCAAAGGTTCTCAATTGGATTGAGATCGGGAGAATTTACAGGCCAATCGAGCTTCTCCAAAAGGTGTGTTTGTCTCCATTCTTCACATACTTTGCTACGATGGACAGGTGCGCCATCTTCCATGAGCAATCCCTGTGGCACTCTACTCATAAAATGAAGCAACTCGACATTGTAGACCACTTCAACAAAATCCTTAGCAGAACGTCTATCTTCGGGCATAAAAACAAGTTGTGACTTTTGCCCTCCAGCAAATGCACGTCAAATCATCAAAGAAGTTCTCCCACTCTAAAAAATTGGAACTATACAACTTGATGAATAGTGCTCATATGCATTTCTCCAAACATGAACTTGTTTAGAATTTTTTTCAACTTCAAAGATAGACTCATCTGTCCAAACAACTCTCTCCCATTCTTCTATAGTCCACCCACAATATTTTTGAGCAAATGCCAATCGTTTAGACATGTGACGATGTGTCAAAAAAGATTTTTTTACAACAATTCGACTGAAAATTACACTCTCATATAAGGCCCTTCGAATAGTCGATCTAGACACTTGAGTAGAACATATATTAGTGATCTCACAGAGTGTCGAGCGACGATGAGTTTTTGAGACACGTATAATAGCACAGACATCTCTATCACTAAGCTTTTTAGCATGACTTCCACCACAAGGTTTGCACTTATAGGTTCCATCTTCTCGAAATTTCTTCACTACCTTCTGAACTGATCTAACATGGACTCTAACAATAGTTGCAATGTCAACTCCTATCTTCCCTGCCTCATTCAAACCTACTATGCGAGCACGAGTTTCAACTGAAATAGCCATCACTCAGTGACCATGATCTAGCCTTCACTTAATCACCATGATCCAGCCTCACTCACTGAGCACATTTATAACCTCACTCAGTCATCAGAAAAAAAATCTCACATACCCTCAATCACTCACCATCATCCTACCTCATAGCCTTCACTCATTCACCAGACCTCACCTGTCACCACATGTAAGTTATAACGTCACTCACTCTTAAAAAAAAATCTCACACACCTCCATATATCCTCAGACACTCATCCCATGCCTCATCCACTCAGTTATCACATAGCCTAGACCTACTCAGTTAACTCATCTTTCATGCACTCAATCACTCATGTTCACAAAGTTTCAATCCTGTGCTTAGAAAATAATCACCCATCACTTGCTTCTCTCATCATCCCATATCCCACTTCCTGTAAAGGTCTATTGTAAATGCAAGCATTCTTATTGAGAGGAAAAAGCTTCTTCATGCATATATGGTCTCCAATTTTTAAACCAGTGCAGTCTTTGAGATGTGACAAGTGCACACAACTAAATTTGGCTATCCTTGATTTTTTTGAGAAGCATTTATGATTAGAGATTGCATCATCTGGAGAATTTCAATCTAGAAGCATGATTGTCTGACATACTTCAACAATTTTAATGTCTTTAATAAAAGGTATCTCAAAACTACACACATTGGTAGATTGTAAATGTTTTTTTTTATATAAATTTTTTACCTTGAAATTAGGTATGAATGTTTTTATCATATAGATCATGTTGTGCCAAAATTTTCATGGTAAATAGACAATTTCTCAACCGTTGGGAGGGTGTCAAAGTTGGTAGCAATGAAATGGTTTCCCCCATTGTTTCCCACAACTACACATGTTGGTAGATTGTGGATTTCTTTTTTTGTATTAATATTTTGGCCTTGAAATTTTCATGATATGTTATTAACATAAAGAGGTTTTTGTTCCAAGAATTTCATGGCAAAAAAAAAAAACTCAATCTTTGGGAGGTTGTCAAAGTTGGCAGCAGTGAAAAAATTTCTACAGCTACCAATGTTGGTAGATTTTGAATAACTTTTTTTCGGTGAATCTATTGGCCTTGAAATTTGGCAAACATGTAATTAACTTAAAGATAATTCTTTGGTGAAAATTTCGTGGTAAAATACAAATTTTTGAGCTCTCAGGAGGCTTTCAAAGTTAGCAGTACTGAAATTTTTCTCACTGCGAATTCAAAAACGACATTTTGATTGGTACCCAACTGTACATAAAACCACGCTACAACTAATGCTTCTTTAAAAAGCAAGCCCCTAGGTGTTGCTTTGGAATTTTTCAAAACGTTCCTAAACACCTTGTTTTCTAGTAGTGCCGGAGGCTAGCCACATGACCTCCGCGCTATGGCTCGTGAGGTCCCCGAGCTCCAACTTGCAGATCCAGTTCACGACGTCGATGAAGTCGCTCACACCGAACTTGTGTCGCGTCAGGCGTGAAGAGTAGCGCCTCCGCAGATGCCCTCAGGCGTGGAAAATACAACTCTAGCTCTCCTTCAGTACAAGAAAAATTGTATAACAACGTTTAGAAAAAATCCTAAGCAAAGCCTAGGGGCTTGCTTTTTAAAGAAGCAACAGCTACAACGTGGTTTTATGTACAAAGCATGACCCTAGGCATTGCTTAGGAATTTTTCAAAATGTTGCTGAGTACCATATTTTCTTGTAGTGCTTGACGCTGCAGTAATCATCCATGGCCTCGTGGATGTTCACGTACCCATTCGCTCCAGCAGCTCCTTCCACTGTTGGCGCCATGACATTGCCTTTGAAGCAAACGCACAATACAGTTAATTCACAACCATACTGCTGAAGTTGCCATTATATGCAGATATGAATTGTGTCCAGTTCAGGCTATTCCCTTGTGAAATCTACGACCAAGTTCATTTTCTGAGAAGATGAAAGTTATGATTATAGTGACCACGTACATGATCAATTACAAGACCACCAGGCCAAACATGGTTGAGAGAAAAGCAACACGGCAAGTTTCTCTTTGACAATGGGACACTTGAAAAAGGTTCATTTCTCTTGTCTGTTGTGACGAACTTCAATCACCCTCTTGGCAAAGCCTCATAACGACGTCTACCGAAAAACCAGTGATTTTCACTACAAGAAAATAGGGTGTTTAGCAACATTTTGAAAAATTCCTAAGCAACGACTAGGAGCTTGCTTTGTACAGTACATACTTAAGAAAACAGTTGCTTGGGAATTTATCAAAACGTTGCTTAAACACCCTGTTTTCTTGTAGTGCTTACTAGGAAAGAGTCAAAGCTTGATCCAAAACTAAAAGTTATTTGACACACGTATACACTACAAGAAAACATGGTGTTTAGCAACGTTTTGAAAAATTCCTAAGCAACGCCTAGGGGCTTGCTTTTTAAAGAAGCAACAGTTGTAGCGTGGTTTTATGTACAAAGCAAGCCCCTAGACGTTGCTTAGGAATTTTTCAAAACGTTGCTAAACACCCTATATTCTTGTAGGGAGTCCTAGTGGACAATTTCTTAGACTGGACGTAGTTTTCAAGGACGTTGGAATGTGGACTGGTATATTATAGGTAGCTTCTGAAATGTTGCATTTTAATTCATGCTGTGGATAAAGAAATGATCACCCACTTTGAGTAGTCACTACAAGAAAACAGGGTGTTTAGCAACGTTTCAAAAATTCCTAGCAACACCTAGGGGCTTGCTATTTCAAGAAGCAATAGCTGAAGTGTGGTTTTATGTACAAAGCAAGCCTCCAAGCCTTGCTTAGGAATTTTTGAAAACGTTGCTAAACACCCTATTTTCTTGTAGTGAGTATAGATAGTTGTACTCTCAGTAAAAATCTTCATCGAAAGTAAAAAGTTATGGTGCTTTCAAATCATAAAGTACCACTACACTAAACATCAATTTCAATGTACATCATTGCCATAGAGTCTTTATATTTAAAATAATATTACTCATGATTTCATATTGTGCTCTTAGAGGGGCCTCTAGCCATTGTACAAATTGTACCACAAGTACAAATTGTCCAAAACTTGGAATCCCCAATATGCTAGCGGCTTCATGAGTATCTTTCCTATTGTGCACATAATGGGTTTGTCGTATCTTTTGACATCCAATTACAGTGCTTACTTTGAGGATTTCAAAAAATCTATGGCAAAATGGGGAGCATAATCTTCAATGCAAGAAATGAGAAAGAGTTTGTTTTTGTCAAAATTCAAATTGTTGGCCCACTTGCACCAATAGTCCTTGTATCTAGTTCCAAAAAAATATAGAAAAAAATAACTTCAAACTCATGTTTTGGGACTTTCCACAAAAATCACATTTGTTACATTTTTGGTCAATTGGCTATCGATTAACATATTCAAATAGTGGAATATGGTAGCCAAAGAATAAAGCATCATATGTAGCTCTTTAAACATAAAAATGCTATCTGTAAGTTCACATAATGAATACAAACATGTGAACCTTGAATTGGGACAAACAAACATTTTATGTTTGTACTCATTTTTAGGGTTTTTTATGCAATGAATATTTTGATTCTTAATCTTCAATATATGCAATATGTAGGGCTATACCTACTAATCTTCCCTCCAAAGTATAAAATAATCTAGTCTAAAATTGAAAGTTCGTACCATTCAAAGTCAGAAATGGAAAGGCGGGCAGCCTAGGCACCCCTGTAAACCAATGAAACACAAGTGTTAAAGAGGGGCATCAAGTAGGGGCACAAAGGGTGGAGGAAAGGTGGGGCAACCCAAAACATGGGAGAAAAAGTGCAAGGGAAGACCCCACAAAGTCCAACAAGTATGTACCAATAAAAAAATAAATACAAAAGAATGTTCTTTACTTGAAGTCACATTTTAAAAGACCCTCTCTTCTTGGGAGAGTTGGTGAATGAAGTGGCCCTTTATTTCATAGAGGGTCACCAATTTCAAGCCCTGCCTTCCCCCATAATGCTTGAATAATTCACTAAATTCATGAAAATTAGAGATTTTACTATTTTAGAAAACCATTCCTCTAAAATGAGTGGAAATAGAAATGACACATATGAGCTTTTGGGATTCTCAAATTTGTCAAATTTAATGTAGCCATAATTTTTTTATGACTTTTGAACTCATTCTCATGGTTTTATACCCCCTTTCACTAATTTAAGTGTTTATTTTCACATGTTATACCCCTAGATTTGATCCAAATTTTGCACACAATTAGCTAACGCCATATGGGTCATATCGGTAATGGTTTTGAACACACTTTAGCATATTATCTTGCAACATTACCCTCTTTTCTTGGGAGAGTTGGTGAATGAAGTGGCAAGATATGCTAAGTCAAAGTGGGTTAATCTTGCCAAGCAAGGGGGAAAAATTTATTTCTAGCACTTCAAATGCTGTAATCTTCGTATCTCTATGGTGGATTGCTACCCAAAAAATATGGCGTTTTGTATATGACTCTAATATAAGATCTTCTATCAAAAGTCCAAAATGCCACTTAAAATGAGATTTTTATGAATTTTTGACAAGGGCAGTTTCATACTAGTTTTTGAGGGAATTTGTCAAGAAACTTTACGGGTTAAATGCTTATCAAATCAAACAGATCTCTATTGCACGACGTAGATGTCTTCACATATATGTATCAAAGAGTAAATATATTTCAGAATGCAGAACATTGCAGAGTTCAAACAAAATATTATGAAATTCAGAATTGACACAAAGAATACACGACAAGTTTTCCAAAACTGGTAAGCTTAGAGACAAAGGTGTCCATCTTTCACCAGCTCTAAATTTTGTTGAAGAATTACATATTTAATTGGTCTTGTGGATTTTCTTGAGAGGAGGGATATTTTAACCCTTTACCGCCCAAGAAGCCCGAAATAGGACTCCGGATGTGCGAAAACTCAATTTGCATGAGATCCATGAGGAAAAAGGCTTTGAGATATGAGGTTCAGATTCGCGCACACATTACATAAACACTCTCCAACAATCAAATCATGATTTGGATTTATAGAACCCTTGGAGAAGCTAGAATTACGACACAATATATATCAAATACACTAAGATATAGTGAATACAGTGAGTACCATGCCACATACTATGTTGTATTTCACACACATGCACATTGATTTTAGTCTTAAATTTTGACTGAACTTCGTCTTTAAGACATTCTTCATTGTTTTTTGATTGTTGATTTCTTTCCTCACATACAAAACTTCCGTTTTGAATCGTCTAAGGTTGGAACATTTTTGTATACAATCAAGTAGAAAAAAGCAAAAAAATCACCAATAATTTTGTATAAATATTTTCTTCACGTATGATATGTCAATGCAAAGCTAGCAACCTTGTGCACATGTAAACCGCTCTTATTCAAAGTAAAAAAATTCTTGCAAGAATCTATTGATGGTTAAAGTAGTACACCCTCCAAAATCCACAGTTTTAAGCACTATTATCTATTCCATCAACCATTGCATGTTGTGCAAAATTTCCGCAAAGTTCAAGTCATGGGTTAAGTTCAATTTTTTAAGGTTACGTATTAATATTAGGCATTGCATTTTCATCAAATCTGGTTCAAAAAAAAAAATCAGCAGAAATCTTGGTTTTTGCATAAACTTGCATGGGCAGTAAAGGGTTAACCCTAAAGGACCAAGACATTTTCCCCTCAAAATCACTCCAAAACTGCCAATTTCAGAGCATTCAACACGAAATGATACAAAATAGTTATTCTAAAAATTGAATCGTAGGAACTTGTACTAGAGTTGTATGAGAGTGTGTGGTGAAAATTTTGGTATGTTTGACCGCATGGATTGAAAGATATCAGCCTTTGAAGTGAGACACAATCTCTTCATGAGGTCGTACTAAACACCTTCAACAAACTTTGACCGCCTTCTATGGCAACTTTTTGCACTACGGGCAGTGAATTTATTATGTTAACTTGAAAAAGATCATATTAGGCACATTTGTATCAAATTTTAGAAGTAGAAGAGGTGTTGAAGATGTCTTAAAAAATCCTGCAATGCAACTATGTGCTGAGAATCAACAATACACTTTATATTTTGCATATATCATATCCTTCTCAAATTCTTGAAATTCACAAATCCGTACGATAGATGCAAAGATCTCAATTTTTTTTCCAAGAGGAAATTTTCTTTCTTTAAATGGACAAAAACTCGATTTTTTTTATTGAATTTAGAAGTTATTAAAGTTTAGTGACAGTATTTGTGATATGTCACACTAAACTGCTGCACTATTTGTATATGTAAGTGAAAATAAAATGTAACTTTTGAACCGTAAGTCGGAATTCTACGAAATTTATGTCAACGCAAAGCTAATCAAAAGTTGGCCATTCAATTGAAAAATTTCAGAAAATAATGCCTAGAATTGAGAACGTGGTACCTTACCCAAACTCAAAATGTCCCCCGAGGGGACTTTGGTCCTTTAGGGGTTAATAGCAAGGAAGGGGATAGTTTCAGCAACGACAACTTTATGGTTCCGGCGATGAGGATAGTGTCTACAATGCAAGCAATGAGCGCAGTTTTGACAATGAACACAATTCTGACGCCGACGATGAGCACAAGTCCGACGATGAGAAACAATATTGTGACTAGAACAAACAGAAACTAGTTTGTTCATGCCAACCTCCTTCAGAGGCTGGAATTCTTACTACTTTCAACATTGAAGACATTTGGGGACGTGTAATCTCTAAACTATCGAAATCAACGCCAGCCAACTGAGAGGAGGACCCCTTCCTAAAACAAGACTTGCGGGCATACAGAATGATACTATTCTTAAACTTTAGGCTTTTCAGAGGAAAGCCATGTGGACATTAGAGATGTACTGGGGGGCTGAATTGACTCATCGAGATGAACTGGATCTTATGACTTGAGGGTGTACGATGATTCCTTCAAGTTCTCATCAGAGACATTCGCATCCTGAGTGTCACTAAGAAGTTGAACGGTTGGGCTAGCCGTGTGCCCAAACTGGGCACTAGCACCGTATACCGTACTCAAAATTAGGAGTCATAACAGCACACGACGCATGAGCACAGATGTGAAGGGTTTTCTCCTCCTATATTAGGCAAGTGATACTTATGTGCACAAAGGGCCGATCAAAATGCAAATGTAAAGCAAAAGTACTTAATTTTTGGAGTGGATTTATCTAGGGTAACATTTACATGCACTCAAAAAATATAAGTACTTTTCCATTTAGATTCGATTTGAGCTTATAGGTTTTAAAATACAAAACATACAAACGTAAATTTAACACACCACCCTCCGCTCTCCGTGTCGGGACGACGGGTAGAAACCCAAGTGCCATATACTTTGAAAGAACCACAACAAAGATTCCACACAAATACTATTTCGTCTTGGTCTTTCACTTGGTAGATAGAATGTTCTAGAGCTCCCAGAGTATCAAATACCTCTTGTTTGACATGAACGGTTCCAGTTCTAATCCCAAAGCGAATATTGATCAGTGCCTCGGGAACATTAATAGTGCCATCATTACCAACGGACACGATAAACAAAACACCCCATGGTGAGATGTAAGCGACGCCATGGGAAGATTTCTCAACTGAAAAGGAGTTAGAACAACTACCGATGACATAAGCCAGTGTACCAAGAAAGAGTTCAACTCGTTGCCTTAGCGATTAAGTGAGGAAGTCCGAGTTGTCCAATTACGGCAAAATAATGTATTCATATTACTAGCATTGTGAATGACTTTGGATTTATCTTTAGATCTTCCTTGTGCGTCAACCACTTGAAATGCATGAACAAAGCTTGTCTAAGATTGCGCCGCACTGGCTCACACAACAAAACCGACTCGGAGGGCATTTCTCTACACGTCTTTGCGATCGGAGACAAACCACCTCCAAATTCCATAGTGCTATGTCAAATTTGTAAGCCCCTACCCCTTGCCTTGATTCTTGTCCTTGCCAAATGTATTGCGTCATCAACAAGAGTGGTCTTGGCAATGCTTGCATTCACGTTGGCATCCACCAATATCCCAGTGCTATGGGTATTTGCCGTGAGTTTGTTAAGAGAGCCATTGAGATTGTAGATAATGAAATGTATAAATCTCTTACCGACAAGAACTTTGTCATAGCAATGAGTTCATGTCCGATGAGATCTTTGTACTAGATTGGGAAAGCATGCCCAAATGACTTTGAGGGGACTTGCTTGTTTCAGTCATAGAGACGTTCCGGATGCATCAATCTCCTAACATCAAAAACTCTACCTCAACCTTCCGGCTGACTGCAAATGGAGGACCAATTGACAACACCATCAAGCTCAAGTTAAAGTGCCCCTACGCATATATCCAAGATAGTATCTTTTGAGAACAAGGCAAAGAGAATGTATTCTTGTTCAAGATGTCCAAAGAAGTCCCTAGAAGCGCCGTTGACCTCGTTAAACAAATGTAGACTAGTGGAGACCTCTAGAACTCCATCTTCAACCATGTTAAATGAGTGATTGGCTGGACGACTATGGCGTGCTACGTCTACTACTACAAGTAGAGCCGAGTGATGACCATTGCTCTCTATGACATGCAAAGTGAGGATGCTAAATCACAGAAGCTCATGTGGTTGTCTTTGAAGAAGGTGATGACTTGCCATAGCGTTCCAAACCCTAATTTCAAGGGTTTCATGGTGGACGGCGCCTAGGCCAATTGAAAAGTTGTCCGCATGGTCTTTGGAAGCGGCAACTCCGCCATCAAGATGATTGAAAAATAACCGTCATGCCTCTTGCATAGGATGACGTCTCTCAATAGACATACAACCACACTCATACGTCCGGAGTTTTGATAACATTACATCCAATTCTGCAAACAATACAAAGATACAAAGAAATCTAAAGAAGCGAAAGAGTTAATCCTGGGCATCAAAGATTGGTGGTTTTTCTCCCAAGCGGCATTTGAAGAAGCGACACATTAGCTAGGCAACTACTTAGGTTTTTGGCACTTCTGCTGTCATCAGTGGGGTGGCTTCATGGACATGGTGCGTACGTATATCCTACACTTTGAATTGTTCTGCTCATTCTTCCTGCACTCCTTCAAATACTAAACCCTAAATCTATTTTGCCATGTTTCCTCCCTTACACAAGAATTTACATCCTTATGATTGTTTAAAAATCAATACAAAAACTTATATCAATTACTACTTTACAATACAGTCATTTAAGAAAAAGGTGATAGCAAGCAACGGCAGTATATAAAAGTTGTCACAAAGGATCTTTCAGGGAGTCAAGATCATTTTGAGGCTTCACAAATGCAAAATACATTTGATTTTGGATTTTTAATTTTGAAATGTTATTAGAGACATCCATACCATCCCATGGGTGGAATTTTTTTGTAAAGCCGCTTAACGGTCTGAGTGGTACAAGTAAATTTTCAAAACACTGTACTATGTCACAAATTCAAATTTTTTACAAATATACTTCTTTTGAATGATATAACCTGCATAATTCAATGAAAATTTGATAATATCGATAGGATAATGCTAATGGACATTTCCATCAAATTTTTTAAATCAACAACGGCAAATCACTTGTAATGAAAGACAATGGGTTTTTTTTTAAGGTACATAATATCTTAACAATGAAATACAAATTGTATGTTGTACTCAACTCTAGGTGGGTGTGCCCTGTATTATTCAAAAACCTTAATTTTCTACTTTCAATTCTTCACATTTAGGTTCACAAAGCCCTAAAATACTAAAAAAATACTTGACATACTATAAAAAGTGGAGTAATCCTAGAGTGCTAGTACCCAAAATCTCCATGTGTTTTCAGAAGCAATCCAATTTCTAATCACTTTTGGTCAAGTTCTATCAATTTCTTCACATCTTGAAAAACATAAAATTCTAAAACTATAATTAGATTTTTTTATTAACAAATAATTTTTTTGAATACACTCAATAGTGCTAATTTCTTTACAATGAGCTTCTTGCAATCAAAAAAATGGATTATAAATATGGGGTGTCCCACAAAACATCTAAGAGTATAGCCACCAGTGGCCGATCTTGGTGGGCAGGATTGCAGAGGGAGTGTGGGCTCCCGGGACATAGTGAGTCACGGACATAGTGAGTTTACTCTGGCTCCTTTAACCCCTAAAGGACCAAACGTCCCCCCGGGGTCATTTTGGATTTTGGGCATGTACCTACAATTCGAAAAAAAATCCTTTTTTAATCAACTTTTTTTTCAAGATAGGATCTGATAAGAGCTTCGTGGAGATATTTTTTTATTTTTTTTTGGATTTGTGGTTTGAAAGTTAGTACCACTTAAAGCCAAAAGTGGGACTTCGGGCACCTCCAAAAATTTTGACAAAAGTTTCTATTGACATTGAGATTTTTCACACATGTAAAGAATATTTCCTTATTTGGAAATTTTCAAAAAAAAATCTTGTCTTTAGTGTAAACAGGCATTTTATTCCAAGTCAAACATTTTCACTCATTCTCGGGCAACGGGGGAAAAAAACTTCATCTTTTCTACATAAAACCTAGAGATCTTCATATTTTTCACTTTTTATTTTTTCAACAACAATATATGGTGGAAACCTTCTATTTGACCGTTTGGATTATCATTTGACTATGTACGTAGTTCACAAAAGAATAAAACGTGAAATGGCAATTTTTGAACCTCCACTCCTTGCACACTTGTTTTGAATATGCTACACCCCTTTTTTACCTCTAAAAATTGGTGTGTTGGGAAATAACATCATGCTTAAGAAAATGGTATAAGATTTAGACCTTGTACAATGCAAAAATTTGATACAAAATGAAGTCAAAGTCAGCTGATCTACTCAACGCAGGGATGAAAATGAACCATTGTTTTGACTTTAAACACTAAAATCTATCAATCCGTGCGGTGGATCACAACCAAAATTTGATGGCATGTTTATGTGGAAGTCTATTTTGAGATCTTACGGTTGAAAATCCGAAATTCACTTTAAAATGTGATTTTCATGTCTCATTTTGACAGTGGCAGTTTTGGACTGGTTTTAGAGCGAATTAGGTCGTGGTCCTTTAGGGGTTAAGAAAAACTTAGAGATAAACGAAAACATAAGTACTTAGAGACAAAAAGCACACATTGATGATTGTTGCTCTTTCACCAAAGTTGAAAAAAAAGGTCGTGCAAAGGTTACTTTATCCACAAAGTAGCCAATAGGCACGAACTAGGTGCACAACTCTGGCATTATGCCCTCAGGCCTTCCTATGAGGGATTATTGCCACTTCTACGACCGATGGGGCATGTCAGCAAGAAAGACTCCACCACCATCTGTTGGATCTGTAGGTGGGTGGCGGTGCATTAGAGCATCTCCACCAGGGCACTGGGCCCAGACAGATTTGGTGAGTTTGCGTTTCTGACGCCGCACCACAAACGCCAACACAAGGTCTCGGTCCGCCGGACTAGCGTCGGACAAGCAACTAGACGGGATATCCAACACTTTTGCTGTGGGTTCACCAAAATTCTCCGTTCTAGTTTACCTATCTTGTTTTGCCATGCGGAACAACTTGTGTGGCTGCGAAACAAGAGTTGTTGTCAACTTGATTTTGCGTCAACTGCGCACCAGCTCCTGAAATCTGATATGCAAACAGGTTGGAACTCATTTCTTCCTATTTGTAGTTTCGAAGGTTGCCGTGGAATTTTTTTACGTTGTAGAGCCTACCGTCCACGCTCCTGACGGGAGTCTCCAGCCCTGGCGTGGAGATTTACCCGTCAGAGGTGGAGATGCTCTTAGAGCATTCCACTGGTTCTCATCACTGGTGGAGATCTTAGAAGAACGTTCTGGAGGCTGGTGAGAGCTAGGCCGGAATGGGCTCCACTAGCTCTCCCACCTAGTCACTCCCAATTTTCTTTCAAAGGAACTTGCTGATTTTCTTTCAAGTTAACACATACACTTGCCAACTTAACGTAATCGACTTAAGCTTAGGTGAACTTCGAGATCACAGTGCTCAATTTTGGTAGTTCAAGTTGGCAATTTACAAAAGCAAGTTTCTCTTCAAGTTTCCGAACTGGAGTGTTTGCATGGGTAGCTTTTGGTGCCAAAGGATTATTCTCTTCCTTAACCCCTAAAGGACCAGAGTCTCCTTCGGGGGGATTTCTGTATTTGGGCAGGTTCCTAAAATTCGAAAAAAAATCCTTTTTCTCTGAAATTTTTATGCTAGATTGCCTTTGATAAGAGCTTCATGGACATATTTTTATTTTATTTTTTGGATTTGTGGTTTGAAAGTTAGTACCACTTAAAGCCAAAAGTGGGGAGACCGGGCACCTCCAAAATTTTTGACAAAAGTTTCTATTGACATTGAGATTTTTCACACATATAAAGAATATTTCATTTTTCGGAATTTTTTTTAAAAAAATCTTGTCTTTAGTGTAAAAAGGCATTATATTCCAAGTCAAACATTTTCACACATTGTCGGGCAACGGGGGAAAAAAACTTCATCTTTTCTACATAAAACCTAGAGATCTTTATATTTTTCACTTTTTATTTTTTTAACAAAAATATGTGGTGCAAACCTTCTTATTGGCCGTTTGGATTATCATTTGAATACATACGTAGTTCACAAAAAAAATAAAACGTGAAATGGCAATTTTTGAACCTCCACTCCTTGCACACTTATTTTGAATATGCTACACCCCTTTTTTACCTCTAAAAATTGGTGTTGTGGGAAATAACATCATGCTTAAGACAATGGTATAAGATTTAGACCTTGTACAATGCAAAAATTTGATACAAAATGAAGTCAAAGTCTGCTGATCTACTCAACGCAAGGATGAAAATGAACCATTGTTTTGACATTAAACACTAAAATCTATCAATCTGTGCGGTGGACTGCAACCAAAATTTAATGGCATGTTTACATGGAAGTCTATTTTAAGATCTTACGGTTGAAAATCCGAAATTCGCTTTAAAATGTGATTTTCATGTCTCTTTTTGACAGTGGCAGTTTTGGACTGGTTTTAGAGCGAAATAGGTCGTGGTCCTTTCGGGGTTAATGTGTATGCTACAGACACCATCAATCAACACCAGCTCCCGGTAAAACCACCTTAATTTAAGCACAAACACATCTTCTACAGCAATTATATACGCAGCATTCGTGAATGCAACTCACCCCGCAGCAACATCAAAATGCGCAAAACTCCACAACCACTACTTCATTTAGAGACCCACAAACACCAACTGTTAGTTGGTTAGATCAACTGGTTAGGATTTCACCACCACCTTAAAATATTCAAGTTGAGAGATCGCAAACACAGAAAGCACAGACACACGCAGTAAGAACTTTGATCACGGAGTAAGCTGTGAGTGCAGTGAATAAATGTAGCAAAAGCGTCAAAAAGCTGAATTGAAGACCAATGTCCTTCATCCAGAGAAGAGCTCTGGGTCCGCTCCCCGCCTGGCAGCGAAGTGTCCGGTGGCAGGGCCGGAGCCCCACCCGGAAGGAACCCTGCCTAAGTTTGATGAGCGGTGGGGGAGGACATCGCCCTAAACCCCGCTCCTCCACCAGTGTTGAGAACTGGTGCAGATGCTCTTAATGCACTATTGGTTGCATAATTTGGCCACTTATTATTTTGGCCAATGCAAAATAGTTTGATTTGTGACTACTTTTCATGACTATTTTGCATTGGCCAAACCCAAACCCTAACCCTAACTGTTTGTGGAACATGTATCTCATTCTCGATTGACTAATTGTTGGTAAGGTTAAGGGCCTTCAACTGAACATGAAAAAGGGCAATCATACTTCACCTGCAAGTAATAATAGCTGGCTAGAATAGTGAGTCAGGAGGGCTCAAGGCTTACATATCACACAATCCAGGACTACGGAATACCAAGTGACATAAATTTCAAGAGAAGAGCTCAGACAGAAGAAGGCTTCAGCTTTCCAAAAATCGAAACAAGCCCATATGAAGGTGCACAATCGAAGCTGATCAGGAACATCGAAAGATATTGGCATTTAAACACAATGAAATGATTATTTTACAATCGACACCAACGGCCAGAAATGTGTCTCCTCCCTTGAGTCGTTATTTTCTGTGCAATATGACGGCGATGATCCAGGCGTGTTGATCAATGCAGTTGAGAGGTGTCAATAGAGTGAAGAGCTGGTGCGGCACTGATCGTGGATTCATGTGTCAGCGGCGACTGGAGCACTCTTGCCTCCTTTGAAGAGAAATGTGCTGCGGAGCTTGTCCAATATGGTTGGATCCCCATTGTCAACAAACATGTGCACCACAGGCTCTGCTCCAGCCGCTTCCTCATCTCTGAACAGGTACGCCGACAGGAGTTTGTGATCTTGTAGCTCCACACTGTTGTATGCCAGCTTCTGCTTGGCCACTGCGATCTTCTCTTTCTCCTTAATGGCTTTCTTGAGTGCCTCCACCGGCTGCCCCAGTTTGCACTCCACTTGAAAGGACTTCTGAATCCCTGTTACAGTGATCGTCACCTTCTGCTCCATCCGCTTACATTCCTCACAAGGGCAGTTTCCGGTTCTGGAATAGGTCTACAGCCAATTCATACCCAATTCGTAGCTGTCAGACACACTTCGGAAGATTGCAAACACGATAAACTTGAGAAACCTTGGTTTGCAACCTTGAGAAACCTAAACCACGCCTTAGGTTGAAAATGGGATCACCTTGAGGATGACAGTGGAGCCATTATTGATGCCGTAATGGGCGAGGGACTTGTCTTCCTCCAGGTGTTGATTGTTGAACGTGAGCTCCATCTCGGGGATGGCGATTCCCTTCTTGTCGTGGATCTTCTGCTTCAGTTGCAGAAGTGTGGCGGTAGGAGCCATTTGGCAATGAATTGTCTTCACCATGGCGACTGCAGTACACCTTCTTGACGATTCGTACACCTCCTTGAAATTCACGGTGAAAATGCAACGTCCGACAAGATTTCCCCTCACAGACTCTGCGCAGCCCCAGGCACGTTAGCCGACTAAAACAATGGCCTACCGCCAGGCAAAGATGTGAGCACAAGTCTAACACAGAAAACGGATGCCGGAGAGCACGAGGATAACTCCAAGATATCGCCCAGCATGATCCATACGAACATCTTTACCGACAAAGGTAGACTGAATTTGGATACGCGAAACTCACCCTACTGCGATTTCTACCGAGACATGACGACGTAAAAAATGCAAAAATCATGGCCTGCGAAATCTTCGAGCACACAGTCAAGGGTCTGCACCACCCCAACAATCCTACATCGTCCATCTCTAAGATTTTCATAGCACAGCAATGTCCTCTAGCATAGCAAAGTATTCTACATTCAAACCAAATAGAAAAGAAACAAGTACCTGGCTGATCCCGACCAACCCAACTTCACAGTCCGAAGCACAAGGAGCCCGCGACTCACAGACTTGTGCAACAGAAACGATAGAAGTGGCGATGGAAGACCTCGGTTCTTGTGTATCCCCGATCACTTAGTCGGCTGAATCCGCGTCACCCTTACCCTACCACTAGCGATTCCTAAAGTGGCTAAAATTAGTTGAAAAGCTCCAAGAAAACTCTGGCTGCTACACTAAAAATCTCATTAGATAGAGTTTTCTTGAAAGTGCTTCCTGAATGGGCTAGTCATGAGGAATATTGTGCCAGAGAGTATGAGATGTATAAACGGCGAAAAAGATAGGTAGCATGAGGAAATTTCGTATCGCCTTTTTCTGCACCAATGAAATGCTTTGCAATCAATGTTCTTGGGACCTACCCCATGCAAGCTAAAGCTCCCCATAGTACCCTAAGTTCTCACAGGGTTGACCAATAGGTTCCCCAAACCTTTCCCAAGGCAAGACACCATATGCATGTGGTCCCGGTTACTAACATAAGACCTTAAGATTCGGGGTACCTATCCAATGTATTTTGGTGACTTTCAGGAAAAATCTCATGTATCCACACTAATTTTGATTCATAAATACAGAAGTTTTTACTCTTGATGAATATTTTTACCATCTATGTTTACAATGATCCCGCTCTTTGAGTAGTTTTGATAGTTGTGCTCTTGATAAAATCTTCACTATCCCCTAAATTTCTATGACAATTTCACACCCAAAACACTTCAAAACTGTTGATTCTAGTGCAATGAGTAGTGAAGGAAACAAGAACATATATTGTTTGAAGTAGAGAAAACAAATTTTCTCTCTGCTGTTAGGGACACGAGGATGCATGACAAGGAATTTGAAATTACAAGAAGGGTTCAAAAGGAAAATTGACAAGAGCTTCAATTCCCAAATCGAGTACGTGAACAACACCCTGAAAAGCAAGCTAGAGTTTCAACAAATGCATTGTCAGGACTGAAGAACTCTTCAACTTTGGCTCCTATATACAGTACACAAGGTCCAAATTAATTACCATCATGTTAACCCTTAAACGTTAGAACGTGCTGTTGGTGGCCACCGTATTCTACATGTACAACGTCGTATTTGAACATGATAAGGTTCAGATATTGAAATGACTCCCAAATGACAGATGTTAGTTGAAGGTTCTTCAATCCAAAGGTATAAGTGTTGCAAAACGTCAATACATTTTATGTATTCTAAAGTGTAAAATACGGTGCTGTGTATACAATCCCCGACTAACTTTTAAGGGTTAAGCATGATATAATTTCCTTGTACACCAATTACTAGGGTAGAGAAGGGATGTAGCATGTTTTAAAACAATTGTGCAAGGAGTGGAGGTTCAAAAATCGTCAATCCATATTATATATTTTTGTGAACTTAATATGTTTTAGAATGTTTATTTGTACGATAAATAAGAAGATCTCTCATTTTTTTAACAGTAAAACAAAAAGTAACTTTATAAAGATCTCTAAGTATAATGTGGAGAAGAAAAAAAAAATTGGTACCTTATCCAACAATGTGTGACAATGTGTAACTAGGGGTAATGTGCTATTTTTTCCTCTAAAGACAAGAATTTTTTTGACAATATGAAAGGAAATAATATTACCTGCTAGTATTGAAAAACTCACCTTCAATAAAGTGTCATTGCAAAAGTTTTTGGGGTTGCCCGACATGCCCACTCTTGAGAACTTTTCCTGTAAAATGGCCAAACATCTTCTTTTTTTAAACATTTTCTTTAAGATGGTAAAAGATTTTCATTGAGTGTTAGATTATAATATAGAAGAGAACAGAAGAGATAGCTTACCAAACTCCTTCAAAGTAACTTAGTGCAGGTTGTAACATTTCTGCCCATCTCCAAAAATTGATTTTGGGATCACTGCCGACCACAAAACCGGTCGTGGATGTTCATCCCCTTGTCCACGAAGTGAACATGTCCACCTCACCACCAAACCCGGCGAGCAGACAGCGAAAAAAGTCCAATAGACAACATATGTACATTAATATCATGAACAATCTTGGATTATGGGTCCTAGTCCAAGAACAGGCTTGCAACTCAAGTAATGTACCGTATTGCATACACTAGACTTTTTCTTGTCGGCCCCGACTGCTAATATTTACCGGGCTCTACCAGGACTACTAGGCTCTAAGAGCATCTCCACCGGGGCACGGGGCTTGGCAGATTTCCTCAGGTGGCATCTTTTTAAAAAAACGCTCCACACTGTAGGTAGCGTCCCGGCATCCTGCTTGTCCAATCTGGCGTTCCAAGAGACGCGGACACCTTAACCCCTAAAAGGCTCAAGTATATGTGGGTTGTACGTTTTGGATTTTGATCAGGTTTCTAAAATTCATTTTTTAATTTTTTTTTGAAACTCTTATACTAGATTCTCCTTGATAAGAGCTCCATGGAGATATTATTATTATTATTTTTGGTTTTATAATTTGAAAGGTAGTACCAGTCAAAGTTAGAAATGGGGACTCCGGGTAGCTCTAAAATTTTGCTAGAAGTCTCTATTGACATTGAGATCTTCCATGCATGTAGAGAATATTACGTTCTTTGAAGATGTCAAAAAAAAATTCTTGGCTTTAGTGTTAAAAAACATTTTTACACATTTTTACACATTTCGGGCAAGCAGGGAAAAAACTTAATCTTTTTTACATAAAACTTAGAGATCTTCATATTTTCACTTTTTATTTTTTCTACAACAATGTGTGGTGTAAATTTTCTTATTGACTGTTTAGATAATCATTCTAAAACATATTGAATTCTCAAAAAAATAAATCGTGAATTGACAATTTTTGAACCTCCACTCCTTGCACACTTGTTTTGAATATGCTACACCCCATCTCTACCTCTAAAAATTGTTGAATACAGAACTAACATCATGCTCAACACAATGGTAAGAGATTTAGACCTTGTGTAGTGCAAAAATTTGATACCAAGTGAAGTCAAAGTCTGTTGATCCACTCAACGCAGGTTCTATTGACAAGGATAATTTCGAAGATAAGTTCCTACTCTATAATACATTCTGGCACGGACAAAATTGTTTTTGACAAATGTGATATACAATGAGCAATGTTTTATTGGCAAAGAACATTCCTCTACCAATGAGGAAGATTTTTAGCGATGTTCCGCGGGAAAGATTTTCACTCTGGTATAGCTACACAACATTGGAAATACTTAGGTTTATTATGTGGCGCTAAATTTATGAATTGAAAAATTGAATACTTACTTTATGAAAACCATTTTGAAACTTTTTTGTTGGCGATTTCAATGAAAATTTAAAGATTTTTAGTGTTTTTAACCGGAAGTGTATGAATTGTTTTCAAAAAAAGTACCAAGAGATATGACCCATGAAATGAGCAGAGCCTTGTTTCTATCTAGGTAGTTTCTTTGCTATCATACTACTAAAATCATAATCTATGTAGTGAACCACACAACGATCAACCACGTAGTCAACCGTGCAGTGAACTACAGAAACAGTGCAGTCAATTGCACAATCAACTGTGCAGTGAATCATGTTACCTTTTTAAATTTATAGTTTGTAATATAAAAACTACATTATAATGGTTGGACTAATGCGTTGCAAAGCAAGTGCCAATTGCTAGTCTACGAGCATCTCCACCCCTTGCTCCCAATTGGACCAGCTGACATGCCTTTGCTGGGACCTGCTAAAGGCCAAATGGGGGTATTCCCAGTAAGTGGCCCACCGGTCCCCACCATTTGCCCTTCCCCCTCTTCCCATGCACCTTCCTCCCTAGCCCCTCCCACTTTTTCCCACCTTCCATTTCAAACCCCCTCATGGCTATCATAATGATAAAGGAATATTACTGTTCACGGTTTTATTTATTTTTCTTCCCCTTGGTTGTTGGCATAGCTGGTCCTCCCTCTTTTGATAGCCTAGCTCCTGGTCTCCTTCCCCCCACCATGATGTCAAAGAGATAAGATTGTGCTACAGTCCAAAAGTCAAGAATTGCAGTGAGGCACAAGCTCACTACAAGCTAGAGGGAGGAGAGGTATTTTTGGCGTGACTGGGACCGCCTATCCCTTTGGCGCCATAGCGGTGGACGTCATAAAGGAAAAAATAACAACAATTATTCCATTGGTGGTCCTGTTGAGGACAACGGTGGCGATGCTCTAACTCCTAAATTTCCAAGTGTCCGAACGAGGGTGGTGTGCAGAAGCGACACGGACAACCTCAAGAACTCCAAGAACTCCGGAATGTTCGTCACTTGAGTGAGTAGCAACCACCTTCAACAAGTGCCGACATCCGTCTAGGACCTTCGACATTTGTCTAGGACCTTCGACATCCATTGATATCCTTCAAGAACCTTCGACATCCGCCAAGGACCTTCAACATCCATTGATATCCGACTAGGAACTTCGACATCCGTCTAGGACCTTCGACATCCGTTGATATCCTTCGAGAACCTTCGTCAACCAAACACTCACACACAAACCGACAAACCAAACGACACAGCGGCGCACACGTTAGGGTTAGGGTTTTGAGGCAAAACGTCCGCCCCGCAGCTCCTGCATAATGCCCTTCCGCTACCTCCTCCTTCATCAGTTCACTCTCCTCTCCCTCTCACACTCACCTTCCTTCCCTTGCCTTTGCATGTGTTTTCCCGGCCTCCGGTATCTGGTGCGGTGAGCATGCCTCGGCGTGCAATGACCCCTACCTCGTAAGCGTGGCCTAAAGAAACTGTTTCAGGCGCGACGTGGGCTGGGTTGTCCCTTCACCATTACTTTTGTCCTGAGCACACCAATTTTTCCTTTATGTTTCTAGGGTCTTAGCACCGTTTTAGGATTTCGGCCGAGGATGGTTACCTCTATGGGCGCAGTTGCAGGCGGTGCTGGGACCTTGTTTGACAAGGAGAACCTCCCCAGTATGCTGCTTGCATTTCTATGACGCTAAACTGTAGTCTGAGGCTTAGTATCTTTTGCTCCAATCCCGAAGCTGGTGATGAAGATAATATCCGAAAACTTCTGATCTCTGTGATGTTTAACATATCACCATCTTTCGACTGAGGCTTCGGGTGTCATGTTTAGTACTATATTCGATGCTGGATGACGATAAATTTCATAGACCTGTTCTGAAATTTCATGTGGATCAAACATGCACTACCAACTGACAGCATTAGTGTTTTAGATTAGGGTTTGATGGCGGGAGTAGTGCCCTTGGCGGGGTACTAGTCTGACAAAGAGGGGCAACCTTTGTGGTTGTAGAGCCCAATGTCAACGTCAGAGAACAATGCGGCCATGTGAGGAAGCTTTTGTTTGCTCACGTGGAAGTAAGGTCACATATTCCATTGCCCTGGAGAGCAGCGTCGCTGCCTTTACTCTTTGGGACAGACCATGCGACTTTTATGACGTGGGTTTCGATGGGGAGGACAGAGAAAGGATGAACAATCATATCCGTTACCACTCTGAAAGATTACGTGTGGACGAACTATCAAACCATGGCTGTGGTTCTGATCTCTGCTTTCTTATTGAAGAAATGTCGGGGATGATAAGGAGATTTTCATTTTCACCAATTGTTCTACCTCTGACATAAGTCATTCTTGAGGCTGTTTCTGATCTACGGAATCTGCCCTCGAGCTGAACGTAGGCTGCAGGACCTCGTCTGGTAACACGAGCTTCTTCCAGGTTGGAACACACAGACGAAGGTTAATTAATCAAAACAACCATCATATGTGCATCTTCGCACCAAGTGATCATGTCATCCAACAGTGGGCAAACATGAAGAGAAGAGACCAAAACCGACCATGATAGATTCCTACGCCAGGCCCGG
This sequence comes from Bryoerythrophyllum caledonicum, assembly GCA_963971425.1. NCBI lineage: Eukaryota > Viridiplantae > Streptophyta > Bryopsida > Pottiales > Pottiaceae > Bryoerythrophyllum > Bryoerythrophyllum caledonicum. The sequence continues at coordinate 16,476,458 of OZ020526.1, read as the reverse complement.
GAACACTCTTTGGCAGGTTGCCCAACACGGAGCCAAGTGCCTGTGCTCTCTGCTGAACCATCGACTGGCCAAGTGCAACGGCGTGGTGTCCCGCATCGCCCTCGGCATCCCCCAAAAGTGCCCTACTGCGGTGATCAAGAGGTTCGTCTGCCAAGACACACCATCACTAGCTCCATGATCCCAATACTAAATATTTCGTGCGAGTACAACCGTCCCGTACAATCATTCTGCATCGATTGCTCTGTTGCAAGCAGTCATGAAAGCGAGTGCGTTCACTTGCCTCTCATGCATGATGGATTCTGCTGTGAAATTTAATGCATTGCTCTACAGGCTCGTGATGGTGTCGCCTGGTGGATTGCAGCAGTACTGAAAAATATGGGGGGCTTTTTCCCGATGCCACTCTGCAACTCGCCACTTTGCAGCAACAGAATCCTTCAGCCAAGTGTATGGCCCTCCTTCTCATTATCAAATACAGACAGGAAAAGAAAAGCCTCAAGCAGCTTCCGCTTTTACAAAAGCATCAGTAACGAGAACGAACACGAACAAACATGACTGTATTCACGCCGGCTCATTCCTGGAGATCGGAGTTGTTCTTCTTCTTGTTCGTGTCTGTCGAAAAATGAACACCTTCTGATTCGGTGGGAAAACGTACGCCACCACACAAGGGGCTCCAGGAGACGTTACCACATGGGGAAAATGCTAGTTTTACCACATTGTATGTCAGGTTTTAACACTAATCGGGTAATCTCAGTCTATGTGGTAATGCCGGTTTTACCACATTGTTTGTCAGGTTTTAACACTAATCAGGTAATCTCAGTCTATGTGGTAATGCCAATTTTACCACATTGCTTGTCAGGTTTTAACACTAATCGGGTAATCTCAGTCTATTTGGTAAAAAGGCAACTTTGCCACATGGTAATTTGACATGGTAAAATGTAGTCTTTTCACACATGGTAAATTGCGGAGTTTTCTCACATGGTAATTTTTTCTTTTGAATATTATTTTTCGATAAATAGGTCTTCAAATGCATAGTATGACCAAAAGTAATGTTGAACCGAAGTAAACATGCATTTTTTTTTTGAACATGGGAGAGACCTGTAAGGTAGGGTATCCAACTCCAAGTTCGTGTACACACCTCCGCACCTTGATGTACTTGCCCTTTCACTTGCCCAAGACAAACCTTGTGGGCTATACAAGAAACCATGATTTACAGTCAAAGTAGTAAAAGTGCAGCTTTTACCATATGCTTCAAATGGTAAAACCTTCTAAAAGTATAAAAACAGTGTTTTTGGCTCAAAGAATGAAATTTACCACATTGGCAGTGAATAGACCTTGTTAAAAGTGCAGCTTTTAACCTGTCCTTCAAGTGGTAACACCTACTGGGACCCTTGTGCAAACTGGAAGCTGCAGGTGACAAAAATCCTATCGATCGTTTGCTCCAAGTCTCCAGAAGCAATAACTAGTCCATGGATATATCTCAGGTTGCTCCAGCAAGTAATCAGTCCAAGGCTGTAAATGATCTTGTCTAGCAAGAGGAAGAGGGAGCTCACAGGCACAAGGGGCCGCAGGAGGCATTACCACTTGAAGACACAGTAAACACCACACTTTTCCTAGGTCTGCCTAATGAGCATGTCGTAACTTGCATTCCTTGAGCAAAAAAAGGCTTCTTTTACTACTTCTAAGATCCACTAAGAAAGTAATTCACATGACATATCACAACACCATGAGTGCAAATCATGTGTGAAAGTCATGTGAGAAAGTCATGTGTCAATGTTCCATGTGTGAAATCATGGTTGCTTCTTTATCCCATATCGTTTGTCTCGGGCAAATGAAGGGAGGGGTATAAGTAGTGGAGGTGGCCTCATTAGAGTTCCCTGTGTGGACATGGTTAATTCTAGCTACCCACTTGTTAGGATTAATTTGAGTTCATATTTTGTGGGCATGGCTTGCTAAGTTCTGAAGTCATGGACTGAAAATATTGAAATTGTTTAGTTGAAATTAGAAGATTGACATGGAACCCTATGTGTGAATATTTAAGAAATTATCATATGTGAAAACAAACTAATTTACCATGTGAAAATTCCTTGAAGATTCCCGAAAATCATGTGGTATTGTCGCATTTTTCCCACATAGGGTGACTTTACCACATTAGTGTTATTCTTTGCTAAATAAGGAGAGAAAAACAGCTGGTTTACCATGTGGTAATGCCTCCTGCAGCCCCTTGTGAGGCTTGAAAGATTGGTCAGGATAAAATCTACCTAGCTTCGATCAGGAGGTTGCCATGGAGAAGAGTAGGATTCTCATCGTGGGTGCAACCTAGGAACTTAGCAAGTTAATGGTCCCCGCAAGTGTGAAGCTAGGCCACGCCACCTTTGTACTGGTGCATCTGGGCTCCGACCCCGCGAAGCAAGCGCTCTACGACAAGTTCGAAAGCCTGGGCGCCACCCTCCTCCCTGTAAGTTGAATGTTGGTTGCTTGACTGGAACTTTTAAGAATGTTGTATATTAAATCTTTGCCTTTGGATGCGCCAAGGGGACCTTGAAGTCTGTGTATCCGTCCTTGATACCAACAAGGCCAACAAGCGCAAGCAGTCGCTGCTGCCCTGCCTCATTGTGCTCGACTTGTATTAAAACAATTCCTTTGTGACAAAAATGTCTACCCACATGCTCACACACACAAGGCACACACACAAGGTATGTAAACATTTCGGTGCAAATGCTTATCTGGCCTGAGGTCAGATTTGACGTTTCATTTACTTTATAAGTATGTGTACATGACTTGTTAATCACACAATTAACTTGTTGTTTCAATTTACTTCTTGAGTATATAACAACGTCTACTTTAGTATTGAAAAATGTGGGGGGCTTTTTTCCGATGTGGTTAACTTTTTAAGTATGTGTACATGACTTGTTCACACAGTTAACTTGTTGTTTCTATTTACTTTTCGAGTATATAACAATGTCCACTTTAGTCAATTCTTCATATATTTAAAAGTTGTGTCTGTTCTTCACACCTTTCTATTTCTATTTCTATTTCCTTTCTAGAATTCTTTTTCTTTTTTATTTATTTAAATTTTTACTTTAATTTTTACTTTTACTTTCTTATTTTTATTTGTCTCTATAGCTCTTTTAGCTCTGCTATATTGAAATTTTACAATTATTGTACTTTGGCTCTACATCTGGCGTGAGTCCGATTTGGGGTTTCGTTTACTTTTTAAGTATGTGTACATGCCTTGTTCACACAGTTAACTTGTCGGTACTATATACTTTTTGAGTATATAACAACGTCCACTTTAGATAATTCTTCATCTCTTCAGTTTCTCTATTTTCCAGTGCTTCTCCTCATGTGAGCGATGGCATCACCGTCCTCTCCGTCCTCTCCTTCTCAGGTAGATGTTGTTTGTTTAAATTTCATTGTTTTTGCAACGTAATGGTTGGAAGGGAGATTTGTTTGGGTCGGCTGAGCAGAGGGTGATGTTGATGATTTAAGTCTTTTTGTGATTTTGTTTTGTTTGGCTTGCAGGCTTACAATTTGATGCGCAATGCCGATTTTCCCCCGATACCAAGTCCAAAATCGAGATCTCCCCCTTCTGTTTTGAACAAGGCCCTTGCAGAATTAGACGCCAAGTGGGAGGCAAGGTTTGCCAAGGTGGAGGCGACCACCATTGGTCACGGTGAAATTCTTCGAGGCTCTATGAAGATGGAGATCGAAACTACGGCCGGTGAGATCCTCCAATGGTCTATCGGCAAGAAAAGCACTAAGTATGGCGGTGGTGGACACTTTTACAACATGGAGCCAAAAACTACTAACCTTATTTTTGTAAGTTCCTTCTTTATCTTTATGTATTTTTTTCATCTAGTCTAGACTACTTTTTAATATGAGTTTTATTTCTTCCAGAGAAGCGCTTGTGTCCATGGGCGTTTTGGAGCAACTCCAGAAGAAAAGAAGTTGGACGACTTTAGAACCCATGCGTAGATGATCATTGGCAACCGAAATGATTGTGCTCATTGTTTGGATGTTGAAGTTTTGAAGAAGAGAGTCAGCATTTGCAAGCAAGCTCTCAACATGTAGCCCACTCTCAGAAATGATACTCCGGATGCAACCTTCATCATTGATCGCTACATAGTTATGTGGAGAAGATGCCTGACTATTTTACGTGATTTGTCTATATATTTTTATTCTATACCTTTTTGCGGCATTGATATGTTTTATTGTGTTTTTAGAACTTTTGTTCTTCTAAATAAAAGACAATATCTTCCCCGCTTTGTATCATGTCTTTATATGGTATTAGAAGTTGTCGGTAGTTCAAGGCTTGCTTGCTGTAGGGTCTGTAGGGTCTGTAGGGTCTGATTGCATATAGAGCTACAATACTATATTCATTAAAATGAGACTTTTCGTAGTTTCATTTTATTATGGTGTCTAATTTTAGTCAATTTTTTATTTCACTAATTTGAGACTACGTATTAAATTGAGGCTGAATCTCAATTGAAAATAAACATATACATATTTGAAAGAGAAATAATTACCAGTTTCAGGAGATTATACTATTTCCAAACAAGGTCATTGAAATACCTAGCATTGAAATTAGCATGTATTGTAGCAATCCATTCAATAATTGCTATCAATAGAAAGTATCAATGCATCAAGGATAAATGTACAATTAATGACACTAACAATGTGGACTGCCATTTATACATCAATAATGTAACAAAATTCCCAGCTCCATTGTATGATATTGAAAGCAACACAATAGATCTAGAAAAGAGTATAACTTATCAAGGATTTAACTCATGAAGCAACCTCATCCTAGCCTTCTGTACTAGCCTTCTATGTGTACAGGCTGGGAGAGCTTTAGTCAACATATTGTGTTGCTTCCAGACAGATCTATTATGCTTCCAGACGAATTTTGGCTACAATATTTGGATCCACAAAATTATCTACTCGTGATTCTTCCCACACAAGCTAACTTGCCATTTTGCAATGGTAAGAAGATGTTACGCAATTTTATTAGAAAGTTATATAGATATCGAAAAATGGCAATGGTTTTTATTCACTAATATTTATCTTTATGTACGCACATTCTCTTTGATCTGTGTAGCAGACACTAGATATGGCAACTAGTCCACCAGAAACTGACACTATCGTTGCAAAATGACGAACAAAAGCCACGAATTCCAAATCGCAATAAAAGATAGACTGATAACTTGACGTTGTTTGGAACAATGATAAGAGTCAGAGGAATTACAGGCACGACAGTATTACTAAGACAGTTTGAGGTGAACATCGAGAACAGAGTAAATAACTCTACATTGCCTCCAATTCCTGCTTGGGAGTTCCAGCAGTGAACTGCTTGCGATTTTCAAAGAGCACAGCCCGTGCGAGGTTATTCAGCATCCGCAAATCAGACGTTCCTTCTGTGTAGGAATGACCGGGGCCGGCATGCGTCGATTTCAGCTTCAGGTTCGAAGTTCCTTTTTTCCTCACTCCAAGCAGCGCTTGCTCCATCGTGGGCTGCCCCCGAACGCCCAGACCCGCAATTTGAACCTCATAGTGATACTTCACAGCTAGAACGTTCACCTGGCCACAAGTGAAACATTACAAATTTAGTTAAATTGGAAAGTGTTCCGGGACTAAAAACTAATAACGCTAACTCTGGAGTAAGAACAAAGTCCGAGTCGGATTGACTGAGAGAACTTATAGATTTAATAGATCACTTGTAGATTTCAGCTCGTCCTACCTGAATTCTCTGATACTTTGTGGTAAAAGTTGGACTCGTTGTTGGTATCAGAGTAAATATGATTATCTGTGTACTGCTAAGTTGAACCTACAATCTTCGTGCTTATGAATTATTGCAGCTGAACACCTTGCAAGGATAAAAAGAGGAGGCTTACCAGTTGTATTCGGCCCCTCAAGGGAGCTCTAGCAGCTTCTCCGTAAGGCGAGGCAGCAGAGGTCTGCCCGAGCTGTTCGAGCAATGACATGTGAGCCATCACTGCCGCATGCAGCCTTTCGGTTTCGTCTGGCCCAGCCCAGAGTTCAGGGTTGCTTCCTAGACACATCTCTACAGTACCCAAAGCCAAGCTAGCCAGCTCTGGAACTCCAGGTCTTTGAAAATCCTTCTCCTCCCCACACCAGGCACAAGTCTCGAGTAGCCCATCCCAGACAGCTAACCAGTTCAGGCTTGTGGATGATAATTGCAGTCCTTTGGTCTTCAAACTATTCAAGATGATAGATACAAGAGCAGCAGCACGATAAAATAAATCAGCGTCCAAAGAGGAGGCTCCCTCAGGCTTTAAAGCTAGCACGTTTGCTGCCAGTTCGAGCATGAGACTGGCAATGCTCTTGAATTGAATCACGATAGGGATGCCTATCAACCCATTTGTAGGTACCTGGTCCAACAATCGCATAAGTGAATGACACAATTGCTCCCTAAAGTATGGATGTGTCTCAAAATACAACGTCAAGGAATATGCAACAGAATTCGCTCCATTATGGCATCAAGCTTCAAACTAGTTCACGAATGTGTAAAAGCAGAGAAGCTTTTCGATCGTGTACCTGACTTGCTTCGTATGATTGAGAATTACATCGCAAGAGAAAATCAGAAGCCACGCGATCTTCAACCATGCACCGGAAAATAGTAAAGCACAATTTTGCTCGCAATACTCCTGAAACACCTGATGTAGCAAGCTGCGAGACAACTTCTTTCGAGATGGAGAGGAAGGACCTGAGAAAAGAGAAATGCTTGATTATTATAAATCCCATCTTAGATCAATGCGACCAAAATCAGCAAGAAGAAGGTTTTCAGAAGGAATCAAAGCCACCTGTGGGTAGAAACTTACTTCATGATTTCACTCCACAAAAGAACCGCAGCCTGTCCAGGAGCAGCTAGTCCACTAGGTCCTTGTACAGAGTTCAAATTTGATGAAGGCCAAACCTATATCAAAGTGACAGTAGAAGCTTGAAATGAAATTGGACTATATATCAATAGACCTGGAATTTTTAAGAGAAATTCAAATAATAAAATATATATATATATGTAAATATGATCCTAGATCAAACCAGGAGTTCTGAAAGCAGAAACTCATACCTGAGCTGATTTCACCACTGGATTCAAGTAGAATATAAAATAAAGAAGCAGGAGACCAGCAGAAGTGTTACACCACCAAACATCTGATGATTTGCTTCCAACAATACCGGAGACACCATCACTGTTGGTATCCCCAACATAGGACCCAAGTCCAAAAAAGCTGCTGATGTAGCCAAGCAGCCCTCCATCATTGGCATTGGAGAAAGAATCGCTATCAGATACAGAAGTATCAGTGGGAGGAGAGAGAAGGGAGGCTACAGTGTTTAACAGAGGTAATATAGGAGCAGCTGGCGAAACAAGCCGTTCCGCATAAGGATTAGAAGATTCTCTCCAAAGGAGTAGCAAAATGAGAACTAGCGAAGCATCCAACTCAAGCTTCCTCCGGTCAGTAGCAAGCTTCACACTGAAGACAGCAGTTATTCCGTCGAAAGCATTGTAGACGAAAAGATAGCTGGCTATAGTATTGGTGTTTACATTTGGTGTGGCAGTCAATATGGTCAGATACACCCTGCAAAACAACTTACTTCAGCAAAACAGCAGATTGGCACATCAGATCCTGCTGATTATGATAGTCTATTTCCTCCTGATACGCTGCTCTCAGGGCAGAACACTTTGTTCCTATCTAAAAATTTAGAAGAGATTTGATTTTTTTTATATGCAAGATCGTTCGTGAACACATCAAACCTTATATACTACTAAAAGGCCTATCCACGCTCCGATTAGCCCAATGTTGACTTACTTGATACCCAGGGACTTCACAAGCACAGGAACGTCATCCCTTGTAAGCAAAGCTGCTACGCTTGTGATCAATCGTTTGAAGAAGCTGTCTGCATTGTCGACAGCACCAGCCACCAGAGTGAGGATAGTAGAGCCCTGCCAACGCCACATCTCAGTTTTAAGGCCTACGTTAATCTAATGCAGGCGGCACTCACGACCACGCATTAAGCTAAATGCAGGTAAAAAGAAAAAATTGGAAGACCTACATTAATGAACCTTGTAAAGAAAGATCATATATCTGACATCTTCATGATTAAAAGCACAGCCAATTCTGATATTGAAAAGCGGCATACCTGTTCATTGAACCGTTTCTTAAAAATCTCTCGAAGCAGGACTGTAAGTGTTTCGAGTGCATGAGCCACCCGGATGAAATTGTCATCACCAAAATACCTGCTTGCAATATTAGACACTCTTTTCAGATCGTACCTTAACAGTTCAACTACACAACGATGGCCCTCGATTGATATCTGAAACTGCTGTTCCTTGAAATTCGCAAGGATGTGCTTGCAGCAATTTTCAGCAGAGAGATAACGTCAAAAGAGAGAGCATCAACCCCTAAACCCCCCATGTGGATAATTAATCCACTGCCATATAATTGGAGTTTGCTACCCGACAAGCTCGGATTGAGATCGCAATATTCACCACAACCAGATAGACCAAATTCAAACTTTGCTCGACCTCAATCATTTTTGGTATGGATACATTCCAAGCACAGCCAAAATACACCAGATTCTCCATGTTACAAAGATATAGCCTCACTTATAGGGGTTTAAGAGGCGAACCTCAGACAGGTCGCGAAGAGATCATTGATGACAGGGCGCAGGTTACCCTGGAGCTGCTCCTCCGACGCCTTTGAAATACATTGTGATAAAAACGCTTCGTTGACCTGAATTTCAAGGCAAGACAAAATAAATACAATTTAGAAGTTCAAATCCTACAGAGAAGCATACACAACAGACATTACAACGTCCATCGTCTTCACAACTGACTTGTGTAATAACCTCATGAATTAGTGATTGGATCACACCATGCAATAAAGCACCAACTAACTACAATAGAAAGATGAGCAGATCCTCATATGCACCACAAATCTCCGCCCTCGTGAGTGCTCTCTGATATTTCGATCACCTTCTAATGAAGAATAAGACCTACCTTCAGCAGCAGTAATTCATCCCAAAATCTTCCGATGGTAACACGCCCTTGAATGCCTTCATCTTTTGCTGTTTGAAGAGGACTCCGCAGTGCAAATATATCTTCGTACAGTGATACAAACTTCTCCTTAAACCCAGGCCTGTAATTTTCGGATTTGGTGGGAGTTACAACAATCTGCCTGCTTGCAGGCAAACCTTGATTCTGCATTCCTGCGAAAAATCCAGTTAATTGCTGATGAACCATCCGACAAAATTCTAAGAGCTCATTTGTGACTACAGTGGCTCATCCACACAATTTCCTCAACTCTGAGAAATCCTTGAAAGGCTATCCAAAATTGGTGTTTTGCTGTAATTACAATAATATCTCGATGCCTTAATCTCTTGAATGTACCTCCAGTAGTTGAATGGTTTTGGCACAAAGTCAAAGTCTAACCTGCTCCGGGCTAAAATCAGAAGTGAACAAGGAATAGAACGTACTGGCTTCGTCGCTAGCATCGTCAAGCGCTCCTGTCTAAACCATCTGCAAAACAACCCTCTGTCAGCATTTCCAAAGAAGTCCCCGCGATCTCCCTTCGCATCAGGCGCTAAACACACGAACTCCTCCCCTAACAGGAGATCCCTCCTCGCCTTCCTAAATTTCACAAACCCTCACAATCTGCAACAATACCAAAAACTCTCCAAATCAGACTAACATTCTCAACCAAATCCAAATCAACGACCCCGCAATTCTAATTACTCGTCCTCCCAAACGATGATGATATCTCAAACCTACGAATCTCTCAACCGGATCCCGAACTCAAAAAAAAAAACATAAAATAATTTTTTTTTAAAACTCCAACCACGCCGAATCAAGATTTACAATCCGCGCTCCTAATCAAACTCCAACAAAAACGCCTCCCGGAGTTCGAAGAATGAGATCAAAAAGACCGTTAGATCAATTCAAATTGTAAGATAAGAGCTGTGCGCAGGATGATTCTAGAAGGAAAAAATAACGCTTCTCACCTGACGACATAACATGGCTCCCCGACGTCGAAGAGTGAGATCAAGCCACTACAATGTGCGAGAAGAAGACTTAAGCTTACTTTAGTTAAACGAAAGATGAGAAACGAACCGTGCGCAACATGATTCTAGAGCAAAAGGCGACATAAAACGGCTCCCCGACAGATCAACGCCACTCCAAGTCGATTGAAGCTGAATTAATTGTGAGAAACGGCCGTAAATGTGCGCGTACCTACAGCGATCGGGGGAACGCGGCGATGGAGCTCCGATCTCGTGAAACCCTACGTGATGCGAATGGCTTGAAAACACAGCCTCGACACAGGTTTTCGAAGGATTTCGGCGCTTCTGGCCAAGCGGACGTTCTTGTGAAGACGCGAGAGAGGTGTTCCTACTCCGCTACTGCACTCTAAACCATCAGTATCTACTGAAAACCTATATTCTCATGTCACAAATCTACGGTCACTGTCAGCTTTGGTTAGAGTGTCGATTTCGGACAGAGTGACGGTTTTGCATGTACCTATGGATGAATGAAGTACATATGACGCAGTGGAATCTACAAGGAGACCTGCGTTCCAACTCCGACACTTTTAAATATCTACTCGTGAGGTACATTCGAAAGTTTCAAGTAGTGTCGGTTTTGGGTAGGGTGTCAGTTTTGTGTAGGGATGTGGATGAATACCATATCCAAGGGTCGAATAATAATTATTTATTTCTAAGAATAGAAGTTTGGCAAAGTTCTGAAAATACACTATTATTCCAACTCCATGGCTTCACGAGGTTAAAAAAATTGATGTTTTTGAAAAATAATTTCTGAATTTTTTTGTAGCATCCGCGGAGATTCATGGAGAATATTGCCTTCACAATGGATACATTACATTGCAACTGCACTTCACGGAAATCGTTGGGAGAGTCTACAAGTATAATAGATCATGGAAAATATTGTCTACAGAATGGATACATTTCATCGCAACTCCACTTCACGGAAATCGATGTAGTTTGTCAATGCCTGCGGTCTTTAGAACACACTTTAAGTTCAGTGAATGCTTTCTAAAGCATCGCCCTGATCTCCAATCGATGCGACACAATGGCCAATTATGGAAAAGTTATAACACCCAGAGCACCAAAATGGACTCTCTCAGGGTCTTGTAGGCCTTATAGGGTTAAGGGCAAGCTCACTTTGGACGATGGTAGAATCCTCAAGCGTAATAAATTATGCGAAACATCTTTTGCATTACAAAGTTGTAATTTTACCCTCTTTTCATCTCTAAGTTCTTATTTTTTCAATTGTTTTGTTGCAAATGTTGAAGTAGACCATGACGACGTGGGAGATTCTACAAGTGTAATAGATATGTAGAACATCATTTACACAGTGAATACATTTCATTGTGATCCCACTTGACGGAAATCACTCTAATTTACTAATACTTGCATCGATTAGAGATGAGGGAGATCTAACAACTTGCCCGAAGTGCGTATTGAAGACCACGACAAGAACAACCACTCATGGGAAAAGTTATAACACCAAGAGCACCAAAATAGACCCTTTGAAGCCTTGTAGGCATTAAAGGATTTATATACAATTTTGACACTAAATGCATACTTCAAAACTACACTAAATATCACTTTTAGTGTAGCGCCCAATAAATGACTTGTAAATGCTATAAGCTTTTACTTTAAGTGAATATTTTTACCAACTATGTTTATAATGATCCTTTTATTTGAATACTATAGAGAGTTGTGCTCTTGGTAAAAATTGGCATCAAGAGTAAAAACTTATTGCATTTACAAGTCATTTACTGGGCACTACACTAAAAGTGATATTTAGTGTAGTGTATGGGTTTGTTTTTAGAATATACTACAGTACACTGAAATTATTGGAGTACTGTTGTGAATCATGTCACATCATGTCACATCATAAATTTACCATATAGTACTGTACCATGTTGTGAGTCTTGTGGCTTGGTACCAATCAACTAGGGCGTTGTCCGCAGCAATATCATCAGCGGACCTATTGCAACCACACTTTCAAGTTTCAACTTGTAGAGTAAGATTTCTGAACAGGAACAGGGATTCAAAAAAACATTCAAATTCAGCGTAAAATCAATTGGTTTCAAGTCTTTTGTCTTTACAGCCATGGTCGCTGACTACATAGAAAGTTTACAAATTCTTTCCAAACCAAAACTGTTCAAGGGTTAACAGTTGTTCCAAAACGGTGCCTGGAAATGGGCAGCTTTTCACAATACAGGTTCCTACGCTCGATGATTCACGTTCCTGGCACTTCAAGCAAGAGGAAAGTAGTAATTTATGCATTAGATATATGTGTCCAGAATTGGACAGCCAACGAGCAATGTAACATGTTTCCCATGGCCATCCAACCTCAGAAATTCAGGTTTGCGAAAAGGATCTCCAGTTCGTCACCTTCGGTACTCGTACGCACCTATCATGCAAAGAAATTCACTGGTTAGTCCGTGAAATGCATCCTCCAACCTCCTTCAAATGTATCTTGCATCACTCTGCTCCGATTACCGAGACCATGGATGAAGCTGCGGTAAGCGTATATTCGTAACAGAGATCAGGCTAATCAGTAACAGCCTAAGACCTTTAGGTCAAACGTTTGTGTCCTTGAAACGGACCAGCACCGCTCCCAATCACCTGCTTGTGCCACGAACTCTCCCCTGAGACTTTCAAACAACAGCGATCGACTGGCCATACCTTTGCGAAAATCTCACTCTCCCCGTATTGTTAGCATGCGCTCACACGTCGACTCAATACAATACGTGTTCATGAAACGCACCGACGACAATGTGCAACCGATGAAAGAAAGAGATAACCTCCAACTCCGACACTTCAAAGAACCTAAAAAAACCAAAGAACTGATACTTGAGTTGTAAATTCGCATGGAAACCACAGCGATCGACTGGCCATCTCATCCGGATGCTCTTACACTCCGACCTCAATCTCCTATATCCATGTTCATGGTAAAACACCGACAATGTGCAGCCTGTGAAAAGAAGGAGAAGATCTCCAACTCCGGAAATGCAAAAAACCAAAAGTCACAAAGTTCCTCACATATAATATCCACAAACCTTCCCGAGGAGGTGCAGCATTTTGTCAAGCATTTTAAGGCGATCCGTGTTGTAAGAACTACTTGCAGAAGGGAGACGCTTCACGCGCTTCGTTTCGGCCTGCACGTACGCGGTCTTCTGCGCGTCGGTTCCCTCCATGAACTCCTCCCTGCTACTCCCGCCGCCACCTCCATCGCTGCTGGCGATCGGGCCATCCGACCCGCCGGACGACACTTCCGTCTGCGCCAGGTTTCCTCCAACGTCAATTGATAACTCGGAAACCGCTCTCCCGCTCACTCTCGGGCTCTCTGGCGATGGTGATCAGGGTTGGATAAATGCAACAACAGATGGCAGCTGCGTTCGGCGCAAGAATTTATGGCGGCGATTTGGGGCTGCTGCTGCCACATAACGGCGCGGGTGCAGCACGGGCCGGGTTCGTCTCGCTCACTGCATAATTGCGCGGGTGCCTGTGTAACTGCCCACGGGCGTCCTGTGACTGACGCGTGTCCCATCAAGTTGGATGAATGAATGTGTTACTGACGAACTTCATTCCTCCAACTTGTACCGCTTGAGAGCATTCCCAATGTGATCCCTTATCTCTATCCTAATAATGATGAAGAGTCCAAAATATAAGGATACCGTACGCGAGAGTCGGATTTGGCTTTAAATATTTCTAAAAACAGCTTCCAATGTTTTTGAAAAATCTTCTTCAAAAACATCAATTTTTTAACACGGTGAGGAAAAGGATTTTTGAAGGATGCTCTATTTTTAGAACTTTGTCGAACTTCTATTTCTAGAGGTAAGTCATTATTCCGCACTCTTAGGGAGAAGAGACTTATGGCCTCCTGAAAAGTAGGTTGGATCCTTAAAATTTTGAGAATAGAATTGTCTTTTTCATTCATGAGATGCGGTGAATTTTTGGTAGCAAAATAAGCGCTTGTATCATCAAATTTTGGGGATTTTGGAGGTCCAATTAGATTTTTAAGAGGTCATAGGTTAGCCCTGTTTGACTCTCTCCCCTCCATATCCTTATATTTTGGATTGTTTCATCATTATAAAGATAGAGTTAAAAGGTGAGTTGTGGGTGGGAATGCTGAAAAGGTATAATGAGATTTATAGAGGTTTCTCATGCAACTTTCATATTGTCACTAGCATAGTATGGACTCTATTATTATATATCCTCGTTATTGGTACTAGAGTAAATTATTCATTCACTGATAAACAAAGAAAAAGAGCCATTGAGATTATTTATCACATTAACCTCTAAAGGACCATTTCCATGGAGGCAGGTTGTCCATTTTGGGCAGGTTTTTCTAGTCTCAATTATGATCGTGCATATTTTTAACTTTTTATGAAGATGTGGCATAGTAGTAGCTAGGTAAGGATATAATTTTTTTGTCACATCAGACCTTTAGGCAAAAAGGCATTCTATAATATTCAATAAAGAACTCTAGACAATTCCAAAATTTTGCTAAAAGTTTTTGTTGGCATTAAGATTTAAATTTGTAGAAAATAATAATATCATTTTCTTGACTGTTGTTAAAAAATCAAGTCCTAACTTTAGTGAATTTGGCCTTTGAACCCCAAGTCAAACAATCCACACATTACCGGGCAAGGTACCGAAAAAACTACTTTTCCAAATAAAAGTTAGAGATCTTAATTTGTTTACTTTTATTTTCCCAACTACAAGATGTGGTGTAACCTTTTCATTGAGCATATATATTATTATTTCAAAACATATTTATTGCACAAGAAAAATAAAACGTGAATTGACTTTTTTTGAACCTCAACTCCTTCCACAATTGTTTTGAATATGCTACATTCCTTCTCTGCCTCCAAAAATTGGTGTACAAGGAACTAATCTCATGCTAAACATCAAAATAATGAATTTAGACATTGTGAAGTGCATAAATTTAACACCAAGTAAAACCAAAGTCTACTGATCCATCAACAAGTCAACGTAGGGAAGAAAATCATTAATTGTTTTCTCCACTTCAAACACTATAATCTTCCAATCCGTGCGGTAAAAATTATTAAATTTTGTGACTATGTTACTTTATAAGTGTTGATTGAGATGATATGGTTAGAATCAGAAATAATTATTTATGTTTCCTTCTCCACTATTTAAACTATTTACACTAGAATCAACAGTTTTGAAGTGTTTTTGGTGTGAAATTGTCAAGGTACTATAGGAGTCAACAACTATAGTAAATGTCACCACCTTGGTTCTTGGGCAAGAGAATGGTCTATCCATGAGAGTTTGAGGATTTACCTAGAGAATATGAGATGATGGAATCAAAATTTCGTGAATTTTGACCTTACAAATTGAAAGATAAATGCCGTCAAAGTGTACATTTTTGTATCCAACAGGTACACTTCGGCCTTGAGGGGTTAATTTGTTTACTTTTTAATATTTATTGGCGTACCCTCATGCAATACTGCTGCGATCCTGAAATCGGTATTCTTGTACACGTGTACGCAGTACTGTCGCAGTGTGGCAGCAATACTAAATTTGGTAAGATTGAATAGAGTAACTCCTCAGTCCTGCAGAGGTACGTTACCTTCTCGACTCTTCCATGTGTACTCCTGCAGTCTTGCAGCCGTATCGAAAAATATGGGTGGCTTTTTCCCGATGCCACTCTGCAACTCGCCACTTTGCAGCAACAGAATCCTTCAGCCAAGTGTATGGCCCTCCTTCTCATTATCAAATACAGACAGGAAAAGAAAAGCCTCAAACAGCTTCCGCTTTGACAAAAGCATCAGTAACGAGAACGAACACGAACAAACATGACTGTATTCACGCCGGCTCATTCCTGGAGATCGGAGTTGTTGTTCTTCTTCTTCTTCGTGTCTGTCGAAAAATGAACACCTTCTGATTCGGTGGGAAAACGTACGCCACCACACAAGGGGCTCCAGGAGAGTTACCACATGGGGAAAATGCTAGATTTACCACATTAGGCCGACGCACATGACGATCATATGGGGCTTCATCTACCACATGTGGTCCCTAAAAGTTTGGGTTTGGCTCCTCATGCCCACATGAGTTTAGGGTTTAATCCGATGTGGTTCCAAACCAAACCATATGGTTACCCTCTTCTCATTTACCTTTTTAAACCATATTATTACCACAATGTTCCCAATGTGTTCCCAATGCGTTCCTACATTGTTCCCCAAAGTTCCCGATGTGTTCCCCGATGCGTTCCCAGAGTTCCTAACGCGTTCTCCATGTTCCCAAAGATTTCCCAATGAGTTTTCACTTGGGAACCAATTTACATATTAAAAAATTATCCAAATTTACCTTTTGTTTTCTTAGGCCCACCACCAATCGTTGGGGCTCCCAAGCGGAGGCTCATCCTCACCATGTGCGTCTGACTATTGTTTGCCAGGTTTTAACACTAATCGGGTAATCTCAATCTATGTGGCAAAAAGGCGACTTAGCCACATGGTAATTCAACACATGGTAATTGACATGGTAAATTGCGGAGTTTTCTCACATGGTAATTTTTTCTTTTGAATATTATTTGTCATTAAACAAGTCTTCAAATGCATAGTATGACCAAAAGTAATGTTGAACCGAAGTAAAAATGCATCCTATTTTCAAACATGGGAGAGACCTACAAGGTAGAGTATCCAACTCCAAGTTTGGGAAACACCTCCACACCTTGATATACTTGTCCTTACACTTGCCCAGGACAAACCTTATGGGATATACAAGAAACCATGACTTACAGTCAAAGTAGTAAAAGTGCAGCTTTTACCATATGCTTCAAATGGTAAAACCTTCTGAAAGTAGTAAAAACAGTGTTTTTGGCTCAAGGAATGAAATTTACCATATAAGTAAAAGAGGTCGGATTTGACATTTCATTTACTTTTTAAGTATGTATACATGACTTGTTCACACAATTCAGTTGTTGTTTCTATTTACTTTTTGAGTATATAACAACGTCCACTTTAGTCAATTCTTCATCTCTCCAGTTTCTCTATTTTCTAGTGCTTCTCCTCGTTTGAGCGATGGCATCACTGTACTCTCTGTCCTCTCCGTCCTCTCCTTCTCAGGTAGATGTTGTTGTTTGTTTAAGTTTCATTGTTTTTGCAACGTAATGGTTGGAAGGGAGATTTGTTTGGGTCAGCTGAGCAGAGGGCGATGTTGATGATTTAAGTCTTTTTGTGATTTTGTTTCGTTTGGCTTGCAGGCTTACAATTTGATGGGCAATGCCGATTTTTCCCCGATACCAAGTCCAAAATCGAGATCTCCCCCTTCTGTTTTGAAGAAGGCCCTTGCAAAATTAGACGCCAAGTGGGAAGCAAGGTTTGCCAAGGTGGAGGCGACCACCATTGGTCACGGTGAAATTCTTTGAGGCTCTATGAAGATGGAGATCGAAACTACGGCCGGTGAGATCCTCAAATGGTCTATTGGCAAGAAAAGCACAAAGTATGGCGGTGGTGGACACTTTCACGACATGGAGCCAAAAATTGCTAACCTTATTTTTGTAAGTCCCTTCTTTATCTTTATGTATTTTTTTCATCAATTCTAGACTACTTTTTAATATGAGTTTTATTTCTTCCAGAGAAGCGCTTGTGTCCATGGGCGTTTTGGGGCAACTCCAGAAGGAAAGAAGTTGGACGACTTCAGAACCCATGCGCAGATGATTATTGGCAACCGAAATGATTGTGCTCATTGTTCGGATGTTGAAGTTTTGAAGAAGAGAGTCAGCATTTGCAAGCAAGCTCTCAACATGTGGCCCAGCCTCAGAAACGATAGTCTGGATGCAGCGTACATCATTGATCGCTACAAAAGTTATATGGAGAAGATGCCTGACTATTTTACATGATTTGTCTATATATTTGTATTCTATACCTTTTTGCGGCATTGATATGTTTTATTGTGTTTTAGAACTTTTGTTCTTCTAAATAAAAGACAATATCTTCCCCGCTCTATATCATGTCTTTATATGGTGTTAGAAGTTGTCGGTAGTTCAAGGCTTGCTTGTCGTAGGGTCTGTAGAGTCTTATTGCATATAAAGCTACAACACCATATTCATTAAAATGAGACATTTTGGAGTTTCAATTTATTATGATGTCTAATTTCAGTCAATTTTTTATTTCATCAATTTGAGACTATGCATTAAATTGAGATTGAATCTCAATTGAAAATGCTAAATAATCTAGCCATATCATGGATTGTTGAATTCGTTATGTATGAAATTGAATATCATGTTTAATTGTGTGTGTAAAGGTATTAGGTTATCAAAAATTTACCAAGATATGGAGCATATTACCTAAGAAAAACTAATACAGTGGCAAGCATAAATAGTCGTACAAGAGAAGCTTCTTTTGAAAATTAGCTACCACATCCACATGAATTGTCATAAAATAGCAAGAATATAACCACTAGAGCATATAGATGCAACAAATATAAAACACAAAGTTTTCAATGAAAGTATGAACTAGAAAAACACACAATAATTTGTATGTGCAACAAGCTTGTCCAACTCTTTATGCACGAACTCTTTTTATTGTATATCAGCTATAGAAAACAAGATTTTAAGTTTGAATATAACTTTATTACTCAATGATTTAGCTCTTAAGTACTCACAAGCGCTAACATCGTGTATTTCCACCTTTTGCTTGATAGACATCAAGAGCTCTTTGAGGCATAGAGCATATCAACTTCCTAACAACATCAATCTCTATGTTGTACCAAATCTCTTGAATCTTCTCCCACAAGTCACTTTTGCTAGTAGGTTTCCTCTCAGACCTTCTCATACAACGATCTACTTCATTCCAAAGATGTTCTATTGGATTGAGGTCAGGTGATTGTGGAGGATGCCCAATAGTGATAAACTCTTGAGCACACAACCAATCTACAACATAATGTGCAGTGTGTTTTGGGCCATTGTCGTGTTGAAAATAAACATGATCTTCTTCTAAATCTTGCATTTGTATAGTGCCAATAAGTTCCGTCTCTAAAATATTGCTACATACAAGTTTATCCATCTTCCCTTCAATCAAATGAAGTTTGCCAACTCCTTCCCAACTCATACAACCCCAAACCATTATGCTTCCTCCCCCATATTTAGCTGTAGGTTGCACCTGCTGATCTAAAAGACGCTCTCCACACTTTCTCCAACAATATTGATGTCCATCCGAGCCAAAAAGATTGAATTTGGACTCATCAGAAAAAATGACATGACTCCAAAATTCCCAAGTTGCATATTTGCACTTCTTTGCCCACTGCAAACGACGAGCTCGATGCTTCTTTGTCAAAAGTGGCTTCTTGGTCTTGACACATGCTTTGAGCCCTTGCCTCCGAAGACTTGTTTTCACCGTATCATCACTCAATCGCATACCCTCATATTGCACGTCCTACAACTGCAGCTATACTAGTATGTGGATCATTTAACCTCCTCACAATGTCATGGTCACCACATTCATCAAGAATTCTAGGTCTACCACGTGAAGCTTTGTCTTTCAAGGTCTTTCTCTCACAAAACCTTCGCACTATGTCAGAACAAGTGCTTTGAGGAATGCCCAAAACCGTTGAAATCTCTCTATATGAGTTCCCTCGCTCATACATTTCAAGAATTGTTCTATGATCATTCTCAAATCTTCTAGGAGCAATGGCTACTCTCCAAGGGCCTCTCCAAATCTTACCAAAAAAATTCACAACAAAAAGCTTTATAAATGGACATGTAATGAGAAGATTGTGGTGTGCACATCTTGTGAGCATAATAAGTCGTACACACCTCTTCATGATCTTTGCATGTATAATCTCTACAAGTGTCAAATTTTAAAGGAATCAATGTTAATTAGGTGCCATGTGGTGTGTTAATTAAAGCAAGCCCAAAAAATATCTTACCAACTCATTAATTACACTACAATGGACATATTTATGAGAGATGCCTCTCTGTCCGAATACTTGTGCTTGCCACTGTACATCCAAGAAAAATATCATTGCAAGAATAAAATTACTCCATGAAAATGTAAGCGGCAATAAATTTGAGAACCCCTCTGAGTAGGGTTCAAAATTGGACTAAAATACACATATACACTCATTTATATTCCACCTAGAATGCATACCTTTTCATTTGAAAGAGAATTAATTACCAGTTTTAGGAGATTATACTATTTTCAAACAAGAAGGTCATTGAAATACCTAGCACTGAAAAGTTAGCATGTATTGTAGCAATCCATTCAATAATTTCTATCAATAGAAAGTATCAATGCATCAAGGATAAATGTACAATTAATTACACTCACAATGTGGACCGCCATTTATACATCAATAATGTAACAAAACTCCCGGCTCCGTTGTATAATATTGAAAGCAACACAATACATCACTATATAGAACTTCAAACACTAATCAAATTCTATCTATAAGTATGCTATGCGCACATTCAAAGTCTACAATTCCATCCTACAGATACAAGTTCACTACATACTTAATAGGATATCCAATACGGGAGAATAAAAATTCAAATAAGAACATGCATCCCCACCAATTTCATATTGGTAAAATAACTCCAGTCTCCAAAACCACAAACTCCGTTGAAATCTAATATTCAGCTAAAGATGCCTTGATTATGTCCACGTGTGATTTTGGAATTTTTAACCTAGAGGAGCTTGTGTTTCCACGCAACCTAGGCTTCCAAGCTGTTAAAATACAATCTGTATACACCCAAATTGGTTTAGATTCAGTTTCTTCAACCCAATTATTCCCATGACTAGAATCCCACCCTTGGTACGTTTCCAAGTCCACATGACGTTGGGATGCAGGTTTGTAGTGTTTCACTTTAATCTCATGAGAATATTCACGATCCGGATGTGGATTAGTCATTGCCAAGGCAATCCAAAATGGGCGCAAATCCCCATCAGCAGAACACACCGCAAGTACATAGCCCTTGTACACATCTCTACCAACCCGAAACGATGGAGGAGGACAATGACGTCGTTGTCCAATGAATGGAGGGTCTTGTGCATACTCCTCCCTCAACGACCCATCAATCTCATATTCATCCACCATAGATGGAGCATATCTAGATAGTAGCCAGAATCCCTCTCGTAAGAGAGGCGATTCTTCCAAAGGCACCTCAAGGGCAGCCTTAACACCTCTCCAATAGTACATAATATGCTCGTTCTTCCTCCTATATTCACCCGAGAGATCCTTGTTAGCCATAGATTTCCAAAGACTTAGAAACCCAGAGATACCCTTCAGAACCTCATCATAATTCTCATGACGTCGCGGAAGGAGAGGAAGCGGCTGTCCACGAGGCAATATTGGCCTACCATCTGCCGTCACTTTCCACAAGTGAATTCCTCAAATTTCCTCGGGCAACCAATCCCTTTCTGTACAAAGAATTTTGTAGTGCATCTTTGGCAAACCATTTGAGCCCTTGTAGTACTTGAATTATTGGCCTTTGATGTGACCCGTAAGGGCCTCTTTGCCAATGCACAAATATCCTTCTAAAAAGCCCTTAAAGTCGGGCACCTCTTCAATGAGGTGTGGAATAATTGGCTTTTTCTCAGCATCCATGAATGATTTCATCAAGAGTGGAATCGTTGGATAGCTATTTGACTTGAATTTGGAACTCCATCTCCCAAACATTGCATCAATATCCTCGTGAGTATGATCAACAAGTAAGAAGTTGACATACACTTCACGAAAAATACCCATATGAACGAGGAGGGAAAAAAAAGCAAACACAAATCTATTTTTATTGTCCCCTGTGGCATTATCCAACTGCACTTGGAGAATTGGTGGTAACTGTTTCGCAGGAACATGTTCAACTGGTGGAGCAACAAGGGATCTAAGACACACGTTAGCATCCGCAAGCACAACATTAGAGAGAAGAGAAGTTCTTCCTCCCATAAATAATTCACGAGAAGAATACCCCGGTGGACTCTCTAAGTCTCGAAGTAACTATGCAATGGATCCAACAGTGTGGTTCGAGTCAATGGAGAAGATGTCAAGACTATAATGGGCATAACAAACATCTCCATGTCCATGCTCAATCATTCCAATTACGGCCACAGGCAGTTTCATGAAGGACTCCGTTGCTTTATTCTTGTGAGAAAAATGGGGAGATGCGGTTTTGCTATGATCAATTTTATAATGGATGATGCACACATTGCACAACCTCATTAGGTTTTTCTTCCGAGTTCTTTCGGTTCCCACAATATAAAATACGATGAGTGTGTTGAGAGGCGTGGTCTAACTGCAATTTGACTTCCCACATTTTGTATGCGGAGGACCCCCGTGTACAAGCCTTCTTTAATTGCTTGAGTTGGTCGCATCTTCCACAGCGAGCAAAGTTGTCACTAGGCTTCTTAATAGAGTATTGTTCAAACTCAGAGCTCTGAATTTGACTAAGACCTGACAAAGATATTGATTGAAAGCCAAACTTGGCATTCACCTCATTCACTTTGGGCAATACTGCTCTCTATTGAAAAGAGGCATGAAAGTATTTGGAAACCACCTTCTCCCCAGTGCTAAGTGTAGTAGTCTTATTAGAACTGTGATCAACAGCATCATCAAGTATATTATGCAGAGTAGCAATTGCCTGTAGGGTATGAGTCCGAGGCTTCTTTGTACCAGTATTGCCGTGTGCCTCCGCCCGCATCCCACCCTTTGCCTCTCGTTTGTACCGGTAGAACGTGGCTCGGCTAACCCCCATGATAGTACACCATGCATATTGGCATACATCAATTCCATCGAGCGTCACCACATGGTTGCCATTGGAATCCATGTGGATCTACCTATGTACATCAAGCCAAACATGTTTCTGAAAGAAAACACCTCCAATGTCACGGTAAACTTGGGAGCGAAGTACAGAAATTGAACACTGTGGAAATCGTTGAGTACGATTTCTTGGACAACAAATAGTGTTGGCTACAGAGTTGATCGATTGTGTACTAAGAAGTACTTCCTTCTTTGGTGGGGAAGGACCCTCTATCCTCTGATGATTGGTTTCGTACTGTCGAACGCCTACTCTAGGTCCGCGACAAAATACTTTAGGAGCTGCATTGTAAACGCTAGTTTGCTCTTGGTAATACAAACTCACATTACAAAGAAAGACATGTCGAGTTGGCCATGCTCGGACGGCAAACATCCAATTCAATGGAATTTCATTCTCGTCTAAGCATTCAGCGATTAGAATAGCAACATGATCATCTCCAAGTGGCGGACCACCAATTTCATGAACAAATCCAGAATCAACACTCTGGCAAAGTCCAATGGATAGAAGCAAGCTAAACCGGTATTAAAAACATGTCACAAGTTGTTTTTGTAGGAGTAAGGAACATTCTTTGGTCTGCCAAATAAGATGTACTTTTGTTTTCATATTTTTGATGATGGAATGTTGTTCCTAGCTTGAATAGCATTGAACAATTGCTAAAAATTTGGTAAGTTGATCAATGGTTTCATCAGAATGACTAAATTTGTGGGAGAAATGTATTTGTCACAAAATACTAGATTAATACAAATACACTATTTTTGAGTGATGTGTGACACGTATGATGATGAAAATTGACATGCACATTGGTAGGGTGCTGTGAATGGACTATCCAATAAAAAAGAACAAATTTTCGAATCTAATCGATAGAAAACATGACAATCTTACATGGTTCAAAATGACTAAGGATTGAGTTGTTTCTTTAATGGATTTTTGTCAAAAATAGTGCTCCTTATATAACTAGGTCGCCATATGGTGACTTATAAAAAAAATGTTTTTTAAATCCTTTTAAAAAAAAGTTGAGTTGAAAATATACTAAAAATGAATCAAAATATACTAAAAATATACCATGGTCTTTGCCCAAAATGGGGTGGGTGTAGTATGCTTTCACCTCAATTCTAACATTAGCCCTAGATGTGTTTCTAAGGATAACGCGCTTTGAGAACCACGATGCGAGAAGAATTCCCTCATATGCAGCAACACTTGGAGGCAAGGTAGGTGGAACTCGCATTACACCATCATATGAGCGTTCTTCCATCTTCAAGATATCACAATGAAAAGGACAAAGGATTAGTTATCCAGCTAAACGGCATATTTGTAAAGGATGGCTCCTATGAGAGGAGATAGAAACAAATAAGATACGCTTATCCTCGACACAAAGATAATTGCAGATATAGAATACTTCAACATTGAATTAAGGGAACATTCATTAAAACCATAGCCAGGTATAACAACACACTGATGATTCAAACTCGGAGAAAATACACCATATATACACAACACTTTGAACGAAGACCAGCATTCAGAAAATTATTCATCAATTCCAGTTCTCTAAAAATATCTCCTTAAATATAAGATTGCAAGGAACCAATCTTTTTTGTTTTTTTTTAAGTAACTGCATGAAGCCTCTGTGAGTTATCCTTGATCGGAGGATAGATTTGCAAATGATATCTGAAAAGATATGAGTGCATGAATGATATAGGCATTGCGCCACCTAACATAAATCTGATATCTGATAGTCTACATTCAACATGCATCTCAGATGACATCAAACTCGTAGTCAGTTATCCTCGATTCGAGAATGACCATCATAAATTAGATTATCCAGTTATAAAATTTCATACTTTTCAATGTCCTCAACTCGGGGATAACACCCTGGTAGCATATACCACTTATATTGGGCAAAGTCTAACGTGACATCATACTCTGATACAACATATGAACTCATGTAATTTAATGATTAAAATTTCATCGAATTGCAACGAACTGATATCTAATATCCTCAACTTGAGGATAAGTGCTATTTCATAATCAATCGTCATACTCATACAATACTTTACACTTTGGAATTGGTGATTTCGAATGCAATATGGTTCCTTAGTTCTATTCTTGAGTCGAGGATAAATCTGATAAGTTTTTTCCTTAATGATTCATCTGATCCGCTCATGTGAGTTTAGGTTATCATGGACCAAGCTATTTTGCGTGCCTAATTTTGCGTGCCTATTTTGCGTGCCTAATTAAGAACTCAATTTAAAAGTAAAAGTTTTAAGTTTTTTTAGAATGACTTTGGTTAAATGCATTAAATTAATGGACCTATTACCGTGGAGGAGGGTGGAGAAATTGTATGCATGAAAGATCTATAAATGACAATATTGTAGAATTTTTTTTTAAAAAAAAGGACTTGTGACCGTGGAGTCTAGGGTTCTATAATGAAGAGATGATAGGATTTTTGAGGTTTTAAAGCTTTGGAGCAGGGTTTAGTATGTAGAAAGGGACAGAGAGAGGGAGAGAGGGGACATAGAGAGGTAGGAGTGGGGGGGAGGAAGGTTTTGGAATTTGGAGAGTGGTAGTGTTTCCATGAATCTGGAGACCGAAGGAGGTAGGAATAGTGCAATTTAAGGAGATGGCAAGTAGAGTTTAGAAGGTTTTAGAGATGGAGCGTTGAGGACAATGAGAGTGGGACACCTAAAAATATTGGTTGAATTTAGGGTACTGTAGAACAAAAGATTTAGAGTTAGGAATAGTGGTCTAGAGGGCTTGGGAGAGTCCGACAACAAGAAGCAAGATTTGGAGATAGACGATTCAATTTGATAGATGATAACCCGGGATACGGTAAATTTGGGAGATTTAAAAGGTGTATTGGCATTAAAGCTAGTGCAAGGGAGAGAAAATGATTTAGAGTATGGAACTATTAGTAGAGGAGAAATAGTGAGTGTTTAGAACTTAAGATAAGGGAGAAAATATGGGAGATATGAAAGATAGTTTAGGGACAATTGGCGACCCCAGATTGTAGTTTTTGGAATTAGGTAAATTAGAAAGAGTCTCGGAGGGGGACATTAGAAGAGTGAGATATTAAACTCGACTTCTATACACTTGCAGAGGATATCACGGACATATCTAAGAAGACACGTTAGAAAGTCTTAGAAGACTATAGAAATTTCTAGAAGACTCTAGAAGATCCTGGAAGACTCTAAAAGATTCTAGAAGACTGTAGAAGGTCTAGAAAACCTTAGAAGACTCTAGAAGACTCTAGAAGACTCTAGAAGACTCTAGGAGACTCTAGGAAGTTGTTAGGGAAGCTTCGTAGTTCTTAGAAGTTACTGGAGAAGCTTCTTAGCTTGTGGAAGTCGCTCGAGAAGCTTCCATAAGGGCCTCACGCCAACAGTATAAATAAGAATCGAGGCTGAAGGTGTCTTCAGTCTCGACAACTCACTCTTGTGGTCTAGCCAAGGCCTTCTTGTACCTTGTTCTTGTTCTAGTTCTTGTTCTAATATCAAGTTAGCTCTCTCTCTTGACTTCAATCTTTATTCTGAGTTTGGTCCCTGATACAGGAAGTATAAATCTCCAATGTCAGTCTTCCTCTGTCCCGTCATTTTCACAAAGTGTAGAGGGTGAAAGCATGCTACACCCATCCCATTTAGGGCAAAGACCATGGTATATTTTTAGCATATTTTGATTTATTTCTAGTATATTTTCAATTTAATTTTTTTTAAAAGGATATAAAAAACATTTTTTTTCAAAGCCACCATATGCCGATCTAGAGTTATATATGGAACATTATTTTTGACAAAAATCCATTAATAAAACAACCCAATCCTTAGTCATTTTGAACTTTGTAAGATCAACATGTTTTCTATCAATTGGATTTGAAAATTTGTTTTTTAATTGGATAGTCCGTTACAGCATCCTACCAATGTGCATGCAAATTTTCATCATCATACGTGTCACAAATCACTCAAAAATAGTATATTTGTATTAATCTTGTAGTTTGTGACAAGCATATTTCTCCCACAAATTTAGTCTTACTGATGAAACCATTAATCGGCTTACCAAATTTTTAGCGTTTGTTCAATGCTATTCAAGTTAGGAACAACATTCCGTCATTAAAAATCTGAAAACAAAGATACATCTTGTTTGGCACACCAATGAATGTTCGTTATTCCTACAAAAACAACATGTGACATGTTTTTAATACCGGTGCAGCTTGCTTCTACCAAAGACTTGCGATTGATAGACAAGAACTAGTACCTACGGTGGAAGTGGCCCTTTTAGTCTCACCACCTTTTATATAGAAGTTGGAGTGACACAATACAAGGTCAAAGTACTATGAATGGCAGCTATGCACTATAGTCTTGAAGGATAAAATCTGTAAATTTTGCTTAATGTCATTCCAGTAGAAACTAGATGTGTGAATGAACACATATACCTCCAGATCTAAATCACAGACAATTTTGAAGATGTAACTTAGGTAGTAATAGTAAGCTCATGCACTCCTTTTGCCGAGCGACTTCTTGGACATCTTTGTAAACGTTGGGCAATTACAGTTTAGAAACTGGCTGATTGTCAACAAACACCTAGAAACCTTGGATATGTTTCAAGACTCGAAAGTCACAATACAACCTAGGATTGGAGGCGGTATTATTGGAATCATGCGGGTTTTCCCAATTACGGAAAGAACAAATACACAATTGTTATGGTAAATAGTAAATGAGGCGGATGGATTTCTTTCCAAATCTCTTTGTTGGGTGCTCTACAAGATTGGAAGGAGCAAGATAATTGTTGATGTTCACTTATACGCCTTCTCCGAACAACTTTTGAGGGATCAACATGTCACGCTCAGTGAGACGGAACTTGATATTTTTTAGGGCGAATATCTCCATCCTCGTCTAGTTTGTTCCCATCTCAACTGACAAGAAGTTAGGGATATGTAGCTTAGACTAGACCCACCTTTGCCGTGTGTCCATAACACAACAATAAATGTTGTTGTTGCAAAAGAAGAATTGCATTCTTTCCATTCTCGATTTCTTGAAACTGTCTATCAATAGCATGTATGTTGAGGCAATGTACTTCTTCGGTGTTGCATAATCCTGCCCATACACTACTTCTTTGTACCGACCTCTAGAGCAAAGCATGTTTTGCTAGATGTCTTGAGAAGCATTAAATGTGCCATTGCTTCTCATGACAGACAGTCTCTTGTACAGCTTTGACGTGTTGAATCCGGAAATAAGTCGCAGGTAATATCGATGGAAGTACTTTAGTTGCTTCTGGAGAGCAAGTCGAGTGTGGTGGCCGCTCTTCATTGTAAGATCAATAATCATTGGATCAATACAATAAGCCTTCATCTTTGGGTGTGAGGCCCTTATTTCGTCGGGTGATGCTAGTCAAATTTTAATCTTGGAGGGGAAAGTGCTTTTCTCTTCAGAGATACAAAAACTTCTTTACCTTCTAGGTGAGGATTGTAGATACAAAACTCATCCGCACCGGGCATGTTGGCGAGTGCAGCATGATTTCCAGAATGTTGAATGATGTAATAGGCAATACAAAGAGTGAATTATTCCTTCTCAAGATCGTTGCCCAATTTTTTCACCTTTCAGATATTGGTAATAGGCAACAATCCGTATGCATACCCAAACCATATCATCCACAGCCGCAACATACATATCATATCATTTTTTGCCTTAGTGTTTGTAACCACTTCTTGTGCACCAATTCTTGACCTGTTTGAACACCTTCCGATAGATCATTTGATGCATAATTATGATTAATACAAATTTTTGGCATGACAAACTAATAGAAGAACTAAAGATACAAAATATCCCTAGTAGCAGCATAAGATAGTGTAATTAGATAAGTATGACAACCCCCAAAAGAAAGTGCCGATGTCAGCACTCCCTCACGAGTGACGTCTAGCAATGAATAATGTAGTACTAACGGCGGGATGCCCAAACCGGCTCTACTCTAAAGTAGTATTGATGTTGGCATCCCGTTGCTGAAAAAAGATCTAAAACCACTATAAAAGTACTGCCAATGTGAGTAGTCTTTGAAGTGTAGGAAGAAACAACTTAAATTGCAAGCACAAAAAGGAGGGACTTACAAGTTCCACGAAGCCGCTCACTTCACGGTATTAGAAATGCCAAAATGCTAGCCATAACTTGAGCTTGGGTAGCCCCTCATCATATGTTGCCTCAAACAACAACCACCATATTTGGATTGTCAAGTACTTACTCTAGGCCATAATATCCAAGGAAATCAATTATTGTATTATTTGCAAAGACAACAATGTTGATCTTATAAGTTTGCTCTGATATCCGCCTTGATGTGCTTCTCTTGGGACTGCATATGCCAGAAAAGGCATGTCCTCTTTCGGTTGTTGATATGGACTATGAAGTTGTCACTACTGTACATGACACAAACTATAATCCAATTTGTTTGTGCGTTGTTGGACATCAATCCTTTGAGACTTAGATTTAAATTGTCATGCCTACTTGAAACCGCATTGCATCATCTCCAAAACACTTGCTGAAATGCCACATTTTAGAGTACATATCAATAACCGCAATTGTCATCACGCGACAATAAATAGAGTTGTACATATAGGCAGCTATGGTGGTCCAAGACTTGACAATTTTGACATGGTTGATCATCATCTGCGCATCCTCTAAGTCATCCTTAAATTGCATAGTCTTAATTAAATCAACCCTGACTCCAAGTTCTATCTCTGCCATCTTCAAGATGAGAACATTATCGGCTTTTATTGTTTGTCCTCGAAATGCTTTTCTTGGATGAAGGCCCAATCATTAAAACTTCTCAGTTTGATGATGCTACCCATTACTTCAAAACAACATAGATATCAAAAAGTAGTTATCTCATTTCAAATACTAGGGTAGAACATTTGCTTGAACTTGACCAAGACAAGGACAAGTTCCTCATATGCAAGGGTCTTCTGAAGCATACTTTCTTAGCATAAAATAATTTCCGAGGTACTCCTTGCACGCTCCAACCACTATGGAGGTGCCAACATCGGCACCCTTCTATAGAGAATCTCTTATATTTAGAAGGGGGTGCAGACATCGGCATCCTCCAAGAGAATCCATCTTTTATATGAAAAAAAAACTTCTAAAGAGGATGCCGACATCGGCATCAAACTAGAGGGTCATCCGCAAGTCTAGAAAAAAAACCTTGAAATGGAGTGCTGACATCAACACACTCTCAAATATCTTTCTTATGTTTTCAAAAAAGAACCTTTAGGGAAGGTACGGACATCGGCACTCCACTAGAACGCCCTTCATATCTGAAAAAGAGAACCTCCAATGGGGTTGCCGACATCAACACTCCTCTTAAGGATCCTTCTTATATTTAAAAATGGAACCTCCAAAGTGGACGCCATCATCGGCACCCCTCTAGAAGGCTCTTCCTATATTTAGAAAAGAGACCTCCAAAGGTGGTCGACATTGGCACTCGTCTAAAAGAGCCTTCTCATTTTTTAAAATCAATCTTTAGAGGGATGTCGACAACGACACTCCTCTAGAAGATCCTTTATATCTTTGAAAAGGAAAATTGAGACTTCTAAAGGGGGTGCCGACATCAGCACCCCTAGGACGCCCTTACATTTTTATTAAAAGAAACCTCCAAAAGAGATGTTGGCATTAACATCCCTCAAAAGGACCCTTTCTATTAAAAAAAAGAGAACCTCCAAAGGAGGTGCCGACATCAGCACTCCACTAGAGGATTCTCCCTTTGTTCAAAAAGAGAACCTCTAAAGGGGGTGCCGACATCGGCACTCTACAACTTGAAGGCCTATCCAATGTTTTAAAATGAAATTTCCAAAAAGAAGTGCCGATATCCGCACCCTCTGGAATTTACATTCACGCTCTAGAAAATTTTGAGAGAATTCCAAAATGGTATTACACTTGATAATCCAACACTCTAAGAATAAGTTATCTATGGATGAAGTCTTGGATTTCACTACTTCATCCTTAGATAACTTTTTCTTGGAGTGTTGGATGATCAAATGTCATACCATTTTAGAATTCTCTCAAAATATTTTAGAGTCTGGATAGGAACACTAGGGATTGCCGATATCGGCATCCCCTTTAGAGGATCCCTTTTTAAAGATAGGAAGGGCCCTCTTATGGATTGCCGATGTCGGCACTCCCTCTAGAGATTCCCTTTTTATTGATAAGAATGGCTTTGTGGATGAGTGTCAATGTGTCCCCCCCCTTGGAGATTCCCCTCAAAAGATATGAGAAGATCATCCTAGAGGGTACCGATGTCGGTACCTCTTTACAAGTATGATGATGATGAAGAATATTGCATGATATTGAATTGAACTATATCAAAATTTTATCAATCAATCACGCCATTTAGCTAAATCCAAATCCTTATCTACTCACACTTGATTCAAATATGCGCTCGTAAATCTCTTGCTTGTGACTATTTCTATGGTCTAAAATGAAAGGTGCAAGTGCTTGCAATTGACAACGTGCCGCTTGTAGTCATTTATTCCATTAATATTGAAAGTCATGGTCATTGATCAACGCTAATTTACATGGCAGTTATCTAATTTCAAATGATCGTTAATGCTAGATATCATCCTGGCCTTCAACGACCTCACTCCATATTTAATGCATGCATCAAAGAGTTCATCAAAATGATCATCATTATCTTCCTGAAAACACTGTTGGTATTTTTTGCAACTTGCCTAGTCCAATCAAAGTATATTCCATCAAGAACATACAACAACACAATGAACAGCTTCAGACCGTCCATGGAAGCAATTCTTTCTCCCATCTTATGCTTGACCATTGCTCAAAATACCAGCAAATATATCAATAGAACTTACTTGTGCGCCTTCATTGATCCTACGATTGTATGAAATGTTAAATCTATATTATCTCCAATGTCCGATTACATGAGGACCTTGTAATATCGCCAAAATGGAAGCTTTCAAATATTCTCTCTCTCCACGCTAATTAGCTCTAAGATGTCCAAATTTAGTATATAGTTTTTTATCATGTCTGTTTCATCTTGAATTCTATTATTTGACTATATTCAAATTTCAAGTACCAACAATTATAGTAGCTATAAAGAATTGGAACCACAACTCTCACAACCTCCTCAACACTCTCGTCCACTAGCATTAATCCACAGCCAATCTAAAGACTCTAAAATTCAGAAAGGCAATGATCTATTGAATGAGACAAAAAAATCTGAGACTAACCATATGATCCACTCTCCCTCAACTCTCCCTATTTTCTAATTAAAGCCCTCCAACTCTACAAGAGTAGGACAATTGCGTTCTGCTATTCATTTTAGTGTTTATTTCTCAATTTTCAGTATATTGACCTAATATCTGCAATTGACAAAGCTCATCAATTAGTATGCCACTATCGGCGGCCTTATTCAGGTGCTTCTTGAATTGATCATTGACAATTGTTGATTTTCTGCATTTGCTTTGTCCAATGGGGGCCCTTGGGAGGCTTTGTTTCATGTAGATTTGACGTCTTCCATGGCGTCTTCTTCAGGATCGAACAATCGCTGCACTTGTTGATTTTTTCATGTTTATGTATTTTGTTGATTCTTTCATGTTTATGGACTACCTCGCATCTTTTTCATGACCGAACAGTACGCAAAGTTATGAAGAAAACTGGATTGAGTAAGTTAGTTGGAGTTCTTATTACTTCCTCAAACATCATTCTTTGTTTTTTTATTTCACAAATATTTGTATGACTCCATCAAGCTGATGGCGGAGCATACCTCTTCCGGCTGAGACTTTGCCATGGCACCGTGGGATGTTGCAATTGCATATGATATCAATTCCCAACGTATTAAAACAAAGCCCATATCCTCTTGGACTTTGATGAAAAAGGCCGGCGTAAAACCACTACCACTGTCCTTTCTCTTTGTCGACTTTCACTAGTGGTGCTGAACGTAATGCTCAATGTAGCTCTTGCAAATCCGCATTCTATTCGCGTTTAGGGTCATTGATGTACACCAGCGCCAATATACATAGCAAGTTCCTGGTGTCAAATGGTCTTTCATTTCGGCAATGATTGTGGCCTCCAGTGCCCGCGCTCCATACTTTATGCATGCAACAAATAGCATATCAACGGCAACCTGAAACTTTGGCGGCATAATCAACAACTCAGCGAGTCCATCAAAGTAAATCCATCCAATAATATACAAGATCACCAAGAACAACTTCAGATCTTTAATTGAAATGTCCACCACATCAACCTCCAAAGTGATTGCTTCCCTCACATTATTCTCAAACATTGTTTCAAATACTTGAGAGTGCATCAAAAGGACACACTTGTATGCCTTTAACAAATTACCAACCGCTTTGAAGGTGATGTCAACGTTATCACCCACCTCCAGTTGTATTAAAATGTCATAGTGTAGTAAAAAAGATAGTTTCGAGTTTTCACCATTTCTCAAGCAAATGAGCTTTATGATGTCCACATCAGACTTGTCTGCTCCATTTGTGTCACTTCTACTTGATTTCTAGCAAACCAATATGATTCTATCAATCATGCAGACCCATATCGATTAAACAAAACTTCTAAGACTCTATGAACCACTTGTGCAACTCTTAGAACTTCCAGAATAACGCTCATGAATACCTACTGCTCTCTCCACCCTTATTAACTCACTACTTCCAGCTGCATCAATTTAAAGACAAAAATTTCTAAGTCCCACAATATGACCCTAAACCAGAACATAATTCAAACTGTCAAGCCTCTCAAGAATTGCTCCATAGAGTTCAATACAAGGTAGCTTTGAACAATAAAGTCCACCATTCTACTAAAGAGTCTATTCTATTGCCCGAGTCTTCCTATGACAAACGTGTGGGGAAAAATCTACCGAAGGCTATCTATACTAAGTGTGTGAGGAAATCTTTATCTTAAATCACTCTCCAATAATAATCTATGTGGAGCGTGATATAATGATTATAGACCTATGGTGTATCCATAGGTTTACCAATTTATTTTAAAACAAGGTTTAGACACCCACAACCATAGGGTATCTAAACCATTTCAGCAATCAAGATCACCTCCATTTTTAACCTGAAGCCCTAATAACAAAGGACTAAATTAATATAAACGCCAACAGTTCATCAATTTCCATGGCAATAGGGCCCCTTATTTCGAACTTTTACTTTTAACTTTATTTATATTCTAGCTATTTTTTAAATTTATATTTTTCCTAAATTTATACTTCTCTTTTACTTTTACTTTTCTAAAAAATACACAACTTTTTGATTCATAGGCTCGCAATCCTAGGCTCGCGGCTCGTGGCTCGCAAAATTGGGCACGCAAAATAGCAATCCCCACAGTGGGCGCAAAGACCATCTTCACCACCGCCGCATTCAGTCTACACATAGGAGTAATGACGTTAAGGCGGCCATGCAACTCTCCAAAGTTAGAGCGTCGTCCACATTAAAGTCTTGGATAGCAGGTAGTTCAACTAAACATTCACTGCCATTTGATTGACAACTTTTCTGCATTTGAGGAAGGCACGTGTCGCAATCTAAGATGCCCAACCCTTTCCCGTGTTTAAGTATATTACATACCGTAGGGTATGAAAAATATACCATATATACAGCAAAGTATATCTAGAAACTCACAGCCCAAAAAACTTGATTTGATCCAAATCTATGGAAAAAAAATCTTTTCTTAGGGAAAAAATATGTTTGAAGATGGATTACTGTATGTTGTCTCTGATTCAATAAGAAATCAAAGCAGGAAACAACATTGATCCCTATTTTAGGAGCCTTGAAAAAATAGCATGTTTTTTAAGCAATAAAAGTGAAAATAACTTGCCGATCTAGAATTTCCAATCAAAACATATGAACACATTGTGGCGTGGATGTGTCATATAAGTTTCAAAGTATTTTACTTCCTAGAACTCTCAAAATCAATTTATTTGTTGGATTTTGTATACCTGTGACAAGTATGTACTCATGAAAGATATACCTAGATTGGCCAAACCGTTAGCCAAAACTAAACTTGCCTGTGGTTTCCAAACTTTTAAGCAAGTTACCTTCCACATTCCATCAGTAGAATTCAAAGATTGGTCCCACATTTTTACTTTTGGGCAGTAGAAGGTTTGTGACTATTTCCAAAACCATTTGTGACACTATTTATATACGGCACTACTCAATCTCACAGAACCACACCACAATTAAGGATTACTTAGTATAATCTAAGCAAACCTAGCCTTGAACCTCGCCGAATGCGGCAGCGCTTCCGCGCTCTCAAACCGTGGTGATCCCACAACAACAACGCAACTCTGCTCTCGCAGCCGCCAAGCTCCACTCGCAGAAGCTCGGCGACAAGACCGGCGCTTTCACAGCAGCCAACTCCTCTCGCATCAACAACAAGACCGACACACAAAGCAACAAGACTGGCACACACGAATCCTCCGCTCGAAGAAACTCAGCTCCCACGCACATGGTAGCACACCTCCGTCGCAGCAGCAACAAGACCGACGCTCTCACAACAGCCAGCTCTACTTGAAGCAACAACAAGACCGACACACAGTAGCAACACGCTGGCACACAAAGCAACAAGACTGGTACACACGAATACCTCCGTTCGCAGAAGCTCAGCTCCCACGCACATGACAGCACACCTCCGCACACGAATCCTCTGCTCGCAACAGCAACAAGACCGGCGCTCTCACAGCAGTCAGCTCTGCTCGCAGTAGCAATAAGACTGGTACACAAAGCAACAAGACCGGCGCACACGAATACCTCCGCTCCTACGCACACGTCATCACACTTCCGCACACAAATCCTCCGCGTACAGTAGCTACAGGACCGACGCTATCACAACAAGCACACTCGCGCTCTCACAGTAACACACCTACATTCTCACAACAGCACACCGGCGCTCTCACACACAATTGTCGCTACTGCTCTCTCCCCCTTGCCTTACACCAGATCCCCCTTCCTCGCTCGAACCGCCACGTCCAATTCACACGTCCCCTTGCACACCTCGCCACCTTGCCACCCATGTGATCGACCCAGCTTTCCGCGCCCACTCCTGCTTCGCGCCATGAAGTTCCACATCCTTCGCTATTTGCCCCCATGACTCTCTTAGGGTTGGTACCCTTCTCAAAACCCCCTTTAGTTCACAACCGCCCTAGTCAACACCCCACTCTCAACCGGCCATGGTGACCATATCCACGGGCTGGCCATGGCTAGCCATACGCGCCATAGCCAACGGTCTTTAACCTTTCCTCTCATTTTCTTCTTCTTCTAATTCTAATCTCACCTCTTTAAGTTATAAATTTATTTTTGTTATATATATATATATAATTTAAAAAAAATACTAAATGCTAATAATTGTTTATTCCTTCTTTTTATTAATCTATATTTCCTTCCCCACTATTTGGCCTACACAAAGCCACTAAGTTATTGCACTAATGTGTATGAATAACCTCCATAACAAAGTAGTAAAATATTACTTGAAGTCCTCCTAATTTCTTGTCTCTTTAACTTCTTGCGTCTAAAATTTATCAATAACACCTGATTTTCCCCTTTCACTAATTTCGTGAAGTCTTCGGAGCTCTAACACTACTAACAACATCTCCTCATCAATTTCTAACTATTGCCTCAAAAATTCAATTATTTAATCTAAAACCAAATGTAACCCAAAAATGGCTCACATATATTTTTAATGTACATGGAAATTACTAAAAGCTTTGTGTGAGTCCAATTTTTTCTTTAATCCAACATTTAATGAAAAAGTTATAGGGTTTTGAAGTTCAAATGGGGAGAGCGGGTACGGCGGGCAACTCCAAAAACTTTTGTTAGGACACTCTATTGAATGTGAGATTTTCAATACTAAAGAACTAAGTTCACAACAACACTAAGTTCACAAAAAAATACTAGAATGAGAATCCAAATGGCCAAAACATACTAAGCTCACAAAAAATATACTGCAAATTGACGATTTTTGAACCTCCACTCCTTGCACAATTTTATTGAATATGCTACACCCTTTTTCTACTTCTAAAAATTGGAGGTTATGGAATCAATATCATGCTTAACATGATGGTAATGAATTTAGACCTTGTGTAATGCAAAAATTCAACACCAAATTAAGTCAAAGTCTGTTGATCTATGAAATGCAGGGAAATAAAGAACCCTTTTCTCTACTTCAAACACTATAAATATTATAGTCCGTGCGGTCAAACTTTATGATATTTTTCATGTAAGTTATTTAAGAAGTCTTAATTTAGATCCCACGGTTAAAACTAGAAGTAAAATTTTTTATTTCGTCCTTACTCATTGCACTAAAACAAGCAATTTTGAAGTGTTTCTGGTGTGAAATCGTCAAAGAAATTTAGGGGTTAAAGAAGAAAGGTTGGGGGAATTTACATTCCTTGCGTCGTTGAAACTACGCGTTGGTCATACTTCTACATAATTTATTCACAATGGAGAATATCTAAAATTTAAGAGATTTGTCTAGGTGATACCGGTGTAATGCCAATGTGATACTTGTAGAATGCATAGGTGATACTCATTTGAAACCTAGGTGATATCCAAGAAAAGAAGAACGTCGGTTCTCGAAGGGGACCGGCGTGAATAAAGTGTCTGTTCGCACCACCACTAAGACCGTGCCCACCGGGCAAGGAATTAGTAGTAAGGTGATATCCATATACTACCGAGACACTATGTGTTGTGTTGAAACCACTATGATTTGGAACAATAAATAAATAAATTGATAGGAGGTGCCAAAACTGACCGATGCGTATGGTACTCACTTCCTTTGTCACCACTGTACAATACCCTCACACAAGTATACGTACTTTTTGCTTTTGTACGTTTCCATACTACACTGCTGCCAACTTTGGCACCGTCCTGAGGGCTAAAAATTTGTCAATTTACCATGAAATTTTTGGCACAAGATCACTTCTATGTTGAAAACATGTGTGCCGAATTTCAAGGCCAGAAAATTTATACAAAAAAAGATATCCAAGATTTACCAACATGGGGTAGCTGTAAGAAAAGTTTCACAACTGCCAACTTTGACACCCTTCCAAGGATTGAAAGAATTTTTTTTGCCAATGAAATTTTCAGCATGAGACGACCTCTATGTTGATTATATGTGTGAAAAATTTCAAGTCCAAAAGATCCACACAATTAAAACTACATCAAAAGCTAGCAACATGTGTAGTTGTGAGAAACATTTCACTCCTAGCCGACTTTGACACACTCCCAAGGATTGGATTTTTTGGTATTTTCCCATGAAATTTTTGACATGAGACTATCTCTATGTTGATCACATGCGTGCCAAATTTGAAGGCCAAAATATCTACATATCAAAGATATTTTAAATCTACCAACATGTATAATTGTGAGAAACATTTCACTGCTGCCAACTTTGCCACCCTCCTAAGGATTCAATTTTTTATTTTTTCCCATGATATTCTGGACATAAGACCATATCTATGTTGGTTATACATGTGCTTAATTTCAAGTCCAAAAGACCCACAAAAGAAAAGAAACAAATCTAAATCTACCAACATGTGTAGTTGTGAGAAACAATCAGCGAAACCATTTCACTATTGTCAACTTTGACACCCTCCCTAGGTCGGAAAAATTGTTAATTGACCATGAAATTTTTGGCACAAGATTACCTTCATGTTGATAACATGTGTGCCAAAATTCAAAGCTAGAAGATGAATACAAAGAACCATCTTCAAAATCTACCAAAATATGTAGCTACGAGAAACAATTTTGAATATCCTTTTTTCTATTCATCATGTGGCCTTGGAATTTGGCACACTTATTATAAACATAGAGGTGGTCTCATGCTAAAAATTCCATGGGCAAAAAAAATTCTTTCAATCCTTGGGAGGGTGTCAAAGTTGGTTAGCTGTGAATGGCTCACAACTACACATCTTGGTAGATTTTGAATATCTTTTTTTGTATTCATCTTCTGGCCTTGAAATCTGGCACACATGTTGTCAACATAAAGTGATCTTGTGCCAAAAATTTCATGGTAAATTGACAATTTTTCAGCCCTTAGGAGGGTGCCAAAGTTGGCAGCAGTGTAGTGTGGAAACGTACAAAATCAAAAAAGTACGTGTACTTGTGTGAGGGTACTGTATTGTACATGGGAGTATAGCAAAAATATGATGTTAATTACACCTTGGTTGCTATAGACTTGCCTTCAACTTGTGTCACATGGCTGATATGGACAGGCCATCGCTCACAGCACCACTCCCATGGCTTCAACCCAACAAGTATATTTGGCTTTCGTCCTTGTCAGCCTAGATGATGTTGTGCATAATCCTTTTACCCCTAAAGTTCCGGGCCTTGCACCACCAAAACCACCCCAAAACTGCCACTTTGAGATAAGATATTATTTGACTGCTTCAAACAATATTTTACTACTTTTAACAGTTGGATTTTCAAGCTGACTACTATGAGAAGATATCCTTATTTTTTTGTAAACTTTGACCATACGGATTGAAAGATACAATATATGCATTTGAAGAGTGTAAAATTGTTTTTCTCCATCGTGCTAGAACAGGGCCAACGTACTTTGACTCAAGATAATGGCATATTTTTCCACTACACTTTGCATAAACTCAATGGATCTATATTCTACCTTGTGTTAGGTCATCGCACGCCAAAAATCACAAGTAATAGAGGTGTTTGCATTATGAAATGTGGACCTACGACGACTAAGGATATGGAATGTGGCCCTTTGCTTAGGAAAGCAATTTCATTTTTAAAATAAAGAAATAATTGTTGGATTTGAAATCCAAAGGGCGAATAGAATTATCTTGACTTATCCTAAAAATAGAATTTTTAAAAAAAAGAAGTAAATTTATTATTTTCTATGCG
This sequence comes from Bryoerythrophyllum caledonicum, assembly GCA_963971425.1. Classification (NCBI taxonomy): domain Eukaryota; kingdom Viridiplantae; phylum Streptophyta; class Bryopsida; order Pottiales; family Pottiaceae; genus Bryoerythrophyllum; species Bryoerythrophyllum caledonicum. Next base: position 16,436,781 of record OZ020526.1, on the reverse strand, counting down.
TATTTAAGTGAAACAATGAAGGTTGCTAAGAACTTTCCTTCAGTGCTACTTGCCTCAAAAAAATGCAATTGTCAACTCTACAATAGCACTATTCATCTCTATAGTACCCTGCCCAACTGCCGAAAGAAACATCCATTTTATGTTTGAAGCACCATAACATTCCCCTATAAGTCCCAAAAAAAAAAAATCCCCTCAAAGATAACCTGTGATATTCCAAATCTCACTAAAAATTTCAAGAATTTATTTTTAAAAATGAATTTTTAGGGACCTGCCCAAAATTAAGCTGTACCCCATAGGTAAAAACTGCCCTTTAGGGATTAAGGCCTAACATCCATTTTTGGGTTGTGTGGGCATGTTAATTCCTGTAGCTAGTGCTACAAGCCAACTTTGAGGAAGATACAGAGGCGAAGCAAGATGAGCATCCACCAAAATCGATGCAGGCATTGACAAACTAGAATGAATTCCTTGAAGTAGGATCACAATGTAGATGATGTTTTGCATAACCTATTCTACTCGTAGACTCTCCCAGGCCATAAGAGCTCCTAGGCCATAAAGGGATAATCTACAACATACCAAAACATGTGAAGGCTATCTGTGTGCAACGTTCTTCTGAGTCAGGATAAGCAGGATCTCTTTATTTCATGTAGATGGATGTCAAAAAGGGTGGGCCCCCCTTTTCTGGATTTTTTTAATTTCGGGGGTCCAGGAGATTTTTCTAGAATTTCCTTTTGCTTAATTTGGAGCATGTGGCCCCAAATTACCCTCACGGACCCACCTTAATCAAAACAGGCCCCCCGTCCAACATAAAAATAGGGGCAAGGTTTTGTCCACACCCTCCATCCCTTACCATCCATCTATATGGTATAAAGAGATCCGGATAAGCGCATATGAGAATCACTCGGCGATGGTCACCCTTGTGATGGACTGCCATGCTATGCCGGTCTGTGGCCCCAACTTGAACTTCCCTCTCCCAAATTGTAAACGACTACTGCGCAGTGGTACTAGTTCTCAGCATCTTTCCTTTGCCCAAGTGCTTGTGGACCGCCATTTGAAGCAACGACCTGGCTTTCTCAACATCGGTATGCAAGTTCTCACAATCTTTCCATTCAGCTTGCTTGCTTGCTCTTCAGCTCCTGTTACGTGCTTCCCCGAACCAATTTCTCTACCGACACACTTCTTCAATGTCGTTTCGAAGTTTGTCCCAGTTCGATTCTTTTCACCCAGTTTGCTCTTCAGATTTATTTTTGTTTTCATGTACAAGTTCACCCTGAACCTTAAAACCCTGCGACTGAGTTTCTCCAACTACACGTCTGATTTTGCTCGTCAGTTCAGTATCGAAGTTTATCCACAACGAGTTTACAAGTTTGAACTCCTTTTACGTGGTCCAGTTTTGTTTAGAATGTGTTTCAGTTCGCTCTTCGTTTTAATGTATATGTTGACCTTAAACCCTGAACCCTATACCTATATCTCTAACTCCGGTTTTGCGCTTCAATTCTGTTTAGAACACTTTATCCATAAACCCTAAGTTCTGAACCATTCTCCCCGACTATTACAGTCTGCTTTTGGATCTCAAAGGCGAATCAATAACATTGTCTTCAGTTTCAGTTTTGCATCAATTCCACGAGCATTGATCGTGTCTCTGTTTGCAGGAAGGAAGAGTGCCTTGGGGATTGCGAGATCCAAAGCTCCAGTATCATGGAAGAGGTTACATGGGAGAAGGGCGGGTTCGGAGAAGGGCGTGGTGGAGACAGAACCCGAGGACGACGACGACGACGACGACGATGAGGGTGATGCGTGGCTAGTAGACGAGGCGACCACGCCGCACAACCACATTACAGTCCTGGAGCTCGACGAGCGCGCGGACCACGAGCTCGCCGGTGCGTTCGTCCTGAAGCTGGACAGCGCGGACCTCGCGCACAGCGTGTTCTGGCGCGACGGCCGCGTCTGGACCGGCGGGTGCCATGACGTGTTCGCCTCGTTGCCTCCGCTGCTTCCAGAGGGTGGTCCCGTAGGCATCTTGGGATTGGGCGCCGGGACCGTGGCCCGCCTCGTGCTGCATCTGTGGCCGCATCTGCGCCTGGAGGGTTGGGAGGTCGACGCGGAAGTGGTGCGCTTCGCCCGCGAGTACTTCCAGCTCGCAGACCTCGAGGAGAAGAACAAGCTGGTTGTGCACATCGGCGACGCGCTTGGTCCACAGGCGAAGGTGCGAGGCGGGTTTGCAGGCATCATGGTGGACATTTTCATCAATGGGACTATGTGCAGGGAGTTGGCGAAGGCGAGCACGTGGAAGAAGCTGAGGAAGCGGTTGCGTCCCGGTGGGCGCGTCATGGTGAACTGCATTCCGAATGCGAACCATTTGCGGGAAGGTGGTAGCGGCGTGGTTTCGAGGGAGTGGGATGTGCTCATGTACCGGATTGTGTACGCGATGGACGTGGCTTTCCCCGGTGAGGTTTGTGTACGGGAGCTCACGGACGGGAACAACGTCATGCTGTTGTCGGGCGAGGCGCCGGATGCTGCAGCGTGGGCGTTGCAGGTGCCGGAGCGCCTGGCGGAGGGCGTGGGTGAGTGGAGCGTTTGGAGCGAGAACCACCCTCGCTATCGTGAACCCCAAACTTTGAAGAAGAAACCAGATCTTTCTATTCAAGAAGCAGAAGTAGTGTAAGTCATTGTTCGCAAACAATTCACAACTGATCCTCTGGAAGTGATTCGAAGCACCCGCCATGTGTACGGTTGTTGAGACCATCGATCGTGTTGTTTGTACAAAAGAATGTACAAGGGTAGAGCACAAGCATGTAGTTTATGTCCCTTCACAGGTATTCAGCGTCTAGAATAGGTACCAGTATTGATCTTGATAGTCATTGGAAAGCAACCGAGGTGTGTGCTCTCCCAGTCTGTGCACATGATGAGGTGCTGTGACAACCGAATTCTGGCTGTCACCGCACTGAATAATAAAGTTTGTACAAAAGAATCCTGCCAATTCAATCTTTCTGGAGACCAGCTGAAACGAAATGTGTGCTCTCTCAGTTCGGAGAAGTAGTATTATACACAAGAGTTCCTGTGGCAACCGAAACTTGGCTGTCACAGGAATGAATCCGAAACGGTATCCATCTGTTGTACAAAAGAATGCTATGACCTAGGTTGCCAATCTATTTCAATCTTCTAAACCAAATGTCACTCATAATTGCAGAAATGTACACGGATTGGAGGCCTGCACTTACGAAGGTGAGAGATGAGCAATGTCAATCACGGCTGAGGCGAATTATGGGACCTGATGGTGAAGGAACGGAGTGGATCTGCCCCAAGCCGAGAAGATCTCGGATGTGGAAGCGCATGCCAAGCACAGAATACTGCAGCCGCCGTCGCTCAAGCGGCACCTGCAGCATCTCCCGGTACTTCCTCCGCAACAGAAACGACACGATCTCCTTGCGCCCACTGGCCAGGCTCTTGAGCAGGAATCCCGCGTTCGGAATGGCCAGCCAGTACGCCGTGGAATCCACCAGCTGCCGTGTCAACAGCCCCGCGTTCATCAACAAGGAAACATGGCGGTCCTCGACATTCCCTCCTTGGGACAAAAGCTCCACCAGCCTCGAATGCGAAACGCCCGCGTCCGCGTGAGCGGGGAGGAAGTTGTGCACGAACCAGTCGAACACCGCAACCCCCTCCTCGTGCTTCTTCCGCGTCTTGGCGAGCTCGATCTGCGCGAGGTAGTCCGCCGTGAACATCACGGCGTAGTCGTCCTGGCCCGTGTTGAGCTTGAAGATGCGCACCGCGCGCTCCAGCTTCAGCCGCTCCAGCTCCCGGTCCACGAGCGTGCGGTCCGGGACGCTGCTGTAGAGCTGCGAGCGCAGCACGAACGGGCGCACGAACCCCTTCTCGAGCTTGGGAAACTGCGACCGCATCAATTCCAGCGCAACCTTCGTGTCACTCGGTATGCTCCAATCCTCCTCCTCGAAATGGTTCCCATCGCCGACACTTCTCCTGTTCTCCTGTTCCTGCTCTAAATCGCTTCTACCACCAACAATTTGCAGCAGCTGCGGCTTCACATCTTCAGAGTCGACACTTTCGGGCTTTATGGTCAAAACCCTAGTTTTCTTCTTGACGGTTGAGGAATACAAATCCAGAAACTTGCGCTTGCTGATGGACGGCTGCGAAGCGGACGCTGTTGCTGGCGGCGGCGTCACGACGTCGAGGAGGTTTGGCAGCGAGATGGATGCCGTGTGGTTGCTCGGCGGCCGCGGTTGAGGTTTCCGGTGAATCATCGCCACTCTATCTCATCAATCCCTAAATCCTCCTCTCCTCACAATTCAGCAACCACAACCTGGCTCAAATTCAGCAAACCAGAAAGCCAAATACTCGAAATCCAATCAACAGAGAGACCCAGCTAGCCAAGAATTTATGGCCAGAAACCTAAACAGGCTCAAATTCCGCAAACCTGAAAGCCTAAACCGGAAAATTCAGCCCAGACAGACCTAGGGTTTCAAAAGCAGGAAAACTCCTGAATTGAGAAACAGTTGAAGTGGGTATGTTTCGGACTGGACCACTGCTACGACAACTGTTTCGGACCACCCTCCGAAACATACCCACTTCAACGAAGTATGATGAATACGTAGTAGCAGTGAAATCACGCAATGAAGAGTGATGAATAAGTGCCATGTGTGGGTCGGTGACGAAAAGGTCGTGACGGACTTCGACGAAAGCACCCAAACTTCGAACTACACTAATTCCGACTCAACCTTCCCCCATCGTTCAGAAGGGAAGAAGTTCATCTCCGAATTCCTATATCGGAGGCCATCTTGGAGAGTCTGAAACTGAGCATCTTGGCAACAACATCTTGAACCTGGATGAACAGAAACCCTAACTCGGAGACTTTGCCTTTCTCCACTGCAGATTTCTTATTGCCATCTCGTACAATTGATTCCTTATTGCTTGCTGGATGTCGATTTAATTCCCTCGTCCTCCTTCCACATGATCAGTGCTCAACGCTATAGCTCAATTTCTCCATGATGAGGAGCAACAGTGTCACACACTCTTGCTGTGTTCTTTTAGTTGAATCTTTTCTTCCCTTCTGAACGAAATGCGCGACCCTCCTGGTACAGCCCGAATATTTAGCAGTAACTTCTGAATTAGGGCATGTTTCGTCTTACTGCGCCTGTTCCTGTGAACCATACCTTTCCAGGGATTGCAAGCGCCACTCATGCCTCAAAGGCGCTCTCAAGAGACAGGTTCCTCTGAAACTCGTCTCATGCCTCTTCACCTTCTTCCCAGACAGCAGCAGCTTCAACACGCACATTGAAGATAGTCCATCACAGGCAAGACTACAGGTCTGTATCGAAATGAGGACAGATCTAGGACCTAGGTTTGGCGCCGAAAAACTCAACGCTGACGGTGTAATTGAACTACTTGAGTTATAGATGTAGCTGAATGAGCTGCAACATTACATGAGGTGTAAAACTTAAGGAAACCTTGAATCAAATCCTGTCTCCGATGAGAATAATGGTTCACAGGACATGGAGGAGGTCAATGACCGCCCCATCTTTGAGGCGGCAAGTGGCAAATACAATGGTATTCACCCGAGATTCATGAGCGGCGCCGGTGGTGGTTTCTGACATAATTTTCAATCGGATCCAGCCAGGTTTTCTGAAACGTCGCAGCTGCTTTTCTGTCATCACAATAGGTCTTTGGATGCCGTCGAGGCGCCGGTCCTTCAGCAGGGGGAAGGGGGACGATGAGGGCTCCAGCTCCGCCGGCAATGACGCCGCACTCAAAAATGATTCCAGCAAAATCGGCATGTTCTGCTTCTGCGTGGTGGCCATCTATGGAGCGTATATCACTCAGGGAGTGCTACAAGAAAAAATGTAAGCTATGTAGCTTGCCACACATGTCTGGGAATTCAATCTGCGTCGTTTTTCTGTGTGAATTTCACGTGTTGAATCTCGTGCAGATCGACGTCGAAATATGGTACAGAGCAGCAGCGATTCGACCATCTCACCTTCCTCAATCTGACCCAGTGCTTCGTCTGCTTCATCTGGTCTTTCATCAGTAAGTGCACAATATTTCACCAGTACAAAAAATGGGGTTAGCACAACGATGAGCAAAAGAGTCTACGAATAGGATAGCTCTGGAAAGTACTCTCAACGTAACCTTATCCCCTATTTGAGTTCCGAAGTTGGTTAAGAAGCGGGATATGGTTACATTGTGATTCATCTAGCGAAGGGGGCCACAATAGGCTTTTTTGTGTGGTCTTAGGGCATGTCAGATTTAGCACAAAATGAGAGGAAACACTTGGTCTAACCAAGATGTGAAAACCGGCGCTGATTCAAAATTCTCATGTAACTAGGAATGTTGGCGGATTGTTGTTGTAGTGCTGAAGATATGGCCAGGAGAGGCAGGCACGGAGGCGCCCATCATGGCGTACTGCACATGTAGCATCTCCAATGCTATCGGCCCTGCTTGTGGCATGTTGGCTCTCAAATACATCAGCTATCCCGCTCAGGTAACCCTATCAATTTCCTTAGCCATTCGATTCAATCTTCTTGTCTAAGATGAAATTGAACCTTGTGAGAAAGCTGACATGGATGGTTGATCAACTGTGCAACCTCACAGGTGCTTGCAAAGTCTTCCAAGATGATTCCAGGTACCATCTCTTTATTTGCTAGTCGTGCAGTTACAAGTCCATAGTTTTGTGCCAGGCCAGGCTATCTCGCATAGTCTTGACGTTGCTTCTTTCATGACCTTTGACAAGATATTATGTCCAGTAATGTGCTGCAGCCCCTGATTATGGAAATAGGTTGTCATTTTCATAATGCGGGGCTGCTCGCACATGGCATGAGCGGATGGTGAAGAGCTGACTCCGGGGTGACTGTGCTGATGAGGGATCATGGCAGTGATGCTGATCGGAGCTCTCATTTACGGGGTCCACTACTCCATCCAAGAGTACATGTGCACGTTCATGGTGGCCGGGGGCGTGTCCCTCTTCGCCATGAAAGTAAGACTTACCATCATCTCTCTCTTTCCGGCGAAAGATAATATTGGCAACGCTCCCATTGGAAAGCCGCCATAGGAGTAAATGGTCTTGGTGGCTTATTTGGTTGAGTACACTACAGATATCTACATTCGTTATTAAGTTTGGACAGTCGCTTGCTTGTGTAGAGCTCAGGCAAGGCATCAGGCAAGATCGCCAGCCCTAACGCGCCGTTGGGGTACACGCTTTGCTTGCTCAACCTCGGGTTGGACGGCTTCACGAACGCCACACAGGACTCGCTCACGGCCAGGTAACTTGGTGCAGGAATGGATCCTCATTCCCATCAGCAGCATTCATGGATGCGTTACCTTTCCTTTAGCATGGTAATTGCGCACTGTCGATTCTTTTTCCTTCATCAACCAGCTGGGGAATGAATCACTCACTCTACTGATCGAGGAGATGGATGGAATGATGAGTTCGCTGCAGGTACCCGAAGGTGAATGCGTGGCACCTGATGATGGGCATGAACATGTGGGGCACGGTGTACATGGCGCTGTACATGTTCCTGGTACCGGGCGGCGGGGGATACGAGGCGGTGCAGTTCTGCGCGCGCCACCCGGACGCGGCGTGGGACATCTTCCTCTTCTGCATGTGCGGCGCCGTGGGCCAGAACTTCATCTTCCTCACCATCAGCCGCTTCGGCGCGCTCACCAACACCACCATCACCACCACGCGCAAGTTCGTCAGCATCCTCGTCTCCTCCATCTGGAACGGCAATCCGCTCTCCGCGCAGCAGTGGGGCGGCGTCGCCATGGTCTTCGTGGGGCTCTCCTACCAGATCTGGTGCAAGTACCAGAAGAAGGCCGTAGGCGGCGCCGGCGGTCCCAAGGAACTTGGTGCGCGGCCTGCAAGCCCCACTCCGAGCTCCCGCAGCACCACCAAGCGCAGAAAGTACTAGTCATAAAACTGGGCTCCATTTCAACCCCTCCATGACTACACACGACGTATTCCAGCCTGGAGATCAAACGACGAATCCTTCTGAGCTTGAATGATTTGCCGATCACCATCTTCTGGTCTCAGTCACAGCTGCGACGAAACCAGTGGCGACGCTAGCTGCATGGTAGTGATTGCTGAGTTGATTTGTAAGGGAGAATAATGACTTCACAAGAGATGAGCACTGACAATTTTGTGTACATTAAGGTAATTCCTTCTTCGGAACAACACTTTGCTTGTGAGTCAAACTGGTTGTATGAAGGTCCAAGGACTTTACCCTGAAACCGAAATTCATGTTGTCAAATCCCTCGAATCCACACTCATGCAATAATTCCAGTGCGGTCTTTAGATTACCGCCACCATTCTTTTGGTCTCAGCATCTTAAGTTCAAGACATCATTTTGGGCAATACATGATAATTTGCAACCACATCAACTTGCAAATTATCACCGACTCTTGACCAGTAGTTTCTTCTAGATTAGGGGAATCGGGCGTTAGGAAGTCTTCAATTCCATATCAACATGCTTTATAAGTAATTTAAAGTGATAGCCAATAGAATTACAATTCCAACCCAAGTGGTTTCATATTTTTTCCATGAAAACAAAATTAGTTATGAATTTTCAAACTGTGCAGCCATGTTTAGTGGGTGGCCAGCAATAGGTTCCCCCCCATAACCAACTATTAAAAGTAAGGGTCTTGACTAATAGCAAATCTCCATTTGGAGCTGAGTTGGTGGTAATGGGATGAAAGAGGGTTGGATATACCCCAATTTTATAGATGTTGGCTATGGGTTTTGGTTGGTTCTGGGGGCGCTTACCTTAATACTCCTCTCTCCACTGCCCCTATCTATAAGCAAACGCACATGCAACCAGACGGAGCTCCCTTCTAGACCCGAATGTCAAATGGTGGGCCTGTTTTTTGACATTTTAAAATTATACATTGGGAACATATTGGAAACACTTGGGAACGATTGTGCCCACTTGGGAACTTTCTTGGGAACACACTTGGAAAGATTGGGAACACATGTGAATGATGTGGGAACACACGGGGAACGGATAAGTTACAAACACGGTAAAAATTGTAAAGCCGAAGAAGGATAAACAAATGGTTTGGTTAGTAACCAAACTAGTTTCCACCTCAACCCGATATGGGTATGAGACACCAAACCCCGCCCCGTAGTAGCAGGATTTGGTACCTCACATCACCGTATGGTACTCATGTGCGTATGCTTTATACTCGGGAGCCACATCCTATCCCAACAAGGAATATGGGAGCCTGCGCTTGGATGGTTACAATGCAAGGAGGTAAAATCTATACGACTCCTCGAGAAAATCTACCCTAGAAGTTTCACTGACAATGGCTGTCCAATAACTGAATCCCTCAAAAAGCATATGCAAACTCCTCTTCCATGGAGGGCTTTCACTAGTTCAAGTTTGTAATGTCACCTTCACAAACTACATTCAACATGGGCGTCTCACAACTCAAAACCGACCAGCGATCCAATACCGCTCCCTTCTACCCTCCTAAGCCCTTCCTAGATTCCGAGGAGGAAATGTAGCCTGTCAATGCGTGAAATAGGATGTGCCTGAATCTGTTCCAGAGATTGAATCTTGTGCGTCACTGCACCCATTCACAGAACCCCCAAATTTCATTCCCCAAACCCAGGATCCACCCCCACGTAGCCCCTCCCCAAACGAGGAGGTCCCACTCCCAAATCAGAATGATCCAGCAATCATTCATATCCAGAACTTCCATAATCATTCATATACACAACCCATCCAGAACTTTCCAACTTTCTAAAAGCTCACTCCAAAAACTGGGTGCCAGGTCACCGAAAGTAATCCTTTTAACCCTTAAACGTCAGTCCCGAACCGTAAATACTATATCGTATTCTACCGTAGATGTAGGACCGTATTCTACCGAATATATATGAACGTATTCTACCGTAGATGTAGGACTGTATTCTATCGAATATATAGGACCGTATTTTACCGTATATGTAAGACTGTGTAGAATACAGAAAATGTATTAAATTTTAGGAAGACTTACACCTTTGAATTGAAGAATCTTCAACTAACATCTTTCATTTGGGAGTCATTTCAATATCTGAACCTTATCATGTTCAGAAACGACACCGTACATGTAGAATATGGTGGCTACTAGCGGAAATTCTGACAGTTAAGGGTTAAGGTCGCATGCCCATTTTGGGTCGTTTGGGAGTTAACCCTCTGTAGGCGCGCTACAAGCCACTTCCGAGGGAATTTTTTTGTAATAGATCAAGATCAGCATCTACCCGGATTGGCACCACCAAAATTGATGGAGGCATTGGGGAACTACATTGGTTTTCATGAAGTGGGGTCGCGATGAAGTGTACATGTTGTGTAAAATGATGTTATGCTCGTAGATTCTCCTAGGCCTTGTGAGGGTTAATGGATAGATTGCTTGTAGGCCTCAAAGGGTTAATGGGCACATTATTAGTTTGCAATTAAAGTTCAAATGAGAGTTAAAGTACTTAGCTCGTATGTAGATGTTAGTTCCATTGCTATCATCGGTTGAATTAAACCCTTTTTTTTGTGATGATGGTGAACTTGGGGCAAAGTTGAATTGTTTCTTTAATTCTATTCATAAAGTAGATCATCTTTAACTTATGTTGAGTATAAGTAGAAGGGGTGTTCCTTGTTCGGTGGGCATGTTCTTAGAAGTGGTACGAACAAACACTTTATTCACACCGGTCTCCTTCGAGGACCGGCGTTCTTCTTCTTTAGAGGGGGTGATATAGTGGAGCCCACAACTTATTGTTTTATATAAGGGCCTATATCTTTCTTTTCTCGTCAATATACTGATAAAGATATTTAGCTTTATGTTGCTCTATGTTGTGTTTGGTGTTTTTAACTCTATTACATTGTTTGTGAAGAGGTTTACAATCAGTTAATAGTCTTAGTTCTCATCTAGCTCACTAATTCCTTGTCCGGTGGGCATGGTCTTAGTAGAGGAACGAACAAACACTTTATTCACGGCGGCCTCCCTCGGAGACTGGCGTTCTTCTTCTTCTTCTCTTAGTCCTCACAACTTGCTCTGGACTTTGATATGTTATACAACATATAACGTACACATTGTGAATGTGTATTGTAGTGTATACCATACACATAGTAAGTGGTACTTGTGCACATTTTATACATATTGAGCATATAGTGTATGCAATACACATAGTGTCTACCCTTGAGAGGTGGAGTAGTTCCATACTACCAAATCTATGTCTGGTGGACATGGATTTAGTGGTGGAACAAACAAACACTTTATATACTCCGACCTCTTTTGGGGACTGGAGTTCTACTTCTTCTTCTTCACTATAATATGTATACTATACGAAGTGGTCACTTTCAAACACTCCCTCTAGAACAAATGATTCTTCCAGATCTTAGTGGTTCGGACACAAAAGGTATCAATGGGTATCACCTAGGCATTAAACATGTATTACCTTGGTAAAACATAGGTATCACCTTAAAAAATCTCTTGAATTTTCCAAAAAAATTTAACACTCTCATTTTGAATTAATTATAAATAAAAACTAACCAATGCGTAACGTATATTAAATAATCCACACGAAACGTCAACAAGTAAATTTTTTGGTATTCCATAGGGTTCTTAAATATTGTTGTAGTTGGTTTTTAGTGTCACACAACATTAAAAGCATTGTTCACATTTAGTGTGAGAGTTCATAATTTGTCATGCAAACACTAAATATTATTACCGGTGCGGTTTGTCGCACTAATAAAGCGTTAAATGTTAGTCAAGAACCGAATATAAAGAAAGAAGAAGAATGTTGGTTCCTAAAGAGGGGAACCAAATATACATACATGTATTATACTCTATAGAATACAATTATAGTTGCATTAAAGTTTAACACTACTTAGACCTTTGAATTGAAGATTCTTCAATTAACATCTTTCAATTGGAGGTCATTTCAATATTTGAACCATATCATGTTCAAATAAAACAATATACATGTAGAATATTGTGGCCATCAGTGGCACCTTCTCACAATTAACCCCTAAAAGACCAAGTGTACCTAGGGGGTATAAAATTTCACTATGAGCTGGAGTTATCTTTCAACCCGAACGGTCAAAACTCACAAAAACTTTACGACTTCATCTCTTGTAAATTTGGAAGAGGACCCTACGGTTACATTCTCAAAAAGTCCATTATGACAGTTTTTAGTCAATGGAGTAGAAATTCCCCTAAAATGCCTTGGTCTTTTAGAGGTTAACCCTTTACTGCCGGAGGTCTTCACAAGGCTCAAGAAAATCCACAAGTGTAATAGATCATGCCCAATAGTTAGTAGAAAATGCACACCAACATGTATACATAGAGTTCATTTCACATTCACCTAACCTCACAGAAATCATTGTAGCTCTCCAATGCTTGCACCAATGCGCCCGAGAATTGTTCCATTTGAAAGATATTCACTATTGCCACGTATGATCCAACCAAAAAAGTGCACCCAACTTACACATGAGGAGATCTCACCAGAAACATAACCAAATTGATCCAAATATGACCATCTTTTTAGCATGCAAGAATCTATGAGTGTTTTAGATCATGTAAAATGACATTTATGCATAGAGTACATTTCATCACAACCCTTATTCACATAAATCATTGTTGCTCGCCAATGCTTGCACTGATTTTTGTGGCAATGGCCTCAATAGAATCATAGATGCCCATCTTCCTCCACCTCTTTTTCATAGTTTAGCCCCTAAAGGCCCAATGTCCCTTTAAGGGACATTTTGAGTTTGGGTTGGGTACCACCTTCTCAAATTTATGCATGATTTTTTGAGACTTTTTATTGAATGGGCAAATTTTTATTAACTTCCCATAGACTTGATTTTTACAGAAATCGAACTTACAGTTTGAAAGTTGCAATTTTTTTCAGTTGCATATACAAATAGTGCAGCAGTTTAGTGTGACATGTAACAAATAGTGTAGCAATACATTAATTAACTCTAAATTCAACAAAAATTTGAGTTTTTTTCCATTTAAAAAAATAAAAATTCATCTAAGAAAGAAAATTGAAATCTTTGCATCTATCGTACCGATTTTTGAATTCCAAAAACAGGAGAAGGATATGATATATGCAAAACTTGAAGTGTCCTATTGATTCTTTGCACATAGTTGCATTGTAGGATTTTTAAGGACATCTTCTACCCCTCTTCTACTTCTAAAATTTGGTGCACATGTGCGTAACATGATCATTTTAAAGTTAAAATTAGAAAATCACGGGGCATAGTGCAAAAAAATGCCATAGAAAGTGGTCGAAGTTTGTTGATGGTGTTAAGTATGACCTCAAGAAGAGTTTATGTCTCACTTCAAAGGCTCATACCTTTCAATCCGTGCGGTCAAACTGAACAAATTTTTTACCACAAACACTCGTACAATACTAGTACAAGATCCTATGGTTAGATATGTAAAAATTGGGTTTGTTTGCATAATGCGTTGAATGCATTGAAACTAGCAGTTTTCAGTGAGTTTGGGTGCTAAAATGCCTTGGGTCTATAGGGATTAAGTCTTTCATGGAGACCTACAGCAGTTGCTATCAAGATTATCGTGCCAAAACGGCCCGAAATGGGTTTAAAAAAGAATCCCCATTCACTTACGAGTTCCCATGAGCGTGAGATTCAACCCTCATCTTTTTGTTTAAGTGGGATAGCCACAGTAGCTACAGAGGCCATGGAGCTGTAGCACTTCTGGCTTTCTCGTGAAACCATACATGACCAAATTTTCTCCTTGAACATCCATTTTGGAGAATTCAACTCCATAAACATAGAATTGTACATCCTTTTTGGCGATAGGATAGAGTCCCAGCTGTTCAAGGATGACGATATAGCAATGGCCATCAATGAAGTTTTGGCGACGTAAAATCATAATTTACCCACTTTTTCCGGGAATTTTCTTTTGAGGAAAAAAACTCGCAATTTGGCTTCAGATCGAAAAAAAAAAAGGCCAGGTGAGATTGGCGATCACGTAAAAACGTGAACCGGCATCATGAGTCATGTCCTCCACGTCGCACACGTGCCACGCGCGGCATGAACCACGTGTCGGTGCCTCTCCATGCAGGCCACTTGGCAACCGAACGGGAGCGTCTCGCACCTCACAAAACCGCCCCATTTCTCCCGTTCTTCTACCCGAATTCTCACTTGCATTTTGCATCATTTTCTCAGAAGAAAGTATTAGTTGCAAATATCGAAGTGAAGCTCAGGAGTTCGATCGTGACTTTTTTTTCTTCTTCTTTTGGCTTTCTGTGCTTAAGCTTGAAGTTGCAGTTTTCGAGGCGATGGCGGACGAGGCGAAGATGAGGAGTGATGCTGCGGCGGAGAAGTCGAGGCAGGGCACCGACGCCGCGAAGGAGTCGATTGGGCAGTACCGCGGCGCGGCGCAGGAGCAGGGCCAGGCGGCGGTGCGAGGCGCCCAGGATCGGTTCCAGGCGGCCAAGGACGTTACTTCGCAGAAAACCGGAGAAGCTGCGAATGTCGCTGCCGACAAGAAGAACAGCGTCGCGGTAGGTTTTTTTTTGGGGTTGAGTCGCTAGGTGTGAGTGGTGTGTCTCTAGGGTTTTGAGTGTGCTCATGAGCGTTGTGCTGTGTTTTTTTCGACCAGGATACGATTTCGCAGTATACGCAGGCGGCCATGGAGAAGCTGCAGGACATGAAGGTGGGCGCGCAGCAGTATTCGGAGCAGGCGCTGAACAAGGCGGCGGGGCAGACGCAGAGCACGAAGGCGGGCGCGGCGGACGTGTACAACAAGGCGGCGGACTCAACTGCGCAGACTGCGCAGAGCGCCAAGAACACGGCGTCGGACACGGCTGTGAGTGCCAGGGACACCGCTGTGCAGAAGAAGGATCAGGCGTACGACGCGGCTGCCTCGGCTGCGCAGACCACCAAAGAGACTGCTGTGCAGAAGAAGGATCAGGCGTACGACGCGGCGGCCTCGGCTGCGCAGACCACCAAAGTCAATGCTGTGAGTGCCAAGGACCAGGCGTATGATACTGCTGCGTCCACTGCCCAGAGAGCGAAGGAGTTGGCTGCCGAGAAGGCTAATCAAGTCTCTGAGTACGCCGGACAAACGTAAGCATCATGACTCATGTCTTTTAAAACCTAGCTTGCCACATTGGTCTAAGTTCTGGCATGGTGCTGCAGTTATCAAGTTGCGAAGGACACGGTGATAGACTACACGAATGCGGCGTCGCAGAAGACCGCAGAGGTGTGGGACGGAACAAAGCAGGCGACGGCTAGTTACGCGGGTGCGGCGCAAGACAAGGCGTTGGGAGCGTGGGATGTGACGAAGCAGAAGGCAGGCGAAGCTACCGGGGTGGTCCAGGAGAAGGCGGGGCAAGCCAAGCAGACGGCTTTCGACACTACGGGCGCTGCGCAGCAGAAGGCCTCCGAGACTGCGGGTGCGGCCCAGGACAAGGCATACCAGGCCAAGGACTACACCGCGGACAGCCTGACTTCGGCAAAGGATAGGACTTACGATACAGCTGGAACCGCGAATGAGAAGGCCAAGGAGACGGCGAGCAGCGCGCAGGCCACCGCCGGGTCGTGGCTGGGCGCCATGAAGCAGAGGGTGTCGGAGGTTCTGGGCGTCGCGCAGGAGAAGACGAGCGACGCTAGCAATGCGGCGCAGGACAAGGCCGGGGAGGCCAAGGACAAGGCGGCGTCCACTTGGGACGCAACCAAGCAGAAGGCGGCTGAGACCACCGATGCGACGAAACAAAAGGCTGCAGAGACTACTGATGCAACCAAGCAAAAGGCCGCAGAGACTAAGCAGAGCGCGGCCGAGACTAGGGACACGGCGAAGGACAAGGCGTCGGAGGGGTCCGATGCGACATGGCAGACTGGCGGAGCGACCAAGGACAAGGCGTGTTCGACATGGGAGGGAGTGAAGGAGAAGAGCTCGGAGGCGGCCGGGAAGGTGCAGAAGAAGGTTGGGGACGCCAAGGAGGAAGCGGGGAAGGCGGTGGAGGACGCCAAGGCGGCTAGCGCTGGCGGTGTCACATGGGACAGTACCCGGCACAGGTATGTCGATGCTTCGGGAGAGGATGCTGCTGATCCTTCTGCCACTGCGACCGCCGGCG
This sequence comes from Bryoerythrophyllum caledonicum, assembly GCA_963971425.1. NCBI lineage: Eukaryota > Viridiplantae > Streptophyta > Bryopsida > Pottiales > Pottiaceae > Bryoerythrophyllum > Bryoerythrophyllum caledonicum. Next base: position 16,420,697 of record OZ020526.1, on the reverse strand, counting down.
CTACGCCCGCTTTTGAACAGACGTTGTAGATCTCGGTACAGGCAGCTGATTGGACTCGAACTCTGATGCGCAGATTATGATGTGGATGCTGAGGTTTTCTTTTCTAGAGGTGCATCGTTTCGTCATGCAGCCAAGGGTTTGGTTCAATCAGCGGGACTATGTGAAAAGATTTAGGTGTCTTTGTTTAGAATGATAGATGGCACCTCGCACCGGAATTTTGGAGGAGTGCAGGAATTCTTACTTAGCAAGCCAGGTCTCGGTTTTGGTTTGAGAAGTTAGATTTGAGAGAAATCATATGCACAGTTTGGATTATAGTTGTAATCCTCATTTTGTAAATATTCGGTTTCCGCTTCTTAAATTGAGATCATTGTTTCCATGTGTGTCAAGTTACTTGTCGGTTGGTTTAAGTGTACATGATTCTTCTCCTCCACAAAAAGACAATGAACTGTCGCGTACGTGTCGAATGTGTTCCTTGTTGTCATATGTGACTGAATGTGGATGGGAAAGAACATGTTTTGGTAGGTTGCTTGCGAAGTGAGTCATATCACTTCTGGGAATTGTGGTCGACTCGAAAGTTACTTACCTGCAGCATCTAGATTGGAAACTACAGATATAAAACACTACGCGTGCGTAACCTAAGGAAAAGTTGTGGAGGATTGAAAAGCTATGAAGCCTGAGTTGAAAAATGAGTATACAAACTTGAACTACACTAAAGATGGCATTTAGTGTAGTGAACACTAAATGCGAACCCGTATACTACTACTCAACTTGACAATTAGTGTAGTGACAAAACTATACACTAAATGTCAACTAATACACTAAATGTTGATTCTAGTAAATAGTGGAACTTAGGTTTTTTTACATGTGGACATTTAGTGTATGAAACATAGAAACCACATTTCGAGCATCAAAGTTAAGAAGGTTACGAGTGCATTGAAAAAATAAAACATATTTACAGAAGAAAGATTGGAAAAAATATAACGTGGATACGGAATAAAAAAGAAATCCCAAAAGTAGAAAAAAATAGAATGTGCATATGGAAGGAATATTAAAATAATATAAAATAATATAAAAATAATATAAAATAATATAAAAATAATATAAAAATAATATAAAAATAATATAAAATAATATAAAATAATATAAAATGATATTAAAATAATATAAAATAATATAAAAATAATATAAAAATAATATTAAAATAATATAAAATAATATAAAATGATATTAAAATAATATAAAATAATATAAAAATAATATAAAATAATATTAAAATATTATAAAATAATATAAAATGATATTAAAATATTATAAAATAATATAAAATGATATTAAAATAATATAAAATAATATAAAAATAATATAAAATAATATTAAAATATTATAAAATAATATTAAAATATTATAAAATAATATTAAAATATTATAAAATAATATTAAAATATTATAAAATAATATTAAAATATTATAAAATAATATTAAAATATTATAAAATAATATTAAAATATTATAAAATAATATTAAAATATTATAAAATAATATTAAAATATTATAAAATAATATAAAATAATATTAAAATATTATAAAATAATATTAAAATAATATAAAATAATATTAAAATAATATAAAATAATATTAAAATAATATAAAATAATATTAAAATAATATAAAATAATATAAAATAATATAAAATAATATAAAATAATATAAAATAATATAAAATAATATTAAAATATTATAAAATAATATTAAAATATTATAAAATAATATTAAAATATTATAAAATAATATTAAAATATTATAAAATAATATTAAAATATTATAAAATAATATAAAATATTATAAAATAATATAAAATAATATTAAATAATATTAAAATATTATAAAATAATATTAAAATAATATAAAATAATATTAAAATAATATAAAATAATATTAAAATAATATAAAATAATATTAAAATAATATTAAAATATTATAAAATAATATTAAAATATTATAAAATAATATTAAAATATTATAAAATAATATTAAAATATTATAAAATAATATTAAAATATTATAAAATAATATTAAAATATTATAAAATAATATTAAAATATTATAAAATAATATTAAAATATTATAAAATAATATTAAAATATTATAAAATAATATTAAAATATTATAAAATAATATTAAAATATTATAAAATAATATTAAAATATTATAAAATAATATTAAAATATTATAAAATAATATTAAAATATTATAAAATAATATTAAAATATTATAAAATAATATTAAAATATTATAAAATAATATTAAAATATTATAATATTATTAAATAATTTAAATCATTTTAAAATATTATTTTATTTTATTTTAATCATATTTAATATTATTTAAATAATATTTTATAAAATTTTAATAAAATTTTAATAAAATTTTAATAATTTTAAATATGGTTTTAATATTATTTTCAAATATTTAAATATTATCTCAATATTATTATAAATTAAATACTCATTGATAATATTCATTGTAATCTTAAAATATTCATTAAATATTCATACAAAATTTATTTAAATATTTAGTAAATAGGAATTTAATGTTCAGTAGATATTTAGTAAACATTCATCAAATACAAATATTTGAACTAAACATTCATGAAATATACATAAATTATTTAATATACATCAAATAGTGTACTAAGGTAGGTGGATGATTAGGGGTTATTATAAATGACAATGGCAGCTAACACTAATTGTCAACTTGTTCACAAATAGTGTACTAGGGTTATTACACTATTCGTACCATTACACTAAATGCCATCTTTAGTGTTGTAAGTAGGTGAGCTATAAAATAGGAGTTTGAATACGCTTTTTGAAGGATCGAGTTATGGACAGCCATCGACTGTGAAATTGTTGAGTGTTCGTTAAGGGTAGAGTCGCATTGATTCCACCTATCCATGCGCAGGCTCCCATATTCATTGCTGGGACAGGGTGTGGGTCCTGAGTACAGAGAGGGGTAGTGACGAGAGGAAAACTATGTCTTTGAATAAACCCAAAGACTGCAGCAAAGTAAAGATATACTATTCCACGAGTGATGAGGCTTGGACCCATCCGGCATTGTCCCACATGCCGCATACACTACCCTGCAGTCTGACGTGGACTCTATTCTCGTTCCTGAGCTTCTGCATCAGGGATCTAGAGCAGTTTGTTTCCTTTTTAATGCTATCTCCAATCAGCAGCAGACTGAAAATTTCACCATGTGCAGATAGTTTTGTTTTAGATGAATCATGTAACCTGAGCTTTAAATAACAAGCCTGACGATTCTTTCATTGATTGATCTTTATTTCACGTTCAATCGAAGCATCACAGATTTCACATTGTAAGGTTCTAACGCAGCCTGACGCAGGATTCAGAGCAACACCATCTGCACCATCGGTGTAACTTTCATACCACACAATCAAAGACAACACCACAAACAAGAGGCGCTAGTATCTCAAAGAAATTGATATAATTATGTGTATGAAAAATGACAATCACATGAGACGGCCCACATAGTTGGCTCTGGGGTACTTCACCTTCAAGGCTTCCCACTGCACAAACAACTGATCTGCAAGCCTGAGCTTGTACAGCAACAGCCCTGTGAGCGACAACTTCTTCACCCGGGCAATGCTTTCCACATACACCACCACCACTCGTCTCCATCCCACAACCTGCACATTACATTCCAAAACCTAGGTTTAAGGTTTAGGGTTTAGGGGAGCTAAACGTAGGTTTAGCGTATGTTCAAAAATGAGGGGAACTAGATGAGTGCCAAATGAGAGATTCGAAAGGAAATTTCAACAGACGTAGAAACCCTAATTTTCATATTGGAATGGAAAGGAAAGCTAGAGTACCTTCAATAAAAACCCAGCCACACATATTGGTAGGCAAGTCCCAGGACCATTGCACAAAATCTGCAACCAATATGAAGGACAAATCAGAAACTGCAATCAGAAAACCAGCTTCACGAACTACTTAAGGAAGTAGCAGGACAGGATCTTCTGCAACATATGAAGAGAAAACAATAAGACACTGCAATTTAAAATGAGCTACACATAATTATGCAAGTTCAAGGACCATTGCACAGGATCAGCAAGATGAAGAAACTGCAATCAACACCTAAGCCGTCAAAAAAAGCACTTGTCTAGTGGTAGTTTTGAATGCAACAGGGTTGAGGCAAGAATGGATTAGATTAGGAAGAAGAAGTTGGAACTTACAACATCAGGCTGAATGCACAAAACTTGAAACACCGCATGACCAAACGCCCATAAAGTGGTGAAAATCGACGTCCAATACGACTGCCCCACTTCACGGCTCCGGAAGATCCGAGAATACTTACTTCCCTGAAGCGGCTCATCACCTACGTCCTGTCATCCTGCCATGTCTCAGACCTTCAAAACCCTTACCAAAAACAAAAACAACAAAAGACCTTACATCCCAGGAAAATCACAAGAACAACTCGACACACTTGCCAAACAATTCCACGAATAATCTAACCTGTAGAAGCCGCTTTTCGACTCTCTGAGCTCTCTCGAGGCTCATATTGTCAGTGGCGCCGGCAATGTAATGCCGCGGAGCGTACCGCTGCAAGTTCATGGCCTCAACCAGGTTCAAAATCTCCGCAGTGTGACCACCTTAAGAAGCACACAAGCAGAGTCAGGAGAATCGTCCCAAAAACCCATCATCTGCACAGGAAAATGCACAACCAATCTGCACAGGAACATTCACCAAACAACACATCATCTGGAAAGGAAAATACACTAAACTCATCATCTGCAAAGGAGATGTACAGTAGGCGATTAGGTACCGGATCCCAACACCACGAGTGTGCGCATCGGCCCACGCCTGGGATGCGAGGGGACAGGTTTTCCTGTGATTTGCAAAACCCAGAAAATGCGTATCACCAGGAGCGTCGTCACCAGGGTTGCAACACCCCAAGCGCTCCAGAAATCCGCCATCGCCTGTCACGCTCTCAGTGATCTCTGTGAAATCACTAAACATCTGCACAAGCGAACCAAGAGAAACTACTGACGTGAGAGAGAAGCCCCGGTTACCCGGGTTGAGAACCAGATAATCCCAGGTTCTCCTTTTTACTCCTTGGTTGTTTTCTTGTGGAAAGTTGTTCTTCTTCTTCCCCACGTTTGCTCTCCGGTAGCCGAGTCTCATATTGTTCGATCGTTCTCTCAAGCACCGTTGTTCTGCATTGCTCGTTTGGTAACTAATTTTCTTCACGGGTTTGGTTTTGATGGTTTTTGGTCGGTTTGGACTTCGGAGTGAGAGTTTGGGGTTTTGTAGGGTAATCGAATTTTTGGTCCCTCGCTGGGAGGAGGTTTTTATTTGCGAGGCTCTGGAGAGGTATTAGGGTTTTGATTAGTGGTTTTCAGTTGTGTCTAAGGGTTTTGAGGAGGGTTGATGTGGAGTTGGACCAACGTTGGTTGTCTGTAATCGATTGCTGTGAGATGAGGCTCACTACAATCGTTTAGGTTACGTTAATGGCTTAGTATGTGAAACCTTGTTGGGTACATATATCCTTTCAGTTCATAACCTAACATCGTTTAGGTTAAAACAGTGGCTTAGTATGTGGTTGCTGATTCTTATTGGTGATTGATGTGGTGCTGACTTTGTTAGTAATTTGTCTTTCAGAACAGGGTTGTGGTTGTTTCTTGTTGTCATCTTCGGAGTTGAAGAAGGAGCACGGTTTAGGGTTTCTAATGGCGATGGTATTTGCTCCTCACATGGCTGATGCTGCGCCCACTTCGCATGCTGGCGCTACATGGAGTCCGTACGACAACAACGGAGGGTTAGCTTTCGCTTCACCTCTAATTTGATGTGCTTCTTTAGGAATTACTCGACATGGCGCACATGGATTAATCATCCTCACTGGATGTGCATACAGGACATGTGTGGCGATTGCTGGAGCGGATTACTGTGTGATAGCAGCGGATACAAGAATGTCCACCGGGTTCAGCATTTTAACCCGTGACCACTCCAAGATTCATCAGATGTGAGTGCATTCTGGTTGAAAATCAGTCTGAGTTATTCGCTTGAATATACCCCGTCTTTTGATTTATTATACTACTACTCTTTCTTTTTCACTCTAAATAGGACAACATGAATACAAGCCGCTTTTCTATTCTTTTCGCTGATTTAAGAAATATTGAGAAGTATTCAGAGCTGATTTTGATTATTAATTAGGTTTTGTGTGACTTTTCAAACACCCCCACTGACATCGTTCCTTTTCTGGTTGCCATTAGAACGGATAAATGCGTGCTGGCTTCATCAGGATTTCAAGCGGACATCAGAGCGCTTCAGAAGAATCTAGATGCTCGGCATCAGGTAGACATAGCTCTCTCTTTCTCTCTCTCGCTCTCTCTCGCTGTGTTGGTGATTCTAATGTAGATGTTAGCATTCACGTTTACTTTTCCACGTGGTTTGTAGATATACCAGCACCAGCATAGCAAACAGATGAGCTGCCCCGCCATGGCGCAGCTGCTCTCGAATACACTTTATTACAAGCGCTTCTTCCCTTACTACGCATTCAATGTGCTTGGTGGATTGGATACCGAAGGTATGTGGTCATGAATGTGTTTCCATAGAATCAGATAATAATCTTTCTTTGTAAAAGTCGCCCAAAGTTTTAATAATATGCCGTCAAATAGTTCTGAATTCAGCTTAAAGAAGAGAAAGGTGGCTATTGTTCATTGATGAAACTCTTTTCTCTCAAAGACGGCTTTGACTACTTTGACTTGATTTTAGATATCACCAAGCTCTTGGATTGATCTAAAAACTAGTTCGATTGAATAATGAATCAAGAGAGCCGGGGTATCTTACAAAGGGTTCTGGATGGTACTCATTTGCAGGTAGAGGCTGTGTCTACACATATGACGCGGTGGGTTCCTATGAGCGATCAGGATACAGCTCCCAGGGATCTGGGCAGACTCTCATCATGCCTGTTTTGGACAACCAACTGAAGTCTGCCAGCCCTCTTGTCCTGCCCCCAAGGGTTAGTGCTCCACACCCATGTAACAACCTTTCAAGTGGAGCTATGGATCATTCTTTTTGGTTGTTTGTGTGTCTCTCTAGTTTATGATGAGTCTTTTCACGATACCTTGCAAGTGTAGTTACGGATGCTTTATGGTTGTCTGTGTCCTTGTTTATGATGGGTGTTTTCTATGGGTACAGGAATCGTCAACACCTTTGACGGAGAACGAAGCTGTGGATCTGATTAAAGACACCTTCGCCTCGGCTGCTGAGCGTGATATTTACACGGTATTTTTGTCAAATCCTCTCTTAGTGTTGGATAACCTATGCATGGGTCAGATTTGGCCCTGAGAAAAATAAAAATCAATTGAGTGTGCCTAAGTTTTAGGGAGATATTAGAATTATTCTAGTAAAACCTTTTTCTCTTAGCGTCTCTTTGGATGCGTCTACATGTTGAAATATGAAAAAGAGAAAAATCCTGATTGTTGAGCGAAGATTTATCTTGACCTGAAATTCATTGTTCAATGACATTAATTACGTTAGGCTCTGATAGTATGATGTCTTACCAGTTTGTTTTCTGTTTCTTTTTCCATGTATTCACCTCATGGCGTGATGCAGGGTGATGGTGTGGAGATCGTGATCATCAACAAGAACGGGATCAGAACAGAAGCGATGCCTCTCAAGCGCGACTAGTTTTGGGTCACTACACCTGTTATCTTGTTTTGTTTGACTCGGAATAGTAATGAAAGCTTGCTAATGTAGTGAATAGCGGCATCTAAATGTACAAGTTCTGCTCTCTGAAACAATGGGTTAGACTGGATTCGCCTGGCTTAATTTTGGATCATGTCAATTACACAGATAGGACGTCAACGAGTTAGACTGATGGTCTTCTTCATACAAAACCATTGCACTATGCACACGAAGGTGTTTCGACGTTAGTGAATATGTTTGCTTAGCATGATTGATGTTCAACCTTATTCTCGGGCCAGCACCAAGTTAACCCTTTAGTGCCCAGGTCATGTTTCTCCAAAACTAAGATATGTGCTGATTTTTTTCTTTGAACTAAGTTTGATGGAAATAGAATACCTAATTCTAGTATCCAACCTTACAAAATTGGACTCAAACCATGATCTAAACTTTGGGGAAAGTTTGCACAACATCCAATGGTTGATGGAATAGATTATAGTGTTAAAAGCTACCATATATTGGTAATGAAAATTGTGGACTTTGGAGGGAATATTGCTCTACCCATCAATAGATTCTTGTATGAAATTTTGTACTTTGAATAAAAGAGGTTCACATGTGCACTAGGTCAATATCTTCGCATTGACATATCATATGTGAAGAAAATATTTATACATGATTATTGATGTTTTTTTAACCCCTAAATTTCTTTGACAATTTCACACCAAAAACACTTTAAAACTGCCCATATTAGTGAAGTGAGTAAGGACAAAATCAAAAACTTTTACATCTAGGATCTCAATTAAGACTTATTGAGAAACTTACACAAAAAATTTCATGAAGTTTGACCGCATGGATTGTAATATTATAGTGTTTGAAGTAGAGAAAAGGGTCTAAAGCAGGCATGCCTCGGTAAATGATCACATCCGGACCATGACTTGGCTGCAACATGACGTTTACCCTTCAAATCTCAATCTAGAGACCAGCTGGTAACTTAGATGGGATTGTTGACGAACATAATCAAGCATATCACAAATGATTAGGATGAATTAAATTCTACCAAGTCTCACAATGCACCCCACCCACTGAAAATCATAGATCAAACCTGGAAACCAAATTCAACTGACACTCAATCATAGGAGCCTTTGCAAAGTATACATACACCTTTCGAGCTCTTAAGCCCAGGCTCAACTTTCAGCTTCCATCTGCTTGCCCAACTTTCAATAACCTGCCACAACCTTCCAGGAATTCTGAGGTGCAAAACAAAAACTCTCAGAATTTACATTGCTCACATTTGATAATTTGACAAAAAAACTTCAGGAACGTCTGCATTCAAACCCTAGAAGGCAACTCTATTTCAGTATGTATCACAAAAATTCTAATCGGTCGAAGAGGCGGAGACCAATACAACATCGATGCCAATGCGGAAGAGTAGTACGCTACGGAAACGCTACTGAACCTGATTCAGTTTCTCTCGAGCCCCCTCAACTTTCAGCTTCCAACTGGACGCCCTAATCTGCAAGGGCGTCGCGGAGTCGAAATGTAATTTGATGAAGACGCACTATATGAGCACGGGTTCCAAGGGGCATGTAATTCGCAAAAAACGATCATGGCATGGTGTCATTGTAAGCCTTGAACCAGTTGGAGATGAGCGGGATCAGTCGTCAGCCGTGGCGAGCTGCAGCGAGAGCAGCTCCTCCTCAGGAATGGTGCGGATGAAGCAGTCGGACTGCGGGTACGCGACGCACATGAGCGTGTACCCCCGCTCCTTGACGTCCTCGCTCAGCATGCCCTGGTCCTGGTCCACAGTCCCCTTCTCCAGCTTCGCGGGGCACGTCATGCACACCCCAAGGTTACAATCGTAGGAGACAGTAAGCCCCGCCTCCAGCGCCACCGCGAGAATACTCTCGCCCTCGGGCACGTCCAACACATGCTTCTCCCCCTCGTGCTCGATCTCCACCTTGTGCGCCTTACATTCCAATCTGCCCACGCTCCGGTAGAGCGGTGCACTCCACCCCCTCGTGCACACGCGCCGCGTGCATGAAAACCACGACGTCTCGGTTCGGGAACACAGCCTGGCGGCTACAGCCTGAGGGGCAGACGCCAGCGAGATGGCCATGGTGAACTACTTCACTCACGACAACTTCACTCGCGACGTCACGACAACAACTGACCGCTGTGAAAACTATCTTTCGTCTCTGCAAGCGCCACAAAAAATAAGTTCTCGTCCTCTAATTCCTCACATTACCCAAAACTATCCTCCGCTACTCTTCCAGAAGACCTGCCACAATTCCGCCCTCAAAGCTAACGAAACCCGAAGCTGATTCTTAAACAATCCACCAAAACCCCTTATCCACCAGATATCAAACCCACCAGAGATGAGATGCAAAACCTTTCGCTCATTTCCAAACCTACCTCGCAGCCCCAACTGAAGCGCGTTTCCAGGTCCTGGCAGACTACAAAGACGATGCGCGGTCGAGCTGGAAATATGCTGAGGACGCGCAGTTTGCACACCAATTGGGCAACACTATCCACAACCCACAGTTTGCGAGGTTAGGATAAGTTGACGGCCGACGTCCTCTCTCACCCTATTTCCGTGGTGGCGATGATGACCACTGGCGGGGTAATTTTGTAAAATATTCGGGAATCGTGGAGGTGGAGGATGAGAAGTGCGGCATGCAAGAAGCGGGGATAGGCCGAGCCCTGCAGTTTCTCGGTTGGCTTGTCGTTCAACCTCTGGATAACTGGCTTTGCTTTTCGTCTCCGGTTTCTGGCTTTGGCTCCTGATCGAGAGCACCATGGCTCTCTCTCGGTTGAATCGCTTCCTGGCGCCTTCCATCGCCTTCGGGGATGCCTGGTGCGCTCTCATTCCCCTCACATTGTGTTTGCTTCAGCGTTTACCTCGTCTCAGGGTTGTGTTTCTTTAGCCTGGAATTTGATATAGGGTTTAGGGTTTCGTATTGGAAATTGTTTGTCAGGTTGGGGTAGTGATTGCAATTGAAACAAGTCAAAACACGGGAACCAGTGGCTTCGGGGGTTTTGTGGATCGACTGTTTGGGAATGTATCGTCTCTTGCGAGGTTTGATGATTTGTACGCTGGTTTGATGCAGAAACGAAAGAAGGTGCACATTGGGTGCATGAAGTGAGAGGATGGCGTCGGCCATAAATTCCAGCGGAATAGGGTTGGTGAGCAGACAGCAGGAGCAGACATGGGTGCCTGCGGTGCGACCAGGCTGCTCTAACATACCATCTTCAATGGCTGCACAGCATTTCTCCCACGCAGGCTGGAGCCCTCAATCCAACTTCTCCCTCAGCAAGCGTTTGACGGGTTGTTCCAACCTCTTCGGTCTGAAGCTCTCTATGCGCGTCTGCTGTCACGCTATCCTCAAAGATGAAGTTTCACCCGTTAGTAGCTCCTCCTCCGAGGAGCACATGGAGCGCTACGGAGTTGATGTCGAGTCAGCCTCAGAGTGGGCCGCGTTTGTGTCGCAGTCTGAAAGGGTGGTGGTGGTGGAGAAGAAGAAGACAACGAGGAAGCTCCGGGCGGCGAAGAAGGTGCTCGCAGAGCAGGAGCATGTGGGCCGGAGCCTGGAAGCGATCGGAGTTCGGAACGCAGCGCTGTCGAAATGCGTGGCGCAGGGAGTTGAAAGGACGGAGTAGGAGATGCTGGAGTGGATGAGCATGTTGCAGCGGTTGGGCGTTGCGCACTCTGAGATTGTGACAATGGTGGGCAAGGATGCGAGTGTGTTGCGCGCACACATTCCTGATGTGGAGCTTCTGTGGACGCATCTGAAACACAATCTAGGGCTTGAGAGGAGTACCATTGCGTCCATGTGCATGCAGTGGCCGAGGCTACTTTTCTGCTCAGTCCGCCACGTGAAGGAAGTCACGGACTATTTTGTGTATGTCGGGTTGAAGCCCAGCGATGTCTCAGGTGTGTTGGCGCGGCGGCCGCAGGTGCTGAGCCACTCCTTGACACGCATCCAGCGCAGTGTCAACCTTTTGCTAGAGGCAGGCGTCTTGGTGGACGACCTCCCCTCCATCTTGAAGTAGGTGCCGGAGCTTTTCTCCGACTTGACTCAGAAAAATCTCGACTCGAAACTGGAGTTTTTGTTGAGAGTAGGGCTGGGATCCGGAGCACTCGGCAAGGCCATTGCGAGACGGCCTAACATCTTGAACTATAGTTTAGACAGCATGCGATACGCGTTCAAGTACCTGACGTCGTTGATGGTCACTCGCGATGTGCCCAAGCTGGTGAAACGGTACGCTGAGGTCCTGGTGCTCGATCCGCAACGGAAGATGGCGCCGATGGTGGATTACTTGATCTCCCTTGGTGTGCAAAAGGAGCGAGTCGGCAAGGTGATCTTACGGCGACCGCAACTTCTTGGCTACACGATCCCAGGCCTTCAGCCCAATGTACAGTATCTCGTCGAACTGGGTGTGAAGCCGGAGCGTTTGGGCAAAGTCATCTCCACATCGCCTCAGGTCTGTATCTTAGTCCCCTTCTCAAGCTATTTTCTTTATGTAAGCTCTAGGCTTATCTACGAGTTCCTTTCCATTTCAGATGAATCTGTGATATCTTGAAAGAATGTGTGTGAGATAGTGAGCCAATATGTCTTGCATGCAACAATTCACAGTTTCTCTTTTTATTTCAAATGAACACAACAACACTTGCAATTTGTGATATGAAAGTTAAACTCATGATGTCTTCATCCTACGCAAGTGAGTTGACCCATGTTGCACCAACCCCCGCTCCACACCGGCAGCGCCTCGCCTCGGTCGCTGGTCATGCGCCAGAAGCCCTCGCGCGTGACGTGCCACACGCAGTGGCGGCAGAAGCGCACGCGCGTGGCGCTCACCAGGAAGTTCTCGTCCTCCCACACGCGGATGCGCCGGAAGAAGGGCGGCCACGTGAAGTCGCAGTCGTAGCGCGTCTCGCCCCAGATGTCCGGCACGAACTTCCATCCGTAGTAGTACTCCCCGGTGGGCAGCAGCTGCGGCGTGAAGATGTGGCGGTGCTTCTTCCCCTTCCTGCAGTCGATCGTGAGCGTGTCGGGGCCCGGGTCCGTGGGCAGCTTCGTCACGATGTGGTTGGAGATGTTCACGGAGCACTCCCGGAATGTGGCGCCGACTGTGGAAATCATCATCATCATCGCCACAAACAACACCATGATTGCAGAGCTCCGATCCATGGTGGAGGAAATAGAGGTTGTGGACGAAACAGAGGCGGCCTTCACATGTTTACAGCATGGAGGTTGTTTCTCGTGGGTTTTACGACACGAGCGCCTCAGCATCGACCAGATATCATACCAGTATTGCGTAGATATCTGTCGAGAAGTGAGAAATACATCAGCGGTGCGAATGTGCTTTCGAGAGGGCGGTGAACGACATGGCCTTGGAAAGTGATCGGCAGGGAAGTACATGATTCGGATCATGTGCTTATTCGCATCTTTGATGATCAGATCTGTCTATTTCTGTTTGCAGTTATTGCAAGATGTGTGTGTGTGTCTAGACTTGATGGGAGTGATAAGTTTACGATTGGTAGGTGGTCTCAGGACAAGGCGTTCTGTTTTCTTGAAATGAGGTACTCTCCAAAGGTGCATATCTAGTGTGTATTTTGAGAGTGAGAATCTCATTTGTGGAAATTAGTATCATGGTTTCCGTGAAGGCTGTATAGCGTTACAGATCACGGACAGTGTGGATTGGGTTAACCCGTAAAGGACCAATTTCACTTTGACTGTAATTGTCTTTCAATCCGTGCAGCCAAAATTCACAAAAGTCTTACCACATCAATATCATACAAGTTTAGAAGAAGATCCTCCGGTTAAAGTTTAGCAAAAGTTATAACTTCTCAAACTCTCACAAATATCCCTACTCCCTCACATTTTCCAATATTAGCACTGATGTTCATGTCTCATCTCTGTCTCTTCAACGTGATGAAAGTGGGGGACATTTACAAACATGTCGATTAGCTGCACGTTCCTTCGCTGTTGCACTGGGGTGATTTTGTACTGTCCTTAAAATAAAACGAGACTCATCTGTTTTCTGGAAGTAGATCAATAACTCCTTGCTAATTGGTGAATGATCAAGAGGAAACACATATGTTTCCAAGAATTTAGTAGAGAAAATCATTAAGGTCAAATTATGATCTATTTAGATAGAAGTTATATCAGGTGGATATGTCTTGATTTTCAGAATTTAGTAGGTTACAGAGATAAGATTCAAAGTCTAAGAAACACATCATACAACTCCCCCACCCTCTAAAAATTTCTGTATTTGTAACTCATTCCAGACCAATAGGAAGAGAGACCATACCCATAGAACATGTCCTTGTTTCAAGGAAGCTCCCCCAAATCTAATTATGTTCTTGCATACTTACACCCACCAAATACCAAGAGCTTGTAGGACTACTTCACAGATCCTCTAATTACAGATAGGAGATCTTCAACCCATCTCTAATACAAATACTGGACATGAATTGTACACTTGTCATTTTTCACTAACATTTTGTAAGAGGCTAAAAAAAAGAGTAACACAGATTGATTGTATACCAATCTTTTTGTTTTTTTGTTTTTTGTTTTTTTCTGTTTTAGTCTACAATCCTGTTCATAATGTACAATCCAATAAGCAGCATCACGTCATTTGCGACGCCCGGCTACTTGAAAAATTATGTAGCAGAAGAATTCTACCAAGTAGGGAAGCATACACACAACCAACACTGCACACTCACAGACAGAGCACAGTGACAGCCTTGTGTATGCATCTCTCGTATTATCTGGACGTGAGGGAAGCATACACACAACCAACGCTGCACACTCACAGACAGAGCACAACGACAGCCTTGTGTATGCATCTCTCGTATTATCTGGACGTGAGGGAAGCATACACACAACCAACACTGCACACTCACAATCAGAGCACAGTGACAGCCTTGTGTATTCATCTCTCTCTATATAATCTAGACGTTGACGCGACATTTACGAGGGTTATTTTGATGTTATCTATGTCGGGTGGAGCGGCTCCGGGCAGAATGCCAATCCTGTTCATCCTGTCCGCTGGCGGCGCGCGCCGGAAACCTCCAGACCTCCTCGTGCCTCAGCCGCCGCTGCGCCAAGTACTTATCGGTGGCGAACAACCAGTTCTTCTTGGCGCTAACACACGAGAGGTTGGCGCTCACGGTGACGCGCCACGACGCCCGGCCCGCGCGCACGACGGCCGCCGGCACCACCCACTCCACGCGCGGCTTGTAGTCGAGCCCGTTGAAGTTGCCCTTCTCGTAGTCGGGCGGGAGCATGGGCACCTTGGACCCGGACCAGCTCCGCGGGTTGTACATCTTTGGGTACTCCAAGTTGCCTCCGGAGGGACACCACAGGTTGAGCCTCCAGTTCAGGCTCACGAGCCCGTCCGGGCCCCGCTCCCAGTTGCACTTGTACATCTGCTGAGTGGTTTGCTGAGAGCGCGTGTTGCTCATCGTCACCGCGATCGTCGGGTTCCGCGAAATAAAGCCTGAGATCCCCGCCTGCATATCATGCCGGATCACGTCGTCGGATTCTTCACCGTATGAAACATCAAGGGAGGCATCCCAAGAATGTAAAGGATATCTAGATATGAATGTTATGCTCATGTGGTCTCGAAGCTTTTACCTGATTGGCGTTGCCGAACAATGCCGAAGAGTTGGAGGTTTTCGGATACAGCGCGCCTGCGATGATCTCGTCCTGGTTCCACAGCGGTTGGAACTGGACTTGGAGCTGGTCGACGAACCAGCCGCGGCAGTCGTTCTCGTTGCAGACCATGTTGCTGTCCCAGAGAAGGTCGAAGATCTCGGCGCGGACGATGTAGTTGGAGCCCTCCCTCCGGTGCGCCGTCGTCATGCCCAGGTCGATCACCACGCGCTGCTGCTTGTAGTACGTGGTATCCAGCTTCTCCGCCACGCGCCAGCGCTCCGGGAGCGACTTCACCGCCCAGGAGCGGCTCTCATCGTCCTCCCCCTGCTCCTCCTCCTGCGGCACCACCTCGTCCCAGAAGCTGCTCGTCTCCTTCAGCTTCCGGAACGCGCCGTGAGACGGAACTGCGCGCAGCTGCGCCGACAAACTCCGTTGCATGACCTCCATGTTTCTTCTAAACCTCTCTGTTGGGAACTCTCTCTTCCAGAATCTAATCCCGGAAAACGAAACATAGCGTTGGATTCATCAAATAGTGAGCTTCTTTTCTAGCACAATGTCTTCTCCCAGAATTAAAAAACATAGTGTTCAGTCCAATCTTACCAGCTTCTATGATGTAAGGTGAAACTGATGTCGGAGAAAAATGAGAGGAGTCAAGGAAGCGAGAAGCTCTGTTTATATGTGCGTAGGTGCACGTGGTGGGGCTTATGGCGGAGAGAATCCACAGCCGGCGGTTTAGGACGGTGCCGTCTCCAAGGAAGCCAACCTGAGGCGCTGCTCCCGCTATGGTGGTGCCAACATTCTAAGCAGAACAGGATACACCTGAAGTCTATCATATTTGAGTCTACATTGTTAGTTTTGTCACCTCATAATGTAAAGGATGAGACGAATGATTTCAAGTTGTATAAAGTCATACATGTACCAGTTACAGTTACAACTCCTTGCATCTACAGGTTATTTCAATTTTCCTGATGCTAGCTTGGTTTTTCCCTGCTACGGGTGGAGATGCTCTAAGATCCAAGACGTGAGGCGTGTCACAAAATCCAGGGAAGCAAAGGTAATATAATATTCATACCGTTAAAGACGTGAACCCCCAGACCTTGGCAGTTGGTAAGCAGCTCCGCCATCAAATCTGGGCGGCTGTCTGCATGAGCTGGTTTCAGCTCTTGTGATATTCACAAAAACAATTTATCAGTCCCCTGAGCGTCCTCACAATGAGATCTGGAGGATGCGCTTTTGCACCTGGTGGTGAAGTAGTAGGTCACTGAGGAGTAGTAAACTACACCAAATATGGCACTTAACATACAGAATTTAATGTCAGTTTACATTATTACATGTGAAATAAGGTTTGGGAGATTCGGTAACCCCCTGGTAACCAACCAATATTCATAACCAACACATATAAAATTGGGGTACATATCCAACCCACTTCCATCCCATTTAAACCACCCATTGAATTTGCTATTAGTCAAGGCCCCTTTTTATCAGTGCTTGTGAAGGTACTTATTGACAACCACATGGTAAACATGGGGAACACACTTTGAAATAACTAACTAATTCACATTTCATTTGAAAATTTAAAATTCACTAGGGCTGGAATTGTTATCCTACCGGCTATTACTAAGAAATAAATATAATATTATTTTCCTCTCCCTATGCTGAACTTGTCGGTTATGCGGGGGTTACATCAAATCAATTATTTGAAATGAGTAGTGGGTAGTTAAATATAGAAAATCATAGGATAACAATTGGTAGTGCCCAAAATTCTCCCGGAGCCCTGTGTTATAATCACCTACTCTTGAACTCTACCTAAAGTAGCATTACTGTCATATTTTGTATATTTAGTGTACTGCTTTTGACTCTTCTAGCACATCTTCAGTAAATTAAAGTGCTGATTTTCTTGTTGAAATAGTTCGGCATCAGGCTTAAGTTTGGTGGAGTCGTGGATTTCCTTGATGGACTGTTTCATTCTTGAAGTGTATTTCACCGCTTAAATTATCATCCTTTAAGATACAGATTTATATTTGTAATTAAAAACAATGTATTGGAATGCAGCTGTCAGCATCTGAGCCCCACCTCTTCGGTGTAGGTCGGAGGAGCACGGTTTTCGTGGTGTAGTTGGTTATCACATCAGTCTAACACACTGAAGGTCTCCGGTTCGAACCCGGGCGAAAACATATTGTACTTTTCTTCGATGTTGGTTTTATATTGATTCATATTGATTTTGTTTGGTTGTATCACGGTTACAATATTATGTAGTTTTTAAAGAATTTGGTCCCTAATGATGGTTTTTTAAAGTTTGAAAACCTACTTTCCACCTTAAACTTTAAACTTTAAAAACATAGGATTGGTAAAAAGGTAACTTTTGCAAATATATTACAAGATGCAATATTCTTGAAAAATATTTTCCGAACCTATTAGCCTTGTTGATGCCTACAACCCAACTAGTGTGAATAGTTGCCTTGTGAGTAGTATTAGGAACCTTTTCTTTGGTTGTGCAATATATACAATGGTTGTGCATTTCAGGTTGGCACTAAGCATTAACCCCTAAGAGCCCAAGGCATATTCCCTTGAGAAACATTCCAAAACTGCCACTATCAACAAATGTTAAGAAAATCAAATTTGGAAGTAACATTTTGGACTTTCAACCATACTTCTATATAAACTTACTGTATTGTTTTTGGATACAATCCACCGTACAGATATGAAGATTATAGCTTTTGAAGTTAAGAAAATGGTTGTATATCTTCCGTGTGTTGAGTGAATCGGCAAACCTTGACTTCACTTGGTGTCATATTTTTGCACTACACAAGGTCTGGATCCTTCACCATTGTGTTAAGCATGATGTTAGTTCCATATACCCCAATTTTTAGAGGTATAAAAAGGGTGTAGCATATTTAAAACAAGTGTGCAAGACGTGAAGGTTCAATAATTGCCAATTCACGTTTTATTTTATTGTGAAATTAATATGTTTAAAAATGACAATCCAAACGGTCAATGAGAAGGTGTAGACCACATGTTGTCAAAAAATAAAAAGTGAAAAATATGAAGATATCTAGGTTTTATGTAGAAAAGAAGAAGTTTTTTTGGTACCTTGCCCGACAATGTGTGAAAATGTTTGACTTGGGTTAAAATACTTTTTTCACTAAAGACAAGAATTGTTTTTTTGAAAATTTCAAAGAAGGTAGTATTCTCTATATGTATGAAAAATCTCAATGTCAATAGAAACTTCTAGTAAAATTTTTGGAGCTACCCAGGGTCCCAAATTTGACTTTGAAGGCTATTAGCTTTCATATAATGACTCCAAATTTTTATTTTTAAAAATTACACAAAAGTCTTATCAGGGACAGTGTAGTTTGAAAATTTCAGAAGGAAAAGTTTTTTTTCCAAATTTTAGGGACCTGCCTAAAATTAAAAAAAAGTCCCCTTAGGGTTAAATGGGTTAAATGATAGTCTCATCTACCGTATGAATTTTAGATCGAACATATATCTATTTAAATCAATCTTAAAATTGCTTTGCTAAGGAAATTGTTGCATTTTGCTACCCCTAGTCATTGCATGACCTTTTTTCCTTATCCTAAACCCCCCAATACTTGTGATTTTTGACGTGCAATGACCTAACATAAGGCTCAACTTAATACCATAAATTTTATATAATGTGTAGTGGAAAAATATTCCATAATTTTGAGTCAAAGTACATCGACCCTGCCCAGTAGAGAAGAAAAAAATAATATTGCGTCTTAAAAATGCATGTACAGTCTAATCTTGATAATATCACGCTTATTAATAGAACACCTTGAATTGTCAAAATTGGCCTTGACATTTTATTTTCAAAATCTATAGTGTAAGTGTGTGAAATAAAAAAATGAATGAATGGATAATTGTCTCACAGAGATGTTTGTCGCCGAACATGCTATCCAAAAACTTGTATTTGGAAGTCCCCATTTGGTTATGGTTTAGGGTACCATTGCTTCGATATGTACCACTATCGTACATTTTCGAACAGATATGTACGCGTTGCATATATAATGTTGGTTTTAGGGTAGTGGTTTTGACCTAGGTTGCAGCTACACCCGTCGCTTTTAATTTGGCGCCTTGCAACTGCGCTATCTTCTCTGCGATGTGCAGGTCAATTTTTCTGCAACCTGTGACATGTTGTTCTCTACGACCTGTGGGTCAATTTTTCTACGACCTGCAGGTGAGTTCTTCTGCGACATGGGGTCTTTGCAACTTGGGGTCTCTACGATGTGCAAGTTGCGCCGCAGCTTTGCGGCCGAGACTCAATCCCTATTTACAGCTTGGCCGCCTATGAGTTTGTCTTTCAAGCCCCTTGTTCCAAAATCCCCTATCACCAAATCTGCTACCTCCTCACAGAGCATCCAGAGATGCCTTTGCAATGTACGACTTGGGTCTTAGCTTTGACACAATTTCAGTCTGCCACCGTTGCCCTCATATTCAATTTTTTGCATCTCCATCGATTAATGTTTTCATTGCACAACGTGAGGTATGTTCTGTGGTGACTCAGATTATGATAAATTCACCATTAATTTTTTGTAAGAGTTTATTGGGTTCTTGGATGATGATTTGGGTGAGTGGTTTGGCAGAAGGAGGTGCTTGCAATGGCAAGTAATTCTACATGTAAATGCATTGTGTGGATTTATCTACCTCTGACAAGAAGATAACTTGTGTAGTTTAAAAAGCTCAAACAACTTTGAAACATGAAGAATTTGCACAATATATGGTGAATCGACACAAGTTCAAGCCCGTAGATTGTACCACCATTTCCAAGATTCTTTGTGCAGAAGAGAAGCGGATGAATGAGGATACAAATTTGCGTGAAGGCAAAGTACGACGAGCTTGAGATGGAAAATGGGTTGAGCTTGAAAAAGCTTTAGTGTTATTGTTAGGCCAAGTAAAACCACGGAGGCAAGTTGTGACTCATGATGTTCTTGTGTATAAGGTTGATGATTTGAAGGAATCATTTGGCATATTTGACATTGACTTTAAGCTTTCTCATGGATGGTTGCAAAATTTCAAAGTTCGACATGGAATTGCATGCCATTATCTACATAGAGAAGCTAGAGATTCAAATGCAACTAGAGTAGCATTGGCCATGGAAAAAATGCCATCCATTTTAAAGAATTATGATATGGAGGATGTCTTCAATTTTAATGAAACATGTTTATATAATAGAGCCCCTCCTTGCAAAACTCTAAATGCTGGAAAGGTTAAAGGAAGTAAGAAGAAAAAGGATCGTGTGATGTTAAGGCTTTGCATGAATATTTTAGGCAAGGACCGGTTGAAGCTTGATTTCATTTAGAAGTCAGCACGTCCAAGATGTTTTCCTCGACAATTGTGATCTACATAGTATTATGCACAATAGTACAGCATAGATGAACAACGAGGTTTTTATCCCTTTTGGTAAAGAGTGAGAACCGGCGGATGGAGTTGAAGGCCAAGAAGATGTGTATTATCTTGGATAGTGTAGGAAGCCATGATACTCATGGAGAGGTAAAGAAATTAATTGATGGCTTTAATGCCTTTGTGCTTTCTCATAATACTACTTTGTTTCTACTCCCCAATGTCACTTCAATCGATTAGCCTTTAGATCAAGAAGTGATTGTTGCATTTTAAATGTGCTACAAGCGCAAGCTTGTTAGTTGGACTCTCCAACAGTTTGATAACAATTCAATTGAGGATTTAGGGGAATTAAATCTTAATTTTTTTCAAGCTATGTTATGGTGTGTTGCGGCATGGGTAGAGAAGAATGATTAGCCCATTAAAAACTGTTGGAGAAAGTCCGCCATATTGCCTGCAGAGTGGAATGCAGATATTTATAATCGCAATGAACGTGTAAAGATAAGAATAGAGGAAACAACTTTGGAGTTGGGAAAACTTATTGCCGCTTTGAACTTGGGCTCTGCCGTATATGGCATGTGGATGGAGAAATTTTCTCCAACAGAGTATGTAAACATGGAGGGAAAAGACAATTTTGAGGTGGAGTATTCTACTAAGGAACTTGTGAAATTGGTGCAATCGTGCAAGAAGACGAAGAGGTATTGATCCCATGGAAATAGAGCCATTTGTTGACGATAGCAATGATACTGAGTCCAAAGTAGTGAAGTTAGGTAATGCACAATTGTGTGCTAAAGTTGTTTTGAATTCTATGGCTAGTCAAGGTTCTCAAGCTTTCAGTACTACAAAGTTGTTAGCAATGAAAAAAATTCATGTCAACAAGTTGATTAGAATTGGTGTTGCATATTTAACATCGGCATCAACAAAGCAATGTGACATTAGGAGCTTCTTAGTGCCTAGTCAAAGGTCTTTGTTTGATCTCAATGAAACAATATGATATTTTTTATTTGTTATTCAAGCCTTTGCATTTATTTTATATCTTACATGATTTGAATTCTCATGTTTGTTATTCAAGCTATTAATTTTTAGGAATATATTAAACAATTGATTTTTCTAAGTCCAACGTCGAGTTTAATGTTTATTAGTTCAATTTATTGCACGCTAGTTTTTTTTTGTTGATTAGTATCTATGTTTCCTTATTTTTAATACTTATCTTGAGGATATTATAGTCCAAGATGGAGGCGATTGAGTAAGAGTTGTTTTGTTTTTTGGGTTATTTTGTTGATATTATTTGTTTATTTACCTATTTTTTTGATAACATCATGTTAGGCATAAATCCTCCAACTGTGATATTATCAAATATGTCACACCTTGATTATATCACACTTTTGAGTGAAACGGAAGGTGTCATATTATAAAGCTTAGATTGTATCTTACAATGACCCGCACACTCAAAATTATTTTTAGATAAGTCTCATCAATTTTGAGGCGTTTTTGGTGAAACATAGTCACCGGCAATGTCAAGACTACAAATATAGCCATCTATTTTCCATGGCATTCCATATCCCATATTTGGACAGCAATAAATTTGAATCCTGTTGCACTACAAGAAAAAAAATAAAAAATGTGTAGCAACGTCAAACAAATAACGTCTGCAACAAAAACAATGTTGCTGCCATTTTTTGGCGCTTTTTGATCCTTTCACTGGAGATAACGATGCATATAGTTACCTTGTATGTTCCTATGCAAACCGAGGCCTTCTTGGCCATCATTTATGCGTGATGTGGCATTCCCATCATTCATAGCCAACGGCCCGACGTGGCTATGAACAATGCCTGTAAACACTGGTGACCGGACCTGGCGGTTTCCATCGTCGCATGTACGCTGCCAGTGATCGTTACTGAGAACGTCAAAACTCCTCAACCGATGTGGTTTCACTAGTTTGTCCATGGTGAATATGCCACCATGGTTGTGACATTGTGGACGTGGGCTGGTGCGATGCCACATTGGATCTGCTGGCGTGGCATGGAGCGAGCACTACTAGAAAATAGGGTATTTAGCAACATTTTGAAAAATTCCTAAGCAATGTCTAGGGGCTTGCTTTGTACATAAAACCACGCTACAATTGTTGCTTCTTTAAAAAGCAAGCCCTAGGCGTTGCTTAGGAATTTTTCAAAACGTTGCTAAACACCATGTTTTCTTGTAGTGGAGGTCGTTCCAATTAGAGTTCCCAAGAGTGACACAAAGAATACCACCCCAGAGGTTATACCTTCATAATGACGTCAAGGCCATCTCTTTAACAACATTCGAGGAAATTTCAGATGGACTCTTTTAGTGTATATAACATAATATCAACGGCAAAGACGTTGCTACAACCCAGATTTTCTAGTAGTGTTGGCGTGATACACTACAAGAAAACATGGTGTTTAGCAACGTTTTGAAAAAATCCTAAGCAACGCCTAGGGGCTTGCTTTTTAACCCCTAAAGGACCAAGTGTCCAAAAAGG
Source organism: Bryoerythrophyllum caledonicum (assembly GCA_963971425.1). Taxonomy (NCBI): domain Eukaryota; kingdom Viridiplantae; phylum Streptophyta; class Bryopsida; order Pottiales; family Pottiaceae; genus Bryoerythrophyllum; species Bryoerythrophyllum caledonicum. The sequence continues at coordinate 16,397,478 of OZ020526.1, read as the reverse complement.
GCTTTTTGAAAGTTTGGTCAAGTTCCTATGGTGTCAATTTCCAATATTCTTCTTTGAAATTTTTACTATAGAAAGACATTACCAAGACCTTAGTGGGAAAACAATTTTTTTCCTAAATTGGACATTTGATGAAAAAGTTATAGGGTTTTAAATTTTAAATGGGGAGGGCGGACACCTTGGGCACCTCCAAAAACTTTTGATAGGACACTCTATTGAAAGTGAGATTTTCAGTACTTGCAAGAAATATTATTTCCCTTCATATTGTTAAAAACAAGTCTCTACCTCTAAAAATTGGTGTGTAAGGAGCTAGCATCATGCTTAACAAGATGGTAATAGATTTAGACCTTGTGTAGTGAAATTTTTTGACACCAAGTGAAGTCAAAGTCTGCTGATCCACTAAACGCAGGGAAGAAAATGAACCATTTGCTTGACTTCAAACACTATAATCTTTCAATCCGTGCGGTCAAAGTTTATGAAATTTTGTACATGTATTACTTAATAAGCCTTTATTGAGATCCTACGGTCAAAACTAAAACTCAAAGTTTTTGTTACCTTCTTTATTCATTGCACTAGAATCCATTAATTTTGAAGTGTTTTTGGTGTAAAATTGTCACGGTACCTTAGGGGTTAAAGAAGCAACAATTGTAGCGTGGTTTTATGTACAAAGCAAGCCCATAGACGTTGCTTAGGGATTTTTCAAAACGTTGCTAAACACCCTATTTTCTAGTAGTGATAGTATTGTACTTGGTTACACGGAGCTTATTGCCATCGAAGTCTTTAGTTCCAACAAGACATGATTCTCAGAATATTCTCCAATTCAACACACAAGGCATGAAAGAATCAAGATTCACTCTATGGCCCATGCAAGAAGCATCCAGGAATATGCTCTCAGACTGATTCACCGAGATCAACAAAACCACGTCGTCATTATCCTGGATGGCATGCATGCGCACTTATTATGCACTCGTAACCACCCTGTTCACGCCGAATTAATCTGACGTCCGATTTCTTGATAGCCTTGATGTGAAGTAATCTGCATGCTCGTGAAGAATATGCCTGGATAATCCATGCGGCTGTCACACTGGAAGGGATAGCTAGCCCAGATCACGAGTCCAGTTTGGACTCAAGGAATACACCTGCAGCATCATCCCATTCACAGCATGAGTATTTAACAGGCTCAAAGCGCTCACCCTTCTCCATCGTGGATCCATCTCCACCCCAACCAACTCTTCAAGGCATTGCAGGTGAATTCTTCTTCTTTCACGTAGAGTTACCTCCATCGATCTCTTGCAACTGCTTTTGGCTTCTGGTTATATTTTGGCGACATTGCCTAGCTTCATGTACGAAAACAGTGTTGTCTTTGTGTAGTGAGTTTGTCTTGCATGTACTGGTTTAAATGAGACTGTTTTCGGCAATGGAGTTGAGGTTCAAACATTATTTTTTGAATCAGATTGAGAGAACTGCGATGGCGACCGCCAGCAGCAGCAGCTGGCTGACGATGCTACTTCTGCTCTGCAGCGCGCCACTCATGGCCACAGCATGGCCGCCATGGAGGGACCACAAGTCAGTGAACATCATCAACGACTTAGATACAGGGCCGCCGCTCGCCGTGCACTGCAGGTCCCTCGACGACAACCTGGGTCCCCACACACTGGCCCCGTTCCAGACGTACGGGTTCGGGTTCTACCCCAACTTCGGGGGCACCACCGAGTTCTGGTGCGAGTTTCACTGGGGGAGCAGGTGGCAGCACTTCACGGTGTGGAAGGACATCGGGCCGTTCCCGGGCGATAATTCTCACACGCGCCGCTGCGACCAGTGCGTGTATGTGGTGCGCCCCGACGCGTTCCTGCGTTCCGAAGGCCCCAACGGTCCCTTCGCACCTGTCGCCTACTGGAAATAACCACCACGTGAATCAGTAACTCCATGTCAATCACTAGAGATCACTAGCATATGAGCAAGTGATGTGCAGATGCTCGTCTTATTGTAATGGAGATGCCCGGATCAATAAATTTTCACTATAAGTGTTCCTCACATCGGCGCTTTCACCCAAGTTTACGGTGCCCATTGGAAATATTCAGTTACATTTAGTTCATGGATCTGGTTGTACTGTACAGTGGGGTGACATTCAAATTGGCGTTTTGCAATTCCAGAACACCATATTCATGATATTGAAAGATTGGGAGCCTCCCCAAATAATATTTGAAGCTTGAGTTGTCCTAAACATGCAAATGTTTAAGCTTGAGTTGACCTAAACATGCAAATGTTTAAGCTTGAGTTGACCTAAACATGCAAATGTTTAGTGAATTTGCACAATGCAATTTGTCCAATATTTTCAATATGGGTACATATTCAGCTTGGGTCGACTTGGAAGTGCACAAATAATTACTATTGGAAAACCATTCATACCTTTTAAAGTCGTGGAGATCTTCTTGTACAATGAATATGGTGGTCCAAGGAGGATAGAGTCGACTTTGCTACCAACTTTGGCACCCTTTTGAAGGCCAAAAAACTGTTAGTTTATCATGAAATTTTTGGTGCGGGATCATTTCTATGTTGACAACATGTGTGCCATATTTCAAGGCCTTGAGTTGAATACCCAAAAAAACATTCCAAATCTACCAACATCTGTAGTTGATTAGTTGTGAGAAACAAACGGGGAAATCATTTCACTACTTTCAACTTCGACACCCTCCCTAGGGCTAAATATTTTTACTTTACCATGAAATGTTTGGCACATCATACATGATCATATCTATGTTGATAACATGTGTGAAAAATTTCAAGGCCAAGAGATGCATTCAAAAAAAAGATATTCAAAATCAATTAACCTATATAACTACAAGAAACAATTTGAAGGACATATTGAAAATTTGAAAATGTCAAAATATCTTTGACACCTCATGCTCCCCCATTGAACTTATCCATGTGACACAACCCCTAAACATCTAGTTTCTCAAAAAATCTGTAGCATCAATATGTGGAAGTGTGTAGTTGTTTCATTGAGAAGAATCCACATGATTAACAATTGGGTATCATACACGTATGAAAAAGATTCTAATTGAAATATCAATTGAACATTGTTAAGTAAAGGAAATGCTATGTGTGATTTGTGATAAATTGAATGTTGAGACAATAATGAGAGCAGAAAGAGTGTTGCATGAGATGCATGAGTATTTCATATTGGTTGAGTTTCATGGACTAAGACATGTCGTACATGAGTGTTTCATGATTGGAATTATGCAAATGGGAGAGTTATGCATATAAATTGAGTTATTCACATGGGCTCATACATTTACATGAGTTAAGTTATGCATCTCACATATAAGTTATGCAGGATAAGGTACATATTTTGAGTGATGCATAAGTGCTTGTTAATGAAATTTTATAATTTTATTAGCATTGTGAAAGAAAGTACATGATGAAAATTTCAAATGAAACTTGTGCTTGCATTAATATAGGTAAGAATAAAAGAGGGAATACTATAGTTCACACTGCAACCACTATCAAAGTTTATATTAAAACAATTCGGAGGTTAGTGAAAAAAATTTAGAGAAGAATCAGAAGATGGATTTATATGTGCAAATCTTGTGGTGGAAGTGACTCTAAAAAGTTTAGTGATAGAGATGTTCATAGCGTTTTGCAATACTCAAGAACGCATCGTCACTTGTCGGTTTTAGAGGTTATTAATATATGCCCTACTCAATTGTATAGATGTAATATTTAAGAGCTCTTACATAGAAGTAACATTTTTATTCAAGCTGCAGTCATAATACTTTTCTTGACACCTTGTCACATGTCTCATTGATTGATTATTACTTGGAGGTACCGTGGATGGAATGCAAAAGAGTAGGAGCTTCTTCTTTGGGCATATGAATCTACTTTTGAAATCCGAAAAAAATATAGACAAGTTTATGTTTGGACAATTGCATATGAGTGTTATTCATCAAGTTGGATCATAGTTCCTACTTTTAAAAGTCGATGAACTTCTTTGATGATTGAGACGCATTTGCTAGAGGAAAAAAATCAAAACTTGTCTTAATGCTCAAAAATTGACGTTTTGTTAAGGATTTTGTAGGAGTGGTCTACCATGGCGAATTGGTTCATTTCATGGATAAAGTTCCACAAGGATTGCTCATGGAAGATGGCGCACTCGTTCATTGCTGCAAAATATGTGAAGAATGGAGACGAACTCGCCTTTTTGATAAGCTCAATTGGCCTACATAGTACAAACTCTCCGGATCTCGATCCAATCGAAAACTTGTGGAAGATTCCAGGAGATGTTGTGCAACATCGCAAGACATGCCCTAAAATTTAGATTTGTTGAAGGTAGTTATTGAAAGAGAGTAGAAGCTAGCCAGTGGTACATAGCTCCTTCAACTATGTCAATATATGGCCTCTAGGTTACAAGCAGTGATTAATGCAAAGGAAGGAAATACACGTTGGTAGATTCTAAATATCTTTTTTTGTATGCATCTCTTGGCCTTGAAATTTTTTATACACGTTACTAACATAGAGATGAGAGATCACTATGTGCCAAACATTTTATGGTGGTCTCACGTCAAAAATTCCATAGAAAAATAAAAGAAATTCAATCCTTGGAAGGGTGTGAAAATTGACTATTGTTAAATCTTTCTTATAGCTACCCCATGCTGGTAGATTTTGAATATTTTTTTTATACTCATCTCTTGGCCTTGAAATATGGTACGCATATTGTCAATATAGAGATGATCTTGTACCAAAACTTCAAGGTAAACTGAATGTTTTTCAGCCCTCAAGAGGGTGTCAAAGTTGCTATTAGAGTGGACACTATCCCTAGAATTGCAAAAACGCCAATTTGAATGTCACCCGATTACACTCTGATATTCAATTCTATGTGTACATAATTTTAGAGATGCAATGAATATCAAACTAATCCTCTGGTAACTATCCAGAATCCATAACCAATACTTATAAAATTAGGATATATTCAACTCACTTTCATCCCATTACCACCAATTCACCCAATGCATCCAAATGTAGGTTTGCTATTAGTTTGGGGACCCTTACTTTTGGTCAGCGCTTTGGCGACCATTGACTAAACACTTTGAAAATTCAGAACAAATTCACATTTCATCAAGAAAACATGAAATCACTTGGGTTGAAATTATAATTCTATAGGTTATTACTAAAAAATAAGTTTACTATTCTTTATTCTCTTTATATATGCACATTTCTTAGCTTGTCGGTATGTGGGGGTACCTTAAGTGACTTGCATGGAGCATGATAGTCTTCATACAATAATGGAGATGCCGACATCAATAAAATTGTTATGGATATGTTGCTTACGGTAATATTGGCGCTTCTATCTAAGTCACCCTATAAAAATAACTTGAGTTGTCAGGACGCTAGACGTCCTTAATGTCCGGACGTCCAACCCGGGGACGTCATGTGACACCTAGGATTTTGGATAGTTTACCCTTCGATGAAATTTGAATGGCCGTCCGCCTTGTCGTCCAACCAATGCCGACCACCCGGCAGTTTCCATGACATCCGTAGGGTGGTCGCCAATAATCCATCCACCCGGCCAACCCCCTTGCGGACAGCTCGTGGCCGTCCGCCCCGCCTCCACTCTTGCAACGGTCAGTAACTTTTAAGTGGCAAGGATTATTTTTGGTTTCTATGGCCCATGGGTAGGAAGAAGATGGCAGTTGATGCCTAAGTTTACTTCTAAACCTTCATTTCCCAAGGGCTTTGAGCTCCACTTTGCATCCATTGCTTGGTAATTATTGAATTTGGAAGTTGGAGATGTCGGAGTTTCTTTAAAAATTTAAGACACCTTATTTTCCTCATACCGCATTTCACATTCATTTATTGGAAGATATTTAACTCATCAAAATGGCTACAAAACCTTGGACTCCTTGGTACTCGGAAATAACGGAAGTACTCGAGAGAAAGACCGATTCCCTTAAATGCAGTCTTTGTTCCCGCATTTTTGCAAGAAGGCTAGAACGCCAACTTAGTCATCTCGGTTACAAAGAAGTTCCTGGCAAGCACAACAATGGTATTGGCATCTGTACCAAACTCACACCACGTATTCATAGTCTTTTCAGAAATTGTGCCGATCTTTATCCTTGACATAACAGAGAGTTTTTCTCTAAACATTGTATCACCCCAACCATGAAAATTGTGTCTTCCGCAGAACATAGCACACCTACGTCCACATGTGAGGTTTCATGTGTAGGATCCACCGAAGTTCTCGTTGCAGTCTCTAAAACAAATAAGGTTGCATCGACCCTCACTTTTCCCACACCGATCGAACATGGAAGCATAGTTGCATCCTTCCTCAATTGATGAGGCAATCCGTGCTCTCCGAGAGATTTCAAGAAGTAGAGCAACGAGTGCTAGATAAAGTGTGGGCTCGGTTTTTTTACCAATCAAATGTTCCGTTTGCAGTAGCACGGAGTGTTGCATTTAAGGAAGCTGTGATGAAGACTGCTACTTTCAAAAAATCATATGTTTTGCTGTCTTACCATGACATTTGAACGAGGTTGTTGGTACAAGCAAACGTTGATTTGGAAGCCAATCTAAGAAGTAGAATGTAAGAGAGTGTTCGAAAGTTTGGAGGAACTCTAGCCCTGGACAGATGGAGCTCTGTGACTAGTCGCCCTTTGTGCAATGCAATGCTTGTTTATCTTCTGAGAGAGCTTTTCTTGGAATCAATAGATACCACCAAGAACAAAAAGACTGTTGAGTACAGGGTGATAGTTGACTAAGGTGGTACAAATAAACTGTCACAAACCCATTTTCGTCATGTCATAACTGCTCTTTCGCGTCACATGCCCAATTTGCTTTTGGTTTCAGATGTTGGTCTACAAAATGTAAGTCCTGACTTCCATGCCATCACACATATTGTAAATTTTCACCGAACCGGTCTACAATTCAATGAAAAGAAGTATATTTGTAATTACTATTTACTTGTCATAGTTTTATAAATGGCTTCAAATATACTTCTTGTGCAAGATCAGAAGTTCGCAATTCTACAAAACTTTCTTACATGCACAACATGTTCTTTTTGGTCATTCCAAATGAAAAATTATGATCTAAGACTTAAATTTGCTTGGAATAGCAAAAATTGGGCTGATTTTTAAAAATGCTTAAAGTGGAGGTTAAATGTTGATTTTTGCTCCAAATTCTTATTGAACCTTCTTTAGCATACAAAAACCTATCTTAACTATAAAGTGTTTTCAAAAATACTTTTATTTTTCATCATTTGCTTCAAAACCTAGTTTTCAATGCCTTGAAAAAACATATACATTGCGTAGTATTTTTGGTATATTTTCAGTTTCTGTAGTATGCAATATTCTCATCTCGGGAAAAGGTTCGGCCACTTATAGAGCAACATGTGTTATGATAACACAAAGTCCCAAAAATGAGCACTTTGTTCAAGAGATTTTCTGTTCACCTCACATTTTGTTGGCTATGATTTCTTCACACCTAAAAAATGGACGGTTGGCATTCAACAACAATTTAACAAAGAGCTTCAAAACAAACATACTATGGAAAATATTATTTTTTCCACTTTGTATCCCCCTTAGTGTACTTACACTGTACATGGCATCTATTATTGAGAAGTTCATTGATCAGATTGGCCCCTGCAATATTGTTCAAGTTTGTCATGACAATGCGAGTACTAGAATTGTCTACCTAGACGGACATGGGCCCAAAGACAACGGACGGACGGACTGATAGGATGGACAATATTTTTGGGCGGACAGTTGCGTGTAAAAAAATTACAAACCCTAAATCGAATTCACAACTTACTCCCTGGTAAAAGCCATCGTAAAACATGTGTGCCGACACGTCATACCGCTTTGCACGTCACCTCATAGGGTCGAGCGCGACCGCAAGCGGGTCGGGCGTGCACCTTCAAACCGCGCGCACAACATTTTCGGTTGGGCGCGTACTAATCATGGTCGAGCACGTACTAATCAGGGCCGGGGGCGCATATCCTTCAAGGCGAGCACGTACCCTTCAAGGTTGGGCGCGTACCGTTAGGAGCCGCGCGCGCGGCGTTTGCGCCGTGGCGCATACCGTTGTGGGCCGTGCGCGCGCACTTGCTTTTTGGGCGCCCGCGGTTAGGGGTTGGGCGCGCATTTATAAAGGTCGAGCGCGTGCGCTCGCAGAGGGCGTTTGCGCCTCAAAAGGGCTATGGTAGAACATTTTAGAAAGAACACAATATAAGGGTGGGCTAACCTTAAAATAATTTATTTTAATGTGGTGCTTTCATGAATAGGCACTCTCAACTTGAAATACATAATTTCAGCAATGGTACTATTGTATAATGCAATCACCACACCACTAATTGTAGTTTTAATTTGTAGTACCTTGGTGTCAGACATCTTTCAATCATCCGAATTCTCTAAATCTTCATTGTGTTTCCTCTTCCAATTTGATCAGCGAACATTTTGGAAGATAGAAAGCCCACGAAGCACCATTGTATTGTTGTCGGGTACCTCATCGCAATCCTCATCGCCAGCATCATCGCCTAATGATGAGAAGTTCTCCGTAGGTTTTTGCAAGACTGGCGCCATGTACTCATCTATCTCCGAATTTAAGTTTCGCAATTGTAGTTGGCTCCAGTAGTTGATGCGGCATTTACAAGTTGTTTTACTCGGATATTCTTCTTCTTGTCTGTCACTCCATCCATGTTTTTAGAGTAATTGCCTTTGGCCCCAATGACTCTCTTTGAGGTTCCGCTTGGCCAAGGTCCCGTGAAGAAAGGGAGAGGACCATTGTTCTCGCTTCTACGTGTCCCTAAATGGCTGCTCATAGTAGATGATCCAACCATTGCGGAGAGAAGTTGTAGGGTTAGTATCACGCACTCCACACCACCATTTAGGCCAAGTGCGCTACAATAGATGGGTGGCCAAACTATGGTTGAAGAGCTCTTTTTATTTACACTGAATAGAGTTCTTTCAACCAAAGCTATACTTTGAGGAGGCGGGTGCCGAAACAAATTTTGAATTGGCATATCTTCCTCTAAGTTTGGTTCTATTGCTTGAGGTTCAATTTGAGTGCTCCTCACAACTTCATTGGATTTTGTGGTGGCCATTGGCTCATGGGATTCAATATTGTTTCCACTACTGTTCACTTCGTTTCTATCATGAAGAAATGCATTTCTTCATGCTACAATGCCAATGCCATGACCATCGAGCTCAGAGCCATAGCCAGTAGAGAGGCCTAAGGCGCTAAAGCCCTTAGAGATTGGCAGAGTGATTCTCCCGAATGTTATCATCTCGATCAAGATTGCCCCTCAATGCCGATCCATCTTTGTCTAGCCTAGCTTCTTGGGCACAGTTTTCATCCAATAATACTACTATATTATGGATTGCTTCTGCGTTGACCTCGTCAAATGCAAAAGGATCCACTGGATCACCATGGACGTTATGAAAATGGTCATGCAGTGCATTTCCATCGCCTTCGTTGTTTGCAGAGTTGTCCCTAGGCAGGCTATGACCAGACAAGGGTTTGTTGTTGCCGGCAAGGTCTTCCCAATCGCCATCCAACGAGTTATAACCTCCATCATCAAATTCCAAGCCCTCGTCCTCCGTGTTTGAAGGAAGTCTCTCATCAGATTCAGACTTCTCCGAATGCACATTCTTATCATACCATCGAACTGGGTCCGGTCGAACACGTTTTTAGAGCAATTGACTATTTGTGTAGCTGTAAACCAAATCTTCCGCCTTCTTCACTCCCAAACAATTTCGGCTCTTACTATGTACAACAAAATACATGCTCATATGATGAGGCCGAGCAGGTTTGTGCTAGTACACGCTTTGCAATTTGAGGCAATGATTGCCCGCCTACGCGATTCTATCACTGGTAGGGCAACAAATTGTTGTTTTCAATCTCTCCATTTTCCAATGGTGAGTATGGGCCTCGCAATTCTTCATACTCCGGGATTTCAATCATTACTTCCTCAGAGGGCACTCCAAGTGGAACACAAAGCTTTTCGAACAACTCTGTTTAGCGCCCTTCTAGCTTCACCATCGTTTTGAATTTGCAAGTTATTGGCTATATAAGGATTTAATAAAGCCCTTGCATATTGAAGATCTCTTGTCATCTTCGCCCAACAAGCAAGGAATGATCCTTCCAGGCGAGTCGCAATTTCTACTGGCATGTTAAACGGCTCATTGCGTAGCTTGAACACGTGCTCCTTTAGCTTGTTCATGGTTACCCAAGCCATTCCCATTGCCGGGATTTCTCCATCAAAAGTCCGCAATGCCTTTGATATTGGTGCCACTACGAAATCAAAGTTAGTGCACTGATGCCAGAAAGTCTCGTCTAGGATAGTGGCCCTCACCTGCGATGCCTTCGCATGGGCACGGTGCCCGTTCTGCCTAGTGAAAAGAGAGGATACATAGGTTATCCATGCCGGGTCTATCACAACTATCTCCAGGGCATTCTTCACTTTCAATAGTCAATGGATCATTATGAAATTGCATGCAAACCTTGTTGCTGCATGCCACAAGAGAGAGAATTTTGGCAAAAATTGACAAGAAAGAGCCTTGGGCACTAGGCACATGCCACATGGTGGTTCCGGGTATACAATGCAACCTCTTTCGCCTTCAAAAGAAGGTCTGCAAATATGTCTTCATTCCCCCATTCCTCAAGGAGAAGGTCCAAAAATTTCTCAAAATTCTATAGCACTTAGCACTATAAAGGCTTGTAGAATTTCTCCCTGAGTGTTATAAACTAGAGACACCGACACATGGATATGTTGATGGTGTCTTGAAAACCACGTCATGTATTTTTTTAATTTTGTATTACATGACGCATGTAAAACACACATTAACTAAAGTATCTTTTGAGCCCTATTTTGCATGTGTGATTTATGGATCTACTCATTTCATAAGAATTTACACATGTGAATATAATATGAAGGTATGATCAAAATTTTAATTATAGTAATTTTTTTTCTTTCAAATAATCGGTTATTGTTAATCCCTAAGAGCTAAAGGTATTTCTTAATCAAGAAACATTCTACAAATTCCACGCCCAAAAAGCGGCAAAATCATTCATAGGCAAGAAAAATTTGGACTTTTAAGTTTTGATTGTAGGATCAGAAAAAAGACTTCAATTTGAACTTACAAAGACTTCAATTTGAACTTACATTTTTATTTTAAGCTACCATCCACCGCATGGATTGAAAGATTATGATAGTGTTTGAGGTCAAGAAAAAGGGACCATTCCTTCCCTGCATTGAGTGGATTAGCAGACTTTGATTTCACTTGGTCTCAAATTTTTGTCCAAATCTTTTATCATTGTGTTAATCATGATGCTAGTCCTGTAGACATCAATTTTTTGAAGTAGTAAAGGGGTGTAGCATGTACAACAAGAGTGTGCAAGGAGTAGAGGTTCAAAAATTTCCATTTCACATTTTATTAGTGAACTTTATTAGTGATGTGTTTTAGAATGATAATCCAATCGGTTATTAAGAAGATTTTTACCACATATTATTATGTAAAAAAATAAAAAGTGAAAAATATGAAGATCTCTAAGTTTTATGTTGAAATGATGAAGTTTTTTTCCCCCTTGCCCGAAATCTGTGAAATTTTTTGACTTGGATTAGAATGTTTCTTTACACTATAGACAAGAATTATTTTTTGACATCTTCAAAGAAGAAAATATTCTCTACATGTATAAAAATTCTAAATGTCAATTGAAACTTGTAGCAAAATTTCTAGCAATATAAAACACAATTATTAACTTCTTTTTACGCCAATGTTGAATGGTTACCATTTTATTCTTAGTTCTATAACACATGCCATACTTTTTTTTAAAATTGAACCTTTTCATTTCTCTTCCTATTTCCCTTATTAACATTGGATTCATTTTTTGTGACTTACATAGGCCTAGGAAAATATGGGAAGATATTAAAGATGTTTTTTTTCAAGAGCTTACAGTTAGAGGTCCAAGGATCTCAATTTTGAGGTTGCACAAGCCATTGGAGGAAGGGAGTGGAATAAAACGTGGACTTTATATTATTTTTGGATGAGGAACCTATTCATAGCTAAAAGGACCTTTGAGTGTACATTGGAGCCACAGGATCTAAATTTGCCAAACAAATTTCAAAAAAAGCCTCTGGTCCCCTAAAATGAGAGGGTGCCATTAAGACAAGGGCTCACTTCCCTGAAATACCTCCTACACCGTCAATATTGAGATCCAAGGTCCAAAGTTTTACTTTAAATATAGATCTCCTTCCCACTTCTTCACAAAGACAAAATTGGTGTATTTTTTGAAGTACATCAAGATCTTGTCAGAATCAAAAATAAGACCTCCCTGCATTTAATGGTTTTCCCAATCCATAGAAAGGAGGAATGCCATGGCCAAGGCCCAAGTGCATTTCAAAGGCCTACGTAGCCCCACTCACCTACTTTGTTGAATAGACTAAGTCCACGGCCCAATAGAACGTCCACACCAGGGTCATCCGTTAGCGCTCTGGCCTTGTGTCTGCGCCCTGCACTTTCATTTGCGCCCTGTCCATCCGACCGAGCCCGACGTCTGCGCCTTGCCCTTGTGTCTGCACCGAACATTCGTGCCCTCTCCATTTGTCCGCACCATACCCTTATATCCACGCCCAAAATTCGCGCCCTATCCATCCATCCGCACCATGTCGATCCACCTGCACCCAGCCCTTCCGTTCGTGCCCGGCCCTTTCGTCCGCGCTTGACATCCGCGCCTTATCCATCCGTCTGTGCCCGACGTCCACGCCTGATGTCCACACCGTATTTTTTGTCGGCGCCTCGTCCCACGTCCCCGCCCCTACAAATTTTGTCCCTGTCCAACGTCGTTTTTGGCAGCCAGGTGGTGCCAAGGTGGCAGTCACGTCGCCTTTTTTTACATAACCAAATAATCAACTACGCGTTGACTACATCATACGAGCGGGACCTCTACTGGACGGGCAAATCGGTCATCCAGTATGTCAACCTCTTTGCAATCAAATCAAGGTAAAAGAAACCCTTGAAAGTGCTAAAGTAGAATTCTAAAAATAAAACCTTCAAGGTAAAAGCATGAAAATCTTTCCAAGACATAGATTTGCTTGACGGCACGAACAAAACGGAGGCAAACCAATTCTATTATTAATATAGATAGATAGATATACAGACTAGAATACCAACCCGTTGTCCCCAACGAGATATGTAGGTTTAGGAAAATTAACTAAAACTATTATTAAAAAAAAGTAAAAGTAAAAAAAAAAAGTAAATGTCACATGGTAGTTCAAATTTTAACCTAAATTTTTTTACCTAAATTTTTTCTTATGTCGGTGATCCTTCTGGAATTTTTTGTGTAGAAATTTCTTGTGAAATGAGCATTTTGACTATTATTGTGATTTTTTTACACCAAAAATGTGTTCTCTTCTTCTAGAGACCATGACTAAAGAAAATAAGAGAGGAATTTTTAAAAATAAGGACCTTTACGAAGTAAAAATAGACTTGGATTTTGTCAAATAGTTTGGATCATGGCCCCTCTACTTCTTGGGCTTTCACACTACAAGATCTCAAACTCCATAAGTTGCATATTTAAATATTTGTTTCCAACTCCATAATTTAGGCTATTAGCACCACGGCATAGTTTGCTCCTTTACTACCTTGGTACCTTGGTTCAAGTGTGAAATTGCCCTTAGTAAAACCACCTTTATTCAAAACCCCTTACTTTGGTCAATACTTATGGAAGTACCTTTTAGCAGCCACCAGCTAAACATGGCACTACACTTTGAAAATTCACATTTTAGTAGAAAAATACGAAATCACTTGACTTGGAATTGTAATTCTATCAACTATCACTGAAAAACAAATGTAATATTATCAGGTCTCTCCATATATGCACATTGCTTAGCATGTTGGTTATGGGGGGTTTACCTCACTGTTCTTCCAAATCAGCTTAATTTGTAATAGGGAATTTTACACCTTCATGAAACCCCCTTAAACAACAAACCTCTATTTGAATGGATGAATGGGTGAAAATGGGACGGAAGTGGGTTGGATATACCCCAATTTTACAAGTGTTGGTTATGGATTTTGGTTGGTTACCAACTTGGGGTTACCTTACTATCATCCACCAATCTAGAGAGTGTTCATTTTGCATAATGTCACACAAATGGATGAGGCCTTTCAATTGTCCGTTACGGATGTGACATACGAGTAGAGCCAACTCCGTCTACAATAGCCCCATTTCTCTTACCAAAGTTTACCATCATCTCCCACCTCTATCCCTTGTGTCTACCACAAGAATAGATAGATAGCTCGCTTTACAACAACATCTCGGTTGTTCTTACAAGGTGTGACCTGATTAGCACATAAATATTGCATACATTGGACTTAATCATTTGACGTATGATGTGATCTGAAACCTAGAAGCAGCTAGGCTGTCGTACGAAGTGACCTGAAACCTAGAAGCTTCAATACTATTTGGCACATTGAGCTTGATCATTTGGAGCATATTAGGGGGCAAAAGCTACTGCATGTCATATTCATTAAATTGGAAAATTCCAAGTCCCAAAATCAGCTCGACTCGAGTTGATTTTGGACTCTTCTGCTCTCAAATGTACATTTTAGGGAGTTCGTGATGCAGCATTTCTAGTCTCAAACTCTTGGAATTCTCCCAATTTATTGAATATGACTTACTGAGGTATTTTTGCATTTGTTTTGTTCTTTGTAGCCGTCCTTGGATATACCAAGTGATCATCATGCTTCTGCAGTTGAAATAGTCACAAATTGTTGCTGCTGCAAAACGACGAACTCATTCCCTTCTCGCCAAGCATTTCCTAAGAAAAGAAGGGCATGGAGATATCTTCTTCAGTGATATTTATAATTAACAACCGCTTTAGTTTGTATCTTCAACTTCCCAGTTGAAAATAAGCTCTTTACGTCATGGACTTTAAGGAGCATTTATTCCAATAAAAAGCAAAGCAACTTGGTCTCTGAGCTGATCAGAGTGATATTTTTGAGATACCTGTTCAGAGTTGTTTGTACAGTCACTGAGATACTAGTCTTCTGATTTATAATACTCCTCTTCCTCATTTTATTAGCTATTACATGTGAAGTCGAGCTTGGTGGTCTCTCATTTAGAATCCTCATTGAAAAGGGAGAAGGAGGAGAGGTCACGAATTATCTTACCCGCATAATTTTTCCTCTTTGAACTGATTATAGAAACATAGAACTTTTTTGGACTGAAATCAAAAAAGAGGTCAAAACTCACTGTAGCTTTGCTTCACTTTACAAATAACTCTAATATATCAATATGCTCAGTTTTGCTTTTTATCAGGTGTACCTTTCACTTGTTTGAGGAAACGGCAGGTCTACTCGGTGTCAACACTTGAGATCAGTACATTGAACCTGAAGTATGAACAGTAGTTCCGGATACAGACACTGTTGAATAGGACTCGAACAATCCTAGGATTCACAAGTTCAAATGCTTGAAATCAATTCAATAGCTGCATGGAAAGAATGGTCTCATAGAAATCAGTGAGGTGGTCATGAGCGAGTCCAGAAATAGGTATTACTTGCTATTTTATAGACCATAACCGGACTCTTTCGACCATGACGTCAAGGTTGTAAATATTCAAGGAATTTTCATAAAAAATATTCTGAGGAATGTACAAAGAAGACGTCCCATGAAAAACCAGCAAGGACAGATACGTATCCGTCACGCCCTTGATACCTTGCTCGATAGGGGTCTTTAACTTAACGGTATGTCAAAGAGCAGCTGCAATGTGTTGACGTACTTTGGTTTCAACCTGATACCAGTGTTGACGCTTTCCTGGGAAGTAGTTTCTGGTACAGTTCTACTGCAGCTTCCATGTTCTAACCAAGCCGCGTGATCTGCTCATCCTGTGAACTTGCCTTACATGAGAAGTAGTAGACGTGCCGTAGTACTACTTTCTGACAAGGTAATTCTTCAGTTACGTTGACCTGATTCAACTTAATCGGTACTGTAGTACTACTACTGCAACAGTAGCTGGTCCAACTCTCTAGAAGCTGAAGTAACTTGCACCAGATCACAAGCTAACCAATGTATTCAAGTTACCTTTATGGCAATAGGAAACGTACTATTGTCTTCAGTTGGATATGTTGAACTCCAGACTCACATAGCCAGGTATTAAACCTTACCCGGAACGTTCGTTGTGGTAAGATTGGGCACCGTCGTGCTAACTTCGATGGTAAAACTTGCCTTGTACCAACAACTCACAGCCGAATGAACCTAGTTCTAGTCAGGTAACTCTAGTTACGACAAATGTTACCACATCAAGTTACTTTTTCGTGCAGTAAAGGGTGATGATATTATCATCGCCTGGAAGCTGCGTTGACTGTAACGTCATGTCCATAACTTACAAGAGCTAGCTGCACACCTCAAGTGCCTTGCATGCGCCAACACGATCGATCTAGATAGAAACCAGGAGGACCACTGTTTATTCGATGATGTCATCAGGTTATTAACAGCTGCATTCCAGATCGGTCATGAGGTGTTGACAACTGTATCATGGGACCGTGGCAGCTTGTAGATACAGAATCAATGTGTGCTGACCAAACATTAGAAAAAGTCAACACCGTCGTTGAATCTGATGTCAGTCCAAGAGGGTCACCTCATAATTTCTGTCACTGTCGTCTCAAAGCATAGAAGACTTATTCACTAGAAAAAGGGGAGTGGGGAAAAAAACCACTCTGACATTAAATGAGTGCATGAACCGTGGGTCAACATTCATTTCAACCCATGCCATTGAACAAAAGATGTTCGGTGGAAGATGACATACGAGTCATGACCATAACATGGAGATTTAGTGTCGATATGATTTATGAATGATATAATTTTTTACTCTAGATGAATAACTTTTACCAACTATGTTGACAATAACCACCCTCTTTAACCCCTAATGGACCAAACGTCCCCCCGGGGTCATTTTGGATTTTTGGGCATGTACCTACAATTCGAAAAAAAATCCTTTATAATGGAATTTTTTTTTCAAGATAGGATCTGATAAGAGCTTTGTGGAGATATTTTTTAATTTTTTTTTGGATTTGTGGTTTGAAAGTTAGTACCACTTAAAGCCAAAAGTGGGGACTCTGGGCACCTCCAAAATTTTTGACAAAAGTTTCTATTGACATTGAGATTTTGCACACATATAAAGAATATTTCCTTTTTTGGAAATTCAAAAAAAAAATTCTTGTCTTTAGTGTAAAAAGGAATTTTATTCCAAGTCATATTTTCACACATTTTCGGGCAACGAGGGAAAAAAAATTCATCTTTTCTACATAAAACCTAGAGATCTTCATATTTTTCACTTTTTATTTTTTCAACAACAATATGTGGTGAAAACCTTCTTATTGACCGTTTGGATTATCATTTGAATACATATGTAGTTCACAAAAAAATAAAACGTGAAATGACAATTTTTGAACCTCCACTCCTTGCACACTTGTTTTGAATATGCTAACCCCCCTTTTTTACCTCTAAAAATTAGTGAGTTGGGTAAAAACATCATGCTTAAGACAATGGTAAAAGATTTAGACCTTGTACAATGCAAAAATTTGATACAAAGTGAAGTCAAAGTCTGCTGATCTACTCAACACGGGGAAGAAAATGAACCATTGTTTTGACTTTAAACACTAAAATCTATCAATCCGTGCGGTGGATTGCAAGCAAAATTTCAAGGCACGTTTATATAGAAGTCCATTTTAAGATCTTACGTTTGAAAATCCAAAATTTACTTTAAAATGTGATTTTCATGTCTCTTTTTGGCATTGGCAGTTTTGGACTGGTTTTAGAGCGAAAGTGGTCGTGGTCCTTTAGGGGTTAAGTGTCGATGTGAAAGTGGAACTTCTTCTAGAACTCTAAATTTTTATGTTTAGTATAGGCACAATATATGATTTACAAATGATATAAATTTTTACTCTAGATGGATAAACTTTTACCAACTATGTTGACAATAACCACCCTCTTTAAGTAATATAGATAACAAATATTTCATCAAAAGAAAAAAGTTAGAACGCTTCCAAGTCTTAAAGTACCACTACAGTACACTTAACATAACATTTAGTGTAGTCATTGGTTGCGTTTCTGACTTTTAGGTTGTGAATTGACACTGGTGAGAATCCTCCTGGAAACTCGTGGGTTGAAAATAGTTGAAAAAGAGTGGAAAAGAGAGAAAAGGGAGCGTTGACACTCCGACGTGGACCCCCGGAGGCCCTCCATGTGGCCCCCAAACGCTGGCTGACTTTGACCCGCTATTGTTTAAACAACCAGATTCTTACTGCTACAGTTGTAGTAGCAGTCTGCCAGGTGTTTATTACCACTGTATTCAAACTCTGCGGAAAGGAAGAGGGTAAAGGTCTGCAAAAGAGTCCACATTGGGCTGAAAGTTCACAGGCGTCTTTGGACCTGACCAGTTTATATAAACCCGGCCTGCTTCAAACTGCTCTCCATTCCCACCTTCTTCTTCAAGCTGATGGTTGCAGTAAGTTCTAGGTGTCTAAATTACAACAGTGTTGGTTGTAACCATCATGGACAGGGGTCTGAACAACACCAATGTCTCTGTGAAGGTGCTCATCCTGGGGTGAAGATTAAGGCTCATAATCTAGCTGGCTCTGCTTATACGTCCAGTGTTGTTGGTTGGACGTCATGGACCGGGGTATGAATAACACCAATGTGTCTGTGAAGGTGCTCATCTTAGGGTGAAGCTTACGGCTCATAATCTAGGCTCTGCTAATAAGTTGAGTCATAATCCAGTGTTGGTCGGTTGGACGTCATGGACCGGGGTATGAATAACTCCAATGTGTCTGTGAAGGTCCTCATCCTAGGGTGAAGATTAAGGCTCATAAACTGGGCTCTGCATCTGACCAGGGTGTTTTTTTTTGTTGGGTCACTTAGAGATAGACCGACAGTCGTCTGTTGTGAGTTTGGCGATTTTGTGAAGCTGGAGGGGTATGAGCTATCCCAATGTGTGGGTGAACATACTCATCCTTGGAAATTCAGTATAGCTAGAGTAGATTGGTTGCAACTTGGAGCGATGGATAGAGGGTTGAGTAATACCAATGTGTCGGTGAAAATTCTCATTCTGGGCTAAGTTATTAAGGTAGGGAAATTTGGAGCCTGACGTCACCATGGACAGAGGTCTGAACAACCTCAATGTGTCGGTGAAGGTCCTCATCCTCGGACATGATATTACAGAGCTGTAATAGACTGGACTTGTAGGGTGTGATTGCTCAAGATGGACGGGTGTGAACAACACCAATGTGTCGGTGAAGATTCTCCTCCTGGGAAATTCACAATGAAGATTATGAGGTCACTGTTTTCACAGGAAAGACAGTTGTGAACTTCGGCACCGCTGCTCAAAATGGTGTCTCATGTGTGCTTCATCGGTAAAAGGGTGCCCTTGGCATTGTTCAAGGGGAGCTCACTTTGGAAGGATTTTTGGACGTGATGAGGATGAGAACTTTGATGAAATGTCAAGGGAAAATTAGTGATTATTACATCAAGTTAGTTGCTTGCGAATTCAACTTGTACCGTGACTGATGTTCACAGGTGCTAGTGTTTTGAGTTCGTTATAGTTGTGCAAAATTTTATGTAATTGGTTCGGCATATGTTGCAATAATCTCTGAATAAAACTAGAGATTTCCTACTGATGATGTGGTCTTTCTGGACTGTGAATGAATGAGAGTGAATTGCATTTGTGAGTGGATTCATTCACGGCTGACAATTTGTCAGTGGAGATAAGAAACCCAGATTGAATCATCATCACTCTTGTAATTGTTAGTTTAGTATTCAGGCCTAATCACACTTTAACCTTAAAGGTTTGAGAAGCCACATTTGGGTTGCACCATGACGGTTTTTGTGTATATAAGGTTTAAGAATTGATGTATATAATAGTTACAAAAGTTTATATATGTGTTGAGCCCGATTCAATGACACATGGCATTTTAAATTTAGATCATTAATGCACCTACTACATGTTTGAGAAGTTGCAAAATGGTCATGTATGTATGGTGTCATATTTGAACATGATAAAGTTGAGATTAATTGAAATGACATCCAAACGAAAGATGTTAGTTGAAGCATTTTTCAATCCAAAACTGTGTCTTTCTAAATTTAAATACATAATTTTTATTCTGAGAATAAAATATGTGACAGTATATATGGTCCCAACAAACCTGTAAGAGTTGAAGTGGGAACGAATCCTGCTTAGAGTTGACCAACGGGTGAATGAGAAGTTTTCAAACTTTAGAAATTCTATATTTATGGCTATATTTGGTACATTGGTAGTCGATTCTAGTATCATGTGATAAATGTAGAGTCCTTGGGTCCCAAACCAGTGTTAAGGTAGTAGCATGAACAATGAATTATGGCATGAAGCATCAGTCATGATTTATAAAATTATGACCCTTGTGTCATGTGTTGAATCTTGTGCCTCATTTGCCAAGTCATAGCTTAGAAAGAGGTAATTGGGCTCAAAATTATATGTTTCTTGCACCATGACAACATTCTGTTGAATCAAAATTGAAGTTTGTAGAAAATACTTTTTCCACACAAGACCTGGACGTTGAAGATGATGTTAGTCCCTAAATTTCCAAGAGTTCCTTTGGGGACTTTTGAAGGTTCAGGCAGGTTCCTATGGTGTCAATTTGTAACATTTCTCTTTGAAATGTTTACTCTAGATGGACATTACTAAAATCTTTGTGTGAGTCTAAATTTTTGCTAAATCCAATATTTAATGAAAAAGTTATAGGGTTTTAGAGTTTAAATAGGGAGTACGGGCACGTCGGGCAACTCCAAAAAAATTTGCTTGGACACTCTATTGAATGTGAGATTTCCAATATTATAAAATAATATTATTTCCTCTCATATTGTCAAAAAAATCTGTTGTCTTTAGTGAAAATTTGCATATTGATCCAAGTCAAACATTTTCACACATTATTGTACATTGTCGGACAAGGTACCAAAAAATCTTCTTCTTTTCTATATAAAACATAGAGATCTTCATATTTTTTACTTACTATTATCCCACAGCATTACGTGGTGTAAACCTTCTCATTGACCATTCGGATTCTCATTCTAAAACATATTAAGTTTGCAAAAAAAAATAACATGAATTGGCAATTTTTGAACTTCCACTCTATGCAAAAAAAAAATTGATATGCTACACCCTTTCTCTACCCCTAAAAATTTGTGTACAAGGAATTAATATCATGCTTAACATGATGGTAATGAATTAAGAGCTTGTGTAGTGCATAGCTTGGACACCAAGTAAAGTCAAAGATTGTTGATCCACTAAAGGCAAGTAAGAAAATGATCTCTTTTCTCTACTTCAAACACTATTATTGTTCAATTTGTGCGGTCAAAGATTATAAACTTTTGTGAGTATGTTACTTAACCCCTAAATTTCTTTGACAATTTCACACCAAAAACACAAGGTCTAAATTCATTTCCATCATGTTAAGCATGATATTAGTCCCTTGTACTCCAATTTTAAGAGGTAGAAAAAGGGTGTAGCACATTCAAAAAAAATTGGAAGTTCAATAATTGTCAATCTACGATATATTTTTTTGTGAACTTAGAATGTCTTAGAATGAGAATCCAAATGGTCAATCAGAAGGTTTACACCACATCATGCTGCACAAAAAATAAAAAATAAAAAATATAATGATCTCAAATTTTTATGTGAAAAGGAAGAAGTTTTTTTGGTACCTTCCCTGACAATGTGCAATAATGTGTGAAAATGTTTGACTTGGATTTATATGCTACTTTTCACTAAAGACAAGAGATTTTTTTTGACAATTTGAAAATTGAAAGGAAAAAATATTACTTGCTAGTCTTGAAATTCTCACATTTAATAGAGTGTCCTAGCAAAAGTTTTTGAAGCTGCCCGACGTGCCCGCTCTTCCCATTTGAACTTCAAAACCCTATGACTTTTTCATTAAATGTCAGATTCAAGAAAAAATTGAAATCACACAAAGATTTAGTAGTGTCCATCTACTTTTAAAATATCAAAGAAAATTGCTATAAAATTACACCATAGGAACCTGCTCGAACCTTCTAGAGTCCCCTAAGGGGACTGTTGGAAATTTAGGAGTTAATAAGTCTTTATTGAGATCCTACGGTTAAAACTAGAAATAAAAGGTTTTCTTTTTCTTCCTTACTCATTGCACTAAAACAAGCAATTTTGAAGTGTATATAGTATATATTATATACAAATGTTATATTCTATACATGTTATATTGTAGATAAATTACACTATATAAAGTATAAACCATGTTTATAATATACATACCATATATATATATATATATATATATATATATATCTCTTTAAAATATTTAAATTAGATTTTGCATTCCATACTTCTTATTTTAATAAATATATCATATGGTATATACAATATATACAGCACATACGATATATTTGATGTATATGTTAGTAAAATTGTATTATATATACTAAGTGTGCTATATATAGAATATATACTATATCCTAATATTATAGTTATGTATATACAATATGAAAAATAATTGTATATATTTTATGTGGTGATAATAACATATTGTAATCATATGGATTTTAGAAACAGTATAGTATTTATCCAAGTTTAATATTTTTTTGTATTAGTGTAATGTCATATGATATGAATATGGTTTTAAGGCACCACACCCTTGGTGTAGTGGTTTGGGTCATGGCACACCGGTGAGGTGGTTATGAGTTCAAGTCCTATTGCCGGTGTAGTGTCTACCACCATAGTCCACCCAATTAAGGTAGAGACACCCATAACCGACATGTGACCAATAACCGATATATCCTAATTCCTAGATTGTGAAAGAACATATGTACCTCATTTGTATATATTGGTTATGGGTTCTGAAGTACTTTTCACTTTGAAAAATTGTACAAATTTCAATATTGGGAGATAATTCATGGAAAAATGCTCATTCTTCATGAACCTTATTTTCCTACGAACCAAAATTATCTCCTTATCGATAACCCAAGCTTTGATATGCTGAAATGCTTAAGTTGTCGGTTATAGGTGTCTGTACCTTATGGTGGGGGTCCCAAGGCCTCGTTGTATAGGGACGTATAAAGTTGTTGGGGAGATGACACGTTGGTTGCCTCTTAGGCAATTAGTGTAGGAAAGCACTTAGTGTAGAAAAGTGTTTCCCTCGAGAGTCTATGTCCCGTGGCCATATGCTTAGTGAAGAGAATGAACAAACACTATATTCACACCGGTCTACTTCAATGACCAAAGTTCTTCTTTTTCTTCTAGATATGGTTTATTTAATATATCAAAATCAAATAAATACAATATGATATTTTCATGATAATAAAATACTCATATATCATACTCTTAGTAACGTACTAAGTTTTGTCATATTGTTGTTTTAAACCATTTTTAATATTTTCAACTCCTCTATTTTTTTTCTCCACCTCTTCCTATAATTTAATTGAATGCTTCACCTCTCTATATATGAATATAATTAAATATTTGAATATAATAATACTATTATTATAACTTTATTATAATAATGATATACTAACAAAAACGGTTCATTTAAATTGATTAGATATATTTCATGTAAATAATAGTTAGTTTATTTTCAATAATAGTTGGTTGGTTAAACAGGGTTGTCCCTTGGTAGAGGATTCAAGGTTGTTCTTCTCAAACAAATTTATGATTAGATTTAGGACATCTACTTATATAATAGGCGTCAGTCCGTCTGTCCGCCGCTCCCGGTCACGTGACCTTTGGATTTGCCATTTGAATCAAATGTGCCCTTTGAATTGAATGTGAACTTTGAAAGAATCCTCCATATGTGCCCTTTGGAGGAATCCTTTATAGTGCCCTTTGGAGGAATCTTTATAGTGCCCTTTGGAAGAATCCCTTATAGTGCCCTTTGGAAGAATCCTTTATAGTGCCCTTTGGAGGAATGCTTTATAGTGCCCTTTTATTCAAATTTGGCTTATTGAGTTTTGAAATTGTATAATGTATCAAAAATAAAAAAATAAAACCATAATTTCCAACATATTGAAACTACAAAATGTACTACCTCGGGTACATAAAATAAATGATAGTTATCTAAAGACAATAACACATATATAAAATAAATAATGGGTATTTAAAGTGAATAGTAGGTATATATAGTACATAATGCATATATAATGGGTAAATTTTATTTTTCATTTACATATGTTTATTTAACTTGGGATTGCCCCGGTCAGTTGATGACAACGGGGAATGTACTTGATTCGATTTAGATTCGATTTGAGCTTATAGGTTTTAAAATACAAAACATGCAAAAGTAACTTTAACACACCACCCTCCGCTCTCCGCGTCGGGATGACGGGTACCAACCCTAGTTTATACCTAATTAGATTTAAATGTTTTGAATTTTCATAAATAAATATTGTATATTTATTTTTTAAAGTGGTATTTTTATCACCATAAATTAATGACACTTATGGCACCAAGGCAAACATTATTTCAAAATATGCTTGAATTTGATTATATAAAGTATATCTCTAATTAAAACATTTACAACCCCCTTTGCTTATCATTTTTGCATCCATTTCATTGATTTTGACATCAGAGTCATTTTTTATTCTATCAAATTATTCTATTATTTTGTCATTATAATAATAATAATTTTTTATTTGGTTGCGTAAAGAAGTACCTCCTAGCTGAGTTTGACGTCCATTTTGGTGGCAACACAAACAGCAACACTCATTGCTCCCACCCTCTGAGGTTGTGTACAACCAATTTTTTCCTCCTTGTTGTATGATTGTATCATGCTTCGTGTGAATAGTGTGGAATTTGTGTTGTTTTTCCATATCCCGACTCTCCTATAATCACAACAATTTGAACACAAAAGACAATGATGTTAGAAACATGTCAAGCATATATTACATCTAATTGACGCACATGTCTAACCTAGTGTGCGAAGCAATATGAAAATTTAGTTTGGTTAATCCTTTTATACTTTCAAATCAATACAAGCATGTTTAGAACAATACAATGTCTATGTATAATATTTTATTATGATATTAGAATCAAAGTATGGTTAATGAAATAAAAATGACATTGGTTTCAAAACTAATGCAATTGATGCAAAAAAAAACCAAAAAAAATGTTAAGTTGAGGGTGTTTGTAAATTTTTTAATTAGAGGTAAATTTCATATAATTAAATTCAAGCATATCTTGAAATTATGTTTGCCTTGGCACCATATGTGCCATTAATTTACGATGAAAAAACATAATTTGATTTTAATATCATAATAAAATAATAATAAAATAAAATACTTTGGTTTTAATATTATACCTAAATTCACTTTATAAAATAATCATATATTATTTTATAAAGTAAGTACTAAAATTTGCTTCATAAAACAACCCTGTTTAACCAACCAACTATTACAGAAAAGTAAACTAAATATTATTTAGATCTAATAAACATAGTCAATTTCAAATGAACGGTTTACATTAGTATATCATAATCATAGTTTTTTAAAAAATAATTATTGATATTATTATATTCACATATTTAATTATATTTTTATATAGAGAGGTGAAATATTCAATTAAAGTATAGGGAGAGGTGGGAAAAAATAGAGGAGTTGAAAAGATTGAAAATGGTTTTAAACAACTTATATTGTTGTATAGGTAAATGCTATTTTGTGAGCAATGAGTCATCAATGCTCACCACTCATCAAATTTAAAATTTATTCATATATACAAATTTTAAATTTGGTGACTAGTGAGCATTGAGCCATCAAATTTAAAATTTAGGGTTAAAGATTTGGAGCTACTGGTTTAAATTTTGAGTTTTATGGTTTAGAAATAGCTACTTATTTCATACCTTTTGAAGAAGGATACAAAAGCAAAAAAAATAAAAAATTTAAATCACTGCCATTGCTCACCATTCACTGTTCATTGCTCACAATATAGTATTGCTCTATTTTAGTATGATTTTATTATTCTAAATAAACTATATACATATTATATGAGATTACACTTATATAAAAAATATATAAAACTTGGATAAATACTATTTCCATTTTATAATCCATATGTTTACAAATTAGTGTTATTATCACCATAAAATTCATAAATTTTTTTCCATATTGTATATCTATAATTGTTATATTGAAAAAGTAAAGCATTCGATTTTCATATTGTGTTTTTACGATATGGGCTAGAGAGGGGTTGAATCGATATGCTCTTATAAATGATATGGTCTACTTTATTATGGAATTATATACCATCCAAATATATACTATACATACACATATTTCATAATGTATACTATAGTATGTATGGTATATTTGGTATATGATAAGGATTATGATATAATATACAATATAATCCACTAATCTCATTATATACTATATTTATACAATAAAACTATAGAATATATTCAACCCATACTCTACACTAAATGTCAACAAGTAAAAAAATTGTATTGCAATGCTTACTAGAATTGACAATAGTATTTAGTGTACAATTTTGTCTCTAAAACTAAATGTATAGTTTGCATTTAGTGTCGTGGTGTGTGTTCAGTGTATACTATACTAAACATCATTTTCAGTGTAGTGGTCTACTACAAATGCACCATTGTCTAACTTCTTATTATCTACTAGGGTTTCTACCCATCATCCCGACAGGGAGAGCGGAGGGTGGTGTGTTAAATTTACGTTTGTATGTTTTGTATTTTAAAACCTATAAGCTCAAATCGAATCTAAATGGAAAAGTACTTATATTTTTTGAGTGCATGTAAACGTTACCCTAGTTTAAATCCACTCCAAAAATAATGTACTTTTGCTTTACATTTGCATTTTGATAGACCCTTTGTGCACACAAGTATCACTTGCCTAATGTAGGAGGAGAAAATTCTTCACATCAAGAGGTCAAAATCAAGAGTCATTAGGTTACCACCTAATATCAAGAGTCAAGAAGAGTGCATCACCGTGCCCCACCCTTCACATCAAGAGGTCAAAATCAAGAAAGAGAGGTCACGTGACCGGGAGCGGTGAACATACAGATTCACGCCTTTTATATAGGTAGATTCCCGCCACCTTGTACAGCAAACACTGAATATAGTGTGGACCAAGGTAGTTCGAGTTTCTACACTAAATGGAAATTTATATCCAATCTTCCGCTGACACACACTTGCTTGAAAACAAGTAGCCAATCAAATTTTGACATGCATGTGCTTGATGAAAATTAGTGTCGGTGATCTACATCATTTATGAATCCACAGTGTATTTAGTGTTTGGTGTACTTGATTATGGATTGGAACATTATCAATATGGTGGCAAGTGATTGTTAACAATCTAGGGATCTACAAAGATTTACGTCTGTAATTTATAAGAAATTTATAGAAAATAATTTTTCAACTAGAAAATAATAGTAAGTCGTTTTTCAAACTAGAAAATTTAATTTGAGCTTCTCGCTTAAAATTGTATTTTAATTTGTGTCATACTACTCTTGAAGTTATCATTCTGAACTTCTACAGTACTACAATAAATGGATTGCAAAGACTCACTTATTAATTGTCATCACATGCCATTATAATCATCAGAGAGAGTCGAATGGCTGAGGAGTAGCTCCGCAAAACCTGGTGAGGAGAGGCTTGGTGTTAGTCACATCTGCCTCATGTTTGTAGTGAGAGTTGTTGGGCCTCACCACCAACCCCGAACATGTTCGCTTTGTGATTAATGTGTTTCTAGTGGCATTGCGTGTTGGAGAGGGGTCTTAGATCTAGATCTAGATTATGGATTGTACAAGGAAATGTTTTGGATCTAGTATGAAGAGGACATGGAAATCTGAGGCGATCACTTTGTATTGGACCATAATCTGCTAGATCCAACTCAAACTTACACATTGGCATCTACTAGATCTAGATCTAGTGTTGGAAGCTGACTAGAAACATCGATATCAACGCCTCTCTAAGCCTGGCAAAGCAATAGAAGATGCACGACAACAGCAACAACCAAGAGACACAAACGACGCCTCACCATCAACATCAACCAAAACTCAAACAAACAATTGTCTCGGCTAAGCTCTTACCTATCTTTTCCATTATCACTCTCATTGTAACTTATGTTTTTGAATTCCATGAATACGATATGATAGCACACACTCGTTCACAACTGTGCAAAGCAGAGTTGCACAAACACAGATCAGGCCGCAGCCAAGCGTCACTGAACAGACCAAGCCTACACATTAAGAAAGCTGCAGATGCTCCTCGCCGAAGCAAGCAGGGACACTCAAGCGCAGATCCGACCACTCCACATACATACAAGGTCACCACAGCTACACCATGTCCAGACAACCAGGGGCATTTAAGTGCAGCCCCAATCGCTCTATACACACCCAGAAGTACAAGTCTCAGGAAGCCTGTAGACTCCCCACCGACAACAATCATAAAGACAGAGCAACGCTGAATCCCGCCCTGGAGAGAGCAAACGACCACCTACCTGCAACATACAACAAAGAAGGTAAGTATACTAAACCCCAAACTAACCTTTCACTGCGCCTTGTATGCAGCCTCTGTGCCTGCAAGAATTCCAAAGAAACAAGAAACACAAATCAAAAACCAAGATCAACGCTCAACCTCCAAGAAAATCTCCAACACCAACACCACAAGTGAGCAACCTGACTGCATGTACCCTTTCAACAAAAATCCACGCCAAGATGCAGCCACAAACTCTTCAATCCAGGTATGTGTTTTCCAGCACTCTTCATTTCCTATCTACAGCTTGAAATCTAACAACAGGGACGCCCAAACAAGAAATGCACATACAAGAACCAACAATGCAAGATCATGTGAATCTCAATAGAGATCTACCAGGAAGAATGGATGCCACCATCAACAAAGAGACAACCACGAGAGGCTTTTGGAACTCACACACAAGCTCGCCGATTCCCACGTAGGTACTCCTCAACCCTACCCAGCTCTCCCTCCCCGCCTGTCCAACAGGTATGGCATCCTAGAAGTAGAGACCACTGCAGAAAACAAAAGAATGCCGAAATCAAGACACGTTGCAACAAGAAGAGGAAGCAAATACCAAAAGAAGAATGGGGGATGGCAACAAGAAACCAAAACAAACGACGCCAAAACCAGACGCAACGTGGGCAATCACATGTAAGTATAATTAATCCTCAAAAAAAAATTCACACCAAGTTGGTGCCTGCCCTTCCAGGACCAAGGACCAGCACAAAGCGAAGATCCAGGTGGTAGACGTACCAGTACACAAACGTGGACCAACTCACACCAAAGACCGCGCCCTCAAGAGAGCTCCCACGAACGGATCAAAACTCTAATCGCCACCAAAACAACAAAACATCCCCATAAAAGATTCATTAGCCGCCACACTGCAATTGTAACTGACATATTCCAATCGGACAACCTTCATGGCAACTCACAGAAGAAAAACCTAATCACCCATAACGACAACAGAAAAATCATACATCGCCAATTGTGACATCCACCAAACTCTACCAAGAAACAAGGTAAAAAAATAGCTCCAACCCTCAAACCAAACCCTCTTTCATCGTTGCTCTTTGCCGCACCACCACTTCTCGCAAGTGCACCTCTACACCCCAGAGGAACATCCCCGTACTCAGCTCCTGCAACGTTGGTGGACGAAGCATTCGGGAGCAACCGCACCAACAAGAAATATGCGTAGGAGCCCGTAAACGATTGCGCCCTCCGACTCTAATCGACCATAGTGAAGAGCGTGCAGGAGATCGAGTGCAACTACCTCCTCCAACATCAACCTCGGCCAACCATAGTGAAGAACCTGCACTTCCTCCTCTCTTCTCTTTGCTCGTCTTATTGCAAACCTTAGATGCACCTGCATACTCTAACACTAACTCTAACACTGGCTCCTTTTTTTTTGCAGAAAACAGAAGGCAGCACCAACCCATGAACCCCTGCTGGAGTACACACTCGCCGCGAGAAAGGAGAACAACAAACAGAGAGAGGAGATAGCCCCAACAAAGCGTAAACGAGTGGATCCAAACCAAGTCTCCCGAACACTACAATATTGTGCCTAAAGGAGCTCTCGCGCAAGCAGCACACACAGATGGACAATACGGGAGCAAGAGCACAACATCGGAGCCTCAACAAGCCACCGCCCCACGTCCCCAACAACCCCTCAGCGTTCCACGTTCTGATGTACCACCCAACTCCTTAATAAGTTTAATCTTCTTCCCCTCCTACTTCTCAGTCTATTATGAAGACTGTTCAATCTGTAAGCACTTAAATTTTTGTATAAACATTGGTTACTTGAGGTGTGATCCCGATTTAAAGGGCACATCTCGCAGCAGTGGTGTGGTTTGGTCTATATGCACAACTAAAAAACTTAGAGTCTTTTTAACATTATATGTGGATGTCTTGTCTTCAACAAACCCACAAAGCAAGTTATGGGGAGAAGTCAAGTTCCAATCTTGTAAAGCAATAGTAACGTCCTTGAAACACTATTCTTTTACTTGGTTTTCTCTCTAGATCAATATGTTGTGCTCGCAAGATATCCTCTCGTCATCAAAGGTTGTAGAAGTGATTGACTTGGTTGAGGTTCATGTTGGTGAAGGGAGTCTCCCCTCCAATCGTAGTTATGTTGAAATTGGAAACATCCCAATCCACAAAAAGTGAAGGCAACTAGCTTGCCTAAGCTACAATATTGGTTAGGTTTCAAGTCTATGAACACTATTGCATTAGAATCTAGCATGCCTAGGGTACCTCTTCTTCCAATAGAAGAATTAATCAAGGCAAAGCAATGCTTTCAAGCAATACCCTCCTTTCCATATGTACTCCTAGAAGAGTGGCCTTCAATAAGATCAGATGGAAAAAAGGAGAACCATTTCAACTTAACCCAACTTCCAAGTGAAGTTGAGGTTGATGAGACTGGTTTTGCCCCTGACTACCACATCTCGATTCACTTCCAGATTGGTGACCAAATATTGTCTAGGGATTGCATTCATGGGATGGTTGTGGAAAGACTAAGTGCAATGAACATCTTTACAGGGGATGTGTTGGAAGAACCGATTGCTATTATGTGCTACCACAAAAGCACCAATTGGAGTGGTAGTATCAAAATCCACCTCATGCACCCGGAAATTGATGGAAGAGGACTCTTGCAAGGGCTAAGACCTTTCATTCTAAGGCTGAATGAGGGGATTTTCCACTTGGGAAAAGTATGTAAATCATACCATTCCTTAGCCCTTGCAAACCTCCTTTCCGTCAAAATTTCAGGTGAGAACCTAGTGGAAAAGGAATGGTTTACTCTTCACCATGAAATTGAGGCCGATAGCTTTGCTAGAGGGCATGATTTTGAACTAACTGATGTTCAAAAGAAGAGGGAACATGATTTTGCTTGGGTCAAAACACCATCACCAGATCAGGCTCAGAAAGTAAAGGTTCTCAAAGTGTCATTCTTGAATGAGATATTTGAGCCAAGCTTTGCAAGCAAAAGGAAATTGGGGGAAGAGGAGATCGCAAAAAAGAATGCTTTGATTCTAATTGCAAAGAACCTTAGCAAAACAAAGAGCATGGAAATGCTTGAAGGAAGAATAAAGACGGTACTTGGCAAGGGAAATGTTGTGGGGACTTATTCAAGCTTGAGAAAGGAAAACATGTAGGTGTTTGCAATGTCCAATGCTTAAATGCGGCGGTGTATAAAAAACATGTGAAAACCAGTGTCAAAATCTTTGGAAAGTATGTTGAATTCATTGCTCATCCAAAAAGTCTAGATGGGAGTAATGCCCCTTCTCAAGAAACTCTTGTCAAACTAGGGTTTAATGATGTCAATACAGCAGTAGCGAATGCGGTAGTTGCCATGGAGAATGGCCCAAATAAAGGTCTTAACCAGGAAGACCTTAATAAAGTAGTAGAAGTTGCAGTCATCAAAGGATCAACTAGCACCATTGAGGAGATTCGAAAAGAAATGAACATCATGAAAGGAGAGATTGTACAAGAAGCACGGCTATATGTAAACACGGTACAAGCAGCAATGACGAAGACACTTAGAGAAGAAATGAAGAGCCTGAGAGCCAACCTCATTCAAACAATTATGGATGCAGAAGACAAGGCCAGCCAAAGACAGCTGAAGGCCATTGAAAGTCCCATGGACATGTCAAACTAATTATGACCAACAACGCGGCTGAAACTGTACTATTTCTAGTATATATTTATACTACAAAACAAAAAAACAAAAAAAAACCCATGTTCTTCAGGAAAAACATACAAAATAATAAAATGTATATATATATATTATTATTTTTAAAAAATTAATAATGAAATAATAGAAAAATAATTAAAATAAAATTAAAATAAAACCAAACATGAAAACAAAAATAAATACCAAAAAATTACAAAAACAAACACAAAAACAAACACAAAAAACATCAACAATTTTTTTTAATAAAATAAATAAAAACATGAAGACATTAACTAATTAAATCAAAAACAAAACTAAAAAACAAATAATAAAAAACAATCCTGAACTATAAGAAACTAGAAGCAAAAACAAAATAAACAAAATCAAAATCAAAAGGCTTCAAATAATAATAATAATAATAATAAATAAAATGAAAATAGCAACAAAATTTATCAAAACTAGCTTCTCTACTCTAAACCAACATACAAAACAAACAACTAAATTACCAAAATATATTAAAAAAAACAGACTTTTATACTCACCACCCTATACCAACAAATAAAAGCCATATACAGACACTCTAAAAAATACTCCAAAACCAATTTCTCTACCACCGAAATCACACTAAAAAAACTACTTAAAAACCTTAGACCCTTACGTGCAAACATAAAAAGCACATTAAAACCAAAATATCAACAAAGCAAAACATGCGAAATGGTCACAATAAACATAGACTACACCATACTTCTCATGCTAAATAGAGACATTGAACCAAATCCAGGACATTTACCAAACGCTCTAACAAATCACCCAACAATCCTCAAACAAACCAACACATACTACAACGAAAATACCATCAAAGTTCATCCAAATCCCACAAACAAAAACATACGCATGAATATAAATAAAAAAATCAAGAACAAACAAACTAGAAAATTCATAAAATACATGCACAAACCAATTAAACAATGCATTAAACCTCTACACTACAAAACCCTATTACTACTAAGTGGAGATATAAAAACCAATCCGGGACCCATGTCTAATGTACTAAAAAGGCATCCCACAACACACAAGAAAAACGCCAAAATATACTTTATACCAAATACCATAAAATTACACCCCTTTTAAAATCCACACATATACTACATCAACTATATAACACAACACATCCAAACATTGCCCTATATATTCAACAAAAAGACACACACCCACCAACACATATTTTATATACTCTAGTAATCACCATACACCCAAACATAGACGAATGTAACCGTCTTTTAAATCTACAAAACTCAAATATAATTACACAGACTAACACATTATTAAAAACCGTATCAAACTTACAAAATCCACCCAAAAGACATATTCATACTCCACACCCCTATACAAAATTTCTCGAAGAAAACCTAAGTATCATAAACCATGGGAACTCAATACATAAAGAATTATATGACTTCTTACATAGTCAAACCATACCGCCTTCAAATAACACAATAAAACAAAAATTTCCTTACCTTCCTAACAAACTAATTAACGAATCACTAAAATGTTTCGACCCATACCAGAATATACCCACCCACCCACCCCACCCCCTTACCTTCCTCCACAAAACCAAAATATGAGTTCAAACAATGAAAACACATACATAATTACATGGAATGCTTCATCTCTAAACACCGTTCTTCCTAGTTTACAAACCTTGGTCACATATACAGACACACCACCAGCCATCATAGTTATGTTAGAAACTAAAATATTGGCCACAAAATCTACAAATTACATACAAAATATATTCCAAGACTATAAACTTATTTTTAATAACACACATGCACTAACAAGATGCATCCAACAACGTAGACCATACACACCGGGCCACGGTGGCCTCCTTACACTAATACACAAAAAATACACTTTCCCAGGCAACATTAAAAAAATTCCTACCCCTATGCACATATCTCCCTGCCTTCAAATAATTAAAATTACTAATCAACCACTACAATCATGGTTAATCTTTCACATATATATGCCCTCCCACCCCGAAGATACCAGATTTACTATAGACATACAAAATAATATTACATCTCAAATAAATAATAACCGTAATCACACTTACATGTTATGTGGAGACTTCAATAGAGATATAGCTTTAATTGGCCGACAAAACGGAAACCATAACACCCCTCCTCAAACCATAGACTATTAATGGCGCCACTTCACAGAAAATCTAAACTTCACTTACATAAATATTGATACACAATATTCCAGACAAGGCGGATATAACTACAGTGATTGGAGCCTAATAGACGACTTTTATATAAATACAAACAATACTACACAATACACCTCTACCACAAACAAAGACACTATTCTCAACTCGGATCATTCGCCTACATAACTCCACATCCCAAATAACATACCAATTAGTTGTACCCCTATAACCACAAACAATGATACTATACGAATACTAAATCCCATCCCAAAAGATAACCTAGAAAAATTCAACACAAAGTTCTTTGAAAAAAACTCCATACAAATTGACTCTCTCATAAACATCGTGGAAATTAATAACCAACTCTCTCACACACAATGGCACGAAACATGCCATACCCTAGACATATTCATCAATAATATTTCCGATACTCTAGAACAAACTTGTAAAGCCCTACCAATACCAAAAATGACAAACCGAACATCACAACAAGGCGGTTATTTATCCCGTAAACTCTCAAAAATCTGGAAACAACACCTAGCTACATGCCATATAATACGAAAAACTATTAGAATTGTAAAAATTACCCACAATGGCGTAACCACCCCATATGTAACGAATTACTAAACCTACAACGTACCCAAATTCCTACCTCACCTCCTACAGGCCTACCCCACGATACATGGATAAAAGACATTGCGCTAATTACAAAAATGCTAATATACAAGCTCGGAAAGTAACTACAAAAT
Source organism: Bryoerythrophyllum caledonicum (assembly GCA_963971425.1). NCBI lineage: Eukaryota > Viridiplantae > Streptophyta > Bryopsida > Pottiales > Pottiaceae > Bryoerythrophyllum > Bryoerythrophyllum caledonicum. The sequence goes on along the minus strand of OZ020526.1, from coordinate 16,362,339 downwards.
ACTCTCAAGATAATATTTAAAAAGCCATCTCAAAATATAGACAATTATACGAAACCAGCCCCAAGAAAATAAATAGATTTTTTTATAAAAAATCCGAATTTCCACCACTAGATTAAATCACTGACCAATATAATAACATTCTAACTAGTCCCAAAGACATTGCAAACGAAATATTCAACCAACAGACAAAAAATAATAGATCCATGGTACCAACATGTAACTACTAACCACAACACTCAATCGAATACACATGTGCAATACGCCAATATCCATGGCACGATCTCGATGGGTTTATCTTAGACAAAAGAGGCAAACCTGAAATTCGATTACATACATACTTTAACAGAGCCATATACGACACATGCCTCCGCAACCTCGGAAATAACACAGCCCTAGGGCCAGACCAAATACCGAACTCAATACTTAAAAACATGCCCCCAAGATTTTATAAACTACTATTTCTATTCTTCTCCCACTGTCAAAAACAAAAACAAACACCAGCCTTATGGAAAACAAGTGTAACAATTTTACTATACAAAAACGGAGATCCCTCAATATTATCAAATCATAGACCAATTGCATTAGCCAACACAATATATAAACTCTACACCAGTACACTGACCTCTATATTATCCTCATATGGTGAAAACTTTAGAATCCTACACGATAGTCAAGAAGGATTTAGAGCAGAGAGAAGGACTTCTAAGCAAATACAAATTGTGATAGCGGCACTAGAAGATGCACGATTCACAAATCAAGATATATATACATATATATATATATATATATATATATATATATATATATATATATATATATTTTACATGTTGACTTCAAAAACGCCTTTGGCTCTATTGACCACGCTCGACTACTAGCGATAATGACTGATATTGGATACCCAAAAGATGCAACTGCACTAGTCGGAAATATCTATTCTCAATCATCTACGTACTACACAGGTGAGCACTTTGGAAAGACTAAGCCTATCCCTATCCCCATCCATAGAGGAACTATATAAGGAGACACCCTTAGTCCATACCTATTCATCATATTTTTAGAACCACTACTTAGATGGCTAAAGCGAGGCAATAATGGATACACTTTTGGTACATCTCAAATCACCATAAACTTTGCAGCCTACGCCGATGACCTTACTACCATAACTAACAAAATAAAATCACTACAAACACAAATTGATAAAAGCAATAGATATTGTAAATGGACTAGTATAGACGTAGGCATCCCAAATTGCGCTGCCACTGGATGTCCAAATAAATCCAAAATGAATCCAACTACATTTAAAGCCCTAATGCAAGCTTCTAACATCAACTACCGTGGTCAACCAATCCCCATACTACACCAAAATGAATCATATGTATACCTAGGCACAAATCTTGTCCCCTCTCTGAAATGGAAAATCCAAATGCACACCACAACCACAAAATTCATTAAACAATGTAAAGAATTAACAACATGCCCGGCCACTATGAAACAAAAAATTAAAATGGTTGACACCGTAATACATCCAGGTATAGCATACAGCTTCTACGTTGTACCATACTCTATGCCAGCTATCAAAAAACTTAATCAAAAGATTATAGCCATACAAAAAACCATATGTGGCATGCCAAAATGCATGTCAAACGCAATAACCCAACTCCCACACAACCTATTTGGACTCAAAGCTTTCTCCCTAAAAAATGCCTACCTCCGATATACATAGGAACATCTACAAAATGCCTTAAATGACAAAGGTAGGCTCGGAAAAATATGTAATGGACTAACTCACTATGTACTTGCCCAATATGGAGGTGCCGAAAATATACCTAGAATTAAAAAAACGGATTGTATAAGATCACCAATAACTGGCACACTTTTCTTATTAAAACACGTAGCCAAAACTCACCTTAAGAGTACACTTCCAAACTTCCTGTCTGATCAAACACCATTAGAAGTCGCATGGTGTAAAGAAGCACGGAACCATAACACACTCAACGCCCAACTCTTCCAAAAGCTTTTACAAAAACTCCTCTCAAAAAATATTTTCAAAATAAAACAAATCACTTTACCAAACGGCACACACATCATGAATAATAAGGACTTCAAAAACTTCCACTTCACCCCATCCAAACTAATCAAGAGTGCCCTATATGTTGCCAAACAACTTTTTTTCCACCCAACATGCCCCACCACATGTGCTATCCCCTGCAACATACACCTATACTCTCACATACTCCAAGACCCATTCATCACCATCAATAACAACATCCTCCCAAGAACTACCCTAACACCAATCCGCCCTCCCAACCCCTCACATCCACACCATCAATAACAACATCCTCCCAAGAACTACTCTAACACCAATCCACCCTTCCAACCCCTCACATCCACACCACCCTCGTCCCCCAACATACATCCCCAAAAATCCCACCATATACCCCATTAACAACATCATAAGCCATGAACAAATACAACATCTAGATACCAATAATATACAGAATACCTATACAAGATATTTATGCCAATGGCAACACAACAACAACACATTCAACAAATGGCTTCCTCAAAGGAACCTCTTTCCAAGACACGACCGTAATACTTCCATATATAACACCAAAAATTTAAAACAATACTATCAAAACATTAGAAATAAATTATACTCGGAAATCATTCAAGCTCACCACCCGCAAGAACAATTACAAGACTCAAGATCCGTAACTCCGCCCATAATCATTCCACTCCTATACATCTATACAACAGAATGTAACCCCGAAAACGATATTCTCACACTCTCAAACACAATTAAAATAGAAAGTAATCAAGCCCAACTACATGAAGAAAATGGCCGACATTTACACACTATTTCCACTACTACACTCCAATGGCTATGGAACCAATACAATTTAAAACTACAAACTCCTACAAACATCGAATAAAAAATCCAACCATTTGAAACATAAATAATTTGGCTATACCAAAGATATAAATATCGCATTCCAAAAAATAATCACCTCAAAAATGCACAATACACAATACCCACACCCATCATAGACTTGTTAATCTCATCCTTCAATATCAAAAAATCATACTTCTCCTCCCCTGTAACATGTTCCACCAAATTTTTAAAAATCTTTTCACCCTTTGAAAGAGATAAAATATTTGGCTCCTTGGGAAAGACCTTTGACTATAAATGGATTGGTAAGGGAATAGCTATGGAACCAATACAATATGAGACTACAAATCCCTACAAACATAGAACCAACAACCCAACCATTTGAAACCAAACTAATTTGGCTATATCAAAGATATGAATACCGCATCCAAAAAATAACCCCCTCAAAACTGCATAGTACACAATATCCACACCCATTCTAGACTCATTAATCTCAACCTTTAACATTGAACAATCATACTTCTTTTCCCCCGTCACATGTTCCACTAAACTAAAAAAATTATATTCACCCTTTGAAAGAGATAAAATATTTGGCTCCCTGGAAAAGGCCTTTGACTATAAATGGGCCGGTAATGGTATAGCTCACCCTCACAATGATGAAGAAACTCAACAAGCACTACACTGGGCCCGCCTTGCAGCCAAAAATGACCCACACCCCACATCCACACTCATTATCATGCCGGACAAAAATTGGTACCAAAACTTCAATCAACACTCAAACCCATTTACAGACTCCCATATCATTGCACTATTCGAAGCAGACGCAATCCCATACAAAGAGCCCACTATTCCACATGAGTTAAAAAAGCCCTGGAGTGAACCATCTACACTACAAATAATATGTGTCCACCACCAAAATCAAACCCTTGGCACCCTAGAACAACTTGCCGAGCTCACCACCATAGCAAATACTCTAAACATACACCGCCTACACACAAAAATGGCCCCACCGACACCTATACAAACCCCCATAAATAGAAGCAGAAAATGGTTAAAACTAAACTACATCAATAATACATTAGATTACCTTGTAATACCCTCACCCCTCCCAAACTACCAAACCCCAACCATACCAAAATTTAGCTCGGCATATAGCTACTATATTGATGGATCCTTCAAACCACCAGAACAAATTAGCCCAGGAAATTGGCGCAAAGAAAAAGCGGGCTATGGCATATATAATCCTATCAAAGAAATCAAATTAGCCAAAAGACTCCATGGACTACAAAATATCCTTATAGCAGAACTCATGGCCATACACAAAACATTACAAATCATCACAACAAAATACAACAATGAACCCGTACACATATTCACCGACTGTATCAATGCACTTTATCTATTACGCACCCAAATAACACACCCTACCCTCCACAATAGCTATCCGACCAAACTATATTAATGTCAATGGTCCAAATGCTACCAAACCGAACACAAATGACAACCCTTCACAAAGTTAGAGCCCATGCCGATATTGATGGAAACGAACAAGCAGATAAACTAGCAAAAGAGAGCTGCAAAAATCATATAAAAATGCCAAAGACTCATACAAACATGCACATGCTACCCTATACTTCTTCCAAAAATAAGATTGGCTTTCTAAAGAAGACACCCCCGATAAGGGCCCAGTTAGATTCTTGAACAAATATCTCAAGAAACAAGACCTTTACAACAACCTTGATACAATCGCAGAAAACTTCCCTAAGATAGAAAAATGGACTAGCAACAACGATATAGACGATGAACTCTCCACAAATTTTTGAAAGAATCCCATCATCTCCGACTCACAAATAACATGCCTCATCAAATTCCATACCGGCCAATATATGGGAAACGCCCGAAAACAACTCTTCTTCGGAACAGAAAGATTCCCATCTATAACATGTCCCATATGCACTTCCACGGACCCCGACACATGGCTCCATGTTCTACTTAAATACCAAAACCATCACATACACTCCTTAATTGTCAAAAGACATAACAAAGCGGTACGGGCAATTCAAAAACTAATCTCCTCCCATAACAAATCACGATGCTTTATCCTCATGAATGCCGACACCTTTAATAACAACCCACAAGAAAATACGGTTCCCCCCCTGGCTACTCCCATGTACATGTGCAACTCAACGCTGTCACTATAACGCTAGACTCAAACCAGACATACTTTGCATTTGAAGCCTACTGTACAATGACCCCGCACCCGACCGCATTAACCAAGATTATACTATTCAATTCATCAAATTCACATATTGTAATGATAGATTCTCTCCAGAAACAATGGAAAACAAAATGAATAAATACCAACCCCTCATTGACGACATCATAGCCCTAGGATGGAAAGTGGACCCCCTTATTGTAATCACAGCCGGCGCCCGTGCCACCACCTTTATCCCATCCATAAAAATCCTTGAAGATACCTTTAAAATCCCCATCGAAACAATTTCGCACACTTTCAGTATTATTAACACCATTGCCATTCAACATGCCATGTCTGTCCTCCTACACAAACAAAAAATTGAAAACAACCAAGCCCTCCGCAACCCACAAAACCTTCTATAACATTACTCTTCACTTACTTATCTTAAAAACCTCAAAAACCTTCCACATTGAAAACACACTCCCCCCAATATCCCCCCCTATTGTCCCTCTCTCCCTCTTTCCTCATCTCTCCCCCTTTTCTCCTACTGATACTTTTTGGATTTTGATGGTTACTTGTGTTCTTTGATTACTTGGTACATAGTGTCTACCCTCGAGAGGGGAAAGTAGTTCCACACTACACTAAAGATGACATTTAGTGTAATGGTACGAATAGTGCAATTATCTTAGTACACTATTTGTGAACAAGTTGGCAATTAGTGTTAGCCGCCATTGTCATTTAGAATAACCCCCAATCATCCACCTACTTTAGTACAATATTTGATGAATATTAAATAATTTATCTATATTTCATGAGTGTTTAGTTTATATATTTGTAATTAATGAATGTTTACTAAATATCTAATGAACATTAAATTCCTATTTACTAAATATTTCAATAAATTTTGTATGAATATTTAATGAATACTTTCAGATCACAATAAATATTAAAATATTATTAAAATATTATCAATGTATTATTGAAATACTATTAAAGTTTTATTGAAATAATATTAAAATAATATTAAAATATCATTAAATATATTAAAATCATATTACAATATTATTAAAATATCATTAAATATATAAAAATCATATTAAAATATAATTGAAATATTATTAAAATATTGATAAACTATCATCAAATATTATTAAAATATTATTAAAATATTATTGAGATATTATTAAAATATTGTTAAAATATTATTAAAATATTGTTAAAATATTATTAAAATATTGTTAAAATATTATTAAAATATTATTAAACTAAAAACAAATTAGTATTTATTATATATAAATAATGAATAATTGATATTTAAATAATATGTAATGTATGCTTATTTAATAATTCATTAGTATGTAAATAGTATTTAAATATGTAAATGATAAATTATGAATATTCAATGAGTATAGAATGAATATTTAATAAATATTTAATAAATGTTTCATGACTATCGATGAATATTTTGGAATATTTCATTAATACGTAATTAATATTTACTTTGTATTTCGTGAATATGTACTGAATATTTAATTAATATTTGATTCACATTCACTTAATATGTAATTAATATTCAAATGATATTGAGGTAGTATATAATATATATTTTATAAATATTTACTTACTATTTAGTTAATATTTAATTAATACTTAATTGATATTTAATGAATATTTGTGAATATTTAATGAATATAGATTGTATTTTTTTATTTGTATGAATATTTAAATATTTAAAATTATAATATCATTTTTTTGTATATTTGTTAGTTTTGTTAATATTTAATTTTTATATATATTCATTTATCATGATCCATGATTATTTAATGTTTGTTTTTTTACCAATTTCATTATTCAATATTTATTGTTTTTGTATCCAATTTTATACTTTATGAACAATTATTGTATGTTTGTTTATTTAATATTTATTTAGTTTTTATTTATTTTATATCTATGTTTTTTTTAATTTTCCAGTATTTCTTTCTTCTCTCACTTTCCTTTGAATTCCAATTTCTTATTTTTCCAAACTTATATTTGCAAATTCATTTCCTTCCAATTGCACATTCTATTTTTTTCTACTTCTGGGATTTCTTTTTTGTTCCATATCCACGTTATATTTTTTTCAATCTTTCTTTAGCAAATTTGTTTTTTTTTCAATGCACTCGTAACCTTCTTTACTTTGATGCTCGAAATGTGCATGTAATCAGTTTCTATGTTTCATACACTAAATGTCTACATGTAAAAAACCTAAGTTCCACTATTTACTAGAATTGACATTTAGTGTAGTAGTTGACATTTAGTGTATAGTTTTGTCACTACACTAATTGTCAAGTTTAGTAGTAGTGTTACAGGTTCGCATTTAGTGTCCACTACACTAAATGCCATCTTTAGTGTACTAATTCCTTGTCTGGTGGACATGGTCTTAGTGGTGGAACTAACAGAGACTTTATTCACGCTGGTCCCTTTGGGGACTGGCGTTCTTCTTCTTCTTCATCATCACATGCCAACTGTGTCTGGATCTCCAGCTCGCATCTCAATTTCCTTTGTAAATTGTGGGCAGTATTTGCTAAAAGTTCTACAAAAGCATCACACCATCCCTGCATGAGTCCATCAATGCCAGTGGTGATCATACACAAGGAATTGCTATCAAATGGAGTAAAAGTCTTATCACATGTAGTTTGAGACTTAAGGTCGAAGTACCTATTACCACCACCCACCCCTGGACCACTCGGTAGGATAGGCTTGAAACCACGTCTACAGCCAAGAAATTCCGTTGATTCTGGATGTGAAGGAAAAAATAGGCTCTGACAGATCGGTTCAAGATCATGCCTTGTATGGTGATGCGTATCTGGAGAAAGCGGCGCCGGTGCCTCCTTGATATTGAACCAATGTTATTATTGGTGGCCAAAATGAGGCTTTAAGTGGGCAGTTTACCAAATGTAGTTAGTGTATATTGAAGGCTGAGTATAGGTGATGGCGGCTCTTTAGATAGAGTAGATTTGGAAACTAAATACAGTGGTGTCTAGAGCCTTCATGGGCGGTTTAGGGACGTCCAGAATGTTGAAAAATGAATGGCATTCTGTTGCATTGCAATTGTGTGAGACCTCATGGTATCAGCTTAGCTACTGCTGCCTGTTTTGGATGTTTTGCTGTTTCGGAGCTTGCGTACACTGTGTTGATTGAGTGGTGAAGATTTGTGCACAATACGGTGAGTGAGTTGTGTCTTAGCTTCTTGAATTCAGTTGATTGATTTTAGCTGATTCTTTGAATGAAATGTGAATTCATGACATTGCTGCCGGCTACTCTCACCTCTCACAACCGCACATGACGTGTACAGAAACATTGCATGGATTTGCATTGCACAAGCTTGTTCAAGTGCCATTAACTCATATTGCACATTTTCTGGAACTTACAGAGCAGAGGAACCACCATGTCGGCGGTTGACTTGGACGTGGAAACTGGCGGATTCTTCTGCTCAGAGGATGACCTCAGTCACGAATATGATGGCCGTGAAGAATCAGAAAATAGCTCTGGCAGCAGTGAGGATGACAAGCACGGCCCCTCTCAGCAGCTAGATTACAGTGAGCTCGAACTGGCTCAGAGGCCGCGACGCCGACCGCCCAGTCCCGCACATCGTAGCTCTCGCATAGTCCAGGTGCAACTCCCGCACAATGCAGCTCCCGCACGCGCAATGCAGCTCTCGCACGCGCAACGCAGCTCTCGCCTGCGCAACGCATCTCCCGCACAGTCCAGGTGCTGCCGATTGAGCGAACCCTGTGGTCACGGGGTGGGCGTTCACGCACTGGGGGTCACGTCCACATGTTCACGAATCCTGAGGTTCCGCGCCATGGAGGTCCGTCCTTGAGGGCGCCCGTGCTCCCAACTACAGATCAACAGGTGCATCCTACAGCAGGTCCAAGGGGAGATGTCAGCCAATCACAATGGCCAAGACGAAGGCGGGCTCGCAGAACAGGGAATTGGACGGAGCAGGAGCTTCAGAAAGCAATGGCCGCAGTTGAGGACGCATTGTCCATGAAAAAGGCCGCCAAGGAGAATGGCATACCATATTCCTCACTACGGGATTGGTGTTACGGAAGGACTAGGAGCAGAGACCGTGGAGCTAAGCCGGTTCTTACGGCGGAGGAAGAAGCGCAGCTTGTGGACTACTTGATCGTAATGTGTGATGTCGGGTACAGACTCTCTCCTACTGCATTAAAAATGAAAGTTTACGAAATCACAAAGACCAGATGGACGCCCATTTGTGAGGGCATACCCGATGGCGGTTGGATGTGGTGGTTCCGCAACCGCCACCCGAAACTAACAGTTTGAGCTTCGCAAGCTTTGGAGAGTGCGAGAGCCCGTGCATTATGCCTAGAAAATGTGGCTATACTTTACGATAACCTACAGCAGCTCTATGAAGAACATCAATACCCACCTGAGCGCATTTGGAACTGTGATGAGTCCGGCGCCCAAGCAGGTATTGCTCTAAACGAATTTTCACTGAAACATTGCATGTTCTCTACCGCAGCAATATTATTCTACTTGCATGGGAGGGGTGTAGAGGCTTACATGAAGTGCATTGTGCAGGAAGAAATGGTGGAGGCATGGTTATAGCCAAAACAGGAACAAAACGGGTCCAATCGATTGTACCTAATCAGAGAGAATGGCTTAGCGTGTTAGTATGCGTAAATGTTGCCGGTAAGGCCATTCCATCATTCTACATCTTTAGAGGAAAAAGATTCAGAGAGAATTACATAGTGAATTGTGAACCAGGTTCCACCATGGCAATGCAGCCACGTGCGTGGATGACGACTTACTTGTTTTCAGCATGGATTTCCCATTTCGTGGCATCAATTAGGAAATTTGACGCCGTTTCCCCACAACAGAGACATCTCCTTGTCCTTGATGGGCACAATTCTCATGTGACTTTAGAGGTCGCCCGTGCTGCCCGCGCAGTCGGGCTTGATTTGCTGAGCCTGCCATCACACACGTCACATAAGTTACAACCACTAGAGGTTGCGGTGTTCAAACCTTTTAAGGATATTTTCAGACAATATAGAGACTACTGGATGTCAAGGTTTATAGATCAGCCCGCTTGCAAAGGTACCTTAGCGCAGTGGGTTTCTATATCTCTACCGAAAGCCTTAACACCGGAGAACATCCGTAGTGGGTTTCGCGCTACAGGCATCTATCCACTAAACAGAACCGCGGTTGATGCCGACATAGCTCCAGCAGCCGTCTATGCTCGTGGTGAACAGCGACTAGGTTCAGAGACCACGGGTGCTGGTGAAAGTGCAGGTGCCTCGCAGCAGCATACTGGAGACCACATCGACGAGCATGCATGTGACCGCAGTGAGTCGAATACAGCGCACCACAAATCACACGAGGTGCAAGCAGAGGAGCAGCAAGAGAATTCGCAGCAGCAGTCACTCGAAGGCAGCACGGGCTCACAAAACGTATCTAATGAGATGAACATAGAGGCCGAGTTCGGAGAGCAGCCGGACTCCAATATTGTGCACTTCTTCGTGGACACAGAGGAGCAGAATCCAGGCTCGGATCAGGACATTGCAGGGTTGGACGCAGACATGGAGTCTCCAGACTCAATCACGCAATTCCTTCAACTCCCAACCGTGACTGAGAGGGCGTCCACGCGCCGCCGCGATCCCGTTGTCAACTTTGCACGCTCTGTCATATTGACCTCGACTGCATATGAAGAGGCTGCAGTCAGTGTCAAGAACGCACGAGAGATAGCGGCGGTAGAGAAAGAAAGAAAAAAACCGGAACGGGAAGAAACGAGAAAGAGAAAGGCAGCAAAAAAGGAAGAGGCTAGCGCTCGCAAAGCTGACATGCGAGAAGACGTTCTTCGAGAGAGAGAAGCGCGAGCAGCACAAAGGTTGGCCGCTCAGGAGGAGGCGTCCAGGCTTTGTGAAGCGCGCGCGGTGGAGAAAGCGGCTGCAGCCGCGAGGAAGGTGGCGGAGCGTGAGGCCGCGTCGCGGTTGAAGGCGGAGCGCCCTCACCATGCCGCCATTGCCCGAGCAGCTCGCTCCTCTGATCCTCGTCGCAACAATTCTCGCGCAGCAAGGACCCCGGAGATCGGGGAGGGAAGCCAAATCAACACACAAATCGCGCCTCCATGCGACCCCCTCCATCACGCAAGATTTGGATCACGACCACCGCCATACGGAGGCTATGTGCCTCCAGTCGATGTCTCCATGCTTAGGCAACACCTCCATTCGCCCTTCTTCTTCCCGCCTGCACAGAACATGCAATTCTACTCTCAGTTTGACATCCATCCTCAATCTACGGTGCCCTCGGTGCAAATTCCACCACTCTTCCAAGCTCAACCTGGTCGACCTACATTGCCACGAGCACCAACATATGAGGAACGAGGGAGAGGCGACCGCAAAGGAGAGTGAGGAGCCGTTGAGACCCGCCATGCACCAGAGCCGGAACGGGCGCGCGGAACGTGAGCAGAGGGAAACCGCGTCTGCAGTAGAGCAGGCGTGGTCCACCGCGTGGTGGGGAGCAACATTCCGAATCCGGGGGTGCGGAAATGCGTCGCCAGCCACACAACTTTGCGGACCCACAGTAATTGTTTTCAGATCTCACGGTTAATGCTTCACAGTACACTCAAACTTGATATCAACCTTCGTTGTGTTGGCGGGTTAGAATACTAGGAGGAGGGGATATCAAGATTTTACAGTGTGGTTTTTGCATACCCTATAGGTTGATTACGGGTCCTGTAGTACTTTATTGTTTGAAAATTTGTATTAATTCATGTGTTTTACAAAAAATTACAAAAAAATTACAAACCTTCCTAAAAACTATCTTCCCACCTCCAAAAATTTACCCACTATAAATAGACCAGCTACAAATAGGCGAATTTTCTTATGTTGGTGGTTATGGGTACTTCAACCTTATCTCAATTTATTGAAGAAAATTCTTGCTAAGAAAGCAGTGTAAGGTTTTTCGTAAGGTTTGTTTCACTTGTTTCTATAATTCTCCATTGATCTTTATAATTTACTACAAAGAAGTTATATGAATCAAATAATACCCCATTTCCATAACAGATATAACAATTCAAATTGCATGAAGTGAAGAATATTAGGCAACCTAATTGTAAAATCGTCTCTTTATAATAGTGTCTTACAAATGGTCAATTTACCCTACATCGTGGTTGCTTTTGTACATAACTAATTCAACATGATTTGATGTAGAAAGGCTACTACTAGGTGTACCCATGTGTCTATTGATTAAGAGTTGCATAGTGTGTAGTTTATGTCCATGATTTGATCAAATCAGAATATATGTTTTCTAACATTTTGTGTATTATCCAAATTTAAATTTTAGTATTTGAGTAATATATGTAATTTATATTTTAGATGTTTTTCCAAAAACCATTGGAATTGTCTAAGTCTATACGTTTATTATCAACCCCAAAGGACCAAGGCATTTTAGAGGAATCGTTGCTCCTTTGATTGAAAATTAGCCAAGGTGAACTTTTTGAGCATGTAACCGTCGGATCTTCTTTTAAAACTTATATGATATGATGTGGTAATTTTGTTTGGAATTGTGACTGTATGGATTGAAAGATAATTGTAGTCAAAGTAAAAAAATATGTCTCTCAAACGAATACTTGGTCCTTTAACCCCTAAATGACCAAACGTCCCCCTGGGGTCAAATTGGATTTTTGGCATGTATCTACAATTTGAAAAAAAATCCTTTTTAATTGAAAATTTTATACAAGATAGACTCTGATAAGAGCTTCGTGGAGATATTTTTATTTTATTTTTTGGATTTGTGGTTTGAAAGTTGGTACCATTTAAGCCAAAAGTGGGGACTCCGGCCACCTCCAAATTTTTTGACAAAAGTTTCTATTGACATTGAGATTTTTCACACATATAAAGAATATTTCCTTATTTGGAAATTTTTGAATAAAATTCTTGTATTTAGTGTAAAAAGGCATTTTATTCCAAGTCAAACATTTACACACATTGTCAGGCAACGGGGGAAAAAATTCATCTTTTCTACATAAAACCTAGAGATCTTCATATTTTTCACTTTTTATTTTTCCAACAACAATATGTGGTGAAAACCTTCTTACTGACCGTTTGGATTATCATTCAAATACATACGTAGTTCACAAAAAAATAAGACGTGAAATAGCAATTTTTGAACCTCCACTCCTTGCACACTTGTTTTGAATATGCTACACCCCTTTTTTACCTCTAAAAATTGGTGTGTTGGGAAATAACATCATGCTTAAGACAATGGTAAAAGATTTAGACCTTGTAAAATGCAAAAACTTGATACAAAGTGAAGTCAAAGTCTGCTGATCTACTCAATGCAGGGAAGAAAATGAACCATTGTTTTGACTTTATACACTAAAATCTATCAATCCGTGCGTGGATTGCAACCAAAATTATATGGCATGTTTGTATAGAAGTCTATTTCAAGATCTTACAGTTGAAAATCCGAAATTCACTTTAAAATGTGATTTTCGTGTCTCTTTTTGACAGTGGCAGTTTTGGACTGGTTTTAGAGCAAAAGTGGTCGTGGTCCTTTAGGGGTTAAGGATTAACACATCCTCCAATATAATAGGCGATAGTGTGTCCGTCCGCCGCTCCCGATCACGTGACCTTTGGAATGGCCATTTGAATCAAATGTGCCTTTTGAATTGAATGTGAACTTTGAAAGAATCCTTTTATAGTGCCCTTTGGAGATTCTTTTATAGTGCCGTTTTATTCAAATTTGGCTTATTGAGTTTTAAAATTGTATTATGTATCAAAAATAGAATTATAAAACCATAATTTCCAACATATTGAAACTATACAATTTACTACCTCGGGTACATAAAATAAATGATAGTTATCTAAAGAAAATAACACGTATATGAAGTGAATAATGGTTATTTAAAGTGAATAGTAGGTATATATAGTACATAATGCATATATAATGGGTAAATTTTATTTTTGCATTTACATATGTTTATTTAACTTGGAATTGTCCCGGTCATTTGATGACAACGGAGAATGTATTTGATTCGATTTAGATTCGATTTGAGCTTATTGGTTTTAAAATACAAAACATACAAACGTAAATTTAACACACCACCCTCTGCTCTCCCTGTCGGGACGACGGGAACCAACCCTAGTTTGTCTATAACTATGTAGCGTTGTGCCATTTCCTTTTGTTAAGCTACTTCTTTGAGGTCTATATATTTTTTGGAACTTCTAATTGAGTCCTTGAAAGGTTCACCATATTGCTTCGGTCTTGCTCTATGTACCTAGTATGAACTTGTGTATGCTTTGTATACAAAGTATTTGTGAAAATGGCACATTGTGTATGAAAATGTCCTAAATGGTGTTTTCACAAATAAATTTAATGCCGACTTAAAAAGTGCAACCATCGTGCACAATGGTGGCAAAAGAAAGAGTGCCTAGTACTATTAGCAAGACAAATATTTACATAAGTCACTTGAATTGGAGACATCAACAAGGCTTGCACAATAATACCATAATTATGAAAATGCCACAATGCATATGTAATGTTTTCACAATTACTATATTTGTGGTTTATTTCTATGATTTTTATTTCCTCTTCTTTTGTTCCTTCTCTTGTTGATATGTTTGCTACTTTATAATCTAAAATGCCATTATGTGGTCTAACTTTGTGTATGTATAGCAAGGATTTTCTTTCAAGGAGTACTTTGACATATTTGTGTAGTTTTTGTTTGTCATTTGTGATTACTTTATAATGTTGAATATCGTATTTGAAAATTAATAAGGTGTAGTGAATCAAGGCTATGTATATATATATCAAAAATAATTTTTAAGGACATATATATATATTTGGGCCTTGAGGCCAATGTCCTTAAAAATTATTTTTGATGTTTCAAAAATTTTATTGTGCGATTTGCTCTAGTATGTCTTGTAAGCATGGTAGTTTTGTGTTTTGACACTTTTTATTTGAGTTAAATAAATGGGCACGGTGGTATTTGTATGTTTGAAGCATTAGCTTATTGAATGCTTATGTTATCTGTGGATTGTAGAGGTATATTTCCTTGTCCAGTGGGCATTGACTTAGTAAGTGGAACGAACAGACACTTCATTCACGCCGGCTTCCTTCGGAGGCGGGCGTTATTCTTCTTCTTCTTCTTGTAGAGGTATATTATTTCTATGTAGAGGCAAATAATGAATTGGGTTATCAGCGAGTCTAGTTGTAGGTATGCTAACCAACTATGTCCTGTGGATATAGACTTAGTGGTGAAACAAACAAACACTCTGTTCACGCCATACCAAGACCAGAGATTTTTGTTTTAATCCTAATGTATATGTGTATCTTGGAAAACTATGTTGTGTGCCTTTGACTTCACTTGGTGTTGAATGTTTGTATAACAAAAGTTTCAAATTATATACCTATTGTGATGTACATGGTGTTAGGTCCTTGTACACTCAATTTAAGAGGTAGAGGAGAAGTGAAGCATTTAAAAGAAAAAATTAAGCAATGAAGAGTGGTTCAAAAATTGACAATATGCATTTTTTCTTTTTTATCAATCCATTTTTTATGTGTTTTGAAAATCTAGATAGCTAGATCTATGGTTCATGCTTCTTGTAGTTGAAAAAAAAAATGAGATAAAAAATTAAGTTCTCTCATTTTTATAAGCAAGTTATCTTTATTTTTGCACCTTGCCTCAAAGGGTGAGAAAACTTTGAATTCTCTTAAAGTGAAATTTTTACACTATAAAAGGTTCTTTATCTATTTTGGAAATATTAAAGAAAATGATGTTGTAATTTAAATGTTGTAATTTACTTGTAATTTAAATATCACTTTTAATAAAAGGTTGTAGCACAGGTTTTTCAAGCTATCCAAATTTTCAATCTTTTCTCAATAGGTCCGATGAAAAAAAAAAATTATATTACCAAGTAGTTCTTATCTTCTAGCTTCTTAGTACAAAAATTCAAAATCTGAAATTAAAATTTCCAATCATGGAAATTTGCCCAAGATTTGCAAAAGTCCAACTTAACACTTTTGGTCTTTAAGGCTTAAGCCTTTAACCCTTAAACGACATTTTGGTGCCTGGCCGGGCAGCCCGGGGTATCTGGGATGGAATCTACAGGTCGGGCAGTGGAATGCGAAGACGGGCTGTCTGGGCCGGTCTGCGGTTTAGAACTGTGTGTTTCGAGTGCGTGGTTTCGCTTCTGTTCACCTGCCAGCCCGGGAGTTGAACCCGGCACACCACCCAGTCGTGGACTGGCACCCCCCGCCCCCCACCCCCCGGCCTTGCCCTCCCTCAGTACACAACAATGCACTACGTCAATACACAGGAATTCACAGGAATTCACAGGAATTCAACTCCTCGTTGGACGTTTGATTGGCCTCCCTCCACGAGACCTCGGTAGGTCCTGTACCTCAATATTTTGGTGCTCAGGCAGATTACTGTGGTGCTTCACATAACACTTGCCAAGGCACATTGCTTCTTGGCATGTTGGGCAATAAAACTGTTGCACTTTTCTACACACTACGCAAGCCCTACGCTTTCTAGTTCCATGTCCGGACCATGCCATACTATAATGCAAAGCACCTAGATTGCGTACCTTAGCCTTTTGCAAACATGTGCGCTTCACCTTTGACACTTTTGTTAGAGCATAGGCAACACTGAGATTGAAATCGAGGTGTGATAGTGGTTTTATACCTCGTTCGTTCATTGCAGTAACATAGAGAGTGTAAGAATTGAGAAATGTTTGATCAACCACGTGCCAAAGGATTTTATGCCACCACTTGTGGTCTCTCCTTTGCACTGAGTAATAGCTGCGGAGTTGATCTTGCACATCAACTCCGCGCATATGTTTCTGGTAATGTACGAGAACAAGAGACGAAGGAATTTCAATTCTACTAGTCTCATGCCATCGGTCAACAAACAATGACTTAGAGCAATCAGTAGGGCTACATGCAGTGGAGAGCAAAGAGACAGGTTTATTGTCATACCAGGTCATCGCACACATCCGATTCGAAGCGTGCACACGATACCACAGTTGGCCTCTTTCCCCACCTGCTGCTGCCATCGTCAAAGCGTCGGGCCAGCCCTTACGGTTTGTGCGTATTGTTCCCGTTGCAAAGATGTTATTCTTCATCAACTCCCAAAATAATGAAGGACTGGTAAAGAAGTTATCACAAGTCACAATGTGACCCTTACCTTCGTAACCTTCCAACAACGACAACACCGTTCTTGTGCCTACATTCCCTCATTTATCCTGGGTGTCACTCGCACCACAATAAATCTGAATCTTCTGCACATACTTAGAGATGCTGTTAACAAGACAAAATTTTTTAATTCCATATTGAGTGGGTTTCGCTTTCATATACTGACGTATAGGTGAGTATTTTCCAGTATACTTTATCATCATCTCATCTACACACAAGTTCTGTTCAGCATTCCAAAAGTGGGCACATAAGTCATTCAATGCATTCACCAGCCATGCCGTCTTTGCTATTTTACTGAATTCTGGATGAGCTCTATCGGTTACTACCTCTTTGTTGTCAACAAGATGTATGCAGCGAATTATGCTTTCAAAACGTGTTCGTGACATTGCATCTGAGATTGCACAGGTTCGAAATAACTTAGAGTCCCTCGACCAATGCAATCGCTGATGCGGTATTCGTTTCAAAGACATCAGCATCAAAACACCAAAAAAAATCAACAGTTCCGGGACAACAAGAGGTGACCATTTCGGGCCGCCTTTCGTTCCTCCTTCACCGTCACAGGAAGCAGCATACAAGTTGGTCATCCTAATTATCTGAACCAGAATACTCGACGGCCAAAACAACATGAAGAAATGGATAGGGTCGGTGCAATGAGGCAAATCCTCCCTCTGACCTGACTGCTCACCTGTCCAGCTCACACGAGGAAGTTGAGTCGCTGGAGAATTCCACATCTCTGGAGCAAATCTTCTCTCCGGAGGAAGCTCACTGAAGTCCTCGAAAGACATATCGCAGTCCAGGCCGAGCTCACGAGTTGCCGTTTCGGGAGTGATGAACCACTTCTTGCTGTTCGGAGTGAGTTCCAAGCTCTCCAGCTTGTCACCGCTGCATGCCTGCGAAGCGGACAGCCCCGGTAAATAGTCCGAGTCTTCTTCACTGGCAGTTTGGTCGCTGCAAGGAGGTGCCGGCAATTCTTGACCCCACAGTTGCAAGTCGTTTATCGTCCTCGTGTCTCCCGCGTCAACAAACTCGACAACCGCCTCTAGCACATCAAAGCAACCCCACGGCCCATACAACAAAATCGACAGCATGTCGATAGCTTCGTGGGGGTCATAGAATTCCGCAACAACAGTGCCCCATAAGGATTCCAAACACATCGCAGCACTTGACGCATCAATGATCAAAGTTGAAAACTCAACACGGGGTACAATGCACACTCTCCCACGCAATCCCAAGTCATACAAAGGTACGTGCAATCTTTTCCTTTCATCAGATCTCAACGTTATATTTCTCGAGTTGAGATTTCCAGAATTCCAAATCCTCTCTAACTGGGCTTCTCCATAACCTGACAATTCACAAACATCTGAGCAGTTGAGTGCACCTAACAATTCATCTACCTCGGTACGTGACGAAATTTCAGGTGCCTGTACATGTTCAATGAAATGTTCGTGAGATTGGTCTGGAATTGAGATCTCTTGCACAATTAAGATATTGCTACAATTTTCAGATGCATTAGTCTCACCTGAGCCGGAGGCAACGGTCAATGACTTGCGCTTTCGCCCTCGACCCTGCACCTCCTGACTGTCACGCACCGCACCCTTGGGAGGCCGGCCCCTCTTCCGCGCCCGCACGGAATTGTTGTGAACTCCTGCACGCAGGCTCTGGTTGACAGTATTCGCCAAGCCCTGCCCAATATTTACCGTCTGTCTGACTTCCTGCACCTGCTGAGATTCGGAGAAGGAAATGACTTGCTCCACCAAAATGGTCTGTGCATGCCGAGGTGGACTACCAGCACCCTTGTTCGTGACATTCGCACTGCGCAAAGGTCGGAAGGGCCGAAATTCATGAACTCCGCTGAAATCAGAATCGTCCCATGTATCGACATCCATACCCGAACGACACCCGCCGGAAGAGGAAGATAAGCGTACAGGTTGCGAAGGAAGGAATTCGGGACAGGTACCTGGGCTGTTGCTGGAGAAGAGGGTTGAGGCTGCGGCGCTCAATCCTTGGCTCCTCGTCTGGCCACCAACAAAAGCGTAGTCCCTGATTGATAGCAAAAGAGAACCCGAAAGCCTCACCTTCCACACGCCGCTCTGTCCAAGCCAGCAGATGCGCAACTTGACGTCGGAAGAGGAACCGGAAATTCTTTGCAGCAGGCTGCGAAGGCCACTACACTCCCTTCGGCAACGGCAACGACAGCAGGTGAGCTTCGTCAAGGCACCGAAACACCTCTGCAACCATGAGATCTCCTTGCCCCTGGTCTACTCGCAACCACTCTTCCAAGTCGCGCTTGAACTCATCTCTGTGCTCCTCTTTTGCTCTCTGCACCTGCATGGTCGTCATATCGTCCACAAACCTAGGTTTTCGAAGAATACTCGTTGCCAACGTCCCTCTTCCAACGTCCGTTTCTCCACACCAACGACTCCACTTCCACTCAGGCAGACTGGAAGCCCGTGCACGGAAAGGCTCAAACGTCCATAAAAAAAACCCAAACCTTGAGATTTAGGTGAACAACCTGACAAAGAAACGGAGCTTCTAATGGTGCTCTGAAGCGCACAGAACAAGGCCTCTCCAACGGGCAACCAAACGGGCAAACACAAAAAACAAGACCCCTCCTCGCCGAAACACCTAAACCGAACTCGCAGATTGTGCGCGGCGATACCTAAACTGACAGCAATCTCATTGGAAACCCCGAACCATCCTGTGCCGAACGCTACCACTCTCGTCAACAACGGTTGACTATTCTTCCCGCGCGAAGGAAAATACTTGTAAAACCCAGCCCCTGGGGCGGGGGTTGACGTTTAAGGGTTAAGGACGAGTAACCATTTTTGGTTAGATTTGGCACAAGAATCTCAATAGCAAACTCTACACGCTACCTCCATGAAAGACTTAAACTATGATAAAGAAGTAGAGGAAGATGGGCATCTATTGAGACCGGCGCCACCAAAATTGGTGCAAGCATCCGCGCGCTATAGCGTATCCTTGAAGTGGAGTCGCGATAAAAATGTACCTTGTGCGTAGATGTTGTTCTACATGATCTAGAATACTTGTAGATTCTTATAGGCTGAAAGAGCTCATCAGCCTTAATCCCTATAGGACCAAGTGTCAAAAAATGGGCTTTTTGAAAGTTCGGTCAGGTTCTTGTGGTGTCAATTTCCAACACTCCACTTTGAAATTTTTATTGTAGAAGGACATTACAAAGACCTCACTGGGAGAACAATTCTTCTTTAAATCCGACATATAATGAAAAAGTTATAGGGTTTTGAATTTCAAATGGGGAGAGCGGGCACTTCAGGCACCTCCAAAAACGTTTGCTAGGACAGTCTATTGAATGTGAGATTTTCAATACTAGCAAGTAATATTTTTCCCCTCCATATTGTCAAAAAAAACTTTTTTTTTTAGTGAAAAAAGCATATTAACCCAAGTCAAAAAATTTCATACATTGTCGGGCAAGGTACCAATAAAAACTTCTTCTTTTCCACATAAAACTAGGAGATCCTCATATTTTTTACCTTTTTTTCCCACAACAATATTTAGTGTAAATCTTCTTATTGACCATTTGGATTATCAATCTAAAACATATTAATTTCACAAAAAATTAAAACTCAAATTGGCAATTTTGAACCTCCACTCCTTGCACAATTGTTTTAAATATGCTACACCCTTCTTCTACCTCTAAAATTTGGTGTATAAAGAACAAGCATCATGCTTAACACAATGGTAATGAATTTAGACCCTGTGTAGTGCAAAAAATTGATACCAAAGTGAAGTCAAAGTATGTTGAACCACTTGTTTGACTTTAATACTATAATCTTTCAATCCGTGTGGTCAAAATTTATGAAGTTTTGTGAGTATGTTACTGAATAGGTCGTATTTGAGATCCTCTGGTCAAAACTAGAAATCATAGTTTTTGTTTCCTTCTTTATTTATTGCACTAGAATCCAACTATTTTGAAGTGTTTTTGGTGTGAAACTATCACGGTACCTTAGGGCCGCTTCGCACTTGGTGGCCAAGTCGAGTGGCCGTCGATTTCCACCAATGAGATTGCTAGAATGGCCAAAGTCCGGACTTTGGGCCTTCACACTTGTGCCCAAACTCCAAAGGTCGTTGTCCTACATGGCAACACTTTTGGGATGTTTTGTGCCAAAGCGACGGCCTCTTGAGCAAAACTTGGGTTGTCCATTATAGCGGACCCAAACTACTCCGTCGAATATTTTAATAAAATAATAAAAATTTAACAAGACCTAGAACATTAGATGAAAGAGGCCGAATGTTTTGGCTGATTTTTTTTTGCTAATTATTTCGGCTAATTTTTTTTGGCTAATTTTTTTCGGCTGATTTCTGCTAGCTAATTTTTTGGGGCTGATTTTTTTTAGCGTAATGATACGGGGTTAGGACTATGGACTTGGCCTTCGGGGCTTCACACCACGACCAACCAAACCTTCAATCTATGTTATTTAATGTATTATTTTGGCAAAAAAGTTTGGCCTCTCGCCATAGTTTGGCCACTCATTTTGACGGAGGTATAGTGTGATGCGGCCCTTAGTTGCTAAAGGGTTAAGGTTGGAACTTGGAAGTACCATAGTAAGCACATATGTATTGTTAATACATCTTGCCTAACTTTCTCCCTCCACGAACAAGCAAAATATCATTTTTTATATCACAGATCTGAGAAAGATCTCACACTGTTCATCTGGCATATTGAAAGCAGTGCAAGGATGGAATTGGGTAATGCAAGGGTGGGGCCTCAAAACGTATGAGCCACAGGCATGCTCCAAAGTTAGTCAACAACATTGTAGTATCACCAACAACAAGAGTGTCGCACATAGTACAAGCTCCAAGTGGTACATTTAATTGGCACAACTTTAACTTTTGTTTTCCAACGGTAGTACAGTTTTTTTTTCCCTTGCACCAAGGAAAAACTTCTAGTTCCTCTAAGTTTAGCTGATCCCTTATTCTTCATGTGTCAATGATTGCGAGAAATGATGGTGCTGGAATACATATTCCAAAATGATCACCGTGCATGTGACTGACAACAATTCCTCCAAATCCCAGTTTTGGAGTAAGAATCAAAATAATCCCATAAAACTGCAGGTTGCTGCAATAGACCATAAAAGTATTTGAAGAGTAAGTCCAACATCTCCCACACTACAGGAAGTGTACTCTTGAACAAAGATATACTCTTGAACCAGTTACTTGTATGGTACACTAAACACTGAATATAGTGTAGAGGGATTATTGATGTAGATCACTAATTTCCATCAAAGCATGTGCATGCCAAGTTCTGATTGGGTATTTGTTCTCAAGCAAGTGTGTGTCAGTCAACAATTGCATGTAAATTTTCAATTAGTGTAGGAAATTTCAAATAGTCTAATCTACACTATAATCAGGGAATGGTGTAGTTGTATTCATTGGCCAGACTTTTTTGATGGCTATATTTATTGATATACTAGGTGTATTTGTTAATTTATCTGAAACCATTTCAATACCATCGGCACTTCTGTGAGAGAAAAATTAGATCTGAATTTGTACAGCAATTCAGACATTTTCTGAAGTTTTGATATTTTGATATATTTCTTTATCGTTTTTTGTTTTAATATCGTTATTAACTTATATTATTATTGATATATATCATTATTTATTCGTTTTTTAAGTTATTTATTTCTCTATCGTTATTTATTTATGTTGTTAAGTTACTTCTCTCTAAACTTCTGAGTTTCACTTAATATCTTCTATCGTAGATGTAGCATGTCATGTTGAATCTATTACACAAGTAGAGAGAAAATATGAATATATAGGTCAAAGCGGGTTAGCACAAAATTAGGTGATGTGGAAACCGCCAACAGGAAAAAAGAGGCTTTCTCAAGTAGATGAAGCAGGACATGTTGGAATTATATTTCAAAATTATCACACGGGTAGAGGAAGGAAAACAAATAAAAATAAAAATTGATCTTAGCACAAACTGTGATGCGGAGTCCACAAGTTTCCAAACACAGCCTTTCAAGGTGGCAATTTTGTCGAGAAGATATATGAAGTGGGCGGCCGAGATGCACCAGTGCATGATGCTGAAAGCAAAAGGTGCCAAACCAATACAAACACATGATGATACTTCACATTACTACTGGCAAGGCCGATAGTATCCCCACTGCAGCCGCCCACCCGCCTTGATCCTCGCCACGTGTGGCGATCTCCCCCAAACAGTCGCCTATATCAAGTTCCCTCACATTACCACCTTCTCACATCAATATTCCTGCTGAGCCTGCATGCATTGTTTCCTCTTGTATCCGTCTCGTGCAGGCCAGCTGACAAATATTGAAGCTCTGACCACGCATGTGAAGCTCATCTGTTAAGACTTGCAAAGCATTTTTCCATGGCTAGCCGGATTCGAGAGGTATGTTACAACATTGGATCTCATTGCCTCGCTCTTTGTTGTTGCTATCTTGGCATGTCATAGCTATGAACTCAGAACTCCAACATTTGATCAGATGGAGGCATAATTTCTTGTAGTGTTGGCGGTTTTAATTTCCTGCAGTTTCAGGAGTACTAGTCTCCTAAATTTTCTGAAACTACTGGTAACTGTGCCATGTATAGCAATGAACATTTCCATTCAAATATTTGCAGGTTATTGGTATTTGCATTAGGCAGTACTTCCTATTAGATGCATGAACTCTTAGTGCAATTGAGAAAATAGGCTCTCATAATGTGAATATGTTAGAATTATAGCATTTTTGGTCGAAGAGATAGGATCTTAATTATTTTGCAATGTGACGGATTAAGAAGGTTTTGATTCAGGAGGACATGATTTCAATCAACATATATCAGATCTGTTGTGTGCGAGATCACATAATTGCTTTATTGATGCATTATTTGTTGCAGATGTTTTCCAGCAGCAAAGAGGACCCCATGTACCACGTCAACTATGCACAACAAGGGGGCATGATGAACAACCTCCGGTTCAAGCAGCAGCTCCATCACGGAGGCCCACTCCCCGTGATTGAGCTCCGCGTGCCAATGTGCTGCGAGAAGTGCAAGGAGAAGGTGCGCGAGGAGCTTGAGGTTGTGGAGGGCGTGCGCGACGTCCTGTGCGACCAGTTCAACCAGCGTGTGACCGTCACTGGCTACGCCGACCCGCTCCGCGTGCTCAAGCGTGTGAAGAAGGTGAAGAAGAAGAGTGAGTTCTTTACACAAGGGAGCTACATTCACGACCGATCCGTTGTGCCCGTGGCCACACCCGCACCCGTGCGATATGTGGCACAACCCCTCGTCCGGACCAACTCCTTTGGCCGGAGCGGCCTCACACGGCAACCATCATACGGGAAAGTGACACATCATGGCTACAATCATGCCGGGTTTGAGGCCCGAGATGTGCACCGGGATTACTATGGGGTGCGACGCATGCCCAGTTTCAAGAAGCACCGGTACCATGACGCGGAGTATGTGAGCATGGGTGACCAGTTCACTCCTCAGTACGGAGAAACGCGGTACATGAATCAGCAACGGCCTCATGTATTGCAGTCCCAAGTCTCGTTCTCCAAGCTTCCCGTCATCAACCCGTACTATGTGAAGCCTATGTATCACGAGTACTAATTACGAGAGGTTTATTGTACTTGGTTATCAATATATAGGTTGCAAAATCCTTGCTCAGTGGTGTAAATTCTTAAGTTGCGATGAATATTTGAGGCCTCCTGTCCATAGTAACCAATTTGTAGATATGTAAACTTAGGTCTAGAAGTAGGCTAAATTATATAAGAGAGTTTGCAATGGTTGTGCTTCTATGTAATGGTGCCAAATAAAATTTCCCAACCACAGAGTTGAGCATTAGAGTTTGTCCTTTTTTTTTAGCTTTAGTAACAAGGTGAATGTAGAAGCAAAGTGGTGGATTTAATCTGCTACCATGTTTTCAACTACTAAGAGGTTATACTTCTACCATCTTTTGTTTGATTGTTTCTACATACTTTTGGTTGCATTTCATGACTGTTTTCTATGCTGATTTCTGAACCATGATTAATTTGTAATTTGAGGAAAACAACCCA
Source organism: Bryoerythrophyllum caledonicum (assembly GCA_963971425.1). Classification (NCBI taxonomy): domain Eukaryota; kingdom Viridiplantae; phylum Streptophyta; class Bryopsida; order Pottiales; family Pottiaceae; genus Bryoerythrophyllum; species Bryoerythrophyllum caledonicum. The sequence continues at coordinate 16,337,018 of OZ020526.1, read as the reverse complement.
ATTTCTAGCACTATAAATGATGTGCTTATGGGAAGGTGATGTAAAGGATACATCACATTTCTAAGTGCAAGTGACATCATGTGATGAGAATAATACATGTGTTTTGGATAATATGAATTCTACCTTTCAACTCAAAGATTTAATTTTTTTTATACCTTAGTGTTTGTAAATAGACTATACAGTGTAAACTCAAAGAGGGCATGTTAGACATGTAGAAGAAAAAAAAATCATGAAGGAGTGATAGGATAATTGGCATTGTGAAAACAGTCAGTATAATAATGAATATGACCTTTATAAGAAAATGCCAATATAATTGTGAATAACTTCACGGAAACCTGATTCCACCATATTCTTGTCATAGTCATCATCTCCAATGTCCTCACAGAAAAATAATGACTTCCACAATTGTACATGAGATCAAAGCATTTTACAAAATAAATTACGTCCACAAACATACAATTCTTGCCTTACCTTTAAGTATTAGCTTCAAATCATGATCCGATGTTTGAAAAGTGTGCATACAACAAATCTAATCTTCAGAGTTCACAATCTAGTAACTTCCTCACAGATTTCATGCAGATACATCCAAAGATCAAAAAGTGGTTGCGCCGTTACAAAGGATTAAGCTAAACCATCATCTCCCATTCCGTACCGTGATATCATCCAAGAATTTCCGCATGGCCGGTTCAAATTTTGATACAAACTTACAAAGACAGACTACTTGGTTTATACATGCGATGGTAGTACAATTTGATACTACACGTCTACTTTAACCACTTTCGGCCACAATGCATGTAAAGGTTACTCAAATTAGAAAAATTAAATCTATTCTAGACCACAAGCATGCCATGCATGGCCCATACAATAAAGATATATTTGTATGTTCATGCCATGCTCTCTAACCCACTCTCTCACTCTCTTTTCTGTAAAGTTGGATGACCTATAACCACCAACTTAAGCTCGCTGACCTATTTATAGCATTTGTATACGTGGTAAGACATTTTTTGGGAATTCAAAATAGGATTTCATGAATATTGCAATTGTCGTGACCATTTATTTCTTCATATTGAAATTGCTACAAATTTTCAAAGTGGATAGTAAGCCGTGACCCATTCCTCGACATACACAACTCTCTATTTCCACACTAAGTTGTACTAAAAACCACTTCTGCATTGACTAAAAACCGGCAGCTTTGAACCAATCATGAACTGACACCCAATCATATATGACTTCCTAAAATTTCGGAAATGGGGTGGATCTGTGGTGGTTTTGGTACACTTTTGCTTATCCGTTATGGGGTTCGTGGTGGTTATGGGTCATCCAACCTTAGTCGCATTTACGCCACATACTTCAATTCCACATGGCTTTTGATTTATTTATTTTATACTTTTTGAATTTCACTAGCTTTTTTCAAGACAACCATCCTAATTAATTCATGTACTATTGAAACAAAATGGAGAAGAAAGACGAGGGTGTATTAGAAACAATAAACTATGGAGATCATGAAGTAACATTTCTCATTTTGCTTCAGTCCTTGTAATTGTACTCAACTATGGTTAAATGGTGACTCAAAGCAAAAATTAAAATTAAACATAAAGTCTTCCAAAAAAACAAAAAAAACTTCTATCATATCCTTGATGTACTTAGAAGAAAAACCCTTGTCTTTAGAGGAGGCCGGCGTGAAGAAAGTGTCTATTTATTCCACCACCCTTGATTTACTATCATTAAAACAATTGATGTTTATTGAGTTGTTGAATGCTTTGAGATATGTTGGAGTAGACTAATATATTTCTGTTGTGTCTAGCTAAAATCATATTATTGTCTAAAAATAATTAAGGAAAAACAAATTCTAAGAGTCCTTTGCTAATTGTAAGGATCGGGTTCCAACATGGATCATCTCAAATTAGTGATTGTATTAGAAGGAACTAGGTTCATATTTGTAGGAGAGGAACATAATGAGAGTGATTCTTTATATGAAGAAGAAGAACGCCGGTCTCCGAAGGAGGCCTGCTTGAATAAAGTGTCTCTTTATTCCACTACTAAGACCGTGCCCACTGGGCAGGGAATTAGTGAGCTAGAACTACTTCCCCCTTTCGAGGGTAGACACTATGTATCCAATGGCCAAAAGACCACAAAACCAGCCGATCAAAGAGTAACAGAGGGGAGGGGGGGAGGAGAGAGAGAGAGGAGAGAAAAATAGGGAGGGGGGGAAAAAAGGGGAGAGGGTGTGTTTCGCATGTTGGGGGTTAAAAATACAGTAAAGTGGTAATAATTATGGAGGGTCTTGTACATCGGGAAGGGCTTGGTTGTTTTCAATTTTGCGTTCATGTAGAAGGATGGACATAGCATGTTGTATGGCAATGATGTTAATATTTTTGAAAGTGTTTGTAACTGTATCAATAGGAATTTTGAAGGTGTCTTCTAGGATTTTTATAGATGGAATAAAGGTGGTGGCACGAGCCACTGTGATTACGATGAGGGGGTCCACGTTCCATCCGAGGGCGGTGATATCATCAATAAGGGGTTGGTATTTATTGATTTTGTTTTCGATTGTTTCCGGGGAGAATCTATCATTACAATATGTGAATTTGATGAATTGAATGGTGTAGTCTTGATTTATGTGGTCGGGTGGGGGGTCGTTGTATGGAAGGCCTCTAACGCAGAGTAAATCCGGTTTTAGTCGAGCATTGCAGTGGCACCTTTGAGTTTCGCATGTACATGGGAGAAGCCATGGTGGAACCGTATTTTCTTGTGGGTTGTTATTAAAGGTGCCGGCATTCATGAGGATAAAACATCTTGATTTGTTATGGGAGGTGATTAATTTGCATAGTTCCCATACGGCTTTGTTATGTCTTTTGACAATTAGGGCGTGTATGTGGTGGTTATGACATTTAAGAAGAACATGTAGCCATGTGTCGGGTTCCGTGGAAGTGCATATTGGGCATGTTATGGATGGGAATCTTTCTATTTCAAAGAAGAGTTGTTTTTGGGCATTTCCCATGTATTGTCTGGTACGGAATTTGATAAGGCATGTGATTTGTGAGTCGGTGATGATGGGATTTTTCCAAAAATTTGTCGAGAGTTCATTGTCTATGTTGATGTTTCTAGTCCATTTCTCAATATTAGGGAAGTTGTCTGAAATTGTGTCAAGGTTGTTATATAGGTCTTGTTTTTTGAGGTATTTGTTCAAGAATCTGACCAGGCCTTTATCGGGGGTGTCTTCTTTGGAGGGCCAGTCTTCTTTTTGGAAGAAGTATGGGGTGACGTGGGCGTATTCATGTGGGTCTTTGGCGTTAATGTGTGATTTTTCACGGCCCTCTTTTGCAAGTTTATCCGCTTGTTCATTACCATCAATATTGGCATGGGCTCGAACTTCATGGAGGGTTGTGATTTGTCTTCGTTTTAGTATCATTTGGACCATTGATTCTAGTATGATTTGGTCGGGTGGTTGTTGTGGAGGGTAGGGTGTGTTATTTGGGTGTTTAATAAATATAGTGCATTGACGCAGTCTGTAAATATGTGCGCTGGTTCATTGTTGTATTTAGTTGTGATGATTTCCAATGTTTTGTAGATGGCCATGAGTTCTACTTTGAGGATATTTTGTAGTCCATGTAGTCTTTTGGCTAATTTGATTACTTTTGTAGGGTTGTATATTCCATAGCCGGCTTTTTCTCTGCGCCAGTTACCCGGGCTAATTTCTTCTGGTGGTTTATAGGAGCCATCTGTATAGTAGCTATATACAGGGTTAAATTTAGGTGAAGTGGTATTATAGTAGTCCGGGAGGGGTGGGGGTGTTAAGGTGTAATCAAGTGTGTTGTCGCTGTAATTTAGTTTTGACCATTTTTTGTTTCTATTGACGGGTGTTTGTATAGGTGTCGGTGGGGCCACCTTTGTGTATAGCCGGTGTATGTTTAGAGTTTTTGCTATGGAGGTATTTTTGGGTGCCAAGGGTTTGGTTTTGGTGGTGGACGCATATTATTTGTAGTGTAGATGGTTCTATTCGAGGCTTTTTTAGTTGAGGTGGAATAGTGGATTCTTCATATGGTATTGAATCTGCTTCAAATTAGGCAATGATATGAGAGTCAGGGAATGTGCTTATTTGTTGTTTGAAGTTTTGGTACCAGTTTTTATCTGGGGAGATGATGAGTATAGATGTGTGGTTTGGATCATTTTTGGCAGCAAGGCGTGCCCAATGTAGTGTTTGTTGTGTTTCATCTTCGTTGTGGGGGTGTGCTATTTCGTTACCTATCCATTTGTGGTCAAAGGCTTTCCCCAAGGATCCGAATATTTTGTCTCTTTCAAATGGAGAGTAAATTTTTTTTAGTTTGGTGGAGCATGTGACAGGGGAGGAGAAGTATGGTTGTTCTATGTTAATGGATGTTATCAATGAGTCTAGGATGGGGGTGGGTATTGTGTATTGTGCATTTTTGAGGGGGTTGTTTTTTGGGATACGATATTTGTATCTTTGGAATAACCAGATTAATTCGGTTTCAAATGATTGGGTTATTGGTTCTATGTTCATCAATGTCTGTAGTTTTATATTGTATTGGTTCCATAGCCAATGGAGTCTAGTAGTAGTAATGGTTTGTAAATGTTGGCCATTTTCTTCATATATATGTGCTAGGTTGTTGTCTATTTTGATTGTGTTTGAGATTGTGAGGATATCATTGTCGGGGTTGCATTCTAAGGTATAGATGTTTAGAAGTGGGATAATTATTGGTGGGGTTACGAATCTTGAGTCTTGGAGTTGTTCTTGAGGGTGGTGGATTTGGATGATTTCGGAGTAAGATTTAATTTGGATCTTTTGATAGTATTGTTTTAGTTTTTCAGTGTTATGGTTGGAAGTATTAAGGTTGTGTTGTAGAAAAAGGCTTCTTTGAGGGAGCCATTTGTTAAATGTGTTGTCGTTATGGTGCCATTGGCATAGATATTTGGTGTATGTGTTTTGTATGTTGTTGATATCTTTGTTTTGTATGTGTTCACGGTGTATTATTCTATTAATGGAATACAGGGTGGGATTCTTGGGGAGGTGTGTTGGGGGTCGGGGGTGATAGGGTAGTGTTGGGTTGGGGGGGTGGGTTTGTTGGAGGTTAGTACTCGGGGAGATGTTGTTGTTGGTAATGATGAATGGGTCTTTGAGTCTATGGGAATATGGGTGTATGAGACAGGGGGTATTGCATGGTGTTGGGCATGTTGGTCAGCAAAAGAGTTGTTTGGCAATATTTAGGGGGCTTTTCATTTGTTTGGTAGGGGTAAAGTGGTAAGTTTTGAAGTCCTCATTGTTCATGATGTGTGTGCCATTTGGGAGTGTAATTTGTTTTAATTCAAAAATATTTTTTGAGAGGAGTTTTTGTAGGAGTTTTTTGGAGTGTTGGGGATTGAGTGTATTGTGGTTTTGTGTTTCTTGAAGCCATGATACTTCTAGTGGTGTGGGGTCAAGGAGGAAGTTTGATAGTGTGCTTTTGAGGTGAACTTTAGCTATGTGTTTTAATGAGTAGGAGTTATTGGTGATCTTATGCAATCTGTTTTTTTAATTCTGGGGATATTTTCGGCTCGACCATGTTGGGCTAGGACATATTGAGTTAGTCCCAAGTATATTTTTCCCACTCTTCCTTTGTCATTTCGAGCATTTTGTAGTTGTTCACTTACGCATCTGAGGTGAGCATTTTGTAGTTGTTCACTTACGCATCTGAGGTAAGCATTTTTAAGGGAGAAGGCTTCTAGGCCAAATAGATTCTGTGGAAGTTGGGTTATCTTATTTGACATACATTTTGGCATACCACAAATTGTTTTTTGTATGGCTATGATTTTTTTATCTAGTTTTTTTATGGCTGGCATAGAGTATGATACAACATAGAAGTTATATGCTACTCCTGGTCGCAGTACAGTGTCCACCATCTTTATTTTTTGTTTCATAGTAGCCGGGCATGTTGTCACTTCTTTGCATTGTTTAATGAGTTTTGTTGTGGTGCTGTGAATTTGGATTCTCCATTTTAGTGATGGAACTATATTTATTCCTAGGTATACGTATGGTTCATTTTGGTGTAGTATAGGGATTGATTGGTTCCGAAAATTGATGTTAGAGGCTTGCATTATGGCTTTGAATGTAGTTGGTTTTATTTTGGATTTATTTGGGCATCCAGTAGCAGCACATTTTGGGACTCCTACTTCCATACCAATCCATTTACAATATCTGTCGATTTTATTAATTTAGGTTTGTAATGATTTTATTTTGTTGGTTATGGTCGCGAGGTCATCGGCGTATGCGGCAGAATTTATGGTGTTTTGAGAAGTACCAAATGTGTATCCCTTGTTACCTCTTTCTAGCCATCTTAGTAGTGGTTCTAAGAATATGATGAATAGGTAGATTCTTTATATCTTATTAACCAAGAATGAAAAGCTCTCTTACCTTCAAAATAGACAATAGAGGACAATAGGCTAAGACATGCCATAAGACAATTAAAAACCAAAGTTGTTGCAATACCATACCTAAGGGTTGGATTTGGCAAAGAATATTCTTTAAAAGATGCATTTTTTTTTGGAAATTCTTTCTATTTTTTGTTTTTATTTTTTACTTGGTGAATTAGGGATTTATGCAAATATCTTTTTAAACCAAACATTTTTTTTAGAAATAAATATATGTTTGGCACTACGGTGCCAAATCCAACCCTAGGGTTTGGTAGATTGAATAGTTTCCAATAATTAGTTACTGATCCACAATAGGACTTAAAGTTGTCAATCTCCTTATTCAAAGCAACCAAGAGTTCATAGTCTTGGAATAACAACATAATATACTAAAATTATAACATGAGGGTTTTAATCCTACCATGATGCCCCATAGACCAGGCTAAATTTATATTTAGTAACTGAAATTTGTAGGATTCAATTGAAAATATTAATATTTTTTATAATCTCGAAATGATGTTTAAATTAGGAAAAATATACAAAGACTTCTCATTACAAAGATTGATTACTACAAAGAAGTTATAGTTGGTTTTTTCATCATATGAAGTTTTTTAATATGGCAAAGCTTATAGATCATGGCATGTATTTTACTATGTAGAATACATAGAATGTATTCAAGTTTAGCGAGGCTTACACCTTTGGAATGAAAACTCTTCAAGTAACATCTTTCATTTGGAGTTCATTTCAATATTTAAAGCTTATCATGTTCAAATACAACACCGTACAACACTATGGTCACTAGTGGCATCTTCTGACGTTTAAAGATTAAGACCCTTCTCCTCTTAACCCTTACAAATCCAAGAGCCTCGTTAGGGAACTCTTGAAGGTTTGGGCAAGTTCCTATGATGTCAGTTTATAACAATCCTCTTTGAATTTTTTGCTGTAGATTGACATTACTAAAAGCATCATGTGAGTACAATTTTTTTTTCTAAATCCGACATTTAGTGAAAAAATTATAGAGTTTTAAATTTCAAATGGGGAGAGTGGGTACATCGGGCAACTCCAAAAACTTTTGCTAGAACACCCTATCAAATGTGAGATTTTCAATAATAGCAAGTAATACTATCTCCTTTCATATTATTAAAAAAAGTATCTTGTCTTTGGCTAAAAATAGAATTGAAACTCAAGTTAAACATTTTCACAAATTGCCACACATTGTCAGGCAAGGTACCAAAAAACCTTTCTCTTTTCCACATAAAACTTAGAGATCTTCTTATTTTTTTACATTTTATTTTTTCTACTACAACATGTGGTGTAATACTTTTTATTGACCATTTGAATTCTCATTCTAGACCGATAATGATATTAAACTCGCAAAAAAAAAACGTGAATTGACAATATTTGAACCTCCACTCCTTGCACAATCGTTTTTAATATACTACAGCTCTTCTCTACCTTTAAAAATTAGTGTTCAAGGAAATAAAATCATGATTAACATGATGGTAACAAATTAGACCTTCCGTAGTGCAAAAACTTGACACCAAGTGAAGTCAAAGTTTGCTCATGGACTCAATGTAAGAAAAAAAATGAACCGTTATCTCTACTTCAAACACTAATAATAGTCTTTCTATTTGTGCGGTCCACGTTTATAAAATTGTGAGACGACGTTACTTAATAACTCTTATTTGAGATCTTACGGTTAGATGTAGAAATAAGAGTTTTTGTTTCCTTCTTTACTTATTGCATAAGGACAAGCAGTTCTGAAGTGTTTTTGGTGTGGTAATGTCTTGGGCCTTTAGGGGTTAAACATACTCATTATAATTAGTTAGTGTTTCTTGATGAATTTTTTAATTCCATTCTAATATCAATAATTTCATGCAAAAATCAAAGAGCACCCATTTTGGTTCAAAAATCCTCAAAAGATGCTACCACATAGGCACTTTTATTATGACATGCTTTAGACCTAAGCCTTTAGTGTGAATTATCAGAGGTTTTTACAGGGCTATTTTGTAACATAATTAGTAGAATTTGATGGACCTTTACAAATGAAACTCAGTATAAGGCTGCCCTCAAAGTGATTGAAACATTTGCATTTGTAATACAAAATTGGTGGATACATGCATCAAAGAACATGAATTATACACACATGTAAATCCCATGTCTTCATTATTTATCCAACTACTCAAAGACTTGTCAATAGATGCGTCAAAAAGACCTAATCGAATAAAAGTAATAAATTTCTTGACCTTGAATTCATTCTCAAATATTACTAGAATTCAACCAATTGGATGAAAAGTAATTCTTTTGCTATGATATTGAGAAGTGACAATCAAAAGTACCTTAAATTAGTGTTAAAGGTCCTTGAAATTTCACTTTTCTCTCCAATAGTACTTCCAATAGGTACTTCGTAACATCCACTATTCCATAGAATCACCCTTCAACCTTGATACCATTCTGGAGGATCGGATTTGGTATCACAGTGCCAAATAATTATATATTTTAAAGAACAAATATTTGATAAATTGAATATTCTAAGAAACTCATTTTTTCCTTAAGTAAATATAATTTGTGAGAAATAGGATTTTTTTCTAAAAGTCCTTTCACTTTGGAAAAGAGATGATGGCAAAGGTGCTAGACAATATGAGATTTTTTTATGCACCAACATAGACTCTCTAAGGGCCAAACCACACGAGAGGAAAGGCAGTGAGTTGGATGACTCACATTGGTTCAAATTAGCAAGTGGTTGCCACATGAGAGGAAGTAGGGGGAGTGGCAAGAATGACATGGAGCAACTTTGTAGCTTTGGAATTTGCATTGGATGTTGCTTTGGAATCTACATGGCAATGACTTGGCACAATCATTGCATTTGAGAACTACCATGCACTAGTGCCTGGAAGTCCACAATGTAAGGAGGAAAAGAATATTTTTTGTGCCAATAGTGCCATGTTGGAGGAAGTTGTGAGACTTCCTCCCCCTCCCGTGTGGTAAGGCCCTAAAATCTCACACTCCCATTTTCTGCACCAATGAAATGCATGAGTGTTTACGGCAATCAATGCTCTTGGGCTCTACCCCATGCAAACTAAAGGTCCCATGTAGTACCTTAAGTTCCTAAAAGTTGACCAATGGTTCCCCACACCTTCCCAAGCCAAGTCACCATGTGCATGTGGTCCCACTTACTAACATAAGACGCTAATATTGTATTTGGGGTGACATGCGAGGTCAACCCAAAGCAAATTGACCCCCTCGTTGGGAGTTACCTGAGGGGGCCACGAGGTTGTGGGGCCAAACCTTGCCCCTATTTTGTTTTTGGATGGGCCCTAATTATAGCAAAGGGGGGTCCTATGGGATTAATCATAGCCATAGGGCCCTAATTTGTCCAAAATTTTCCAAAAAAGCCATTGGACACCCCAAAATAGGAGGGCTAGAAAAATGACCCCTGCAATTAAGACGGGGCCCACCTCGGGTAACTCCAAACGAGGGGGTCAATTTGCCCTAGGCTATGAGGTTACCTCCATTTACTTTTTTGGAAAACTCTATATTTCCAAAACTTTGGAAGCTATTTTTAGAATCATTTTTGGCCGAATCCAACCCTCAGGTATGGTATTTGAACAGAATAGGAGATACATGTCCTTGCTAGTCATAAACGGCACAGAATTAGGTGGAGAAATTTACGGCTTTTGGCAACCAATTAGCACTTTGCCTCCGTTACCGTCCTGGCAACTTGCACCTGAGATCCATAACCGCCTATGGTGACTAGAATTTGTACACTATTCCACCAACTCCAAGAGTGTCATCAAATATGATATTGTACATGAGAGATTCTTCCATATGAGGTAGGATGCTCTAGAACCGATCAAGACTGTCCAAATTTAACCCCTAAAGTACCAAGAGTCCTCTCCTAGGTCTCTTGAAGGTTCAGGTTCCTACTATGTCAAGTTATGACATTTTTTTTGAAAACTATATTGTAAATGGACACTATTAAAAGCTTTGTGTGATTCCAAATTTTTTCCCCTAAATCCGACATTTCATGAAAAAGTTATAGGGTTTTGAAGTTCAAATGGGGAGAGTCGGCACGTCGGGCACCTTCAAAAACTTTTGCTACGACACTATCAAATGTGAGATTTACAATATTAAAAAATAGATATATTTCCTTTCATATTTTCAATAAGAATCTAGACTTGTCTTTAATGGAAAATAGCATATAATCCAAGTCAGACATTTTCACACATTGTCGCACATTTGTTGGCCAAGGTACCAAAAAACTTCTTCCTTCCACATAAAACTTAGAGATCTTCATATTTTCTACCTTCTATTTTTTCCACAACAATATGTGGTGTAAACCTTCTTATTGACCATTCGGATTCTCATTCTAGAACATATCAAATTCACAAAAAAAATATAATGTGAATTGACAACTTTTGAACCCCCACTCCTTGCACAATTTTTTGAATATGCTACACCCTTTCTTTACCTCTAAAAATTGTTGTACAACGAACTAATATCATGCTTAACATGATGGTAATGAATTTAGACCTTGTGTAGTGCAAAAATTGGACACCAAGTGAAATCAAAGTCTGATGATCCACTAAATGCAAGGAAGAAAATGTATCGTTTTCACTACTTCAAACACTATAATCTTTCAATCCCTTTGACCAAAGTTTATGAAATTTTGTGAGTATGTCACTCAATAAGTCTTCATTGAGATCATGCAGTTTTAACTAGAGATAAAAGTTTGTTCTTTCTTTCTAACTCATTGCACTAAAAACAAACAGTTTTGAAGTGTTTTTGGTGTAAAATTGTCATGGTGATTTAGGGGTTAAACAAGCAAGCTTTGGACAATGGGAGAACCTACAAGTGTCATAGATTATGCAAAACATCATCAAGGCAACGGGTGCATTTCACTATCCATTCATGGTCGCTTGTTTTAAAGAGGTTAGAGTTCCTTGATGATTTTTGCACCAAAAACACTTCAAAAGTGTTCATTCTAGTGTTACGAGTGGACAAGAAAACAAAAACATTATCTCCAATTAAACTGTGAGATCTACATTAAGATTTTTAAAATATCCAAAAAGTTTGTAAACTTTAACCGCGCGGATCAAAAGATAATAGTCTTTGAAATAGAGAATAACGATCATTTTCTTCCCTATGATGAGAGGATCAACAAACTTTAATTTCACGTGGCATCAAATTTTTGCACTACACAAGGTCTAAAATTAATACCATCATGTTGAACAGGATAATAGTTCCTTAGACACCAATTTTTAGAGGTAGAAAAATTATAGAGGTAGAAAAAATGTGTAGCATACTACCGTAGGTGAACCTCTGGTTCGGCACCTTAATGCCAAATAATTAATTAAAGTGAAAAAATGAAATTCGGCATTCAAAATTACAATAATGTTATTTTCGGCTAGAAATCAAATACTACTATATCTGGCCTCTTTTGGCACCCATGGGGATTGAACTCTAGACCTTGGGATTCCAAACTCAAGGGCTTGTGCATGATTGCCATGGATGAAGACTTTTCCTAGCCTTAATCTCCTTTGATGCCTCTACATGTACCAAAATGTGTAATTATACATTTTTTACAATTTCGGCATTTTCAAAAAAATAATTTCCACTTAATTCGGCATGGGCTTTTCTAATTAATTTATGCCGGACCAGAGGTTCACCTACGGTAATAAAAAAAGAAAAAAAAAGAAAAAAAGGTGTAGCATATTATAAAAATTTGAGCAAGGCATGGAGGTTCAAAAAATGCCATTAAACATTTCTTTAGGTGTGTCTAACGGAAAAAACGCATCACAACCTCTAATAAAGTGCGTCCAATGGTACAAATTATCATGGTCTTCCATTCATTTCACGAAATTATCCATTTAATCTATAAACTCAATCCACCGAGTTCACAAAAGCTCATCCACCGAGTTCACAAAAGCTCATCCACCGAGTTCACAAAAGCTCATCCACATGTTCACAAAAGTTCATCCATCTAGTTCACAAAAGCTAATCCACACGTTCAAAAAGTTCATCCGTCTAGTTCACAAAAGTTCATCTACTTTTAAAATAAAACTTCATCCACTAGTTTCGTCTCTCAGTCAGGGTTTTCGACGAGACAAGGGTTTAGGGTTTAAGGTCGAGCACAAGCTGCAATTCCTTGGCACTCAAGAGCTATGGCGAAGCCCAAGAGCGCCAAGCGCAAGGCGCCCGCCGCTGCCGTCGCCGCTGCCGTCTCGGAGGAGGACAACGCCCTGCCCGTTGTGCTCCACCGCGGCGAGCTCAAGAAGCCGCGCGGGGCCAAAGAGGAGGACCAGTGGAAGGTAATCACCATTCACCCAGGGATCGAGGCCTTTCGGGTTTTGGAGTTGCTTCATTTGAGTTGAGAGCGTTGAGTTCGTTTATTTTCAAGGGAGGACGAGGTTTCAGTAGGCAATTGGAGCTTTTGTTGTCTGCCTAGAGTTTCGGGCTTAAGGTTTTGAGGTGCTGCTTAGGGTTTCCATGGTTTAGGCCATACATTTTCTAATGGTATGCGGGTTTAGGGTTTCACTTGTTGGATGTATGATTATTTATGTTTGATATGTTTCCATGATTACGAAGGAGAATCAGACTTAGTAGTATGTATTTTTTTGGGTGGTGAGTAGGATTTTAGGGTTTACGGTCCAAGTTTTATGTCTACAAATATATTTTTGAAAATTATTTTTGGACTTCAGTTGAATGTGTCGAGTTTTGTTGTTTGATGTAGGTGATTACAAGTTTCGAGTAGGAATTCAACAGTTTTTTGTTGGCTGATTAGGGTTCATCAACAACCCATGCTCACAATGATTTTTATTGGTTACTCGGGGTGTTTCATTGAGTGTTTTCGTTTTTCTGTTTCGTTTGTGCAGCACATTCGTGACAGGAAGCTGAGGGGCGAAATTGTACAAAGGGAGAAGCTCTTTGGAGAGGCCGCCGAGACTGCCACCAAAGTCCAGGAGGTTCGTTCACTTGAAAATATCACTCTTCTTTTGAAAAGATCAGGGATCCTAAATTTTTGCTCAAAGGCATCTAAAACTACTTTTAACTCAAGTTGATCCCTTAAACGTTAGTCGAGAACCGTATATACAGGCATGTATTTTACTCTGTAGAATACAGAAAGTGCATTAAAGTTTAGAAGGACATACACTTTTGGATTGAAGATTCTTTAACTAACATCTTTCATTTAGAGGTCATTTCAATATCTGAACCTTATCATGTTCAAATACGACACCATACATGAGAATATTGTGTGCACCAGTAGTACCTTCTGACGTTTAAGGGTTAAAGGTCCCCAAGCTCTTCCATTGATCTAATAGCTACTAAGAGTGAGGAAAGAGTACTATTACAACTCGAAAGAGGGGCTATGTTATTGGAACTTTGGCTGACCTTACAAATAACGGAACTAGAATTAGAGGTTTTAGCGCTGATGAGGGTTTGGAAAATTTCTGAGGTGCTGATATTTTGGCTTTCTTTTTTCCCTGGCAGTGGCTATTGCCAAGTGAAGCAGGTTATTTGGAAGCGGAGGGTCTTGAGGATACTCGTCATTTTAGTCAAGAGGCTATCGTCAAGGAAGTTGATGTCACAAGTGCTCGGAAGGCGTTTGACCTCCAACTGCCAGGTTTTTACTTTTTCTTTGAATTCTCAGATTTTAGGAAGAAGCATAACATTCTAGAGCCTTTACTAGGGCAAACCTCTTGGATTGATTTCTCTTCTAATAGGCCATGCTTACTCCTTCAGTGACACACATCTAGTTCTTCCTTTGGATGGCTACTTGCTTCATTTTTATTAGCCTCTTCCAGTTTTTGGTACTAAGCTCGCTCTAACACTACTTCTAGAATGTTATGAGGTACCTTAAGTGATTAGCGTTCCAAGTTGACCACATGATAATCATCATAAATGTAATGAGTTGTCCCCTCAAGTAACATTGGACAGACATCTCCAGAACATGATCAACCTGGACACTAAAATTGTGTATGAAAGTGGCTACTTGTTGAAACAATTTCTATTGAAACATAGTTACATTTTATTCCATCGCTTGGAAAAGCTTATCATGGTACCTCTACCTCAGCTTGCTGCATTGTAGATTTGATGAGGAATTCTGAATGTGGTGATTGCAGACCTGGGTCCTTATCATGTGGACTACAACGCCAATGGAGTGTTCATGTTGCTTGGTGGACGCAAGGGGCACCTTGCAATGATGGACTGGAAGAAGTCACGGCTGATGATGGAGTTTCAGGTCATGGATTATGACGATATATGATGGTTTTTGGTTATCTTTTCTTGAGCTCTAGTGCTAACACACACCGTCGTTCCATCTCAGGTGCGTGAAACGACACGGGACGTGAAGTTCTTGCACAATGAGACCTTTTTTGCAGTGGCGCAGAAAAAGTAAGGATACCTTCACGTATGTGTCTTCTCCTGCAAAAATGTGAAGCTTTATTTTAGTATTTGTGTTCTGATCTTGTGTGGTATGTGAATGCTGCAGATACGTCTTCATCTATGACAGGAGAGGCGTGGAGCTTCATTGTATGCGGGTATGTCAACATCCATATCTGGAGAATTGGAATACATCAAACCCCTCTTTTTCATTGTCTGAACTGCAATTAAAATCTTAAATCAGCTCAAAGGAGATAAGAAGGCGGCTAATATTCATCAGGGTTGATCCCCTGCTCATTCTTTTTTCACTCTTAAAGACGGCTCTAATTAGTTTGACTTGAGATTAGAGACCACAAAGCTCTTCCATTTACTGAATTGATAAGACCAGCAACCTCTTCTATTGTTCTAATTGATCTTCTTACAATGAGGAAAGAGTAAGCAAAAGAGGTAGTATCTGGTTCTGACGACGGTGAAAATCATGCAGGACCACATCCAACCCTTGAAACTGGAGTTTCTGCCGCACCATTTCCTGCTGGCCAGCATAGACAAGGCCGGGATTCTGAGGTATCAAGACACAAGCACAGGATTGCTGGTCACGCAGCACCGCACGCACCTGGGCCGCGGCGGCGTGATGCACATGAACCCTTACAACTCCGTCCTAGGTCTAGGACACAGCAACGGCACGGTCACCATGTGGTCGCCCAACATGTCCACTCCGCTGGTGTCCATGCTGTGCCACCGTGGGCCTGTGACCTCTGTTGCCTATGACGCCCAAGGTGTGCACATGGTGACCGGAGGGATGGACGGGCAGGTCAAGGTGTGGGATGTGCGCAAGTTTCTTCCGTTGCACAAGTACTTTGCGCCCACCACGCCCAAGGCCATTGAGATCAGTCAGCGCGGGTTGATTGCGGTCGGGTGCGGCTCAAAGGTCGAAATCTGGCGAGACGCTCTCAGCACGAAACAGGTTAATTCTCTTCACCTTTCTCTTCATAGGTTGAATAAGATACCCCTCTTTTTCCTTTGTTTGAGTTGAATCAAAACCACCTCTGAAGCCTAGTTTTCATGGTTGAAAGAGTTCTTCAGCCTTCACTTCTTTGACTTGAGTTGAAAGACCATGCTTTAATGAAAGACCACCAGTCTTTTCTATTCAACAATAGCAGAGTTAGTCGTCAAGTCACCCAGAATCTGCGTAAGATACCCCCTTTTTTTCATTGGATTAAAACCACCTCTAAAGAGTAATCAATATCTAGCTCAAAGTAGAGAAAAAAGCGGCCAATGTTCTTCACTCTCAAAGATAGACGGCTAAAACTCAGCTCTGACTTGAGTCGAGAGACCATCAATCATGAAGGATTCTAATCAAAAGAACACCAAGCTCTTCTGTTGATTTAGAAGCTATCTAGAGTGAGGAATGAGTAGCATGATAATCCAAAAAGAGGGGGGTAATCTCACAGGGTAGTCTGTTTTATTAGTCTTTCTCACCTCCTGCTGTAATGTCCACAGGTGAAGCCCTACTTATCCCACAGATTCGCCAAGGGCGCACAAGTGGAGGACCTGGCGTTCTGCCCCTACGAAGACGTGCTCGCATCAGGGCACTCAGCAGGGATCTCGTCACTTCTGGTGCCGGGCGCCGGAGAGCCCAACTTCGACAGCTACGTCGCCAACCCCTACGAGACTCTGAAGCAGCGGCGAGAGGCCGAGGTCCACCGCCTCCTGGACAAGCTGCCCCCGGACACCATCGCCTTGGACCCCAACTCCATCGGTGGCATTCTCCAGACCAGCAAGGACCAGCAGCTGGCCAAGGTGGTGCTCTCCAAGGAGGCCAATGCGGCCAACGCGCTGGCGGCGGGCAAGGAGGTCAAGGAGAAGAACAAGATGAAGGGCAAGAACAAGCCCAGCAGGCGGCACAAGCGGAAGCAGCTCAATGTCATCACGGCGGAGATGGCCATGAAGCGGGAGATAGCGGAGAAGCAGAAAAAGGAGCAGCAGAAGAAGAAGGATGGGGGGGCGGCGCCCGAGACTGATAGCACGCTTCCGCTTGCGTTGGCGAGGTTCCAACGGAAGTAAACCAACCCCTTCTGTGTATACTATTCATTTCTTTTTGATAGCTAGTGAGTCTCCTTCTCCACCTCCACATAACCATCTCCTTGTCCAATTTTATCTCCTTCACTTCGATTTCCTCTGTATCGAGTTTGTCTCCTCCCTCCCCTTCGATGATCTATTGGTTTTCCTTCAATCAGAGAATGAAGAAAAAAATACTCTTTCTCGAGTTTTGTCTCTTGATTCTTTCAGCATTTATCTCGTCTATCTTAATCCAAACTCCAGAAACACCCTCAGATGCTTCTCTCGCTGCAGATTCCTCCTCGTTTTCTCCTCCGAATTTGGAACAGAATCTCGAGTCCTGACCCAAATGAGCATCACTACTAAAACGATGTCACATGGGTACTTTTTCGGAATTTCTGCTCTCCTTTTTCCTCTTTTTTCCATCGTTTTTTTTGGTCAGGAATATACGGCGTCCACATCATGGAAGAAAAAGGATGAAAAGGAGAGGATGGGGGGAAAGCGAGCCAATTCCTCCGGCCCAGCTCACCCCCCACGTGGACAAGACGCAGAGGCGCCCCATCTGGCATCTGCTGCATGTCGACGCAGCACCTTATCACCTCCAATTTAACCTCGACTCCTCGACACCATCGCCATCACTCGGCGAGTCTCTTCAATCCACAGCTCCAGTTGCAAGTACTCTCCTCCTCGAGTTTAGTCAAGATGGTGGACGCGGCGGCTTTGATCATCGGAGTGATCCTGTTCGTGCTGCTTTCCCCGGGGCTGCTGCTGCAGATCCCTGGTGACGACCGCCCCGTGGAGTTCACCAACCAGCGCACCAGCATCGCCTCCGTCGTCGTGCACGCCGTGGTGTTCGTGCTCCTCTTCTACCTGCTGCAGCTCCTCTTCCATGTCCATGGCGGCATATAGTCACCCCACGCCTCCAACCGTAAGTAGCTCCCATTCCCAAAAGTTGTCGGTGTGTGAGATGTCTTTCTTGAGAAGCTTGTCGCTGTATTTTTTTGGGTACTAGTTTAACATGCAGATATCTAGAACAACTTGTATCCACATGTAGAAACATGGAGGTACTTTTGTTTTGTGGAGTGGGGAGAAGATTGGGATTCATGTTGGACTATGCTTTAGAACTGGCAGACAAGCTTTCTTTTGAATTTGAGTTCAACATGCACATGTATCAGATAACTCTTTTGATGTGTTAGTTCTGAAAGTACTTTATTTGCTTTGGTGCTTTTTAATTGATGTGGGAGAAGATGGGTTTCCAACATCTGGAGGTTATTTTCTAGTAATATTCACAACTAGGCTTGTTGCTAGCTTTCTAACAAGGTTTTCTAGGATTGATTACACTGGATCAGCTCTAGGAATGTAAATTTTAGTATGACCCCTTTTTATGTGTTGACACTTTGTATCTATGTGTCAGAACATGGGAGTACTTCTTTTCTGTTGGTACTTTTCTTTGGATTTGGGAGAATGTTGTACCACTATTTTGACTTATTCTAGAAGTACTTGAAACAAGCAGTATTCAGAGTGAGGGTAGTTTCTGACAAGGTTTTTTTGGTAAGTACCAGTTTTGTTGGTGCTTGCAGATATGTACACATCTTTGTTCTGATGTGTTGGTGCTTGATGTATGTGCAGGGACATGCAAGTACTTGACATGGGAGGCAGTGGATGGTTTTGAGATGTAGATTAGTTTTATGATGTAAGAACTGCTGCCTCTTGGACATGTTTGTGAGCCCATAAAGTGGAGTTTGTTTTCATGTTGATATGTACAAATGATGGATCTTACTCCGGGCAGTAAGTTGAAGCAATCAATACCAAGTTTTAAGACTTGTTTGTGAGCTTTTGTGTTGACATGTGTATGTTCTGGTATTGTTGATGCTTGCTGTATGAATTGGGGGTTAATATTTAGATTTATTTGAATTTTTCTAATTTCAGATTTTTTCTTACATCCAAGCATTCAAAAAAATTCTTTGAATTGTGTAGGTTATGTTTAATAGAAGGGGTTCAAATCCATTTACTGTACCTAGTAAATGAAAATATACCTACAATATCCACAGAGTGTGCAAATATTACAAATCCGCAGCTATTGACTAACCCCTAAGAGCCCATTCAACCCTGGGTGGGATATTTTTCATTTTGGTCAAGTTCCTAAAATTCCAAAAAAATCTTTACCTGTGGAAATTTCTATACTTTGTTTTGAAAATGTATTTTTAAATTGTTTAAATACATAATGTGAAAGTTATTAGCCTCCAAAGGCAAATTTGAGACTTTGGGCGGTTCCAAAACTTTTGCTAGAAGTTTTTATTGACATTGAGATTTTTTACACATAGAGAATATTACCTTGTTTGAAGATGTTAGAAAGAATTCTTCTTTAGTCTAAAAATATTTTAACTTAAGTCAAACATTTTCACACATTATTGGGCAAAGTACCAAAATAATTTCTTAACATAAAATCAAGATATCTTTATAAGCAATTAACATCATCCTTAGCACAATGGTAAGGGATTTAGACCTTGTGTAGTCCAAGTGAAGTCAAAGTGTGCTGATTCACTATATGCAAGGAAGAAAATGAATCATTGAATGCTGTAATCTTCATATCCATGCGGTGGATTTAAGCCAAAAAAATATTGTAAATTGATATAAATGTCTTTTTAAAAATCTTACGCTTAAAAGCCCAAAATTATTTTTCAAAATTAGATTTTCTTGCCGCTTGTTGATAGTGGCAATTTTGGAATCTTTCTTGAGGGAGAATGCCTTGGGCACAGAAGGGGTTAACCATTTACTACCCATGACGCCCAAAATGGAACTCCAAAGGTGCTAAAACTCAATTTGCATGAAATCTATGAGGAATTAGGCTTCGAGATACGAGGTTTAGATTTGCACACACATTCATGAATACTCTCCAACAATCAAATCATGGTTTGGATTTAAAGAACTCTTGAATAAGCTAGGAATACAACACAATATACATAAAATGCATTAAAATATAGAAAATACATTGAATACCATGCCACATACTATGTTGTATTTCACACACATGCACATTGATTTTGATCTTAAATTTTGACTAAACAGCTTCTTTAAGACATTCTTCATTGTTTTGTGATTGTTGATCTCTCTCCTCACATACAAAACTTCCGTTTTGATTCGTATAAGGTTGGAACATTTTCGTATACAATCAAGTAGAAAAAGCAAAAAAAACACTAATAATTGTGTATAATATTTTTTTCACATGTGACATGTCAATGCGAAGCTATCAACCTAGTGCACATGTAAACTGCTCTTATTCAAAGTAAAAAAATTCTTGCAAGAATCTATTGATGGTTAAAATAGTACACCCTCCAAAATCCACAGTTTTCACTACCAATAAACAGTAACTTCAAACACTATAATCCATTCCATCAACCGTTGGATGTTGTGCAAAATTTCTCAAAAGTTCAGGCCATGGGTTTAGTTCGATTTTGTAAAGGTTTGATATTAATATTAGGCATTGTATGTCCATCAACTCCGGATTAAAGAAAAATCTTGTATTTTCCGGAAACATAGCTGGGTGGTAAAAGGTTTAGTGCTTGTGTCCACACTTTATCGTGTATATCCTGCAAGGAAAAATTGCAAGCATTTTAGCCGAATTAGGACATTCTCCATGAAAATGTGATGATATACCTTCAATTCCATACTATAAAATCACGTACAGTAAATACTATAAATGCCTCCTAGAAACACGAATAATACATAAATATTCTGATCATGCTAATCGGATTGGTATCAGTTCATGTTCAGTAACACGATTAACGAACATCTAGTTTGAATAATCTTAAGACAAACGACTCAAAAGGCTCCGTCTCCACCGATTGATTCCTAACATCACTCACACGCATCAAACTTATAAAAAAATAATAATATATACACGTGGTAAACGTAAGTCAAAAGGTCAAAGCAATCCAGGGAGAGCTGAACGCCCAGTGAGCCTAATGATATTCCAGTGCCCTTCAAATCAATGTTTCACAATCTTTGGTCCTATACGTACCTGCCTGCCTAGTGAAATTGTATTGGAGCTCAAATTTAGCACAATTATTGTGCTAATCGCTTCCACATTGATCTAATATACACGGCAAGAGACCACAATGCTAGCCCTGCGGAGATGTACAGCAAGCTAACACCTGTTGCTCCCAGTGCGATGCCCCCCCTACATTAACACGTTCACAGTACAATACGTTCAGTACAAACTCCAAGAGAAAAGTAGAAATTGATGAACTGCTTTGTAGTAAAGGTTAAGCAATTTACCCGCCATCTCGGCCAGCCAACAGCAATGTAAGAGCCACCATTTGTGCTGCAGTTTTCCACTTGCCCAAACTGTTAACCGCCACGGCCTGCACACATGCAAGATGTTTCAATGATATAAATCCATATCACCAAATTGGAATAAACAGAAGTAATACAAACATGGTTTCTGTTACCTTTGCAAGACTCATATCATTTCTTTGTAATCTAACATCTTTCAATGGTTAGAAACCTGCTCTCCTGACCGGATGCAGGTTCAAAATAAGAGCACCATATGTAAAAGTAATACTGGCATACTGTACCTTGTGAACATCTCCTCCTTGGGATGCAGCCCACTCTCGCAATGCAGACATGGTAATCTGCATATCACAAGTGCTTTGTTAGCCGATTATCTTGTAGCATATGACTACTGAAGATTCTAAATACACACACTGGCGAACACCTAATAAAAGTGCGAAAGGAGTAGAAAATCACCTCACGACCAATGATGGCGATGGCGGGCAGAGGGAGAAGCCAAGGACCAACCTTAGCCAGCGCTGCCATCGGCGGTCTCGTGCACAGCAACACCAATGTGGTCGCTACCATCAACTGCAACAAAACTCGTTTAGCACTTTCCTCCTATATTATGTACAGCGATCTCAGATTCAGGAAAACTTACGAAAACTCACCTTGTCTGCAACCGGATCCAAAAACGCACCAAACTCAGAGCTCGATCCCATCTGTCATCAAGCAATCCATAACAATGAAGATGAGCTCCCTTCATCCGCAATGAAATCCCTGACCTACACATGTCAAAATTCACACACCTTTCTCGCAAGATACCCGTCCAGCCAATCCGTCACTGCCGCCAACACAAAAATCGTCGCCCCAGCCGTCGTTGCCCATGTTTCTTGAGAATAGAAAACTACAAACACAAAAAATAAAAATAAAAATAATTTTTAAAAAATTGAACAAAACGTATAAAAATCTAACGACACCGAGACCTAAAACATCCACTCTTCAAAAAGCCATCACGATGACATAAGTTCCTAGAGAGCGAGCACAATCTAAGATCCTTATCTCCTCAAAATGCACAGGATACAACAAAACCATAGCCCGTCAGCAAACTTACAAACAATAAAAATAACAATAGAATAATAATAATAAAAAGTACATTTATCCACACGTAGAACTAAAGGCCTCATTTGGATGAAGGAAGGCCAAGATCAGATCATTTCACCGGCCGCATTCCAACACAGTAAACACAATCTAAGAGCGTTGTCCTCCTCGAAATGAACGAAACACTTGCAAGTGTGAAAAACTTGATTCAAGAATCCGACAATCCGACAATTGACGTACCAGCAAGCAACGCAGGCACAGCGGCGACGCGGCTGAGCGTCAGGATGGTTGGCAAAGTGAGGAACTTCTTCTCCGACGAGCGATGGCCGTTCGCGCTCTCCGTGACCCCGTGGTCGCCTCCCATGCTCGCCGCGGCTACGCATCTAGAGCACACATCTTCGTCATCATCTCTCCCTCGGAAGCGCTGCCGCACACCTGCTTCTCGTGCTGATGCTTGTGGCGCCATGGCCACATGATCTCTACTCCCCCTAAACCCCGCGCCTCCTCCTCCCTTCTTCTTCACAGCAGCCACTCCAGATCTACTACTATCAGCCGCGATCCCATAGCGGCGCCCGGACACCGGCAAATGCAGCAACGACGCGCAGCAGCAGTGCACGGCGCTCATGTCTCTTCTCTAGAGCTCCAAACCCTACCAAAGCCTGCGTTTCGCCATCGCCATCTAATTATTGCAACTCAGTCTTCACACAAAGAGCTTTCATTTTCGATCTAATACTATGGTGACACTGTGGTGGTACTAGTGTTATACTTGTGTGATACTGCGGTGAAACCCGCATGATAACCATCTTCGGCATCGCCATCTCCTCTCTCGTCACAACCAAGAGTTCCCGGGATCTTTTGCTTTTCGGGGAATACCCAGGTTAACATTAGGTTGTTACTATGTTTATGTCAGTGTGATATCCAGATGCTGCCTCGCTTTGTCGCAAGCTCGGCGTGACACTTGGGAGATTATTAGAGTATACTGGGTTGGTGATGCTAGGGTGATGCTAGGGTGATACTAGCGCGATACACGGGTTTGGAAACAGGTCGGTGGGTCCTCTGGGAGTCGTGAAGTGCAATATCTGGATCGTGATGTCTGATGTTCACTGGTGCTCTCCTAAAGTTGGCAGAGTTTTTGTGAGGTTAAGATATTTGTGTTTTGACGTTTGGTATTAGGGCTTTTAGAAGTTCATTCTACTGGATGGATGTGCAGGAGAAGATTATTAATTTGTCATCCTGAAGTTTTCATGCCAAACCTCGTGAACCACGGTTCAAATTGGAAAGCTGGGTACACTCATCCCTCCCATAAGTTATACCTCTAATAAGTTACAATGCCCATAACTTATAACCTTAGCTAACTACAACCTCAACTAAGTTCTGACCACTCCTGCCGTGTAACCACTACTGATGTGTAAAGGAATCAAATCACCATTCTGAGTTTATGACGCATTGCCTAGGCATACAATGTAGCTGGTAATGATAGGATGCGCACATGGCATGATACCATAAAGCTAATGTGCTTGAAAGTTGATGTGCTTGAAAGCTGATGTGCTTGAAAGGTGATGTACTATCATGAGCTACTTACGTTAATTTGAGTATTGTTAGACGAGGTGACGCATTAGGTCAAGCGCTTTGACATGGCACGCTAGTTTTAGGAAATGATAGCGGTTGGATAGAGAGAAAATTATGTTGAAATTACCAAGTCTTCTACTAAATCCACCACTAACTTTAAGCCTCTACTAAGGTTTTACCACCTCTATTCACTGGCGCTAGAATAAGGTATAACTTATTGAAGGGATGAGTGTACCCTACGCAGTGGTCAGTTTTGTACATAAGGTAAATCCCAACGTAACCAACAAGTTAAGCAATGTGCATGTCTAGAGACATGAAATAATTATTTATTTATTTTTCACTAATAGCCAATAAAATTCAAATTTCAACCCATGTGATTTCATGTTTTTCCAATGAAATGTGAATTAGTTGTGAATTTTCAAAGTGTGCTTCATGTTTAGCCAATAGCCGCCAATAGCCACCTTCCAAAGTGCCAACCAAAAGTAAGGGGTCTTGAAGAAGAAGAACTTTGGTCTCCAAAAGAGTCTGGCATGAGTAAAGTGTCTATTCATTCCACCACTAAGTCTATGTTCACATAGATCTTGATAAATAGCAAACCTCCATTTTGAGTTGAATGGATGGTAATGAGATGGAAGTGGGTTGGATACCCCAATTTTATAGTTGTTGATTCTGGACTTTGATTGATTATCAAGGGATTTTTCTTAATTTAATCACAATGTGGAATGTCCAAATTTCTTGGAAAACTCAAGAGATTTGTTTGGGTGATATCTATATAATGCTTAGGTGATATCCATGTAATACCTAAATGATACCCATTATATCTAAACCATTGCAAATTGGAAAAATATATACTTCGGCAAGTACGTGCTATAGTGACCAGTGCATACGATATATGGACATTAGCTTTTACATGTGTCAATGTGAGAATGAGAATGAAATTGGAGAGGGTTGTCGATATGTTTGTCTCATGCTAACCTCTAAACACCAAAAGGGTTGAGGTGGGCTTCTAGTGATTTTGGGTACTTTTAACAAATGTCAAGAGAAATCATTTATTTTTGAAATTTTTATTGAAGATGGAGATTAGCTTTGTGGGGGGAAAAGAATAAAAAAAATCCCCAAAACTAAAGTATAAGGTTTTGAATTTGAAACGGGAAGAACATGCAAGGTACTATAGAGCTTAATAGTACAATAATAGATCTTTAAAGGTACTATTCTAGAGCTGAAAAGTGCATTTTATGTGGTAGGTAGCAGTGGAGGAAAGTTCTTGACAATCCCCATTGTTTTTACTTAAAACGCGTAGAAATTACAGATAATTTTTTAATATTTGTTTAACTCTTAATATGAGAAGGCATGATAATTCTATCCATTGTATCAATTTTAGATCCAAAATTTAATGTTTTTTTAAAGATATAAAATTGTTTTATGAAGTAAATGTCTACTTTCTATACCCCTAAGTTGTTGCGAGTTCATTTTTCTCATCTTTAATACCTCTATTATCTAAGATTTTACTCAAAATAACTCACTGTCCATGCAAGGTAGAAAAATAACAATACTCCACTCTTGAAAGAAGAAGAAGAACTCCGGTCCTCGTGAGGACGCCGGAGTGAATAAAGTGTATGTTCGTTCCACCACTAAACAAATTTCCGCCAAACATAGGTTTAGTAGTATGGAACTACTCCCCCTCTCCAGGGTAAACACTATATAATCAATAATTAGGTAGGAGTAATTAGGGACCAACGACCAATTAGAGCCACAGGGTTCAATTTGAGGAGATGAAAATGTAGAGGTTAAGTGAGTGCTTTTGGAAGGTTTTTAGACGGTATCATTTAATTCAGAGAGAGATTGGTTATTTTCAAATTTTTGGTTGTGTAAGAGGATGGACATTGCTTGTTGGATAGCAATGGTATAAATTGTTGTGAATGTCTCTTTAATTGGATTAATGAAGATATTGAATGTTTTTTGAGGTTTTTCATAGAGAGAATTAAGGTAGTAGCTCTAGCTCTAGCGGTGATGACAATAAGGGGGTCAACTTTCCATCCAAGAGTTCTAATTTCATTAATAAGTGATTGGTATTTGTTGATTTTGTTTTCAATAGCTTATGGGAAAAATCTATCATTACAATATTTGAATTCAATAAATTGGATAGTAAGGTTTGTGTTAATGTGGTTTGGTGGGGGTCTTTATATGGTAGTCCTTTGACGCATAGTATGTCTGGTTTAAATCTGGGCCCTGGCATTACAATGACATCTTTGGGTTCCACATGTGCATGGAAGTAGCCATGGGGGGGCCGTGTTTTCATGTGGCTTACTATTGAAGGTTCTAGTGTTCATAAGTATAGAGCATCGGGATTTGTTTGAGGATCTTCCATACCGCTTTATTGTGTCTTTTGACGATTAGGGAATGTATGTGATGGTTTTGGCATTTGAGGAGACGTGTAGCCATGTATTTGGGTCCGTGGAGGTGTATGGTGGGCATGTTATGGATGGAAATCTTTCTATTCCAAAGAAGAGTTGTTTGCGGGCATTTCCCATGCACTGTCTGGTACAAAATTTGATAAGGCATGTTTTTGTGAATATGTAATTGTAGGATTTTTCTAGAAGTTTGTAGATAGTTCATTATCAATGTTGTTGTTACCAGTTCAATTGTATCTGTTAGGGAAACTTTTTGGGACTAAATCCAGGTTCTTAACCCCCAAGAGCCCAAGTGTACTTGGGACGTACGTTTTGGATTTTGGGCATGTACCTTTGAGTGGAAAAAATACTCCGATTCTTATGAAAATTTTACACTACATTGTCCTTGATGAAATCTGTATGGGAATTTTTTCAAATATGATTTTGGACTTTTGGTTCAAAAGTTATTAGCCTTCAAAGGTCAAAATAGGGACTATAGGGGCAGCCATGTCAACCAATGCAATTTGAGGAGGAAAAAGGGGCAGAATTTTGGAACAGAAAGGGCAAGGAAAGGAATCTAGACTTCTATGCACAAAGTCCAAGTAGAAAAAACATTGAAAATTATTACAAGAGTTATTAAAATAATTTAAAAAAACAGCAAACAACCAGCCGTCAGCTGACCTACCAATGTCCCGCACAAGAAGCGGATCCTCCAAAAAAAAACTTTTTTTTAAATTTTTTTTTTTTTTTTTTCCGTCCAACTGCGAGGGCGGTCAACAACGGGACAAATTGGCCACCCAATTTCAAGCACTGCCCTTTCCCATAATGCTTTGTTTATTCCATATATTCATGAAAATTATGGATTTTACTAATTTTAGTAGTTTCTTTTTCTAAAATTAGTGAAAAAATAAATTGAAAGTTTCCACCATTGGGATTCTCAAATGTAACAACTTGTATAAAATAAACAATTTCAGATCACTTACGTAGTAATTGTCATCATTTTGTACCCCCTTTCACTAAAGTGTATATTTCTACATCTATTACCCCTCGAATTGACCTCAAATTTCGCACACAAATAGCTAACAACATATAAGCCATATTGGTAAAAGATTTGATCACATTTCAATGTAAAAACTAGAAGATATGCCTAGTCAAAGTAGGTTGACCTTGCCGGGCAAGGGGGGGAAAATACTTTTCTTTGCACTTCAAACGCTATAATCTTCACATCCGTGCGGTGGATTGCAACCAAATTTGTATTGTAAGTTCATATACGTTTCTATTTTAAGATTGTATGGTTAAAAGTTTAAAATTAATGTTAGATTTCGTTGCCACTTGTTGATGATGGCAGTTTTGGAGTGTTTCATGAGGAAAATGCCTTGGGCTTTTAGGGGTTAATTGGATCTTGTTTTTGAGATATTTGTTTAGAAATCTAATGGGGCCTTTGTTTGGAGTGTCTTCCATAGAAGGCCAACTATTTATGTGGAAGTAGTGTTGGGTAGCATGGGCATGTTCATGCGGGTGAATGGCATTTCTGTGAGGTTTATTTAGTCCTTCTTTGACTAATTTATCCGCTTGTTCATTTCCTTCTATATTGACATGTGCTTTGACTTTATAGAGGATTGTAATTTGTGTGCAATTTTGTAGCATCTGAACCATAGATGTTAGTATGATTTGGTCAAAGTGGCTATTATGGATTGTGGGATGTGTATTTGTGTATTTAATAGATACAAGACGTTTATATAGTTTGTAACAATGTATGCGGGTTCATTAGCATATTTGTGGGAGGCCATCATTTATGCTATGAGGGTATTTTGAAGGAAGTTTTTGTGGGAGGCCATCCATGTAGTCTTTTGGGTATTTTTATTCCTTTGAGGAAGTTATATATGCTCTATCCTATTTTTTCTTTGTGCCAACGTCCAGGGCTTTATTTTGTTGGTTCCTTGAAGGATATATGGTCACGATATGTGGGGAGGGGGTGGTGTACTATGGTGGGTTTGTGTTATGTTTTCATATTTAAGTTGGGACCATTTTTTGTTTTGATTTACCGGGGTTTGGGAAGGAGTAGGTGGAGCTATTTTGGTATATAACCGATGTATGTTGAGGTTTTTTGAGATGGAGGTAAGTGTGGAAAGTTGTTCCATGGTACCAATATTATTGTTTTGATGATGTATGCATAGTATTTGTATGGTAGCTAACTTGGTCCTTGGTTTATTTGAAAATTTGGGTAATAAAGTGGATTCTACATGTGGTACTAAGCCTGCTTCAAATAACGCGATGATCTGCAAATTTGAAAAATAGGCTTGAGTGTGGGTCAAAGTTTTGGTACTAGTTGGTATCTCGTTTGATAATGAGAGTGAAGGTGTAATTTGGATCATTTTTGGCCGCACGTCTTGTCCAATGTATTGCTTTTGTGTTTCTTCTATATAGTGGAGGTGTGCAAGTTACCACAATTATTATAGCCAAGCGGGAAAGGATGGACTACTAAGAAGCTCCGTGTTTCTAGGTGAGGGGAAGTCAAGGAGTTAGTCTAGAAAACACACACTAAGGACACCAAGCGCAGCTGGAGCTTGGTGTACGTCCCACTTAGAGTTTGTTTTGTAGAGATCTGTGCTTTACGGTGCTTAGTGTGTTGGAGAGGACGAAATCAAGTAGGTTATGATCTTTTGGGATGTAGTTCTGGCAATATTGAGAGAGGATCTGGTAGGGTATTCTATGTGCTGGGGACCTAGTAAGTGTTGGAACCAAGATCACACTCATTGTGTCCAAAACCCACCCTTTTAGCCCAGATCTACTTGCGCAGGATGGTACAAGCACCGTAAGCACAACACTTCGTGAGCACCAAAACCTAGAAACAATAGATCACCACCAACCTGGAAGAATCGATAGGAAAACCGCACCCTGGTCACTATAGTTGCACGAAACCGTTAGATCTAACAAGCAAACAAGCAAATCAGAATCTCTCGTTACTGATTTACAGAGACAGAGCAAACGACAAGGTGCCTTCCAATGTCTAGCGAACCCCAGATGTAGCAGTACTCCAGTCCCAAGCATAACAAGACCACCGAAGAGGAGGGCGGATTCAAGCTCAAACAGATCCACAATTTGGCACAACGGAGGCAGCATAGGATCACAGAAGAGCAAGGCAAATCAGAGCAAAAGAAGATCCACAAGTCGGCGAAGAGAAGAAGGCAACACCAGATCAACGGAGAGAAGCTCAAATCCCAGCAGCCCATGCAGAGAGGAAGACAACACAAGATCACCGAAGAGCAAGGAGAATCCGAGCTAAAGCAGACCCATACGTTGATGCAGAGAAGAAGACAACACAAGATCAACGAAGAAAAGAGAGAATATCAGCTGCAGCAGAGCTCCAGCCCATCGTAGAACAAGATCACCGATACACAAGACGACTCCTCGATGCAGCAAACCTACAGGCAGACATAGAGAAGAAGGCAGCACAAGACCGCCAAGGAACATGGCAATTTCGAGTTGCAGCAGAGCTACATGATGACGAAAAGAAGAAGGCAGCACAAGATCTACAGAGGGCAGAACGAATCTTAGCTAAAGCAGACTCACAGACTTGCGCAGATAAGAAGATAGTGCCAGTCCATCGAAGAGCATGGCAAACTCCAGCTAAAGCAGGGCTCCAACTCAACATAAACCCGAAGGCAGTACAAGGTCGCCGAAGCTGGACTGTAGGAAGCCAGTACCGACTACTTCATCAAAGTAACACCCTTCAAACATACAGGCCAACTCTTACTCTATTACTACTCCTACTATGTATCTCCCTAACACATGACAATAGATTACAAATTAATGCTTATGCTAAGAACATTGAAAGAACATACATTGTTTGTAGTACTAAAAACCTAGATAACTACTACAACCCTAAAAAACTAATACTACTTACGTTCGAACTAGAGTGGCAAAAGTGGCAGGATCTCCAGAACGGCCTCTGTCAACACCGACAATCGAGGCACACTACAACATTGCACAACATCAACGCCTCAAACAGCAAACCAGGTAAGACTCATAACTTCAGTTGTTATTTACACATACATCAATCTGTGCACACTAAATTATCCCCTCTAAACATATATCACCATAAAAATAACTCATTGACGTACACCCTAACAGAAACCATAAATACAGATAAAATGAACTCAGAAAAAATACGTAACAATGGCAAAGAACTAAACCAGAAAAAATCAATAATCCAACATCAAAAATCAAAAAACGAATTTGTATTGCATAGGGAAAGAAAACAGGGTGCAGGTACACAAGCGAGCTCATACTCCAGGGACCATGAAATCAACAAACAAGCTGTAGATGCACAAGACACCTCGTGGAGATCAAGCCAGGACACGACAAATCCTCAGAAGATACCCCTGAAGACAACACAACAAGATGAGCTACAGACAAGAAGGCACGAACCTGCATGGAGTTGGCCCAACCCTGCCTCACCAAGCATCTCTTCACCAACAGCAACCCCAGCTGTAGCAATCGCGACTTCCGCACTAGGCGACAAGTACCTTGCGCCGGCTCTTAGAGATCCAATGACAGAACTAGAAGAACAAAGACCACAGAAGCAAAAGCGACACCCTACATCGAGTCGACACTCTACATCCCTGGTAGCAACCAGTACAATCATAGAGGCGCACAGAGAAGGCGAGAAGAAACACCCGAGTGCACAACAACGAGACGTTGGGGCACGCAGAGCAAGTTCAAAGAAGTACCCGCGCACACCCAAAAGAAGCCCTGAAGCACAGAGACCCCGACACACGAATACAGGTGAGGAGACGAGTACAACAGAAGGGAAGCACAGAGAAGACGCGTGGAAGTACCAGTGGGCACTACGCCGGACCGCTGTGGAACAACGATACAACTCCTTGTGCCGGATGCCCCTGCCAGAGATGTGGAGACACCAAGGCCGCACAGAGCGTAGAGCAAGACAAACCAGCCTCAGGCGCGCAACAAAAAAGCCGAAGGCACCATCACCAAGAGCGCCCCCGAAGACACTAGCGAGCAGATGCTACAAAGTAGGAGCCACGGACGGAAAGACCAAGGAGCCAGAGAAGAGCCGTTGTAATGCCGAGCAAGGCGCAAGAGCCAGGCAATAGCTGAACAGCTCGCCGAACCTCACGCAAAGCCCTGCCCCAACCTTGTCCGCCCCCCTGGACAAACTCCCACCCCAACCACCAAGCGAAGTCCCTACAGTAACTCTCCTCCAAACCAACCAGGTAAGTCCCGCCATAAAGGTATGTCTTCTTCCCTTTTACCTTCCAATTTCCCAATTGTGTATCAAGAAAACTAAAAAAACACGTAGAATTAACAACATGTCTAACTCTAAACGAAACCTCCGCTTTGAAGAAAACATGGACATAGACGATGCTGGGACTAGTAAAACACTCAACTCAAAAGAAAAAGGAACTAGAACAAATGTGGAAATGGAGACATGGCGCATCAAAAAGAGTCGAGGTACCCATGAATGTGTAAGTCAATCCCCTCCCCTTAGCTCAATAACCATGCCATTCAAGTTTTGGCTAGGTTTTGAAGACATGGAGCGCCTTGCGATCGAAAAAGGGCTGGAGGAACTCCTATATGATGAGAGAGTGGAAGACATGATGACTAGAGGATTCCAAGAGCACGAGGCAAAAAGGTTCAAAGCATCCAAGATGGCTTTCCCAAAGATACCTCAACTTTACTACCCTATTGCAAGACCGGGAAGCGAGGAGCAACACTACAACATCACCCAAATCCCTCAAAACACCAAAGTCAATGGTGCCACAGGTTTGGCTCACGGCTTTCATGTGACTATTTACTTTGAACCCCCATTCTCCATTCTATTGCATGATGATGTTCACAAGATGATCGTCCATAGACTTGAAGTAATGAACATTATGCTAGGCAAGGGAGTCATGGATCCTATCTACATACATTGTCATAGCACCAAGAGAGGTGGGCAAAAAGGTGTGTGGACCGGAATGCTCAAATTACATTTGCTTAATCCCAAAATGGATGCTCTTATGTTGTTAAAAGGTATTAGGCCCTTTATCCTCAACATAGATAACCAAACCATGATTGGAAAGATATGCAAAGCTTGTCCTCAAATTGCTAACCCCTCTAACCTATCCGTGCAAGTGAGAAGTGACACGTTAATAGGTATCTCTTCCCATCAACTCTTCAAGGACATCCTCATCAATAGCTTCAAGCGAGGACAAGACTACGAGATCACGGAGGTGGCTAAGGTGATGGGAGATCCTTATGCCTTCATTGCCGCCACCACTCCCACCCAAACCTCCAAGATTCAACTTCAACACGTCACCACCCACGATGAGATCATCAAGGCAAGGAAGACCCACACCGGTGGTCGTATGACCCCCGAAGTCAAGGAAAAAAAGGATGCCATATCTCTTACCCTTTCTCCTCTACCTCTTCTCATGAATGTGCAAGTTACCACCAATGCTATCCAAAAAATCATGGGAGTAAACAACGTTAACTCTATATGGTTTCACAAGGAAATTGGTGGTAGACACAATGGTAAAGCTAACGTGGAATGTGCTAACCCAATTGTCTACAAGCAATTCATTAGGAAGACTTTTGACATTGGAGACAACTACGTGGACTTTGCTCCACATTGGAAGAGCTTGGAGGGCACACAACCTCCCACGGAGGAGCAAGTCAAGACCATTGGGTTCAACGATATCAACACCGCCATGGTCAACACCGTCGCAACCTTCAAAATACAAGATGCCCCCGCCGCCATTACCAAGAAAGAATTGAACGAAGCATTGGAGGAGAATAACAAGAAGGTGATGGAAGCAAGCAAGAAGTACACCGACACCTTACACAACTCATTGATGGAGCACCTGGACAAGATGGAAGAAGCCATGAATGCCACAAGACTTGCATTTCAAGCCATGAAGGGGAAAATGCCACAAAGACTTGAAGATAGGCCGCCAAACATGTAGTGGCCAAAGACCTCAAGGTAATGCACAATTACCACCTCGCACTCAACAATTACCATATAGGGCTCTTTACTCTCTACAAATACATACATTATACTAGTACTACATATGTAGTAATCCCTACACACTTTAGTAGACAAAAAAATTATATTAGATACTATCAAAGTATGAAATACATTATACGTTTCCTATACATAATACCCAACTACTATACTATCTACCATACATATACTAAATACTATGTCTTCAACATAGAATACAAATACAATACCAAAATGTATAACAAATACTATACCAACCATCATACAAAACACTAAACCAACCATTCTATCAACTACAATAACAACTACTATACCATCTACTATACCAAATACAGTACCCGCATACAAAATACAAGCATCCACCTACCCCCAAACAAACAAGACTCTAATAACATAACAAAGCCCCACAAAAATACAAAAAAATAACAAACAACAACAACTTCAAAACACAACACTAAACATACATACCACAAATTCATACTACTTCTAGGAGGAGACATAGAAATTGACCCGGGACCCATGCCTAATATACTAAAAAGACACCCTACTTCACATAAAAAAAATGCAAAAATTTACTTCATACCTAATACCATAAAGTTACAACCGGAATATGGACACATTGCAAAATCCTTCGCACCTTTCTTAAAAAACACACATGCATTACACCACACACATAACAATACACACCCAAACATTGCCCAATACATACAACAAAAAAATACACATCCACCACCCCACATTCTATATGCTCTAGTAATCACTACCCATCCACACATAGATGAATGTAACCATCTCCTAAATCCACAAAACTTGCACACAATTATATGGATCAACACACTTCTACATAATTTACTAAAATTATAAAACCCTCCAGAACAACACATCCACACTCCGCACCCTTATACAAAGTTCCTGGAAGACAACCAAAATATTATAAACCATGAGAACTCAATACATAAAGAACTATATGACTTTTTACATAGCCAACCAATACTCCCCACAAATGAAACAATAAAACAAAAATTCCCCTACCTTCCTAACAACCTCATCAATGAATCACTGAAATGTTTAGACCCTATTCCAGAATACACCCACCCACCTCCACTGCCTCCCTACATACCACCACGAAATCATAACACTAGACCAAATCAAGAAAATACATACATAATCACATGGAATGCCTCCTCACTAAACACTGCCCTTCCTAACTTACAAACATTAGTTACGCACACAAACACACCACCAGCCATCATAGTCATACAAGAAACAAAATTAACCGCCACAAAATCTACAAAATACATACAAAATATATTTCAAGACTATAAACTCATCTTCAATAATACACATGCACTCACAAGATGTATACAACAACGTAGACCATACGCACCGGGCCGAGGTGGCCTCCTTACACTAATACACAAAAAATATGCCTTCCCAAATAATATTAACAAAATTCCTACCCCAATGCAAATATCACCTTACCTTCAAATAATCAAAATTACTAATCACCCACTACAACCGTGGTTAATCTTTCACATGTATATGCCATCCCATCCCGAAGATACTAGATTTATCATAGACATACAAAACACTATTACATCTCAAATTAATAATAACCCCAATCACACATACATATTATGTGGAGATTTCAACAGAGATAGCACTAATTGGTCGCCAAAATGGAAATCACAACTCCCTCCCTCAAAACATTGATTACCAATGGTGCCGCTTCACAGAAAACCTAAACTTCACCTACATAAAAACCGATACACAATTCTCTAGACAAGGTGGCTATAATTATAGTGATTGGAGTCTAATAGATGGATTTTATATAAACACAAACAATAATACACAATACACCTCTACAACAAACAAAGATGTTATTCTTAACTCGGACCACTCACCTATACAATTGCATATCCCAAATAACAAACTAATTAACAGAATTCCCACAATCCTAAACAACGACACTATACGCATACTCAACCCCATCCCAAAAAACAATATAGAACAATTCAACACAAAATTCTTTGAAGAAAATTCCATACAAATAGACTCCCTCACAAACACTCTTGAAAATAATAGTCATCTATCACAAATACAATGGCAAGAAACATGCCACACCCTAGACAAACTCATCAATAAAATCTCTAATACATTAGAACAAACTTGTAGAGCCCACCCAATACCTCAAACGACAAACAAGACTTCTCAACAAGGCGGGTACTTACCCCGCAAACTTTCTGAAACTTGGAAACAACACCTAACTACATACCATACCATTCGAAAAGTCATTAGAATTGCGAAAAATAAACCCCAATGGCGTAGTCACCCCATATGCAATGAACTACTAACCCTACAACACACCCAAATCCCTAACCCGCCATCGCCGGATCTTCCCCACGATACATGAATAAAAGACATAGCACTAATTGCAAAAAATGCCAACATACAAGCCCGAAAAGTAACCTCTAAATACGCCAAAGACAACATCAAAAAAGCCATCTCAAAATACAGACAATTATACGAAAATAAGCTCCAAAAAAATAAACAAAAAAGTCTTTAAAAACCTTGAAACACCGCCAATGGATTGTATCATAGATCAACATAATAATATTCTAACTAGCCCCGAAGACATTGCGAATGAAATATTCAACCAACAAACAAAAACCAATAGACCAACAGTACCAACATGTAATTACCAACTACAACATACAAACGAATGTACATGTGCAGTACGCCAATATCCATGGCACGAACTGGATGGATATACCCTTGACAAACGAGGCGAACTAGAAATCCCAATATATAAATACCTTAACAGAGCCACATACGACAAATGTCTTCAAAATCTTGGTAACAATAAAGCCCCAGGCCCAGATCGCATACCGAACTCAATACTCAAAAACATGCCCCCAAGATTTCATAAACTATTATTCCTATTCTTCTCCCACTGATATAAACAAAAACAAATACCGACCTCATGGAAAACAAGTGCAATAATTTTACTATACAAAAAAGGCGACCCATCCATACTACCCAACCATAGGCCAATTGCACTAGCTAACACAATATATAAATTCTTCACCAGTACACTCACCTCTATACTATCCTCATACAGTGAAAAATTCAAAATCCTGCATGATAGTCAAGAAGGGTTTAGAGCATAAAGAAGTACCGCTAGACAAATCCAAACTATAATAGCCGCACTAGAAGACGCAAAATTTACGAACCAAGATATATACATATTATACGTGGACTTCAAAAATGCCTTTGGCTCAATAGATCATGCCCGACTACTAGCAATAATGATGGACCTTGGCTACCCAAAAGAGGCAACTACACTTGTTGGAAACATCTACTCCCAGTCATCCACTTACTACATTGGTGAATACTTTGGAAAAACAAATCCTATACCCATTCAAAGAGGAACTATACAAGGGGACACCCTTAGCCCATACCTATTCATTATATTCCTAGAACCACTACTTAGATGGCTAGAACGAGGCAACAATGGATATACCTTTGGCACATCACAAGTCACAATAAACTCTGCCGCATACGCCGATGACCTCGCCACCATAACTAACAAAATCAAATCTATCCAAATACAACTCAATAAAATTGATAGATATTGTAAATGGGCTAGTATGGACGTAGGTGTCCCAAAATGTGCCGCTACCGGATGCTCAAACAAATCCAAATTGAACCCCACCACTTTCAAAGCCCTAATGCAAGCTTCTAACATCAATTACCGTAATCAACCGATCCCCACACTACACCAAAATGAACCATACATATACTTGGGTACAAATCTTGTTTCCTCACTAAAATGGAATATCCAAATCCACACTACAACTACAAAACTTATCAAACAATGCGAAGAACTAACAACATGCCCGGCCACCATGAAACAAAAAATAAAAATGGTTGATACCGTACTACGTCCAGGTGTGGCATATAGTTTCTACGGTGTACTATACTCTATGCCAGCTATCAAAAAACTTGATAAAAAAATAATAGCCATACAAAAAACCATATGTGGACTACCAAAGTGTATGTCAAATGCAATAACCCAACTCCCACATAACCTATTTGGACTTGAAGCTTTCTCCCTCAAAAATGCATATCTCCGATGTATAGGCGAACAACTACAAAATGCGTTAAACGATAAAGGTAGACTTGGAAAAATATATAATGGATTAACTCACTATGTCCTTGCCCAATACGGTGGCGCCGAATATATACCCAGAATTAAAAAAAGTGACTGCATAAGATCACCAATAACACGAACATTCTTCTTATTAAAACATATAGCTAAAGTCCACCTTAAAAGTACGCTCCCAAACTTCCTCATTAATCCTACATCACTAGAAATACTATGGCACCAAGAAACACTAAACCACAACACACTCAATACCCAACTCTCCCAAAAGCTTCTACAAAAACTCCTCTCAAAAAATATTTTCGAACTAAACCAAATTACTTTACCCAATAGCACACACATCATGACCAATGAGGACTTCAAAACCTACCACTTCACCCCATCCAAACTAATAAAAAGTGCCCTAAACGTTGCTAAACAACTATTTTGCCACCCAACATGCCCCAATACATGTCATACTCCTTGTAACATACACCCATACTCTCATACACTTAAAGATTCATTCATCACCCTCAACAATAACATATGCCCAAGAAATATCCCCACACCAATCAATCCCCCTAACCCTCCACATACATACCATCCCCGTCCCCCAACATACCATCCCCGTCCCCCAACATACATCCCCAAAAATCCTACCACATACCCCATTAATAACATCATACGCCATAAACACATCCAACACACATACACAAATAACATACAAAATACATATACAAAGTATTTATGCCAATGGCAACACAATAATAATACATACAATAAATGGCTTCCCCAAAGAGACCTTTTTCCACAACACGACACCAATACTTCCACACATAACACCGAAAAATTAAAACAATACTACCAAAAAATTCAAAACAAAATATACTCAGATATCATCCTAGTCCACCACCCCCAAGAACAAGTTTCAGGCTCAAGGTCCGTAACACCACCCATAATTATCCCACTCTTAAACATTTATACAACAGAATGCAACCCCGAAAATGATATCCTTACATCCTCAAACACAATTCAAATAGATAACAACCAAGCACATCTATACGATGAAAATGGCCGACATTTACACACCATCCCCGTTACTCGACTCCAATGGTTATGGAATCAATATAATACAAAATTACAAACTCCTACAAACATCGAACCAACAACCCAACCCTTCGAAACCGAAATAATATGGCTATACCAAAGGTATAAATACCGAATACCAAAAACTGACCCCCTCAAAAATGCGCAATATATAGTACCCACTCCCATTTTAGATTCATTAATCTCATCCTTTAACATTGAACAATCATACTTTTCTTCCCCAGTCACATGTTCTACCAAACTAAAAAAATTCTACTCACCTTATGAAAGAGACAAAATATTCGGATCCCTAGGTAAGGCCTTTGACAATAAATGGATCGGTAATGGTATAGCTCACCCCCACAACGAGAAGGACATGGAACAAGCCATACATTGGGCTAGACTTGCCGCCAAACACGATCCAAATAACACAAATACAATCATCATCAAACCGAACAACAATTGGCACCAAAACAACAACCAACATTCAAACCCATTTTTAGATTCCTATATCATTGCATTATTTGAGGCAGACACAATACCATACGAAGAACCTACTATCCCACCCGAGCTAAAAAAACCCCAAACCGAGCCATCTACATTACAAATACTGTGCGTCCACCATCAAAACCAAATCCTTGGCTCCCTAGAACAACTTGCTGAACTTACCTCTATAACAGACAATTTAAACATACACCGACTATTCACAAAACTGGCCCCACCAACACCTATACAAACCCCCGTAAACAGAAGTAAAAACTAGTCAAAACTAAATTATGTCAACAACACACTAAACTACTCAATCACACCTCCCCCTCTCTCAAACTATCCAACTCATACCACACCAAAATTTAACCCCGCACACAGTTACTACACCGATGGCTCCTTTAAACCACCAGAACAAATTAGCCCGGGATCTTGGCGCAGGGGAAAAGCTGGCTATGGCATATATAATTCTATCAAGGAAATCAAACTAGCCAAGAGACTCCATGGTCTACAAAATATCCTCAGAGCAGAACTCATGGCCATCCACAAAACATTACAAATCATCTCAACAAAATACAACAATGAACCTGCACATATATTCACCGATTGTATAAATGCACTCTACCTACTAAACACCCAAATTACACATCCTACTCTTCACAACAGCCACCCCGACCAAACCATTTTAATGTCAATGCTCCAAATGTTGCAATACCGAACACAAATTACAACCCTCCACAAAGTGAGAGCCCATGCCAACATTGATGGCAACGAACAAGCAGACAAATTAGCAAAAGAAGGCCAAGAAAAAACACACAAAAATGCTAAAGACCCACACGAACATGCCCATGCCACCCCATACTACTTTCAAAAAGAAGATTGGCCTTCCAAAGAAGAAACCCCCGATAAAGGCCCGATTAGATTTTTGGGCAAATATCTCAAAAAACAAGACTTCTACAACAACCTTGATACAATCTCAGACAACTTCCCTAACATAGAAAAGTGGACTAACAACAATAACATAGACAATGAACTCTCTACAAATTTTTGGAAAAACCCCATCATCACCGATTCACAAATCACATGCCTTATCAAATTCCGTACCGGTCTATACATGGGAAACGCCCGTAAACAACTCTTCTTTGGAATAGAAAGATTCCCATCCATAACATGCCCCATATGCCCCTCAACGGACCCCGACACATGGCTTCATGTTCTACTCAAATGCCAAAACCACCACATTCACTCTCTAATTGTTAGAAGATATAAAAAAGCGGTATGGGAAGTCCGAAAACTATTCACCTCCTACAATAAATCGAGAGGTTTTATACGAATGAACGCTGGCACTATTAATAACAATCCACAAGAAAATACGGTCCCCCCTTGGCTACTCCCATGCTCATGTAGGACCCAAAGGTGTCATTGTAACTCTAGGCTCAAACCGGACATCCTCTATGTTAAAGGTTTACCATATAATGACCCACCACCAGATAACATCAACCGAGACTACACCATTCAATTCATTGAATTCACATTTTGCAATGATAGAGTTTCCCCGGAAACAATCCAAAATAAAATAGATAAATACCAACCCCTTATTAACGACATCATTGCCCTCGGATGGAATGTGGCCCACTTATTGTAATCACATCCGGCGCTCGAGCCACCACTTTTATCCCATCTATGAAAACCCTAGAAGATACTTTCAAAATACCCATTGAAACAATTAAAACCACCTTTAAAAACATTAACACCATAGCTACTCAACATGCCATGTCCATCTTACTGCACAAACGCAAAATTGAAAACAACCAAGCCCTCCCCGATACGCAAGACCCCCCTTAATTTCTTTCTCCCGCTCTGATTTCTCTTGATTGGTTGGCTTTATGGTGCTTGGCTATTTGACTGGTTGGTTTGTGGTTTTTGGCTACTTGCCTGGCTAGTGGATGGTTGTATGGTTGGGTGTTTGTTTTGCGGGTCTATGGCTACCTGTTACATAGTGTCTACCCTCGAAAGGGGGAAGTAGTTCCAACCTACTAATTCCTTGTCCGGTGGGCATGGTCTTAGTAGTGGAACGAACAGACACTTTATTCACGCCGGTCCCCTCGGGAACCGACGTTCTTCTTCTTCTTCTGGAGGTGTGCAATACCATTTCCAATCCATTTGTAGTCAAAGGCATTTCCTAGTGAGCCAAAAATTTTGTCCCTTTCGAGAGGTGAGTAGAACTTAGTGAGTTGGGTAGGGCATGTGATGGTAGATGAAAAATACAAGTGTTGGATGTTGAAGGATGAAATTAGTGAGTCTAGAATGCGTATGGGTAATGTGTAATGTGTGAGTTTGAGGGGGTCATTTTTTAAGATGCGGTATTTATATCTTTGGTAGAGCAAAACTATTTCAGATTCAAATGGTTGGATTATTGGTTCTATGTTTGTGGGAGTTTGTAATTTACTATGGTATTGGTTCCATAGCCATTGGAGTCTAGTGATGGGAATAGTGATTAGATGCCTCTCGTTGTCTTCGTGTATATGTGTGTGGTCTTCATTAACTTTAATTGTATTGTTTGATGTGCAAATGTCTATTTTGGGGTTGCCTTCGGTGGTTTATATATTGAAAAGGGGAATGATTTTGGATGGGGTGATAGATCTTGAGTCCCAAAATTGTTCTTGAAGATGGTATGCTGAAATGATTTCTAAGTAGAATTCTTTTTGGGTGTTTTGATAATATTGTGTTAATTGTGTGGAGTTGTGGATGGAGGTATTTTGATCATGCCTTGGAAGAGGATCCATTGAGGTAACCACTTGTTATAGGTATTATTATATTGTTGCCATTGACAAAGATATTTGGTACCATTTTTTGTAATTTTATTTGTGTCAATATGTCTTCTATGTTTACAGGCGATAATGAGATTTATGGGATATGTGGACGGATTTTTAGGATGTATATGATGTTGGGCGGGGAGGGAGGGATGAGTGTGGTGGGTTGAGGAGGTGAATTGGTGGAAGGTTGTTTCTAGAGTGTATGTTATTGTTGGTGATGACATATGCGTCTCTAAGTGTGTGGGTTTGGGTATATAGAGCATGGTGATATGCATGTATAAGGGCATGGGGGGTAGCAAAATAATTGTTGGACAATATTGAGAGCGTTTTTTACAAATTTAGTTGGTGTAGCATGGAATGTTTTAAAGTCATTTTGGTTCATAGTGTGCGTTCCATTTGGTAGTGTAATTTGTTTTAGGTCAGTAAAGTCTATCAAAAAAAGTCTTTGTAAAGGTTTTTGGAAGAGCCGTGGGTTGATTCTTGAGTCATATTAAGTTTCTTGTAGCCACATTTGCTACAAAGGTGAGGGTTATATGAACAAATTTCATGAGTGTGCTTTTAAGGTAAACTTTTACTTCATTTTTTGGTAGAAAAAATGTTTGTGTGATTGGTGATCTAATGCAATCGACTTTGTTAATTCTAGGACTGTTTTTAGCACCACTCTATTTGGCAAGGAAAGAGTGGGTGAGTCTTTTGAAGATCTCTCCAAGTCTGCCTTTATCGTTGAGTGCGTTTTGAAATTATTCACTTATACATCCGAGGTAAGCATTTTTAAGGGAGAAGGCTTTTATCCCAAATAGATTTCGTTAGAGTTGGGTTATGAAATTTGAAATACATTTGGTGAGGCCACAAATGGATTTTTGTATAGCTATGGTTTTTTTGTCTAATTTTTAATAGCGAGCATGGAGTATAGGATTGCATAGAAACTGCATGCTACTCCAAGTCTAAGTATTGTGTCTACCATTTTTATTTCTTGTTTCATAGAAGCCGGCCATGTTATTGGTTCTTTGTATTGTTTATTAAATTTTGTGGCAGTGATGTGGATTTGTGTTTTTGATTTTAGTGAGGGTCGGGACAAGATGTGTACTTGAGTACATGTATGGTTTGTTTTGATGTAGTATGGAATTGGGTTGGTTACGGTATTTTATGTTGGTGGCTTGCATGAGTGCTTTGAATGCGGTTGGATTTATTTTGGATTTGTTTGGACATCCCGTGGCGGCACATTTTTGGGTGCCAACATCCATTTTAGACCAATCGAGCAATTTGGCAATTTTATTGAATTGGATTTGTAGTGGTTTAAGATTACCGGCTATAGCGACAAAGTCATCAGCGTAGGTGGCCGAGCTAATGGTGACTTGTAATGTTCCAAAGGTGTAGCCGTTATTTCCCCTTTACATCCATCTTGGTAGCGGTTCTAGGAAGATAGTGAATAGATATGGGCTTAAGGTATCACCTTTTATGGTTCTACACTGTATGGAGATGGGGCGGATTGTTCTAAAATATTCTCCAACGTATGAGGTGGATGAGAGAGAGCATATGTTTCCAACTAGTGCGACACCGTCGGTGGGGTATTTGAGGTCAGACATATTTGCTAATAATCTAGTGTGGTCAATAGAGCCAAATGCATTTTTGAAATCAGTATATAAAATATATATGTCTTGGTTTGTAAATCGAGCATC
This sequence comes from Bryoerythrophyllum caledonicum, assembly GCA_963971425.1. NCBI lineage: Eukaryota > Viridiplantae > Streptophyta > Bryopsida > Pottiales > Pottiaceae > Bryoerythrophyllum > Bryoerythrophyllum caledonicum. The sequence continues at coordinate 16,293,624 of OZ020526.1, read as the reverse complement.
TTCCACTGTGGCTATTATGGTTCGGAGTTGTCTAGCTGTACTTCTTTCCGCACAAAAGCCTTCTTGGCTATCTTGTAAGATTTGGTGTGTTTCTCCATGTGAGGATAGTATGAATATGAATGTGCTTGTGAAGAGTTCATAAATAGTGTTGGCTAGGGCAATTGTTCTATGATTTGGAAGCATTGAGGGGTCATCTTTTTAATATCGTAGTATTGTAGAACTAGTTTTCCATGAGGCGGGGATTTGTTTTTGTTTGTAGGAGTGAGAAAAGAATAGGGAGAGAAGTTCATGCAATCTCCGGGGCATTTGTTTTAAAATGGACTTTGAGATGCGGTCTGGCCCTCGGACTTTACTATTTCCTAGATTTTTAGGCAGGATTGCTATCTTGTGAGCGGTGAGCCTTGAGCAGCGAGCGGTGAGCACAATTTTTTAGGTTTTTTTTTTGCCCAAAAAATTAAAAAAAATATATGGTACCTAAGACTGTGGATAAAATTTACAAACTTTTGGCATTAAATTAAAAACATGCAACAATAAACAACGACAAGATATTTGGACATTGTGACTACGTAATTCTTGATGTTTAGGATTGTAACAATTCGTCTAAAAATCTGGAGCGACACTATGGCCGTGGATTGGATCTACTTTATCCTTTTAATACATGGGTGACATCCATCTAATACCTAGGCGATACTTGTGTTGTTTTACTACTTTGATTTGGAAAAGTTAGATACTTTGAAAGTATTGGCATGTTCAATAAATATGGTTTGAGATTGTAAAAATCCCGTGGCACAAAACATTCAATGTATTAACATAACACAAATGGTAATTACGTTGGTTAAGTATATAAAGAAACAAATCGATATTCCTGGATAAAACACAATAGATAGAAGACTTTAATAAAGATATAAAAAAACAACATGCATTGTTAAAAAACAATACAACCAAATGGATAATTCAATTTTCCTCCCCTGATAGCTCATCTGAGCTATCCTCATAAATACCAGGCAAACTACTATCCATACCACTACCAACCGCTTCTCCATCTATGAAGCGCTCTGCTGCGGACTTGCGTTGGGGTACTCGTGAAATCGGAGGAGGAGATGGTAGGGCAGCCATCGCATGTGCGATGCCCCAATCCCAAGGATTCATGTGATACAAACGAGGCGAACTCATCATCTCCTTCGACAAACGCGATAGCACCCCGGTTCGAGATGTTGATGGTGAAGCCATCAACGACGTCGACCGATTGCATTCATCAAGTGGAACGGTGATGTCAACGACTGAATATTTTCAAAGGCAGTAAACTTCAACGGAAAGTCAATTAACTAAGATGGGACCCTAAACGTACTTACAAGTCCTCTTGCGAGCGGTCTTCACCTCGGGCTCGTTATCATCGACCTCCAATGGGCGTTTTCTAGAGCCTTCATGCACCGGTGGCTGAATTCCGGACTCTACTTACATGGTACCCGAAATCAAAGGGCGGAGGACCTCATCAACCAAACCAGCGTCCTCTTCTAATGCGAGGATGTGGCACTTAAGGGCCTTATAAGCCTTGATGGATGCACCTATTATATTGAAACAAGTAAATAGAAGTTAGCAAATGAGAAAAAAAAACCATAAGAGAAGAAGAAGTCTCTAGAACACTTACCTGTGGATGCTGTAAGATCGAGGACGATCTCATCTTCTTAGGTACAAAGGTCTATAAGAGCCTCCATGAGGTTGGAGGACTTCTCTTGTGCTCCACGCCATGGTGGTTGGTGGATCGTCTCATCGTCAGCATCTCCTGTGTAATCAGATTGGTCAAGTGACCATCTGATGACAACTGAATCCCCTCCAGCAACAATTCCATCCTATCATTAAATGAAAACGGAACCCAAGGCTCCAACTTCCTCACATAGCACTTCACCATGAAGCACTTGTGAGTGCGACCAGGATGGCCCTCGCGCAAGAGAGACAAGCCGTTAATGGAAAACCACTTTGTCTCTTCACGGAAATCTGCCCACTCAGCCCAAGCATGAAGTTTGTTCGAGATGAACTTCGAGTCTGGGTAGAACACGATAAGCGGTGCCCCATCGCGAAGCAAGGCCTCTGCCATCTCGAAACACCGGTGAATCCAAGGGGATTCGAGCTTTCCTCCATTAGAGTGCTGAGTTGGAAGTTTGTTCCAACTCGGCACTGAACCACCGCCCTCAATTCCAGGGACGGGCAAATCCTCAGGGACATCAAAAAGTATCATGTCCACCAAACCGTCATCGCAAGGCTCTCCGTGGTGATGCCGCAAACGCGACCCGGAATGTACCTTCATAAACTGCCTCATCTCTAACCAAAGAGATGGCAGGTCATTCTCTTTAGCAATACTATCAAACAAAGTCATAATGCTGAGAGCGCTTTGAGAAATCACCTCCACTCCGACAGTAGATTCCAAATGCTCCACCGTAGGAATTGTGTAGATCGTCTGCGAGGGCTTTGCCACATAGGTGGAGGGTCGACTGTTGCCCGATGGAGAAATGCCTTGCGTTGGTCCCATGGCAGCTGGAATAGCGAACGCTGCTGCCCCTCCAAGCTGAGCAAACAACTTCTCAGGCCCGTCCTTTGCCACCAATGCCGCCAACTCCATCTTCCTCTCCCTCATCTCCTTCTTCAAACTCTTTGCTTTGAGATTCTCTACCCTCAATGCCTCCTTCTCTGCCGCCTTGAGCGCCGCCTTTGTCGCCCTTTCCGTAGCCTTTGTCGCCCTTTCCGCAGCCTTTGCACGATCCTTCTCCAAAAGCGAAGCGTCAACTGCCTCAACCACGGCAGAGACAGAAGAGGGAAGCATGTCGCCATCTCCACCAGTGGCTAAGGAATCACAGTCCCTTCGAAGCTGAAGCTCTTCACCCGGTGTGGGATCCGAATTCTTCAACTCCAAGTACCAAGGGCACTGCACCAAGTGATGACGAGAAAAACGCTGCCTCTGCTCCTCGGTGAAGATGCAGTTTGGTGAAGTAGGGTCCGTCCACTTCTTGAAGCGGATGGGCATTTGACTTGGCAGCAAGGCTCCTTTAACGACGAGCTCCCTCCAGAAGTAGCGAAGCACCGCCCGCTTCATGGTCTTCTCGCATCCCTCATGCTTTAGAAACTCCTCTGACTTCGAGAACACACCTTTTCTCCCAAGGTGGTCTTTGAATGCCTTCGCCCACAACATGATGTTCCAAGCCTCCATCCAATAACCAATGTCTTGGATGGGATTAGGGAGCCCGTCATTCTTCAATACGACGTTGTCCTCTTCAATTAGCTCCGAGAACTTCTTCTCAATTTCCTCCTCCAACTATAACATACAGTACAATCTCTTAGACAAAATCAATATCCAAAATGGTAACTAAAGTTCAATAGACAATAGGGATTTGGAATACTCACCCTAGCCCAAAAGGCTGCAATATCGATCCATCCCCGAAGACTCGTGTCTGAAGCTGGCGATTTGAGGAAATTGTACTCCGCCCTACTATCCTTGCTCATGTTCCACCATTTGCACCATCTTCCCTTGAACTTCCCAGCCACCTTCGCCGTGCAAATAAGTTGGAGCTTCTCGAGTGTCATCTCTGGCTTAGTCTGGTAAATATTGAAATGACGCAACACCTAAAGTAGAGCACATGTACTTGGACTCAGTTATGGTTCGAAACTGAAACAAAATGAAACAATATGGATAAAACATAAACAGATGCCATAAAATTTGAAATTCACATACCTCCTTGAAAAATTCCTCATCGTTCGCCGGGTTTGCAACCGCCAACATCCGTGTGAATGTTGTTTGACAAGCAATTTTCTTCTTCTGCACGGCATCAGTGCAGAGTCTCACCAACTTTGCTGGACTTCCAACGCGATCAACACCAACGCCAGTGACAAGGCTATCCTTGTAATTGCGTATGCACTCCTCTTGGGCAGTAATAATCTCCCGCTAGAAACCAACATTCATCAGAAATACATAATGAAAATTTAACAGTAATCGAACAAAAATACAATGATAATTGAAATTCTAGTGTAGGCTGACAAGCATACCTCGAACACGAGTTTCTGAAATGCGTCATACGTCATGTGATACCATTTCTTTGTAGTCTTCTTCCCCCACTCGTGCACACTTGCTTCGTAATCATCATCACTAATCAAGCCCTTCAACTGCTCAAAGTCCAACAATCCGAAATGTTGGACCCTCTTCAACTCATGTGATAAATGCTGCGTGACGTGATCAACCTCTTTTTGCCTAGAATACACAAACCATAATTTAGATATGTGCATGAACAATATGGATTTAAACCACCTAATACGACCATGGCAACGATGATAATTGGAGAATTGCAGAAATATTATTGACAAAAACCAGGTGGATTGCATCTTACTTGTTAAGATCAGTCATGGCGTTGAGAAGAATATGGCGATTTGCCAAACACGGCTCTAGAACCACTGCCCTCACCGGTGAATGGAAGATGAAGTCCCGAGAGTGCATCTGGGATATCACCTCCATCCACGCAATGTGGCGGTGGTTGCCATCCCAGATAAAAAAGTACTTGTTTGAGAACGACTGCAACTCCGGCCTCATCTGCAACATCATCTCAAACTTGCGATCTTCCTCTTGCCAAAGTGTAGACCAGTTGGCTCGCTCAGAAGAAAGCACCTCTTGCTCGGTCATTGAGAAACTCTTCGCCGCTACATAGAAACATGCGGATCCGGGTCGATATCCCTTCACGAACTCCGCCTTGAGCTTCTCAACATCACTCTTCAAGGGAAGACGAACCTCCGTCATGGGTAGCATGCAGCATAGTGGAATGAGGAGCTCCTCGATTGAAGGGTAGAGTGACCTCTGTAGAACATCTGACGATGTCCCCCGAATGGACTTCCTCAACGCTTGCTCGGTCGATTCCATCCTCGAGTCGCCCTCAAAGTCATGGATCTCTTCCTCCTCAGGTTGATTCATCGGATCTAAGCTCTCCCTACAAGATACCGTCCCTAGTTCTTGCGATGCCGCCTGAAATATTGAAGTACATAAGGAACGTCATCATAGAAATACAGTGAGCCAATTAATCTCTCTCGCTCGGAACGCAGCAACCTACCTCATCAAGGGGGACGCTCTCTCTAGTCATGGACATCCCAAAGGACCCAACATTCCTATAGCGCTTCTGACCCGAGGCCTCCTCCTGAAACCAATAGACATACCTCAGCACCAAGCATGCAATCAACTTATTAAAAATCAGCGTACCTTCTCCACGAGCGTACGAGACTGTCCCCTGGTTCGGATTCTGTCATCTTGCGCCCCTGCAATCTGCTACGCGTACCCTAAACAAAGAGGACCAACACCTGATCTATCATTAAATGGAGATGACAAAGCCGAGGAGCAACAGTACTCGTGAAGAGGAAAAAAAAACCAGGACTCCTTAGACCACCCTCGGATCCGAGGGTCAAATTATGCAACCAAAATTTTAAAAAAGAAATGCGCGTACCTCCACCACGAGCACTGCAGTCTGCAGGAAGTAGCGAGCTCCGCTCCACGCGTGCACCTGACTTTTATATGCGTATCCTAAACGAAGAGGACCAGCACCTGATCTATCATTAAATGGAGATGACAAAGCCGACTAGCAACAGTACTCATGAAGAGAAAAAAAAACCAGGACTCCTCAGACCACCCTTGGATCCGAGGGCCACATTGCGCAACCAAAATTTCAAAAAAAAAACGTGCGTACCTCCTCTAGGAACGCACGAGACTGCGGCCTGGAGACGGCTATGGTTCACTCCTCTACCTTGAACTGAAGAGCAGAAACCCTAAACAAAGAGGCCGAGCACCTTGAGGATGTGACTCAGGGAGTAAATATTAAAATAAATGGGTTAACCCTTGGTTCACGGTATCGTTGGCACCCGGGTAATCCTGGCGCTCCAAGAATATTTCAATGAACTGTATGTCAGGATGGGAGACATTGAGACTCTAGAAGTACTATTCATTCAATCGGGTTCTGTGGAAAGGGAGGCTATGATCCGTACCTGAGGCGATGAGCCTGGTCTTGGCTCAAGCTGTGCTGGGGTTTCGCTATTCTTACTTCGATGATGAATTGTAGCTAGACTAGCGAGTGTTTGAGCTGGGGAAGTGGGGTTGATCTTTGTAGACCTTGATGGATTTCCTCGGCTTCCAGATGCAATAGTTGACTTCATCGTTTGACACTGAGACTCCTCAGAACTGTCGTCAGTCTCCTTACCTCTTTCCAACGAGGTATCCGAGGCACTAGATCTCTGATACTCACTCATCATATTAGCTTGAACTAAGTCCTCTTCTAGTCTCTTCCCACAAAAATGCTCACTAGGCCTATTCACCTGCACGATATTGGAACGACTGTAGTCAATCCCTAACACCATTCAACTTATATGAGTCAGTAATCTCTGCAAATCAATGGAACACCAATCAAAAAATACCTGATCTCTGGAACGGGATGATGAAGCTCCTTTGTGGATAGTTGTCAAATCCCTAAGTTCTTTACTTGATATTGCGCCCACAACTACTGTATTCTGAGAAGCTAATAATGCTAGCTTCTCTCGACCTTTCTTCTGAGAGCGTACTTGCTTAGGATTTAAAAACTTAGTAGGTCTTCTCCTCTGTCTAGCATTCTTAGTCATCCTCAGCACTCAACCCTAAACCGTCATCTCCACTTCCTTAACATCACAACCTAGCAGGTATAGCACTCACTAATAGTCACAACTGCAAGGTCGCAACCGTGCAATATTTAACCCATCATGCTACCTTCAACGGGGGGATAGATTCAGTTCTCGAAAATATCGGATCTTGACAGTCTTTAGTTTGAATGGAGATAGCATTGTAGTCTCTATTAATGTTACTTTCACCATATATATTCCACCGTCTCGCGCAAACTTCATATTTTTAGGTATATCCAACATCACTATTGAAAAAACACTGCAGGCATGGTATTAAAACAATGGGCAACCCTTCCGTTTCAAGGAGCCCCGATTAGATTATTTGATATATTAATATATTCATGGACTACTACAAGCATGACTTTCATTGCTTTTGTCGTATCCGTCCAGGAGGAAAGAGAATTGTTGCATGAGCATCGTACGTGTAATATGAATTTATTATCCCGCCGGAAAAAGGTCCATGAACCATCTTATTTGAATGTGGACGCAAGCAGTTACTCATTCTCTTTCGTCGACCCGAGGTCATTTCGCAAAATTGTTCAACCTTCTTTGAGAGCCCTGGAACATGGCGTCTCTTTCATCATGTCGAGAGGGCATCCCTTTTCTCATGCCTGTTGATGAACGTGGCACTGTCATTGTCGTAGAGTCTTTGCTCTGTCTTCGTTTCGGATTTAGGAGTAGAACGGTTCAAGTCGAACAGGAAGTATTTGATAGTAATGGAATTCACACGCAATCCATTTATCAAGTCAAAGATCGTGATGCGGTAGGATTTGTGTGGAATTTATGTTCAGGTTCATTCAAAGTGTACGGTGTGTTACATGCTCAGATGTCTGGTCATGCATCTACAACCGTCACCACTTATTCAGAGGATTCCGGAGATACGATATTCTTGCATGGTTTGGGCACGAGGTCTATCCCAATTGTCCATACACTTAGCGACACAGAGGAAGAAGATTTCACTGATCCTAACGTAGGTAACTCACAAAATCTCACCAATTGTCACAAGTCATTCCTTCCCAGTATGTCTATTTCACTTGCATCGATATCCGATACGTCCCAATCTGTTTCACTAGGAAAGCCACCAGTCGATCCTAAATCCAGAAGAATACGGAGTATTCTTCTGCAAGTGCGTAAAACAGGTCTTAGGAAGGGGTCCAGGTTGGAGTTGTCACGAATTGATCTAGATAGTCTAGATCTGAAAAGTGTGAAGTACTTGCCACCAGATTACAATGGAAACCAAATCTTTGAACTTCCGCCACTTCCAGAGGGTATCCCCCCACAGTTTGGAGGGGGGCTCGATGGTATGAGTAAGCAGTATGATGGTCACGCTTGGTGCAGGACGATGACTACAAACATCAAGAACGACTTCGGCCTCACATACCGGAAGTCAACGTGTACCGGACATCTCGAGTGTCCCAACGCAAGTTGTGACTATAAAAGCAGAAATGAAGGGCGCACGAATCAAACCGAGTGGAGCGGGTTCGCATTCACCCCGTTTCCTGTCAACGGAGCACCTTCCGATAAGTCAACATTGGCATGTAAGCTTTGTCGGACTCCTCCTATTTGTATATCTCTCTGTGATGCTCGTATCTACTACGTGACATCGACCGATCCGTCACGCACTCGTGCGACCATTCATCTTGGGCATGATGACCATCTCATCTCGAAAGGCGTCGACCAATGCGCGATGGACGTTGTCCACGACTGTGTTGCCAAAAAAGTCCAGCGCACACCAAAGGCTACGAATTCCGCAATCATCATGGCAGCGAGCAAGAACTTTTTTTCTGACTACTTGATTCGTCCGGCATCCGGGTCATCTACTTTGGAAGGAGTTTCTATGGACGTTGTCCTGGATCAATTCGAGACACTTTCATCTCCAAATATTAGAAACCTTGTGTCAATTTGCAAAAGGTTCTACAGTGGTAGTAAGGGAGTGATGGACAACATTATGGCCCTAAAAGAATCGTCCAAGTTCGTGTTCATACACGAGAACAAGTTCCCTGGTCAATCCAAAGGTAAAGTATTTGTCTTCAAGATGTCAGTCGATCGAGCAGGTAGTGGTGTGGATCTTGTCAAGCGTATGCAACCCGGGAATGACCTACAAGATTGTTGGTTGATGTTCGATCATGTCAAGCGGGTCAAAGAATGGACAACCATGGCATGTCATGTATATGACAGTAAGTATTGTCGAGTCATGACAATTGCCATGTGCGATATGCAATCCGAGGATGCTGACGCACAACAGCTTTTCTGGGAGAATTTGAATGATACGATGAAGAACCATGGATTGGAGGCGACGAACTTCAAGGGCTTCATGGCGGATAGTGCTGGAGTGAACTGGCACGCAGTTCGTCGAGTTTACGGCAACGGCGGCAAAGACAAGCCCATGGACAACAAGGAACGGACTTGTCTATTCCATTGGACAAAATGCCTCCGGCGAGCCACCGTTCGGAACATTATTGCCGGCTTCCAAGACCAGCACATTGCCCTTTGCAAGATCTGGAAGAATGCAAAGTCTCAAGAGGAGGCCGAAGCGCAATACAATGTAATAAGAGGGTGGTGGGTGTCCTCTGGTGCCACTACCGAAGTAGGGCGACGAGCTCTTGAGGATTGGATGGCATTTTGGCACTTACGGTATCGACAGTGGGGCGGCGCAATGCAACTTGTAAGTTCTCTGCGCTTTTCATACAATCTATTCTCCAGTTCTAACTGTTATAGTGCTTTGAAATTGTTTTATGACCCTCGTTGACTCCTTTTAGGATCTGACGCTGGATGAGAGGACGGACATGCCTTCATGCAACCTCGCTAAAACCGTCCACAACCGGTGGCTTCAACAATCACGGAACACGATGACATGCTTGTACGCTGCCACCGTGGACGACCTCATCCGTGCTTTCATGCAGATAACTTCATATCGTGCATGGTTGAAGGGTGGAACATCTGGTACTGGACCGGACAAAGGCACGCTGAGGCTCCGTTCTGCTCAGCGTTTAGGTGATCCCAAACTCATCGCTGAGGTTGTTAGGAACTTTCCAAATGCTGCAGATCTATTAACCCGAACTAGCGGACTAGAAGGTTCGGAGATTTTTGGGTCAACGAAGCGCAAGCTTGATTTGCCCCCAGGGTCCGAACATGATTCTCACCGTTCCGATACGGTGAACTACTCTATTCCACGAGATGGGACGAGGGTGACTCGGGCACGTATCGAGGAGTCCCTTAGCGGTCAGAACTCCGGAGTTCAACACACAACCTCCGTCCAAGAGTCGGACTGTGATCCATTGAAGTGGCACATTGCTCGTCTTCCAAAGAAGTCCGCTCAAAGATGCCAGGCATTGCAAGCTCATGCAGGTCAGCAATGCAACGCTCGAGTACAACGTGGAAGTTATGGAACTTCGGCCCCAACATACGCTAGTTTGAAGAAGGATTTCAAGAGTCTACGAAATGTTGCTGCGGAGTTCTGGTTTTGCCCTGATGACATTAGCCGTTGTGTGAAGGGATGGAAGCGATCATTTGTACTGGATTGGCCAGTAGTTCCGATGACGTGGCCTGTGAAGTTTGGCACAAACCTAACAGTGCAAGAGGTATTGGCGTTAGAGGAAGCCGGTTTCCAATTGCAACAACGTGGTGCTCTTTCACCGCGTAGACAATTCCAAGTGTCTTTGGACATGCCCCTTCCGCGTTCCCACTTCCCGGTTCCCGCGAATCCAAATTCATTCCACACATTTCGGCACGGCTATGCGATCCGTAGGGGCTCGGACGTTCCCACAATTGAGCAACGCAATAAGTGGTCAAGCGCGGCTCTTATGAATAACTGTTACGTTTCGAACGTCGTTGCCATACCATATCCAGGTTGGGGATGTGTTATTACCCTTGACACAGGCTCTGAAAAGTCCTACTGCATCACCTTTACGGACCTCCCGGGGTGTTCTTGCCATGATTTCTTGAAAATGCAGTAGGAGGCATTGGGAAAGAAGGGGCAGTGGAAGTATTGCAAGCATGTGTACTACATCCTTCGTTACCTGTGTAAGATGGATTACAAGGTGGACGTATTCATGCACACTCCCAGTTATAGCTTCAGCGAAGTGATGTGCATTCTTGAAGTTGCCAACATTGCAGAACAAGCATGAGTAACTCAGAGTTTGTAGCAAAGATCAGACGTCGAGATTTGGTCCTAAGTAGCATCACAGAGTGAGCAAGATATCAAATTATACTTTTGAATTGGGGATCAGAATCATGAATTCAAAACATATGAGACATGATATTGTGCTAAGTAATAAATTGAATGTTCATAGAAACGTAGTCACGAGGGAGGAGAAGACCCCAAATCAGAAGTTGTTGTGACAAAGATGAGGTGACCACGGTTATAAAACTCATTCTTAATTTAGTAGATTGTATCAAACTTTGTGTGCAATTTTTTCATTTCTGCGGATTTTTCCCTGAATTTCACATTTTTTTGAAAAAAACACAATTTTTTTTCCCCAGAGATTTTTAGGCTCCTTGCTCGCCGCTCGCCGCTCACCGCTCACAAGATAGCGTCGCTGGATTTTTAGGCATATATCATATCATATGTGGTTCGGTTAAAGTAAGTATGTAGCGGAGTTTGTGGCTCACCACGTTTGTCTACAGTAAAGCCATCAAGGTCATGCCATGGGTATTGTCTTACTACACATGTGCATGAAGGTGGAAGGTCTGGAAGGTAGTTACATGAAGGTACGGTGGATCTATTGTTTTTTGTTTGTTGTTTGAATATTTCATTTGCAATGTCTTTGGGGCTGGTTAGAATATGATTGTGTTGGTCAGTGATACAGTCTATTGGTGGAGATTCAGTGTTTTTGAAGACTTTACAATTAATTTTCTTAGGGCTAATTACGTACAGTTGTCTATAATTTGATATGGCTTTTTTGATATTTTCTTTGACATATTTTGTAGTTAATCTTTGGGCTTGCATGTTGGCATTTTTTGCAATTAGTGCAATGTCATTTTATCCAAATATCATGTGGTAAATGAGGGAGGAGGCGGTGCTGGGATCTCGGTGTGTTGGATATTGAATATTTCATTACAGATAGGGTGATTACGCCATTGGGGGTTATTATTTACAATCCGGATGGTTTTTTTTTGTATTATGTGGTATGTGCTAGGTGTTGTTTCCATTTTTAGAGAGTTTCCAAGATAAAAACCGCCTTTATTGAGAGGTCCGGTTTGTCATTTGTGGTTATATGGGTGTGGCTTTGCAAGTTTGTTCAAGTGTATTTTGAAATGATGTTGATAAGTAGGTCAAGCGTGTGGCATGCTTTGTGCCATTGTGATCGTAGGAATTGGTTGTTGTATTTTAGAGTGTAAATCAGGGAGTTTATTTGTGTGGAATTTTCTTCAAAGAACTTTGTAATAAAGTATACATGTTATTTTTTGAGATGGGGTTAAGTAAACATACGTTGTTGTTGTTTATGGTAATATGTGTACAACCAGTTAATATGTTATTAAGGATGTGTATTTGGATTGGCGAGTGATCTGAGTTGAAGATAATGTTAGATGTGTATTGTGTATTCATACACCCAACCATACACAATACAATATACCTCTACATGAAGATAATGTTAGATGTGTATTGTGTATTCATACATCCAACCATACACAATACAATATACATCTACATGAAGATAATGTTAGATGTGGATGGTATGTAAGCGTATGTTTTACAAACTAGTGTGAGATGGCCACTACGGCCTGGTGTGTAAGGTCTACGTTGTTGAATGCATTGTGTTAGTGTATGTGTATTGTTAAGTGTAAGTTTGTAGTTGGAGAATATTTTTTGTATGTATTATCTTGATTTTGTGGCGGAGATTTTAGTTTCCTGTATGATTATAAGGGCTGGTGGTATGTTTGTATGAGTAGCAAGACTTTGTAGGCTAGGGAGGGCGGTGTTGAGGGATGAGGCATTCCATGTATTTATACTCGTGTTTTTGTTGTTTATATTTAGATTTAGATTTTGTGAAGGGTGGTAAGGCGGTAGAGGAAGTGGATGTGTGTATTTTGGCATAGGGTCAAAGCATTTTAATGATTTGTTAATTAGATTATTCAAAAAGTAGGGAGGTTTTTTTTTTACTATGTCGTTAGTACGGGGCGGGTTTTGACTATGTACGAAGTTGTATAATTTCTAGTGTATTGATTTTTCATGAGATTATATTTTTGTGTAATGATTTTTCATGAGATTGAGATATTGATTATATTTTGGCTTTTTTTAGGAATGTTGTATAAGAATGTGGGGTGTTGATGTGTCTTTTAGGCGGGTTATGAAGATTGGCTAGGGTGTTTAGAATGGTATTAGTCGATTGGGTAATGTTTGGGTTGTTTGTTGCTAGGAGATAGTTGCAATCTTCTATGGATGGGTGGATAGTAGTTACTGTGGCGTGTAAGATGTGTGATGGTCGGTGTATACGTTGTTGGTGGATGTATTCAACAATGTGTGCCTATGTGGCATTGTAGAAGTGGTGTAGTGTGTGTGTAACTATTAGTAGAGGTGAAAAGGTGCTAGCAATGTGTTGGTATTTAGGGTGTAGTTTGATGGTGTTGGGGGTAAAATATACTTTTGTTTTTTTCTAGTGTTTTGTGGGATGATGTTTTAGGATGTTTGGCATAGGTCTGGGGCTAGTTTCAATGTCCCCCCCGAGTAAAAGTAGGATTTTACATTGTATGGTTCTACTGATATGTTGTATTTTTATTGGTTCATTCATACGTAGGGAGTATTTTATTTTGGTGTCTTTTGTGGTTGTATGTGTATGGGATTTAAGGGTATAATTGTGGTTAGTTCTATAGTTATGTGAGTGGTAATATTAATTTTAGGTGTGTCCACAATTGTGTTGGTATGTGAGTTTGTGTTTCCACTTGTATTTGGGTTGGTTGGTATAGTGGTTTTTGGTCTATTGCTTGTTGTCAAGAGTGCGGTTGTAGTTTTTTGTATGTATGTGTTTGTGTTTATATCTAGGTATTTTTTGATGTATGTATGTGCATGTGAGTTTTTAATTGTACAAGTGTGTATATATGTATGTGTTCTTGTATGTGTATGCTTATGTATGTGTATGTGTTTGGATAATTGTTTATGTACGTATGTGTATGTGTGTATATGTTTGTGCAAGTGTGTGTGAGTGATTGCAATTTTTTGTATGTACGTGTATATATTTGTGTATGTGTATGTGTATTTATTTATGTACATATGTACGTGTATGTTTATATTTGTATAAGTGTGTGTATATGTGTATCATGTATGTAGTTTTATGGGTGAGTGAGTATGTATTTGTGTGTATATTTGAGAATGTATGTGGTTAGTTGTGTAAGGAGTTTTGTTGTATTTGATTGTATATATTGTGTGCGTTTTAGAATGTGTTTGGTGTATAGGTGTGTTTGTATATATGGATTTGTGGTTGTAGGTATTTGTGGAGGTATCTGTGTAGAGTTTTGTATAGTTTGTGAGTTGTGTTTGCATGTTTATGTTTGTATATGTGTATTTTGTATGTGTAGTTGTATTTGTATTCGTTTGAATATTCTTTGTATAGTTCCGAGTATAGTATATGATATGATATCTAGTATAATATTTGTATTGAATATAGTACGCAATATAATTTTTTTGGTATAGGATTTTTGTTTAATATAGTATCTATTATATTTTGTTGTAAGTTGTAGGGTCAATATTCTTCCAAAATACACTTAATTGTAATTAAATGCTTCCAAAGTAAACTGCTCAAGATTTATTCCCATAGAGACCTACCGTTTCTTCTAGAATATACTGAATAATCCACAAACATCAAACACAAATCTACCGGATCTATACTCTCACTCGATCTACAACTATTTCCGAATCCTTCCGGATTCCGAATTTTTACAATAATTTCCGGAACTAATTACCGGACAATTGACAAGGGAATTTAATTTTGTCTCTGTTTACTCCTCAGAGATTTCTTCGGACGGTTTAAGCAAGTGGCCGGAAGACCACTGATCCTATCGGTTCAAGTGGTCGGATTCCCCACTATCCCGTAACTTAAAGTGGCTAGACACCCACTCTTCCTACTCTGCTAACCGGTAGATGATTGTTGCTGCTGGACCCACACTCTCACAACATCCGAATGGCCATCCGAACGCGGTCACCCAAGCATTAGTTCGGACTACAATGACATTTTGGCAAGTACTGCTGTGATTCTACCAAGCAAATATCACAGATTTGCAAAGAAGACCCCTTCTATATGTACGTATCAAGCTTTTTCTCAGTCATAGGATTAGATTTCGGCCTCGACCGGAATTTGGGTTCATACGGAGCTTCCGTGCCCTAGAGACTACAAGGCCCACCTCTGCAATATGTCTCTTCCCGTCTTGGCTACTTACGGACCCTGGAGAGTATCAGGCCTCTCTCTAAGCTCCTCTCCAGCTTTTCCAGGTGCTCTCTTGATGCAAGTCCCAACCGGTTACCTTAACAGCGAATACAATAAGGCTCACTTTGGACGAACTAATCCACAACAACACAAACCACAATGGATCTGTTCTTCTCGGAAAAAACACTTAACACCAGAATATAAAGGAAGACAATATATTGCGAGGCTTAAAGTTTAAATGTTTTGAACAACACAAAATAAGATGATGAGTTTTCTAAAACTCATCTTATTAAATACTAACTAAGTTTCTTATTTTACTCTAACCTTATCCGCGAGAAATTCGGAAAGTCTAATCCTAAAGTCCGTGAAATCTTATTCCAAAATCTGATAATTCCTAGGCAGAATTGTTAATTCCTAGGCATAATCGATAATTCCTCGGCAGATTTCCAAATTTCCAATTTTCCGGATTGATTCCTTCCGGATTACAAAACTATTCTTAGTCCCCTAGTTAGTAGCCAGGTGCAATTCTGAGCCCCATCGTTAATCACTACTAATTCTAAGTGATTTAAGAAATTTCTACTTACTAATGTTATCTAGAGAGTCATATGGACATCCTTGAGCCTAGCGCTCCTACGCTTAGGTGATTCCTCTATCTCCTTTCCGGTTGGCTTCAGCTACCTCGATCCGGATTCGGAAGCTTTTGCCGGAAGTCCGTCCGTTGACTTCACTGCTTTTGTTGCCGGTCCTCCGGTTGCCCCGATCTACCTTCCAATAAGATCCCGGAAACTTCCGCTTGGACTAGGAGTTTCTTCCGTAGGCCCTACCATCACTGGTGAAGTTGACTTCCTCCAATCGCCGAGGGGTGATGTCGAGGAGAGCCGGAATGTCAGAGGAGTTTCTTGGGAGAGTCCCTTTGGAAACAAGCTCTTCCCTAACTTAAGCGTTTCCGTGTTGGGAAGAGGAAAGTTGCTCCAACTTACGGGAGAGGCATGATTGGAGGTTTCCAACGTCGCCTTCTAGTGTCTAAAACTTTTCGAATTCCCAAATGGTACTGTTACATCCGAAATTGTAGTGATTCTTACCGGAGTCGTCGGACCTTCTGCGGTCTGGGTCTCTCAAGTCTCCGGACCTTCCAAAATCAGGTTGTTCACCAACTCCTGCATCTGTACCCAGGTCTTCTCCATCTTTTGGCTGTGGTTGAGGAAGAATTGAATAATCTATCCACGATTCAGCTTCTTCTCATTTTCCAGTTTTGTCGTAAAGAGGAGGCTCCAGTTGATAGTGTCGACCAGAAAGTTGAGTGCGGTCCAGACTTCCATCAATGCTCTTGCAAAGGCGTCTACCCGCTTCTCTGCCTCTTTATGCGCCACTTGTGCTTCCGCTAAGGCCGTCTTTGTTTTGTCGAGCTGCTACTCGAGTCTCGCCCGGTCCCGGATGAGAGGGGCCTGCTGGTCCTCCAACACCTTCAGCCGGACCTCGTTGATTTTTAGCTCCTTCAGCTGGGGAAAGATGTTGGATATTTTCTCGACTCCTAGCTCGTACAGGACCTCTTTGATGACATCAATGCCATCCGCGTTTGTTTGGTTGAGCAGCACGGTTCGCCAGGCTACATGAGTGAGCAACTCCATGATGTCCACACCGAGACGACCGGTGAGTTCCGAAAGTTTAGCCGGAGGTACTTGGCTGGATACGGTTGATGACCGGCCTTGTTTCGGATCAGTGCGCTCCTCTTCCAATTGGCTCGGGTTGGCGAGTTCCGGCTTCGGCTCCTTCATTACGGACCTGCTTCTCTTGCGTGTATTGGTGAGTGGAGGGGAGGCTGGAGAATCGAGTGTAACGGATTCTTCTTCAGACTTGATCTCCGGTCCTCCGTACTTCTAAATACTTAGGAGCTCCTCGTACTCGTCCTGCTTTGCTGAGGTCAGTGCCTCATGCTTGGCGAACAAATGCGTCAAGTATGATGGAAGAGGTCTTCTGGTCTTCTTCGCCTTCTGGAGGTTCTTGACCAACTGATCGACTAGGTCACTCATTAAAGAGGCCCAATCTACGGAGATCTTTCCCTTCATTGTTCCAAGAAACCTGCGTGTCCATTTCACATTTCACATTCGCACACTACACGTTTCGGCTTTTTCGGATAAAAATTAGGGTTCAAAAACCCTACCACTAATCGGGCATGTGGATTGCGGAGATTGTTGGCGCTATAGCCGTCCTTTGGATTGGCGTTTCGAGAGAACTCCCCATCCAGCAACTCGTCCCTTCGTTCCACTATCTTCACCTCTCCGTCCTAGAAGTTATATATCCGCTTCCACTTCGGTGTTGCCCAATGCTCCAGATGCACTCTGACGCTGCCGTCATATTGGTTATCCGGAGTTCCAATCAACTCCATTTCTAAGTTCTCGTCCTTGATTCCTCACGGCACTTCCATTAGGCCAACGCATCCCATGATCTCCAAGTAGTTGCAGAGGATATTGATCTCCTCCTTGTCCGTGGGGTACGCCGGCATCACCTTCTAGATTGGTGGTGCTCCGGCGGTGGTACTATTTGCCTTGAGCTTCCTGGCGGCCCGGTCTCCTGATCCAGCCATGGTACTGGACAACCTTAACTGCTCACCACCTCCCAATTTCTCTAGTCACACCTACACGCACTGTCCTCACAAAAATACTTCTGGACTATGAAATCCAAAGACGTAAAGCACTGGAAAAGAGAGAGAGAGCATGAAAGATGACAAAGGAGAATGGTGGCACCTTCCTTTTTTGGCCCCTCTTATTTCTGACCGGACATACGGACAACCGCCGGATGACGTCCGGCTCATGATGTCGGTTCTGGAACCGGATGTCACCCGGAATATTCTGGACTTCTCTAGATTGCTCCGGACGTCGGGTTTCCGGAAAAGTACTTAGATAACATTATTTGATAATTTTCCGTCAGGCCTGTTGTCCTTACTTCTTATTTGTACCTAATTGTACTATTCTACACTGCTCTATTCACTAATTTTTTTGAATTTTCCCTTTTTTACCGGATTTCAGGGCTATATCCGAAACCTTGTGGGAACATGTATTTATACTTGTATTCTACTACGCATACACATACTTCTATTCTCTATGTATAGAATAGGCTATACTATATTCAATAAGATACCTATGGTATATTACATGGTAGTTGATGGTTACCGAGTAGTCTTGAGACTTCACATGTTTGATGTATCATTGTCTTCATTGAGTAGCAAATTCTTCTTCTCGTGATGACAAATATGGTCTTGAATACTCTAAACAAGGCATTTTGAAGGGTTTCCATTTCTTCCTTGAGTTTTTTGTGCATCTTATTGGTGTATTCATGGGACTCCTTCCTAATCTTTTTGTTGTTGACCTCCAAGAGTTCCACCATGTCTTTCTTGGTGAGAGTCTCATTCTTGTCTTGTAATTTGAAGGTTGAGATAATGTTGACAATTGCGGTGTTGATGTCATCAAAATCAGAAGTCTTCACTTGCTCTTTGGTGGGACAGTTGATGCCTTCTAAGCTTCTCCGATGCGGTGCAAAGTCCACGTAGTTGCCATTCATAACAAATGTCTTATGTACAAAGGTCCTATATACAATGGGATTAACACATAAAACGTTGGCATTTCCATTGTTGCAATTGCCATCCTCTTTATGGAACCAAATGTGTCTCACATTAGCTCCACCCATAATCTTATAGATCTCATGAGAAGTGTTCATAACATCAAGATGGATGGAAAGAGGAAAGAGGGTTAGAATTAGAGCTTCTTTCCTTGCTTTGGATTCCACCACATCGTTAGCTCCTTTTGTGTCATATACTTTCTTTGCTTGCAATACTTCACCTCTCACAGTGACATGGTGTGCAAGCATTTTTTTGTTTGTTGAGGTGTAGTAGCAATGATAAATGCGTGTGCATCTCCATGGCCCTTTTATACACCGGAGACCTCAAACTTGTGTCCACGGTGGAAGCTACTCTCAAGAACCTCCTTAAAGAGGGCTTGCACTGAAAATTCCACCAAACTTTTGCTTTTGATCTTCACAGAAAGGTTAGCACCTTTTGCAATCCCAAGATAAGACTTGCATACTTTCCCAATAACAAGTCATCTCCAATGTCAAGGATAAATGGCCTTATGGCCTTTAGAAGCAATAAACCATCATATTTTGATTTGAGTAAGTGCATTTTAAGACTTCCTGCCTACACTCTTTTCATTCCTCCATGTTTGATGCTTAAACATTGAATTTCAAGTAGATCATTTATGTTCTTTCCAAGTGCAATATCTATTTTTTAAGTCTAGCATGAACCATCTTCTTAACATCGTCATGCATGAGAGGGGTTTTAGGGAGCTCACAATGAATGGCAATATGGTAGTCAAGAGACAAACCGAAGTTTTCATTGATCTTAATGTCCAAAAAAATTTGAGTTAAGTTAAAGTGTTGTCCTTCAACTCCCTTCCTTGATATAGGATAGAGAGTTTGTGGGATTTTGGGAAAGGCTACTCTTGCATCACATACCTCTTTTGCTTCCTCTTGCATGCCTCTAGTAATCATATCCATCACCGTTTTGCCACTATAAACTCCTAAACCCCCTCCTCCAGTGCTAAGGCCTTCATAGCCTGAAAATCCATCCAAAACTTAAATTAAATTAGTTCGGGCTCTTGAATTAACTTACCATTACTTGCGGAGGAGGCCTTGCTCTTTTTACAACTTTTGGCTACTACCTTGTCTTTCCTTGCTGCTTTTGAGCTTTGAGCCTTGGAGGGGCTTTGCTCTGAAGATTCTATTTATATTTCTATGTCCAAATTCCTCACGGCGCTTTCTGACATGATGGCTGTAACATTTGGAGTCTGTGTAGGAGCGTGAGCGATGTAGGCAGAGTCGTGTAGTGAGTAGGGGGCAAGGGTTGCCTCCGGCTCTAACGGACATCCTCGGGCACCATGGATCTCTTCTTTCTCTTCTTGGCTGCTGTTGAGTAGTATTTTCGACCAATTGAGAATTAATCCAATGTGGCCTTATTTGTTTGCTAGGAAGGTGTCTAATTAACGAACTGTGTTTATGATTTTAATACTCATGGGATAGTTCAATCTAGATTAAACTCAAGTATCCATGCTTCCATACTACCTCATTGGTGACACCATCAATCTCTTATTTATCATATGTAATCCAAAAGAAAAACCTCCAATGGGTAACAAAAGTATTGAGCCCAAATGATCTCCAGCTTCGGTCTCTTGATAATATTCTCCCATTTGCCAATACATGGCAGCTTCCAAAATTGCGAGTTCTCTGATTATTTGAGTCCAAGAGTATCCCGACTCAAATTTAATCAGCCATTGATAGTCTTCTTCATTAAAAAATACTCCAATCAGCGTTCCTTGAGTTGCCTTCAATAGGATGTAAATCTCTTCACAAATTTTCTTCTTGGTCTTCAAACTTATTGATTTCACAATTCTTCCCAAATAATGCATCCTTCCATACTTCTGCCTTAACAAATCCCTTAACTTGTCAATCAATTCCCTATTGATTAATTTCACACCTAAACTATTCTCTATTAACTATCTCTCAGCATTGCTCCCACATCGGCAATAAATGCTTCATGCTACAACATCATTTTTTCAATTCTCCAATTATTCTTCTTCTTTCTTAATTTTCTTCATATCTATTTCGACTTCTTTTCAATCTTCAATCCTCACTCCTTTTTATATTTATTTTTCCATTTGTTATTTTATTATTTTTATAAAAAAATGATTCTCCTTTTGAAACGCATGTCTAATCATTCTCCAATAGGTAACTTCTCTTCACTTGTCTGTATAACCAATGGAGTAAGAACTTCCCAATTGGTACTCAATCAACTTTAGCGTAGTTAACCCCAATCGGCAACCCTAATCGGCAACATGGCCATGGCATGCCTCTATGTCTGTCCAACTTCTTCAATTGGTTTTAAATCTCCAATCAATTCAACTACTTCCAATCCCTGACAATCACACTGTTTCTGATTGTTACACAAACACACACACTTTTTGATATTATAATTTTATTTCTTCAATTGTATCACATTACAGTTACAGTCACTAAAAAAAAATCTCAAAAACTTTCCAATCTCGAGGAAGGAGTTCCTACACTACACACCAGGCCTTTTTTTTTTGGCGAATTGAGGCCAAAAAGCAAAAAATAAAAGAACCTCGCAAATGGCCCTTTGTTAATGAAAGTCCTAATTTTAAAATGAGAGCCTAATGGCGTACATGGGCCACGGGTTGAATGCCTGATGGCGACTCAAGTTTTGAAGTTGGAGCCTAGATCTTGTCAGTGCCAACGGCGTAGCATGGGAGCCTGTCGCCTCATGAGCATCATTTTTAGAAAAATTGAAATACTTTGGGCCAGAAAGCTCCATATATAGGCCTGACATTTGCCCACTAGACCTCCTCTTAATATGGAAAATTGCCGAGTGAAGCGCCAAATCCACTGGCACTCATTGCTTGACTCAGTGGCCATTGCGTTGGGTTTGGCGCATGCGCAATAGTGGCTCGTTTGCATGCCCCCCTGCCAAGCCAGGGCGCTATATCTCGCACTAGCGCCAGAGTACGCAGGTGAGTCAGCCACACGCCAAAATCTCACATCTTTCCTAGCGGACTCCGTGTGGAGAAGCCGGACTTGCCCGACAACAATCAGACGTATCGCTAGGACACGCCCCTTCTACTCGTCGCCTAATCTTCAGCCTGTCTCACAGCAGCGGTGGTTGAGGGCCTTTTGCCTAGGGTTTCTCCTTTAGAACTCTGC
This sequence comes from Bryoerythrophyllum caledonicum, assembly GCA_963971425.1. Classification (NCBI taxonomy): domain Eukaryota; kingdom Viridiplantae; phylum Streptophyta; class Bryopsida; order Pottiales; family Pottiaceae; genus Bryoerythrophyllum; species Bryoerythrophyllum caledonicum. Next base: position 16,271,830 of record OZ020526.1, on the reverse strand, counting down.
TTCCTGCTTGTAGCGTTTGCCACCATCATGCATCGATGGACATAGTGTTACTGCGGATCGCCTACACTCTCTTGCATTTGTTGCTTGCGGGATTCCCGAGTGTAAGGTTCACATCTTCTTGATATGCCGTACAACAAATTTGAGACACTGCCGTCATGGAAGCTTGGAGGTGGGGAGGCACGCCATTGCATCATTATGAGGTTGTTGAGAATTCGAATTGCAGTTTGTACATCTGTGCCATACAAAGCGTTTTGAAGTTGCTTGTATATCGTTTGAAGTTGCATGGTTGTGTGAGGGTGTGATATTGGTATGGATTGACGTGCTTGGAGTCGCCTTCTGGTTGCTTGTATTTTCATTTTATTGTGAGTCACTCATTTGTGTCTACGTGGGTACAGGCATCCCTACTTCTTATGGCGACATGGTCGAAGAAAGAGCGCGTTGTGTCCGGAGCTCTGTTGGAATTTCATGGAGATTGTGCGATCCGGGAGGATGTGTTAGCTGGAGGCAATTCTCTTTTGGCGCCGAGTGAGCAACAATCGGAGACGATTATGGAGGATTGTTTGGCTCTAACCAGTTCAGTGGATGCGGATCTGTCGCCTCCAGTTGATTTAGTGGATGCGGATCTCTTGACTCTTGTTGGTTCACTGGATGGGCGAACTGCACCAAGCGGCGGTGAGCATCGGTCGAAGGCCAACCCCGTGGATTTTCAGTCTCGGGACGGTCTTCTGCTGCGCGTGGCTGAAGAGGGCCGTGGAGAGGATTGGTCGGAGGCGACGCACGCGGAACTGGAGTCCGGGAGCGATTTACTGCAGCGCGCGACTAAATCGACCGTCTGGGAGTACTTATTGGAGGATAACCACCCGGATCGTGAGCCTGGGGGCGATTCCCGACATGGGGGACTGAAGCAGGTGGTGTTGAGTTGCGATCTAGCAAGGAGGAGCGACGAATCCAGAAGATGTTATTCAAAGAGAAGATAAACAAGGCACGATTACTCTGTCTTTTCAATCGTGCTGCAAGGACAGCGGCCAAAGTTGGCGTCACCCTCGACACGTACTTTCAGTCATCCCAAAATTCTTTAAGCCAACAGCCACTTTCTTGGTCTGGCCTGGAGAAAGCTGCAGATTTAGACACAAGAGGAGCGTCACCTGAAGATATAGTCTTGGTTTCAGTCACACCACCGCAAAGCAATCCAACACTGCAACTTTTGGGAGAGGAGTCGACTCGAAAAGGGAAGCATCATGTTCTTTCTTCACCTACCCCTTGATCGTCTAAAGCAAAGAGAAAGAAGGTTGGAGCCTTGTCTGCGATGCCGCTAATCATTGAGGTATTCTACAGTTTACTTTTGGTTTTTTTTGTTGAGGTATTCTATTGTATGTGTGTGTGTGTGTGTCTGTGACTGTGGGGTGCAACATGAACAACAGCGAGAATCTCGTCTACCACGAAACCTGCCTCTAGATCCACCTCGTCTCCCTCTCTGCACACACCAATGTGGGACTCTAGTTGTTGTCCGAGCCTCTCTTTCGGCCCATTTTTCTTGGTAGCTAGCTGCACCCAATTTAGTGTTCTAGTTTCTTCTCCCTCTCTTTCTACCTAGATTGCAGACGTTTTGTTATCCTGACTTTTCAATGTTAAGTCCGCAGAACTATGAGGTGGAATTTTTATTTTGGTAGCTAGGCTAGATGAGACGACTTGAAAGATCTTGGAATCTACATCCATGGTGTTTCCATTTTTTCTTGTTTCCAAGAGTATCATGTCTTATGTTGCGGGGAAGGTGAAGTCTCTGAGGGAGTTGGGCGCAAAGAAGATTGTACTTCATGGAGTACGATGATTCTGTTGTTTTTTTGGGGTCCACTTTCACATGTGTATGTTGTACTAGACTCTGCACATTAGCTTGAAGATTGGAGGCCTCCCAACTTTAATTCTAGATGTGTGTGAAAACAATCATTGCCCGCAATCTATCTTTCTGGGCTTGCGAACAATATAAAAGACATGTCCTGCTCGAAATGAAAACAATATGGTCTTGGTTTAAGTGTGTTTGTTGTCACTATGATGTAATCTGTACCCAATTGAATACCAGGCCTTTGTGAAAATCTTGCATATGTAAGGAGATGGGAAAACTCCAAACTTTCTTCATGTAAGTCAGGCACTTAGTAGGAGTTGCACTCTGCAAATAGAATAAAAAAACAGGACTCTCCTGTAGAGTCTTGGAAACTATATGAAAAAAATCAATGATGGATGCTATGTGTGTGTGTGTGGTTTTCTTTCTTTTATGGACCTTATGCTAATGGAGGTGGACCAACATTTATTGTGAATCAATATGTGATAGTTGGAGGGTCTGGGTCGACTAAGCTAGTATGAAAAATCTGTCACATAGGGTGTAGGGACAAGTCACGAGCCTTTGTTTGCAACCTAGTGCCAATGTAGGTTTGATTTTGAAATTCTCCTAATGGAATGGAGTTGCTTACTTCAATAGCAACATGAAACTCCAAAAAAATTAGAGTTCCGGCTCATGGTTTGGCGAGTAGAAGTATATCTTTCATTACTATACACCTGTCACAAGTATCTCAAATTAGACAAATATACTATTTTTGAGAGTTTCAGGAGGCAAAATACTTCAAAAATTTTGAATGACATTCATACCATAATGTGTTCCTTCATTATAATTGAAAATTCTAGATCCAAAACTTAATTTGACTTTCATTGGTAAAAAATAAGTTATTTTTTCAAAAAGCGTAAATAAGAAATTAATGTTAATTTTTTTTTCCATTATTTTCTTCAAAACCTAGTTTTTGGTGCCTTGATTCTACATATTACGTAGTATATTTGGTATATTTTCAGTCTGCAGTATGCAATATACTCATCTTGGGAAAAGGTTGGACCACCTATAGGGCAATATGTGTTATGACAACACAAAGTCCAAAAAATCAGCACCTTCTTCAAGATATTTTTTGTTCACCTAACATTTTATTGGCCATGATTTCTTCACACCTTATTAATGGAGTGTTGGCATTCAAAAACAACTTAACAAAGGGCTCCAAAACAAATATACTACGGAGTTATGTTTTTTGCCCAAAAGTGAGTAACCTAGTGGACTTCTACCCTGGAGGTTACACTTCAAATGTGTTGGTGACGTACTTATCTGCGAGGCTGAGGACGAGTTTGGTGAAGTCATCATCCTTGAGCCAGAAGTTGAAGTGGCCGCCATCAATTCCGATAACCTCTGAAAACGGACCGTGGTTATCAGTGATGTAGTCCGGTGCCCAAGGTGAAAGGATTCCTGAAATCTAAAATTCTTTATTGTGGTGTTCCATTGCAAGTTCCTTCTGAAGATGAAGACAATGACTCTAGTGATAGTGACGTCAAGCAAACTCCTCCACCGCACAAGCGTCAAGCACAACAATACGATAAAAACCGTCGTTACCATTGTGAGTGGTGAGCACGCTTCCCATGGGCTGAGGGGGTGACAGAGAATGGCCATGACTTTGTGAACTGCCTAATTTGCTCCAAGATTGAAGGCAAGCCAAAGCTTATGGCAGCAAAGACAGATACCCTCATTAAGCATGAGGGCCACCGCAAGGTAGCTTGATGTAATTATGTATTTCCTCCTCTTCTTTGATTGATGACAATTCTCATAGTATTGGTGTATTGCATATGCTACAAAGATTGGGGCAACAAAGGGGGTGAAGAAGGGTGAGACGTATCTTGCAAAGGACCGCCGCCATCAAAAGGACGCTACCCTCTTCACAAAGAGGCAACCTTCTTCTATTTTAGAGCAAGTGAATCACATGAACAGAACAATGCAACGAAATAAGAGAGTACAATTTGCCACCATCTTCTAAGTTTTGGAGAATGGGAGGCCAATGGTAGAGTATGAACAACGAGAGGCTCTTTATAAATACTTGGAGTTCCTTGACATCCCAAGAATGCATTGGACAGACTCCTCCGGTTGGTGCATTGCAGAGTCTATGTATAACATGGTATGTATCCATTTACCTTGTTTTGTTTACCACTTGCATGATTTTGATTCTTTGAGTTTGATTATGATAATATGGTTGCCATGCTTGTTAGGTAATTGTGGATAACAAATTGCATGAGTTGTAGCAAATGTTATGTTTTTGTCCATCACCTCACTTGGCTAATGTTTTGTTCATGGCATGCAGGTTAAATAGCACAAGAAGCTCATTATGAAGACCTCTAACTATGTGGCTCCAAGTTGTGATGAAGTTACAGCCATCGACACGACATCATGGATCTCCATCCATGCCTATGTCGTAGAAAAATTGGCAGCGCATCCCACTGTTGCTGAAGGTTCACAAGGTTGTGGATGGGACTAAGGCTGATGACCTCGTTGTCGTCTTGATTAGGGTGTTGAAGGAGCGTGGTGGTATGGAGAAGCAAGATATTCAGCACTATTTGGTGAGCTTTGGCGCGGATGGTGGTGCAGTGATGCAAGGCAAGGTCACAGGAGTTTCTACCCAAATTCGCGGAGTGTATGCGCCATTTGTACAGTCCGTGCATTGTTTTGCACACCGTTGTAATTTGGCATTCAAAAGTCTCAATCAACTAAAGGTGATGGAAGGTATTGAGAGGCTTCTAGCATCTACTTACCTTTATTTTAACAAAAGCCCTAAGCGTGTTCTAGATTTCAAGGAATTGGCGGAGACAATGGACTGTCGCGGTTTGAAGCTGTTGCAAAATGTCCAAATAAGGTGGATAAGCTTGCTTGATCCCCTACGCCGATTGGTATCGCAATATCGAGCGGTTCTAGCCAAAATGTACCAATCAAAGGACTTCGAGGCTGTTGCCGAGGTGAATTTTATTGTTTTGTCCTTTTTGGAATTATGGAATGTCTTTGTGTTACTTCATGGGCTAAATGTTGTATGTGTGCCTACTCTATATGTTTTTTCTACTTTAACTTCAAGGAATGTCTTTGTCAATGTTCAATACGGCTATGAATGGTGTCAAAGTGGTTTATGTGTAGTACATAGGCTAAATGTTGACAATTCAGCCCTTGATTGTGGTTTTTTAAAATTTTGAATACGCAAGTCTAAGAACATTATATGGGTTGGATGTTGTCTCTTTTGTGCATGTTGTTATTTTCTTTCATGTGTTAATGTAATTGGTTAGTCAATGCATGTGTTGAATTGAATTTTTCTTTACTGATTTACCTTTGTGTATGTCCACTTTTCAAGCTTGCTTTGTGGACATGATTGATCCAAGCATTCTATTAGGGATGGTTGCTATGATTCCCATGATAGAATTGATTGACGTGTTGATCTCATTTGCTCAAAAACAAAATGTTTTTGTATGTGATTTTGTTGCCGCTTTGGGAGCGTATGAGGCCCAACTTTTCCAATAGTACATTGACGCATCGACTGCATTCTCTATGGATGAGTTTACAAACTTCCGAGCGTTGATGGAATTGTCCCATTACAACATTTTCTCCGATGGGATGTTGATCTTAACACACAATCTGACAGTTTGATGTGGAGATTGGGAAGGATAGAGGTACCAGCCCTCCACAAGGGAAACATGATTGATAGAGCAATGTTTGCAACAATAGGTGCATCCATCAAAGCTGATTGCAAAAGTATTCACTTTCACTTCTTTCAATTTATAGCTGTTTGTGGTTTTGTTGATTAATTTTGAACTCACATGTTTGTGCGATGTATGATGTTTAGGGGCAGCAGTGCACCGGAATGCCGAGTTGCGATGCCACTTCCCAAGTGTGGATACACTCAATGCCATAGGCATTGTGTATCCACAGTACTGGGCGGCGGAAGATTGTTTGGATACTTTTCCAATTCATCTTCAGGTCATCAAACTGTTTTTTTGTGATGCCAAAAAAGTGAAGGGTGAAGGATCAGCTGAAAAGATCACAATGCCTCCACTACTGAATGGGTATGCTCTTGATGCGGAACAAAGTCTCTTTAAACTATTTATGAGCAGTAACTTCCATCGTGCTTGTAAACCCCCCTTCACTCTTAATCCGCTCACAAGGATTTGACGTGTTGCCCAAGCTAATGGACCTTTAGCGGGCAGGTTTTTCAACTACATGAAGTTGGCAGAAGTGGCAGTTGTGAAGGTTTTGGGCTTGGTGGAAGATGAGAGGGTCTTTAGTTCCCTCTCATTTCTGAAGAATAGAGTCCAAAGTTCTTTGGATGCACACCTTGATGTTGTCGTGGGTATGTATTCACAGAATTTGTTTGATGAGCAGTCTTCCCCCTATGATGTTGCTTATGATCACTAGTATCGCACCCCAGATAGGAGCCGTTATGGTTGCGAGGATTATGTTCTTATGATCCAGTTTTGTTTGTGTTTGAAGTTCTTTGTCTTAAGTTTTATGTCATGCACTATATGTGCTTTGAACATTCATGTTGGATTGTGCACTTTATATGTGATAGACCATTTGTGCTTTGAACTTGTAAATGATTCTTGTGTTTTAGAGCTGCAGCTGCAGCTGAGAAGGTGCAATGGCTGAAGGGGGTGTTGTTTGTATGTTAGATTTTTTTATCATCTTTGGCTAATGTTGATTTTGCTGCCATCCACTTGGGCGTTTAACTAGCTTTTGTTGCTGTAAGACTTTAAACCAATACTCTCTTTGGCTTTGTACTTTGTAGCACACATCTAGAGCCAGATTGCACCTCTCAAAACCTTTCAAATGCCTAAATGATATTCAACAACAAAGAAGAATTTGCCAATGTATTCATTATCGTTTTAAACTAAGGAGCCAACTTGCTACCACCATTTCACATTAGAGGCCACATGTTTTTCTTAAACTGAGAGCATTCATCGCCAAAACTATTGCCATGTTCCAGCCTTTATAGCCACTATGGCGATATGACCGGATTAAAATAAAAAACCTGCTACACTCAAAGAGATTGAATTCCAATTGGAGTTTTTCTTGAACTTTTACTTCCTCAATTGGTTGATTGGTTACCACTAGACTCTGCTCATATCCATTGGAATCTAAATTCGACTTACAATCTTCCAATTGATAATCAACAATTACTAACAGCCTATTTACATTGACAAATGCTAACCAATTGGTAATTAGTTTGATCTAACCTAGATATAACCAAAAAAGAAAAAATTGCAAACCTATTGGCTTACTATAGCTGTCTCCGGCGCCAATGATACCAAGCATCTTTGGGCTCTTTCTAGACTTCTCCCTTCCTTTCTAACGTTGAACCTTCCCTTCTCTTGGCGCTCTCTTGGGGTTCTATATTGCTTCTGGTGGTTTCTTTGTGGTGTTTCTCCTTTGCTTCGGCTTTGTTTGGCTAGCTAGGTCTAGAATTTTGGTGCCAAGGTTGCGTGCGCCACTACTCTTGTTGTTCGAGGACGTAACGAACGTTAGGGTCGTTTGGACAAGGAATTTGTGGTTGGTGGCTACTTTCTAATCTACTATGCGGAGCAAGCTGTGTGCTAAGACGTCGGCCCTCTAGGTTCGGCCTCTACTGGTGTATCTTGTTGTTTTCCTATCTTTGATTTCGGTGTCAGATAGGTTGATGTCGATTTGGTGATGCGTCCACGGCGTTAGTGTTGCGTGCGCGTGGTGCGGCTCTATCCCCGAAGATTTCTACGGATCTCCTCTGTTGACACTCTCTATTGTGTGGTGTCGCTGATGCACGCGTCGTTGGATGTGCTTTCAATCGGATCTCTAGTTGAGATGCAGTCTAGGTGTTACATTGCAATAGGCTTACAATAGCAGTGTGCTTGGAATCTTGGATCGTGGGTGATAGTGGGTCCAGGGATAACGAGGATTTTGCTGCTATTGCTACTAGGAAGTCTAGATTGCTACTCTGCAGCTTGGTACGCTAGATCCAATCCTGTGATGGTTTGCTTGCCTATTCAAATTGGTTGTGTGATTATTTTTTGGATCCAAAAAACAATTAGTAGCATGACCCAGGTAATGGTCAAGAGAGTGGGATGAGTCAATATTTTGGCTGTTGTAATGGAACAGAGGTTGGTGGATACTTATCTTATGTGCTGGCATTGAGCTGCGGGTGTAAATGGTTGTATATTGGGCTTCGTTGTCTGGATTATGTGCGCACATTTTGTCCCACAGTGAGGCTGAGTCGAGTCCTTCTGGAATTACTAAGTGTTACGTTCCCACGTCAGGGAGGAGAAGATTCTTTGTGGGCTTGTGTGTAGATCTAACTCTTTTTACACCAGATTTGAGTTAGATATGTTGCAAATACACTATGTGATATCATATCAACACACCAACACTAGCTTCAATGGCTCAAATCTCACTTGTCTTGATCTACCTTGATCTATGCATCATCATCGGGTTCCCACGCTTCAGATTATCATTGCTACAATCTAACACATGCACATGCTCTACAACCTTCTCTAGCCTCAGATGTTGAGTTGAGCCACTTCCAACAAACTAAAAACTAAACCAAAAGACCACTCAAAAGCTTAGATCTGTGGATTAGAAGAGCTCTCAGCAAGGCCAACGACCTCTTGCTGCTCAAAATCCTTGGATCTTAGACTAAGCCCCTTCTCCTCCCCTCACCAAGAATTGCGGAGCCCTGCCAACGACTCGTTCTCTCCCTGTTATGTTTTCCCTCCACTCTTGAAATCTGTAGTATAGAAACCTATATCACCTAAACTATCTCAAATAACCTTGATTCTAACTTTAGGGTTGGAAATGGGTCTTTTTTTTAGTGTTATGCGCATTAAGATAATAAATAACTTTGTAATAAGTTTAATCCAAGGATCGTTCTTTAAGAAATTAGATTAAAAGATAACACTTTTAGTTTCATCAATTTGATAGTATCTTTAGTAACCACATGTTGTATCCATATTCAATTTGATAGTCACCATGAATGCATATTTGTAAACCATTCATCTATATTGCTAATTGAGTCATATTATGTTGCAAAATCAAAATTAGAATTTAATCACTTATCTCATGCAATTCTCCCAATTAATCTTTATTCCAACGAAACTCCCATCACATTTATCTCAATATCCAATTGAGATCATCTTCACAAGTAGCATGCCTTAACCCCTAAAGGCCCAATGTTCCCTCAAGGGACATTTTGATTTTGGATAAAGTACCACGTTCTCAAATTTAGGCATGATTTTTTGAGAATTTTTATTGAATGGGCAACTTTTTATCAGCTTCCCGTAGACATGATTTTTGTAGAAATCCAACTTATGATTCAAAAGTTACAATTTTTTTTCAATAACATATACAAATAAGGCAATGGTTTAGTGTGACATATAACAAATAGAGTAGCAATACTTGGACTAACTCTAAATTCAATAGAATTTCGAAGTTTTGTCCATTTATGAAAAAGATACTCTTGGAAAAAAAAATATAAATTTTTGCATCTACCTTACCAATTTTTTGAATTTAAAAAATATGAGAAGGATATGATATATACAAAACTTGAAGTGTATTGTTGATTCTCATCACATAGATGCAAAGCAAATTTTTTAAGGACATCTTCTACCCCTCTTCTACTTCTAAAATTTGGCGAACATATGCCGAACATTATATTTTTAAAGTTAAAATTAGAAAACCACATATCGTATTGCAAAAAAATGCCATAGGAGATGGTCGAAGTTTGTTGAAGGTGATTAGTTTGACCTCAAGAACTAGAGTTTATGTCTCACTTCAAAGGTTTAAATATTTTCAATCTGTACGGTCAAACTGAACAAAATTTGTATCACATACATTTGTACAATCCTAGTACAAGATCCTACGGTTAGATATGTAAAAATTGGATTTGTTTGCATTTTGTATTGAATTCATTGAAATTGGCAGTTTTCAGTGGGTTGCTAAAATGCCTTGGATCTTTAGGAATTAATTACAGCTTATGAACTTCCACAAGTCAATTTACAACAATGGCATCAATTCCAACTTCTAATAAATGTAACTATCACCTCTACATGAAATCCTCCATTGGATATTGGTTGATCAGACCTAAATCAATTAAGAGACCTTCAAGTAGATATTGGTTTCTACACTAATAGTGCCATTTATAAATCATCTATTTGATATTACTGGCCAAGTACATATCCAATAGATCATAATAAAATTTTCATCTATAACTCCATACATACAAACTATGATACCATTTTGTTATCAACTCCGACTTGAGAATTCCAACACCTCCAGTTGTGTTGATTTTCACAACAATATCTAGTTGATATGGTTCACGTCATAATTGTTGTAGGGTTGTCACCTCTACAAGTAACTTCATCACATCCAGTAGATAGACATGGTTGTAACTCTTGACACACATGAACTTCTATTGGATTTTACACAATAACTCAACTCCTCATCTAGCCGATTCCTTCTTATTCTTTATTTGATCGTTCTGTATACTTTGACTCAATTCAACATCAACTTAATAACACTTTGTCATGAAGGACTAAAACAATCTTGGTGTCTATATCGTAAATCCAGTTGATGGTTACCAAGATCAGCACAAATATCCACCCTTGTGATCCACATCAAGTTGATTTCGACATCCATTTGATAATATAACACCGAAATCCAATTGAACATTACAATGAAAACCACTATTGCTAAGTGATGTAGAATCTCAATAATACAACATGGACTATATTGATCACGTCGATTCACTTCTAAGGTTGTGACTAACACTGCATAATGTGCTCGCTATGTGCTAAGTGTATAGTGTTTTTTATCTTCTTCATCATTCTGCTTTATAGTCTTAGGCAGTAATAACTCATACCTCTTGAATCCTAACTACCTAAACCATATTAACTATCTATTTGATTCACATTATCATGTCAAAGCAAGTTCAAAATGGCTTACGAATCCTATTTACACTAAATCCGTAGAAATAACATCAATTTGAAAAAGTAACAACTACAGAAATGCATGTATCTTACAATCTTATAGTAGTCAAAGTCTATGAAATATTATAAATGTCTTCTTGTAGTATTCAAATTGAAGATCCTATGGCTGAAAATAGAAAAAAAATTGTTTCAATTAGTCTTGCAACGTCTCATTTTGAAGAGGTAGTTTTGGGGTGGTTTTGGTGAAACATAATCTTGGTCCATCACACTAAAATTTATGTTTAGTGTAGTGGTACAAATAGTGTACTTACCCTAGTACACTATTTGTAAAGAAGTTGACAATTGGTGTCAGCTGCCAATGTCATTAATGTAACCCTCGCTCAAATCCCAATTAAACCCCAATCATTCCAGCCCATGCTTCTTCTCATTTGCAACTTTCAAATGGCCATGAGTCATTCAAATTTTGTCCGAATTGGGCTTATGAGATGTTTTTTGGCATCTAAATTTTTTGTAGATGCCAAAAAACACCTCATATGCCCAATTAGGATAAAAATTGAGTGAGTTATGGCCATTTGAAAGTTGCTGATGAGATACTATGACAGCCCTCGACTTCTGGACCTTTTTCTTCACTTGTACTATTGATACACTAAATGTGCACAAGTGAAAGAAATAATTTTATTATTTTTACCAAAATTGACAAATAGTGTAGTAATTGGCATTTAGTGTACGGTTATGTCACTACACTAAATGCCTCATTTGCAATTGGTGTATGGGTTCACATTTAGTGTATACTACACTAAACATAAATTTTAGTGTAGTGGTTAACAAGATTCACTATGTGCACAAATCTATCAATTTCGATTTGAGATTCAAGGCATAATTGTATTATTCCAAATATTCAAATTCTATGCACAAGAAAAGAGTTGATTTGATGGAGTTCACTGTTAATTATTTTTTACAAGGTCCTTCTCTTTCTCTCCCTTTTCTAGTTTGACTCCCCACTATTACCATCTGAACCTAGGTACAACATGTAAGTAGGACTATTACCATCTGAACCTAGGTACAACATGTACGTATGTGTTTGCGATGGTATTTGCCCAAGTATCAACTGGGTATCAAAGTATCGGACTAGTATCACATTTATGTCAGTGCACATGACAAACCATAATAGATTCCTTGTGTTACTATAGTAATATCCCTGATAACCAACCAAAACCAATAATCGCGAGCTATAAAATTGGGATATATCCAACCCACTTCCATTCTATTCCCACCCATTTAGCTTCAACTGGAGGTTTGCTATTGGTCAATGCTTGTGAGGTACATATTGGCAGCCACCGGCTCAACATGGCAGCACACTTTGAAAATTCACAAGTAATTCACATTTCATCGGAAAAATATAAAACCACTTGGGTCGAAATTTTATTTCTATTGGCTATCACTGAAAAATGTATGTATCACTGAAAAATGTATGTATCACTGAAAAATGTATGTATCATTAGTTGTTCATTCTACATATGCACATTGCTTAATTTGTAGGTTATGGGGGGTTAACCTTATGTCATGCTATATTTGTTTCATCCTCCTCATTTGTAAAACACTGCAGACAGCTTGCCCGGATGGGTTTTCATCAGCACGGATGACCTTACTCAAGCTCTGGAAACGGCTTCAACTTCACTGATGCCAAGTAGAGTTCAAAGCAGTGAATTGAGTTTGTAGATTGGTCGAGGCAGAAGCTAGTAATTTCATGCTAAATCGGAAGGAGCACATTATGACGATGTAATTTCTTCTTGGGTTCATCGCTCAAGCTCAAATCTCCTGCCTCTTCCTTCCACGTCTTCACCAGCCTTTTGGCTCCCAGAAGCACCAACCGCTCTACTACGAACAACTCATAATTGTTGTGCACAACAGGGTCCAACACCGCAGCAAACTTCTCAAACGTCACCATCTTGTACCTGTTGAATCCAAAATGACATGAGTAATATAATATTTTTAAAGAGTTTCCTAATATATGTAGTTGTAGATTGAGAGTAGATATTCCCTACAATATTGTGACAACGTCTTATAGATACCCCAGAGCACTCATAAAAGCTAGTAGTCTAGCGTGGTTTTGAAAGTCAATATGTAGTATGTAAATCTCTTAGCTGGTGAATTTTGCATCTTTAGGGCAACAACTAAGGTTTGGAGTTGTCAGGTAGTACTTCTTTCAACTCTAAATCTTCAGACTATCATTACGAAGCTGGTTTGCCGAGAGCGAACTTACTTTGAAGACAGCTTGTGGAAGTAGTGGACTTGGTTCTCGTCTGAAGCGACGTAGAGAGTGCGGCCTTCGGGAATCCAGGGCTCGATACGTTGCAGAATGGCCTCTGGCTGCGTGTCGCGGTCCAGGTGCGCGTACATGGTGCGGAGCGCTCCAGATTTGTCCCTGTGAGCCTTCACTTTATCGCCTCGCCGCACATGAAGTGCATCGTAGTCCCTCAGTTCTCTCTTGATCTGAAAAAGAAAACAGGAGCATTAGATAACTAAGTTACCCAAAGTTTCATCAGATAACTCATATTAAGTATGGAAGAGCTTGGTGATCTTTAAACTCAAGATAGAAGTAGTTTTAGCCACGTTTGAGAAGGAAGGAGAGGTCATGAATCTTGACCCCCTTTCTACTCTTTGAGGCTATTATAGAAATTTAGACTTTAATAACTAAAAATGAGAAAAGAGGTCAAAACTTTTGGTATCTTTGCCTGACTTTTACAAATAACTCTAGTACCTCAGATTCAAGCTCTTTCCTCACATCTTAGGGAGACCAAAAAAGACATGTAATCAACTCTCGTTGTATCTATAAACCGAAGTGATTGGATGGCACTCGTGAGGAATTGATGAATTACAAGCTCAGCAGCAGCGCGAAGTGGGGAAGCAGCCATGGATGGCAGAAAGGAATAAGGAAGTGAGATGGCACTGCGATTGTGCCGGTTTCTACATTCCATGAACCTGCCACAGTCTACCAAGCAAACAGTGAGTGAATCGTGGGGATCTGTTCAAACTGACCTACACATAATCGTCGATAACAAATGGAGGATGCTTGAGAACATCATCCTAATTACCATGCTAGTTTATTTGCAGTGCGGTTTATGACATGTGCTCGCTGAAACTTCAAATTGTGTTGAAGCTCCTCCGACTTGACGCCGGAGTCAACAGATAACACCTGATCATTTTGCACAAGAGTATCCTGCCACTCTTGGGAGTCAGAGAGAATCACAGGCACTGTGTGAGACATCAGGGCCAGGTCGTACAGCTCTGCCATGGAACACCCATATGAATGCATTGAGCTCCTGCAAACCAATTATGAACCTTAACCATTTGACTCCTCAATCCCCAAGCAGTCAATAACAGAAGCATGAAAAAATCAGCCACAAAAATTACACAACCAAAGTTCATACCCTGGCTCTTCACTTTGCTGCGCTCGCCCCCTCGCATTCTCGTGTTCACTGGCAATGCACATTCTCGCTGGCAACACAAATGTTCTGCAAACAACAGAACAGTGAATTGAGAGTTTTAGGGTTTAAGACAGAGAGACGCTTAATTGTGATAATGGAGCATCCAAACGAATTAGGGTTTAGGGTTTCAGGCAAAATAGGGTTTCAGGCAAAAGAGAAGCACCCAACCTATTGAGAAGCATAGCCTCCTCGAGAGCGCATCGCAAGCTGGACTCCTGGTGGCCGAGGCCCCCGCAGCGCACGCAGTGCTTGCCAGGGCAATCCACCCCGGGTCCCCAGAATAAGAAGCGCCTGGAATTATCCGGACCTCCAAGCTGCGCGACCTTCACTGCCGGAGCTCCAGGTGCCTGATCTCCCTGCAGGAACCAGAACCCCAGGCTCATGAAGCTCCACATGGTAGCCACTAGTAGCAGGAGTGCGAGACAGAACACATGGTGTAGCCTGGATGAAGTGGAAGCTGGCGCGGAGTGCGAGCTGGGCATGGTGAGGCTGCCTGGAAGAGGCGTCCTGGCGCTCATTCTGTGACTTGCCATGGCTGTCAAGTGCGATCGCTGTATGGAATCATGGATGTCATAGTGATCGCTGCATGGATGTCAGGTTTAGGGTCAGGATTCAGGGTTTAGGGTTTAGTATGGAATCATGGATGTCAGTGATCGCTATATGGATGTCAAGTTACGATTAGGATTTAGGGTTTAGGGTTTAGTATGGAATCATGGGTGTCATAGTGATTGTGGCATGGATAACACAAGTGATTGTTGTATGTGATTGGTGTGGTGCTAGAGCTCTCACCCCTATAACCGACAAGTTGAGCAATGTGTATATAAGGCGAGAGGAGAGAATTATACATATATTTCTTAGTGATAGCTAATAGAATTACAATCTCAACCCAAGTGATTTTATATTCTTCTGATGAGATGTGAATTAGTTTTGAATTTTCAAACTGTGTTGCCATGTTTAGTCAATGACCACCAATAGGTACCCTCAAAAAGCACCGACCAAAAGTAAAGGGTCTTGAGTAATAGCAAACTTCCATTTGGAGCTAAATGGGTGGTGACGGGATGGAAGTGGGTTGGATATATTGCGCAAACTTTATAGGTGTCACTTATGGGTTTTGGTTGGTTACCATGGGATTACCTTATTTGCTTTACTAGGGGCATTTAGGGATTTGAGTCCATGATGTACTGTGGAGTGGATCTTGTATTGTACCCAAGGGTTGGATTCGGCAAGAAATAATTACAAAATAGGTGTCGAAATTTTTGGAAATTATTATTTTTCCCTTGGTGAAACAATTTGAAATTTTTTTTTTTGCCAAATTTATATTTTTAGAAATAAATAAATATTCGACTTTACAATATTGAATTTGACCCTTGGGTACGGTTGAAAAAGAGAAATATGGTGATTTTTTATTTCTTATCTAATGGACCATACTCATCCCTCCTCTAACGCACATGGACTTCTTTCCTTTGATGGCACTTGCTTCATTTTCAAGTTTAGTTCAATTGTTTCTAAGGGCCGCTTCACACCAAATTCCAAGGTCGAGAGTCCGTCGATTTCCACCAATGAGATTGTTTGAATGGCCAAAGTCTGGCCTCTCGGCCTTCATACCAAAGGTCAAAGTCCAAAGGCCGTCGTCTTCCAATGTGCCTACATGATAGTACTTTTGGAAAATTTTGGCGCCAAGGCAACCGACTCTCGAGCAATACTTGGGTCGCCGTTTGTAAACAACCCAAACTTCCTTCGGATATCTGTCCATTTTCTAAATAAAACAATCAAAATCTGACAAGATCTGGACCGTTAGATGAAAGAGGCCGAATTTTTCATCTAGTTTTTTTTGGCTAATTTCTATTGGGTGATATTTTTTTGCTGCTTTATATTGGTTGCTTTTTTTTGGCGTAATGATATGGGGTTTGGACTTTGGCCTTGGGCTTTGGAGCTTCACACCATAGCCGCCCAAAGGCTTCAATATGTTTATTTGAATGTTTTTTTTTAATCCAAAAGTTTGGATTCTCGCCATAGTTTGTGCAGAAATTTTGAAGGACTGACTCTCGACTCGGCCCGGTGTGAAGTGACCCTAAGACCAAACAACGATTGGATGAATTATTTTTATAATCTGTCCCACCCGTAGACTTTACTTCTAAATCCAATTATTGGTCCAAGTGGCCCCTACATAAAATATTGTCCTTAGGCACCTAGCTTCTAAAGCCGCCGCACCCGTTTTTATTACAATCTTAGCTGTACACTATAACTGAACGCTTCTATAAAGAATTTTTAAAGTGCACGTCGTGCACACACTCATTGACTGCATCTTCACAGAAAATTGGATGAAAATTATGAATTTTCATCATACAGGGGCAATTTTCATTCATTCATCGACCAAATTCTGGTTGCACCGACGCTTAAGGGTTAAAGAGTTCTGTTGATTACAATGGAGATGGTCTAGGATTGACTGTATTCAAATGAAGCTATGGTTCCAAAGTATAGTGATGGTCGACAATGATATGCATAGCGACACGCAGAGCCCAACAAAGTGAGAAAGAAAAGTTAGTGCTCATGTGCCGATGACTGTAACTGAGATAGGACTTGATAATTGGACCTACTTGAACCTAAATTTTGAGCAGAATGGCCAAGAAAAGAACTTTGGTCTCCGACATGAATATAGTGTATGTTCATTCTCTTCACTAAGCCTATAGCCACGAGACATAGGGTAGTGTAATAAAACTACTTCCTCCTTTCGAGTGTAAACACTTTTCTACACTAAGTGCCTTAAAAACAAGCAGCATATTGTCCCCCCAAGGGCTTTTTGGGTACCCATACAACGAGGTTGTAAGACCCCCCACCATAATTGGGCGGACTATGGTGGTAGGCATCACGTTGGCATAGGGACTTGAACTCATAACCACCTCACCGGTGTGCCATGACTCAAACCACTACACCAAGGCCGTGGTGCCATGCAAAATGGCCACATCGTGTTAGCTAAGCCCCATTGATGGAATGGTGTCTCAAGTGATGGATGCTTTACGAAGTTGCACTCTAGCGGGAGAAAGCAGAGGCTTTTGATCTTTCACTTGACACTAGGCCCACGCACATTGGGCAAACGGAAGGCGCGGAAACCCTCACTTTACTATTTTGAGGTTTATTTTTTCCCCCCAACGGATGAGTCATTTTATTTACAGCGGACAAGGGAAAGTGAGCTTTTCTGCAAGTGGAAGGCGATACTTTTTGAGTGGGGCACGACGGTGTTGCTAGTTGTGTGATGTTGGTAATAGAAGTGTTTCCGATGGCTTGGGGACTTGAGAGGTTACTCAATATTATAATATTCTAATTTGATAATATAATATTATAGTATTAATCCCTAAATTTCTTTGACAATTTCACTCTAGAAACACTTTAGAACTCTTGATTCTAGTGCAGTGAGTAAGGAAGGAAGCAACAACTTTAATTTTCAACTTCAATCATAGGATCTCAATTAAGACTTATAAAGTGACATTATCACAAAATTTCATGATATTTGATTGCACGGATTGAAAGGTTATAGTGTTTGAAGTTGAGAAAAAAAATCATTTTCTTTCCTACTTTGAGTGGATTAGCACACTTTGACTTCACTTGGTGTCAAAATTTGTACTATACAATGTCAAAATTCATTACCATCATGTCAAGCATGATATTAGTTCCTTGTACACCAATTTTTAGAGGTAGAGAAGGGGTGTAGCATATTTCTAAAAATTGTGCAATGAGTCAAGGTTCAAAAGGTGCCAATTCAAGTTTTATTTATTTTTGTTAACTTAATATGTTTTAGAATGAGAATCCAAATGGTCAATAAGAAGGTTACACCACCTCTTG
Source organism: Bryoerythrophyllum caledonicum (assembly GCA_963971425.1). Classification (NCBI taxonomy): domain Eukaryota; kingdom Viridiplantae; phylum Streptophyta; class Bryopsida; order Pottiales; family Pottiaceae; genus Bryoerythrophyllum; species Bryoerythrophyllum caledonicum. Next base: position 16,253,717 of record OZ020526.1, on the reverse strand, counting down.
ATTAGAAAAAATAAAAAGTGAAGATCTCTAAATTTTATGTGAATATTAATAAGTTTTTTTGGTACCTTGCCCAATAATGTGTAACAATTTGTGAAGATGTATGACTTGGGATAAAATGCTATTTTTCAATAAAGACAATAAATACTTCTTGACAATATGAAAGGAAATATTATTACTTGCTAAAATTGAAAATTTTACATTTAATAGAGCGTTGTAGCAAACGTTATTGGAATTGGTAAAGTTGCCCACACTTGAGAAGGTTTTTTTTAGATGGCAGAGTTTTTCTTAGATGGCAGAGTTTTTCTCTAGAGGTTTGATGAGATTGAAAATTACATTCCCATGTACCTCTTATCGTCATGCATCTTTGTACAAAATTTCAAGAATTTTACGTATAATTTGCAACCATGGAAGCGTGCCCAAGATATGCAAAAGCCCACCTCATGACTTTTATCATTTTAAAGGTTAAATTATCCCAATTTGTCGCATGTGTGTATGTATTTGGCAAGTCCCGTGGAAAAGTACACAAAAGTACTGAAAAGTGCCTTACTTGGCCACGTGCAACGTCATGTACAAGAGGCCGACCAATAAATAGACGCACATGACAACCATATGGGGCTTCATCTCCCATATATGGTCCGTAAAAGACCGGGTTGGAATCCTCATGCCCACACCAGTTTCATGGTAAAATCCGATATGGTTCCAAACCAACCCTCTTTTTATTTACCTTCTTAACCATATTATTACCACAATGTTCCCAACGCGTTCCTCATGTGTTCCCAAGTTGTTCCCCATAGTTCTCCAACGTGTTTCTAACTGTGTTCTCCAATGTTCCCCGTTCCCAAAGACTTCCCAACGTGTTTACATTGAGAACCAATTATACTTTTAAGATCACATCCATATTTATCTTTTGTGTAGTGGGACCCACCACCGATCGTTGAGGCTCATCCACACACATGTGCGTGAGCTTAGGGCTAATTTATACTTGGGGCCGGATTGAGGGCCGGCCGGAACTCTCCAAGTTTCAACCAATAGGGTCTCTCAATCTCTCAAAATCCAACCCAAGAGCTTTATACTTGGGGCCGGCCGGAACTACATTTCATCCTACGTGTCGCCTTAGGTGGCATGGTTTTGGCGCCAAACCTTCCAGCCCCAAGGGAGCAATTGGGAAGAGGTTTGGGGTGGCCCAAACTCCCATCTAGGGCCGGATTTGGTTCCTCCGTTGGATCCTTCAAATCGCTACCGTCAATTAATTTTTTTTAATTTTTAATTTTTGTTTTTTTTTGAAAAAATAATTTTTTTTGGATTTTTTTTTTTTTTTGGAAATATGTATACATATATATAATTTATTTATTTTGAAAAAGTAAAAATACTCCTTCCTTTTGGATATGCACCCAAAAAAAGGGATTTGGTCAAATAAAGTAAATAAATTTCTTTTTTCCAATAGTCAAAATAGGAAGAGGAAATAGAAGTTGCATATATATGAAAAAAAAACTCTCTTTTACTTTAGACCTATCAAAACAAAAAAAAGGATTTTCTTCAATGAAAATAGAAAAAATAATTTTTATCTTTATTTTATTTTAAATGTAGTAAGGAAAAAAAACATATAAAGTAAATATATGAAACCTATTTTTCTTTATACTAGGAAAGAAACAAAGACAAAAGCTTGACACATGTGCTTCTATAATTTTTAGTTGAGCCTTATGAAATCTAAGACACTTAAAAATTGGAAATTTGTCCCTAGAATCCGGCCCCAACACTTTACATTAACTAGGGCCCAGATGATGAATTTGAAATCCGGCCCTAGAATCCGGCCTCAATGCTTTACATTATTTGGGGCCAGATGGAAGAATTGGGGCCGGATTGAAGGTCGGATTGAAGGCTGAATTGAAGGCAAATCTGGTCGGCCTTCCATCCGACCCCAGGTCTAATGTAAACGGGCCCTTAATGCCCTCTCGGTGTGCTCTTGGGGGCAAGATGTTGGTGGTGGGGGACTTGCCTGCCCTCCAGAGCATGCCAACTACCATTGGTGTGCCTCCTCCCACTCTAAGGGCAAGTTTACAATAGGCATGGGGTCGGATGGAAGGCCGGCTCGATTCGCCTTCAATCCGGCCCCAATTCTTCCATCCGGCCTCATATAATGTAAAACACTGAAGCCAGATTTTAGAGCCGGATTTCAAATTCATCATCTTGGCCCTAGTCAATGTAAAGTGTTGGGGCCGGATTCTAGGGACAAATTTCCAACTATTCAGTGTCTTAGATTTTTGTAAGGCTCGACTAAAAATTATTGAAGCACATATGTCAAGCCTTTGTCTTTGTTTCTTTCCTAGTATAAAGAAAAATAGGATTCATATATTTATTTTATATGTAATCTTTCCTTACTACATTTAAAATTAAAAAATAAATAAGATTATTTTTCTATTTTCATTATTTTTTTGTTTTTTTTTGTTTTGATAGGTCTAAAATAAAAGAGAGTTTTTTTTCCTATATATGCAACTTTAAATTCCTCTTCCTATTTTGACTGTTGGAAAAAAGAAATTTATTTACTTTAGTTGACCAAATCCCTTTTTTGGGTGCATATCCAAAAGGAAGGAGTATTTTTACTTTTTCAAAATTAAAATTAAAAAAATAAATTAAATTTTCAAATTTTAAGTTAAAATTTTAATTAATTTTTTTATTAATTGACGGTAGCGATTTGAAGGATCCAACGGAGGAACCAAATCCGGCCCTAGATGGGAGTTTGGGCCACCCCAAACTTGTCCCGATTGCTCCCTTGGGGCCGGAAGGTTTGGTGCCAAAACCATGCCACCTAAGGCAACACATAGGATGAAATGTAGTTCCGTCCGGCCCCAAGTATAAAGCTCTTGGGTTGGATTTTGAGAAATTGAGAGACCCTATTGATTGAAACTTGGAGAGTTCCGGCCGGCCTGCAATCCGGCCCCAAGTATCTACCGGCCCTAAAGCATCCATCACTTGAGCCACCGTTCCATCTACTGAGCTTACAAGATGTGGCCATTCTACTCAATTTTAGTTCCAACCATCAATCTTGATCTCCGTTACCATCACCAGCTAAAAAGCGCTCACCTTTTTCTCTAAGTGTGTTGCATTTGGTGCATCGCCGCGCACATCATCAGTGTTTTTTTTTTCTGGCATTACTTGCTTTCTCCGAGCCAATCAAACTTTCTCCCTTCACGCCTAGCCCACCAATCTTTATTCCTCCAAATTCTTGATGCCAAAAAAAAAAAAACCCTGCACATCACTGTGGAGTTTGGACCATTACTACTCTCTGAAACCATAGTTGCATCTAGTTGGAGTGAATTCTAGAACCATCTCCAATTCGGTAACGTCAATTTTTGCAAATTTTGGATTTTTGTGTTCAAAATACTTTACTTTATTTATTCTCTTAGCTATGTAGGTCTGGCAATGAAGTGAAATTCCTTAACCCCTAAAGGACCATTTCCCCATGAGGGGACATTTTTCATGTCGGGCAGGTTCTCATGGTCTCAATTTTGATCAAGAATTACCAATTCTTTTTTGGAAAGATGTGACATAGCAGTAGCTTTGTGAGAATATAGTGTTTTTTTGACATTGGACATATAAAATAAAGTTATGCTATGCTAAGTGCAAAATTGGGGACCTCGGACAACTCCAAATTTTTTGCTAGAAGTTTCTATTGACTTTAACATTTTTCATACATATAAAGAATACTATCTTCTTTGAAAATGTCAAAAAAAAAATCTTGGTTTAGAGTAAAAAATCATTTCAACCTGAGTCAGACATTTTCACACATGATTGACGGCAAGGGGGGAAAGCTTCTTCTTGCATTTCAAACGCTATAATCTTCATATCCATGTGGTAAAGTGCAACCAAAAAATATGGCACCTTCATATAGATGCCTACTTGAAGATCTTACAATTGAAAGTCCAAAAGTTTACTTTGAAATGTGATTAAAATGCTTTTTTTTCCCTTTTTTTTTTGTTTTGACAGTGGCAGTTTTGGACTAGTTTGGGATAAAAATTGGCCGTGGTCCTTAAATCACTTTGACGGAGCAGAATAGAAAGAGTTTAACAAAATATTAAGAAATATAAGAATGATTTTTTTTTTTTTTTTTTGACACAAATGAAAGAATTCATTGCAGAAAGGTCAGTGGCACAAACAAGGGCACCCCACCAGGACCGGCGAGGGCCAGCAAGAGGGCACACAGGCCCACGGGCACCAAAGCAAAAAGAAACAACAAATATCACACAACTACAAGTACAGAGAGAAAAAAGAGGAGAAAAAAGAGAAAAAAAAAGAGAAAAAAAAAAAAAAGAGAAAGCTACGTAACGCTACTGTCTCTAAAGCTAGGACCGGTGATGTTCCACCGTGGGCGGTCGCCGACCCACTGCCCAACCACCGAATTGCTACACCAAGACTCCTTGAAGGCAACAAGTTGTTTGCCAGCCTTAGACGGATTTTTGGTGCGGCATTCCTGCACTTTATGCCAAGCGGCACGACCATAATCCACAACTCCTAACCAGAGCTTAATAGCTCTTTTTTCATCGCTCCAGTGGACGCCATTGAATGCAGCGTCGTTGCGCTCTTGCCAGATGGTCCACGTCACAGTACCGCGAAGAAGGAGCCAGACTCTACTCACTTTCTTGAACCTCTTCGGGGTACGATGGGCAAAGATACTTTGCTTCCAAGTAAATGAGGGACAAAAGGGTCTGTCCTCCGACTCTTGGGTGGAGGCAAGAGACCCGACAGGGTTACTCCTATCATCATTAGCTTGCTGGGAGCTACAGTTATGACTCCTGTTCCTCACTCGGGGGCCTTGATTTCTACTATGCTGCCTGTCGTGCATGGGGGAAGTCGTCATTGACGACGCATGATCCTGGCTGTTCAGGCGTCTGTTAAGATCAGGAATGGTAACTCGGCTTCTGGGATGTGTCCGCTGCCGCTCTTGTTCCGTGGCCAGCCCGCTCCGCGTACATGGCATGGTCCTTGTCCTCAGGTTACGACTTTTGGGGGCGATCATGCCCATGAGATTGTCTGCCCACGTCCATGCTTTTTGAGCTGCATTACACTCCCAAAATCTATGAAGCACCGTTTCTTGAAGGCCTTGAAGGCAAACAGGACAACACTGGTCGACTCCTTCGTTGACTCGCCCCCTCCACACGTTCACCGCCACCGCCTTATGCCAAATCATCCACAATAATCCCGCTTCTTTCCTTACTCTACTAGCATCCCAAACATTCGCCCATCGTAGTTTGAAAGTTTCGGGAAGGATCCCTGTCCACTTCTTCACCACCACAGGCGGAATCTGGTGTCTATCTCTAAGCCACTGTCGACCTCTCCTGGAGGTATACTCCATAAAAGGAGTACCGCCCAGCCACCTGTAGCGCAATGGATCCCAGTCGAGTTTGTCAACTCTACCATAGTACAGCCATATCTCTGTGGACTTAGGTCCTCTAATAATTTTAACTACCCGAACTCGGCGCACAAAGCCTGGGATTACATTCTCGAGGTCGTCACCCATGTCGTCCCACGTAGCAGTGCTACATCTATTTTCGTGTGGGATGAGCGCAAGCCTTCCACTGCTGGAGTGAGTCGTGTACAGGTCTATCTGAAATGGAATTTTGGACGTGAAGGTGCCCAGATGAGGGAGGTACCCCTTATCGGATCTACATACAGCCATTGGGACAGCAGCTAACTCGTCCAAGAATATTCCCACCCATTCTCCATGGTCTACATACGAAGATGGTTTTGCCACCACGGCCCCCCATGCAAGCTGACTTGACGCCAGAATCGTTTCCCACGCACCTGCCTCACTTTGACTCATACCAAACTCTGCTATTAGAGTCTCAAACGATTTCCATTGACTTCCATTCCATACGTCCCGGAAGCTCCTGAGCCCGGCTCTGTGAAGGTGTGACGCGCGGGTTTTAGAAAATCCTACACCTACGGCTTGAAAGTCTGGGCAATACCAGACACTACTGCTCAGGATTTCCTCGAAATTGGTCGGTGAGACGTAGTTGGTCATCTCCAGCATCGTTTTCCAAGCGGTTGCCACCCTATTCCACACTATGGAGCCTTTCTTCGTTTGATGGCCCCTCACAGTGAAGAACGATAGATCAGCTGCCCATCGCCCTTTTGTGTATGGTTGACAACTTGATAACCTATGTCTGAGCATGAGGTGAAGGTTAGAGGTACCTGGCTCTAATGCTTTGGTCATCCATTTGGTCATCAGGGCGGTCACCGCTTCTTCTGGGTTGATAATATCCAGTCCACCTTTCTCTCGAGATTGGCAGCATTGAGCCCAATTCACACGGACTCTAGAGCGTTGGGCACTGCCAGACGCCAGGTAGTTCATAATCGTCGACTTGAGGCGTTTGACGCCTTTTTTTGTTCCACCCCAGATGGCCAAGAAGAAGAACAGCGTCCCCACTAGCACGCTATTGACTATGACACTTCTGCCAATGGGGTTCAGTTTGGTGGAGCTCCAGTGGGTGAGTTTCTTCGCTAGTCTGGAGTGTAGGAAGGCATCAACGTCCCTAGTGGATAGGGAGAGTCCGAATGGTGCTCCCAAAAGCTTGCTGACATCATCGTTCTCGGCCCATGTTACTCCAATCTGATCTGTCCATTCAGGTCGTAATAGATCATTGGCACTTTTCCAGTAGCCATTCGACTTGAACCAGTTAATAATGAGCCCCGAGGCTAGACAGAAGGAGTCAAGGAAGTAGATAAGGGTGCGGACTGAGGCTTCTTCTCCAAGTAGTGTGAATGACGTGTCATCCGCAAATTGAGCGAGTAGTTGTTGTCTGTTGCCGAATGGGAGGTTGATCCCTTTGATATTACCTCTTTCCATTTCTTTTGACACCATCGTATTTAGAGCTTCTGCAATGATCAGGAAGAGGTAGGGGGCGAGTGGGCATCCTTGTCGCACTCCTCTCCTGATTGGAAAATTGGCTGATGGTTGGCCGTTGACTTTCACCGAAGCTCCCGCATCCTGAAACAGGATGCTAACCATGGCTATGAACTCTCGAGGTAGACCCAGCTTAGCCATCACCTTAAACAGAAAATCCCACTCCACCATATCATATGCTTTGGAGAAATCCAGTTTAAGGAAAAGAAGAGGCTGTTTAGAGGTTTCTGCCCATGCTATCGTCTCTTGAGTCAAAAGCAGATTATCCAAAATGAACCGAAGCGGAAGGAATGCCGATTGATCTGGTGATATAATAGCCATTAAAATGGGTTGCAACCTTCTCTGTAATGCTTTGGCATAAATCTTGTAACTAATGTTCAACAAGGTAATGGGTCGCCAGTTGGTTAAGGCTGACCTCTCTCCTCCTTTGTGTAAGAGTGCAATGGTTCCGCGGGTGACTCCTGGTGGCAGTCGTCCCATGGCTAAGCTCCGCTGTACCATGACTGTGAACTCCTCCCCTATAAATTCCCAGCAAGAGCGGTAGAACTCTAGAACGATTCCGTCGGGACCCGGCGATTTGCCCACCCTCATATCCTCCATAGCGGCTTGCAGTTCCGATTGGCTGATTGGTGACGAGAGTTTCTTCTTCATCTGAGGAGAGAGCCGATCGGTGATGTAGCTCAGAGTCAATCCTTCTGCTCCTTTTGAGGCCGGAGTGGGAGGTCGAGCTGTATAGAGGCGGGAGTAGTATTGGTGGCAAATATGTTCAAGTGTAGATTGGCTGGAGTGAGTTTGGCCTAGATGATCCACTAATTCGGTGATGTGGGAGGCGTTAGAGCGCTCGTGGTGGGCCGCAAAAAATTCTTTCGAGCAACTGTCACCCACCTCCTTCCACTTGGTTCTGCTTCTCAGACGTTGCCCTGCCAACTTTTTCCTCTCAAAGGCTTGAAGACGACCTATCATGTCAGATGCTTGGGTTTGATATGCTGGATTGGTTGAGTCCGTTTGAAGCTGTTCTACCACCTGCTCCATTTGTTTCCTCATGTTCTCTTCCTCTCTTCGAACGTCTGCTGCTCGTTTAATGCAGAATTCTTTGTAGAATTTAACGCATCGACGAATTCTTCCAAAGAAGGGTAGGTTAGGGTTCTGATCCCATATGCCCTTAATGGCTTCCTTCACGTCTTTTTCTGCGAGGAATGAAGCATTCATAACGTATTGTGATGGCCGCTGGCTAGTTTGTTCAAGCCACAATTGTCTGAAGATCGGGAGATGGTCCGAATGGCCGCTATCTCCTAGTATTCTATAGTCACTCGCTACGACTGGGGAGTTAGGAGTTTGGAAAGAGTAGGCTCTGTCTAGTCTTGCCAGGACGCGCCGGCCGTCTCTGCGTCTATTATCCCAGGAGAAGCGAAGTCTGTTCTGTTTTGGGAATCGATCTGCGACTTGAAGGTGGGACAGTAGTTCCCCAAAGAGTCTCTTCTCTTCCTCCGTCCGGATCGACTCCTTACGGTTTGACTTGTCCGATTTGTGTTCGACGAAATTCCAGTCTCCCACCATGACCCATCGGCAGTCCGTTGGTAAAGATGCCAGAAGCTCTCTCCACAGTTCACACCTTCTCGTCGCCGTATGAGGGGCGTAAATATTCATCACGGCGAGGTCGCCGCCTGGGATCCCCTTAAGTCGAATCCATTGGGCCTCCCCTCCACCGGAATGGCCTGTGTCTGCCACTAGATGGGCAATTTTGGGCGCCACCCACATCCCTATGCCTCCGCTTCCAGCTCCATTCGTGTTGCTTTCATCGTTGTTGTAGGCTATACTCGCCTCTTGACCAAAAAATGACGCTCCTTGCCAGGTTAGGTTCCTTATCTCCTCGAATTTCTGACCTCGTAACTTCAATTCTTGGAGGCAGATGATGTCCATCTTCCTGAGATGCTTCTGAAGGTAATTCCTCGCCACTCCTACCCTATCCGGGTCGTTCAGACCTTGAACGTTGTGAGATAAAATGGCTACTTTCATGAGATATTTTGGGGGTGAGAGGGGCTATCTTCGTTGTTCAGGGATTGCGGGGTATCTGACGTGTCTGTGGGATTCGACATCCTTGTTGATAGGTTTTGAATGATGTTCACCGATCTAGCTTTCTTCCTCATTGGTTGGACAGCAAGATTAGCGTTGATTTGGGATCGGCGACGCTGCTGGTTAGAGGTCCCTTCATCTGCCCCCCTCCCTTTCAATGATGTGCCTCCATTACGCCGATCCATGGTACGGGATGAGAGTCGGGGCCGGTGAGGTGAGGAAGAAGTATGTGTGATGTGGAAGCCCTGTTCTCTTAGCCATTCTTTGATGATAGGCGCTAACACCGCGGGGACCTTATAATTGTTGCGGCCTTTTGAACCAGCTGTATAGTATACGCCATCAAAGCCTCCGGACGTCGGGCCCGAGAATCTGAGGCTGTCTGATTTTCCGGTTCTTTCCCCTCTCTGATCCGTTGACTGTGACTTGGATAGAATCATGCGATTGAGGTCAAAATCTTGTCTTGAGTTGATGTGTTGTAATTGGACGCTTTGTGCCTGATCCGCCGGGTCAATATCGCCTTCCAGAATGTCCTCAAACCCTTGCGACCTTACGATTCCTGTTCCGATACTTTGCAAGTTAGATGTTCCCCCCTTCCGAGAACCCCCTCCCTCATGCATCTTATCAAGTGCCATGCGAATGACTGTGTGGGCGGCACTCGTTGTATGCATGAGGCTGGGGGATGCCAACCTCTCCCCCTGATTTTCTCCACGATCGCTGGAGCGTTGCTGAGACGATGAGGCTGCTTGCTCCTCGTTTTGTATTGTTGGTTCTTGAGTTCTTCCTCTGTTGGGGGTGTTTGAATGTTGTTCACCTACTGGTCTGATTATGACCTGTGGTTGGGGTAGAACATCGGCACTTACACCAGGGATTGGCGGCAGCTGCATGGGGGTATTGGTGAGGTTGCGGTCGACCGGAACTATTATGCTCTCTCTCCTCCGCCCATTCCAGAGGTTCCGGGCTGCGTTGAATTCATTAAGGTCTGTGAACTCACTTGTATTCGGAGAGGAGGGGTAGCCTCGGTTTTCCTCTCTAACAACCCATGAGGCCAAATCTAATGGCTTATCTACCACAGACTTTCCTTTTGACGCTCTTTTTCCGTCCACCATCCGGATTGACCCAGGTGGGGAATTCGATACTCCTGTGCCTTGGGGGCCAGCCGTTACCTTCTCCATTCTTACAACAGGGGGATGGAGGTGCCTTACCGCCTCCTCCGAATTTTGGGACCTTGTCGGCGTGGTTGGGGCTGGGTGCTTCGGCGGCCTACTGTTTTCTCTACTGTTCCTCGTTTGTTGTTGGTTTCTGTGTCCCTCTGCCTCGTCCCCTATGCCTCTCTGAATGTTGTCGTGTTGAATGTTGCTCCCTTGGTTCTTCTGTTCATGATGATTCTGCTTTTCATGTTGTCTGGGAATTGTCCGCGCCTGGGATGCCGGACGTGTGTTTGAAGAGTGTCGCTTGCTATTTTTGTGATTTGGACAATCTCTGATAAGGTGTGATGTAGACAAACAGGCTCTACACCGTATGGGGAGGTTATTGTAATCCACAAGGATGGTAGTTGAGATGCCTGTAACTGGGTTTACTACATCTATGTTGAGGTCGAATGGTTCACCTGATTTGACCGCAACACAGAACTTTTGATCGGCTGTGAAAATGTTCCCCTTATGCTTTCCAATGACCGGACCCAAACACGCCGCGATTTCTTGAGCACTACTAATGAATTCATCTGGCAACGCCTTCAGCGTGATCCAGACCGGTATGCGTAGTCCTTGGGGTTGACTGGGCTTGAAATTCTCCATCCAAGGTTGCATGAAGCACGTACCCCACTTTGAAACGTGAGGGGAGAGCATCAGGATTCTTTGAGCCGCTGTTTCATCTTTAGCTAGAATTTGAAAGAATCCTTGCCCCAGGTCCCTCCCTAGTTGGAATGTTTCAGCCACCTCTTTGCCCGTACTGTCCAACCAGTCCTGTACTATGTTTTGGAGTTGCCTACCTCCCACGAAATAAGCAATAACCACTCGCTTTTGAAGGAATTCCATCTCCTTGGCTATCTTCTCACGGTTTAATGTTACTTCGCGCGCCTGCTTATTGATTAGGAAGCCTGCACTGCTGCGAAAGAGGGAGTCGGGAAGTAGCTCACCTGGTGTGGGCCTGGTTGGGTGGAATTCTGCATCACGACCTAAGTTGGTCGCCGCAGCTACCAATTCCGGCTCCACTCTATCGGCTTGTTGTAGCTTTGCTGCTGTCTTTGCTGCCTCCGACGCCGTAGGTTGGACTGGTGCATGTTGCATTCTCTTTTTCAACGCCCCCGCATAAGACGAGGACGATGATGGCGATGATGACGTCGTCGTTCCCCCTTCCATGGCGAATTCGTGTCTCTACAGGAGTGGCACACGCGGTAATGGCAAACGCAATACTATGGATCTGTGGTGGTTGGCTTACCAGCTAGTAATACGACTACAGCCTTGTTACAGTTGTCGTCGCTTTAGGCAGGTTTCCAGTACCCTTCCTCCTTAAAATCCGTTTCGTCCCTCCCACTGTTGTCCTCCACACTTTGTCGCGACTTGAGAATGCTCCGTCAGCACCATCGAACGCTGCCCTTAAACTTCACGCCTCTGGATCTGTGCGTAGCCGCGATCAACGGCCCAGAAAACCCTAACCCTAAAATAACGTTTCCCTCCTGCGACCCTGTTACATGATTCGAAATGGAGCTGGGACTGAAACAATACTACCCTTGCGCCCTCTATCAAGCGCTACCTTCGCTGCGTGTAGTTCACTGCTGCACCGCGGCTACGATCTCCCCGACCTGACGCAGCCTTGCTGCGGGAAATATAAGAATGATGAATTTCCAATGAGATGAGATACCGAAGCGGTGGCTTGGAAGCGTGCACGTGATCGAGCGACAGAAGTGGAAAGGTTCGGTTGGAACTAGACCTGTATATAGTCCGTTTGACTTGGGGCACCTTTGTGATGACCATCGGTGAGTTGGAATTTATTGCTCTCACACATTTTTATCGCTCTCACACATTGTTTAAGGATGATTCTCAAATCGGAGTTTGGGCCCACTTTGGACCAATAATTGGATTAAAAAGAGAATCTACGGGTGGAATAGATTACGCATAATCGCATCCAATTGTTGTTTGGTCTTAGAATTGCCATGTCTATTTTACTACATAAATGCAAAATCGAAAACAACCAAGTCCTCCCTGATACGCAAGACCCCCCTTAGGAACTTCGCCACTGTGTCCCTTCCTGATTGGTTGGCTACCTTTTTGGCTTTGCTTTTTGTTGATTAGTTAGTTTGGTCGCGGTTGGTCGTCGTTGGTTGGTTTTTGGCTACTCGTTACATAGTGTCTACCCTCGAAAGGGGGAAGTAGTTCCAGTTTGCTAGTCCCTTGTCCGGTGGGCATGGTCTTAGCAATGGAACGAACAGACACTTTATTCACGCCGGTTCCCTTCGGGAACCAGCGTTCTTCATCTGGTCTTAGAATTGTGAGAACTAAACTTGAAAATGAAGCAAGTGCCATCAAAGGAAAGAAATCCATGTGTGTTAGAGTATGGTTTATTAGATAAGAATTAAAAAATCATCATTACCTCATCTTGACTTTAGTAATGCTCACATAGGAATCATCTTCAAATGTTTGCCACCATGGCACAGGTTTTTGAATATTAAGTGAGTCACTTAATGACAACCAAAACAATTACTTTTGATTCCATGTTTGGCCATCATTATGCACAATGGTCACGATGTTCAAGTTGGCAATATAATTATTTGTAATAACATTGTTTATGACATTTTCATTTACCATACTAAAGTTTCACAAATAATAGAGTTTTCCTAAAAGTGCTTTCACTTCAAGAAAGAGAGAATGTCAGACGTACTAGACAAGGTGAGATTTTTTAATGCACTACTAGAATGCATAAGTAGTAATGGCAATCAATGCTCCTAGGCCCTACCGCATGAAATCTTAAGCTCCCATGTAGTAAGCGATTTTTTTTCCTAATATCATGTATAGCGCGAGTGGCTACACACCGACCGACCCTTTGATGATGTTTGACGATTCATTGTGAATGTGTGGTAAGGAACTGTGGCTTCCACCGTGAATAGATAGTTACTACAGTGGCGACACTACTTTTTCATCTGCCAGTTGAATAGTGAATTTGTTATGCTCCTTCCATGCTTCACGGTAGCTCATGTGGCGACGTTCCTGAACAAACGATCTCTCTTTTGCCAATGTGGTTGATAATACATGTGCCACTGTGGCGACATGTGACCATCATCATACAAGTTTTTCCAATTGAAACATCACAATGTTCAATCATACAAATAAGACACAGTGACAGAACTTAGAGGACACGAAGTTGCTGAGCATGCAAACATGCAAACAAGGATTTGATGCAACGACGTAGTCATATTGATTGGAGGAATCGAACCTCGACTAAATAACAACTATCGAAGTCTATCTGCCACTGCTTTCCGACCCCTGCGTAGAAATCCTCACACCCTCAAACTCGGCGCTCAACGACTGCAAAGATTCTAACGGCGTTGTGCCATCGTAAAGAAATTTTGACATAGAGGACTGCTAAGGAGCCATGACTCCCCAAAAAAACGTAACAATGTAGAATCTGATGCAATCCATGCATACAATGAGAGTAAAATCTGCATGGAATTTGCAAACAAAAAGCCGAAGCTATGAAACTCCCTAGTCACAGTCGAATTTAATGCCGCCATTCTACACGCACCAGCCTCCTCTGCCGTGCCTACGCCTGACACTCATGAGCACTCCGCTTCTACCGCTTCTCTCCTCTCATAGCTGTCAATTGCAACAACCATTGCGTAGTCCAAAACACAGGTTGAGACAAGGTCTAAATCCTAATGTGGCTACAAGACCTCAACAAGCAGCTGCAGCAGTGGCGATATTAGAAGGAGCTAACTAATTTGGGAGTGTGGCTCCCAAACTAACTTAAGGACAGAAGGTGGCGCGCTGAGTGAAATTACCGGTTGGGAAAGGCGACTCGTGACGCGCGTAGTGGAGGTGCAATGGCGATCGAGAGCGCAACGCCGGCTGCATGACGGAAAACGCGACACAAGACTCTAAACCGTGACTGACAACCTAGTACCCCAAAACTGCCATTTTTGTCTGTGTAAATTTTTGCCAGCATATTTTTTGCTGCCCGTAGTACCCCAAGTTTCCAAAAGTTTGACTAGTTGTTTTCCCACACCTTTCCCAAGCCAAGTCACCATGTGCATTGTGTTATTATTTACTAACATAAGATCCTAAGATTCGGGGTGACATGTGGGATCCCCTCCCTTTACTTTTAGGAAAACTCTAATGTGTTGGCACCAATTGACAAGCCAATGGAATTAAAAGCCACATTAGTACATTGTTGATAAATATAAACTTTTCCACTAGTGCACTCCAAATGGTATCTCTACCATTTGATACTCAAAAATTTAGGCCGAGTCTTCCTATATTAGCGAGTGCAAAATTTTAAGGGGCTAAATGTGTCTAACTTTGACTTGACTTATCAAGGCCTACATTAAGAAGCATTGATGAACTTCAAAATGAAGTTGTATGTTAACAAATCTTGCCCAAAAAAAAAGTCCATGAGAAGTTGTGAAAAAAATGCATTAGAGGGCATTGGGAAATTGTCCTAACAGAATACTAATCACAAGATAGTAGGATGTCTTACAGCATTGTTACAAAAATCATCTCAATATTTTAGCATTGATGCTTCAATAACCCTCCTACTTCTAGAGATGCTCATACGCTAATCACTTAAACAATGAATGGAGTATTATCAAATAATATAAGAAGGAATCTCACCATTCCCTTGTAAAAAGGCCCAAGATATTCCACCAGAAAGACAACGCAACTTTAACCCCTAAAGGACCAAGTGTCCAAAACGGGCTTTTTGAAAATTCGGTCAGGTTCCTATGCTGTCAATTTCAAACATTCATCTTTGAAATTCTTACCATAGAAGGGCATTACCAAGACCTTAGTGGGAAAACAAATTTTTCCTAAATTGGACATTTGATGAAAAAGTTATAGGGTTTTTAATTTCAAATGGGGAGGGCGGGCACCTCGGGCACCTCCAAAAACTTTTGATAGGACACTCTATTGAAAGTGAGATTTTCAGTACTCGCAAGTAATATTATTTCCCTTCATGTTGTCAAAAAAAAGTTCTTGTCTTTAGTGAAAAATAGCATAACAACCCAAGTCAAACATTTTCACACATTGTCACTCATCGTCGGGCAAGGTACCAAAAAAACTTCTTCTTTTCCACATAAAACCTAGAGATCTTCATATTTTTCACTTTTTATTTTTTTCACAACAATATGTAATGTAAACCTTCTTATTAACCATTCGGATTATCAATCAAAAACATGTTAAGTTCAAAAAAATTTAAAGTGTGAATTAACAAATTTCGAGCCTCCAGTCCTTGCACACTTGTTTTGAATATGCTACACCGTGTCTCTACCTCTAAAAATTGGTGTGTAAGGAGCTAACATCATGCTTAACAAGATGGTAATAGATTTAGACCTTGTGTAGTGAAATTTTTTGACACCAACTGAAGTCAAAGTCTGCTGATCCACTAAACGCAGGGAAGAAAATTAACCATTTTCTTGATTTCAAACACTATAATCTTTCAATCCGTGCGGTCAAAGTTTATGAAATTTTGTACATGTATTACTTAACAAGCCTTTATTGAGATCCTACGGTCAGAACTAAAAATCAAAGTTTTTGTTACCTTCTTTATTCATTGCACTAGAATCCATTTATTTTGAAGTGGTTTTGGTGTAAAACTGCCTTGGTACCATAGGGGTTAATCTTTCCACCATAACTTCTTCACTAACTCCGTCAACCGTTACTTTTTCATTGGCCAATGTGCGTCCGTTGTCATGAACGCCATTGTCGATGCAACACACTAAATTAAGCTTGCCCTCTTACATTGCTTCCCATTGCCTCTCTACAACTTGATGTCTCGGCCGCTAAATCTTTGAGGGACTTGGCCTTCTTGTTCCCCTTCATCTTCTGAAGTACATGCTTGAAGATAACCCCCTTAATAACCAACCAAACTCTATGACCAACACCCATAAAATTGGAGTATATCCAACCCACTTCCATCCCATTACCGCCCATTCATTCCAAATGGATGTTTGCTATCAGTCATGACCGCTTACATTTAGTCAGTGCTTACGGGGGGTATCTATTGGTGGCCATTGGCTAAAATTGGCACCACACTTTGAAAATTTATAACTAATTGACATTTCATTGGGAATATATGAAATCACTTATATCAAAATTGTTATTCAATTGGCTATCACTCAAGATTTAATGTATTATTCTTTCGTCCCTCCATATATGCACATTTCTTAACTTGTCGCTTATAGGGGTTTACCTTAATGAGAATTGAAACTTGAAGTGGACTACTATTTATTGCGTTTGCAGGAATTAGTGCGAGTTTTGAAATAGTTCGGTCTACACTATAGAAGGTAAACGGTGTAGCACCTATCGCATTACTTTACTTTAATTTTGCATCAAATCCGGCACAAATCCTTCGTGATCACAGAAACGAACGGCGGACCAAAACAGCACCGCTGCACCTACTGGTCCACGTCTACGCCACTGTAGCTTCCTTTTGTCAGCACTCGGCATCAACTTCATCCATTTCAAAGGCTTTGCAGCCAATCGTAGTCCTTAAATGCAAGTTTTTCTCTAAATCTACTTAGTTTAAGGAAAATCATATTGCATACGTATTTTTGTTTGCACTCCAAACTTGTGTCTACGTGTAAACTTTCCTGATTGTGCCATCCGGCGCACCGAAAGAGCACTGTAGCCTTTGCCAACTTGGCCTATTAATGCACAATGATTTAACCGTGATCCAGATTTGCTTCCGAACGCGTCAGCTTGATGGCAAAGACACTCATAGTTGGTGATCTGTGTTTTTGTGGATTTGTGACATACTTGTTCTAAGGACACCCAGATGCTCGGTATGACAGGGAGTACTTGCTTGAGTGGAACAAGTCGTTGAGCGCAAGAGTAGCAGTGCTATCATTGTTAAAAGGATCACTTTATTTCATGTAGACGGATGTCGCGGAGGGTGGGCCAAGGGTAGGCTCTTTTTTTCCGGCTTTTTTATTTTCGGGGGTCTATGAGCTTGTTTTGGGATTTCTGGGACCTGCGGCCCCAACATACCACTGGAGGGCACACCTTGGTCTAAATAGGGGCTCCTTCCAAGATAAAAATAGGGACCAGGTTTTGTCCGCACCCTCCTTTCCTCACCATCCGTCTGTATGGTTCAAAGAAATCCTTGTGCCATAACTTGAGGAGATTAGCGCGTGTGGACTTGGATACAGTGTAACAGTTGGAGTGCTCACTTTAGTGTTCAAATACCTGAAGGATGTCGTAAATTCATTTCAGTGGTGAGAGTGCGACGAGGAACAACAGCTGGAACTGACTAGAATGTGTGTAGAGAGTGCGCAGAGGAACAACAGTCGGAACTGCAGGATTGCGGTGAGGAGCTCCAGGGTCGGTAGAGGATTCCAGGGACTGTAATCATGCTAGTTACATGTTGGCTCAGGTTACTGTTTCCGAGGTGGCAGTAGGCAAATTCGCGACCGAAGAGGGCGTGTAACTTGGAGAAGCTGCTGCGTGAGTGTTTGGAGATGGCGCCCGAGACGAGCTTCGTGCTGAAGCGAGGGGAGGGTCTGCACGACGGCAGTATGATCAAGCACAAGGTGCTTCATGATGTGGAGACGTCGCGCTCCTCAAGCGCGGGATCGACCCCCAAGCACGCGCCGCTCCTCGTTCCGACGTCGAGCTACATCTCCCCCATGCAGCGCGTGCGCCAGGCGAAGAAGCGGCGCGAGCAGGGCGGCCATCGTAGCAAGGACTGGGACGTGGACTCGTCCACTGGCTCCGAGTCGACGCTAGATCAGTCCAGCGTCGGCACGCCGTCGCCGTTGAAGCCGCTCCCGTCGGCGCACTCCGGCAACCTCATTCCCAAGTCCGGCAACCTGATTCCGAGCTCGGGCTACATCCCCAAGCCGCGCGAGTCGGACGTCTCCGACAGCAAGCACCTGCCCAAGTTCGGCGTGTGGGACAACCAGAACGACACGGCGGACCCCTGCTACACGCTCCTGTTCGAGAATCTGGCTCAGGAGAAACGCATTGGCGGGCCCATGCGCGTGCACGCCAACAACCGCGCCGCGTTGCCGGCCCCCAGCGAAGACCTCTACAAATACAACGTCCCGGGCGCCAAAAAAAACAAGCCGCAGCTGCACCATATGAGGCTGCTCTGCTGCTTCGTCGGAAGTTAACACTACGTCCCTACCCCCCTCATCTCCCCCCAAGTCAACAACTTCGGTTTCAGGGTTTTTTCGGAGCGAGAGAGCACGTGAAGGTGAAACATACGTCGACAATCTCGAGGTTCGGATGCTTCTTTTTCCTGAGCAGATGTGTTGTGTGCATATGATCATATTCACTCTGCCAGTTGACACCACACCCTTCTAGACCGTGAACTTGCTAGAATTTTTGAGAGTGGATCTCTTGTCATTGATGTGTGAAGGAGCTGACTGTTCACGTGTAAAGTATTCTTGGAAGACAATACATGATGTAACTAGTGGTGACTACGACGTCGACGCAGGTGGTGGTGGTAGAGATTGTTCATTAGTGGTATCTTTCGGTTAGGAATAAACTCTAGAGGTCTTGCATGTTTCGGGTGCTTTGTCCTGAGCAGATGAGTTGTGTTTACATGATGATCAAATTCACTCTGCGAGTCGACACCACACCGTTCTAGACCGTTTACTTGCTAGAATTTTTGAGAGTGGATCTCTTGCCATTGACGTATGAAGGAGCTGACTCTTCACGTGTAGAATATTCTTGGAAGTCAATGTAACATGATTTAACTAGTTGTGAAAACGACGCAGGTGCTGGTGATAGACATTTATCATAGCTGGTTTCTTTTGGTTAGGAATCCACTCTAGAGAACTTGCATGTTTCGGAAGCACTGTCATGGGGGACCTAGACCCCCCATAAAACTAGCTCTCTATCAATCACGCAGCCACAGTTTACAGTCTTGTATGAACTACTTCTCCAATGTTTATAATTACGCAACGTAGGATCATAAATTGAATCATGCTTCTGTGTTTATCACTGGATTGACCATGTATTACTGCACTTGATGATTGTATAGCTAACGATGTCTGGAATCAAGTCGTAGGTTTTACCCAAGTACACTCATTCTTCAACCCACTACTAAGGTAGAGGCACCCAATTCCGATCACTTAAGCTAGTTGGGGACTCAAATGACATTCTATGTCAAAATCTTTTGTGTAGAAAGATGCAAAATTGGTAATGATACTCAACAAATATTTTTTCAAATTTAATCACAAAGATTTGGAATTGATATAGAATTTCAAATCCCAGAAACCACCGGAGCCCATAATCAAATGCTAGAGTAGGTGAGATTTGGTGCCCTCCTTCACCCAATGCCAACAAGTGAGAGTGAGTAAAGGAGAGAAGACATGCCATGGAGAACAACTCATGGAGGGTACCCAATGCCGATCGGCCTTGTTTGACTTTCAAGGCAATGCCACCAATGAGAGCTCAATTGAGGAGGAGCAACCCAAAATTGCACACATCATGACCCAATGCCGATAATGAGTGGAGTTTTCAGATTTTGAGTTATCGGTTTTGGGTCACTTCATGCACCATTTCAAGCATTTTCATGCTCTACTGATCAGAATTGGGTGCCCGATCGGAATTGGGTGTCTCTACCTCAACTAATAACCTCTTGCTACCTCCATCCACTGGTGCCATATTTGATTATAACTCATGGGAGGGATGTGCGTATCGCCGCATTGTCTTCTTTCCAAATCTTTAAACAACTTTCATATTCAATTTCTGTAATTGAGACGTATCAATAATACCCATATTACAATTACTAGTACACCTGGGGTTGTCAATGACACAAGTTATTGACGCATTCTTAAAACACTTCACTAAAAGGAGGGTCGAAAACAGCCCCATTTATAATAGGGTTCTTTACTTGAAAGGAATGCAATGCTTTATTGAAGTGAAGATAGGAAAACCAGATTTTTGTTGTGAAGTGAAAAGTGATGTATTCAGACTGCGTTGAGACGTTTGAATGGATTTGGGGCCATTGTGATATTTATGACCTTAGAGCTTTACAGAGTTGGTCCTTTTCTGAAATTCAGAAAGGTTTGGTTGCGCCATAAAACGGAATGATTTTCATGTGAGTTGGTTAAAGGCCTTGATAATGCCAGCTGAAAAGAACTACCTTTAATTTACTTTATTTTTTGGTGATTTGGCTATAATTGGGAGACTTGCTACAGACGTACACTCGTTTGTCCACATGTGTTTATTGAAGATTTTTTAGGTGCATATCTACTCTGTCAAAAGTATATTTAATGAGTGAAATTGGTTAATCCCAGTGAGATCGAATATGCTAATAGATTGTGGAAGGTGGAGCAACCCAGAACTGTTCTTTTTAACTCAGATGGGGTTTCAAATCACTTTGTATGTCAAAGAAAATGATGCTAGAATGTGAAGAAATAGGATTGAAGCCCAACTAGCAATTTCTCAAATTTGTATCTCAAAGGTGCTAAATCAATGTAGAATTCAAAAGCCCAAAATTAAGAGGATTCCTTAGTTGTCATGAAGAGTATGTGGTACTTGTCATGGGCCATGTCCAAAAAAATTACTTCCCCTTGTACAACGCTAGGAACTCAAACTGAGTGAAAGAGAAGGCATGCCATGCATGGTCAACACATGCATTACCCAAAACTGCACTGGCTAATTGAGACTTTTGAGCAAGGCCACCAATGCCAAGCTCGAGTGAGGTGGAGCAACTAAATTGTGCAAACCTTCATGGTTCAATGTCCCTATTAAATATTTCTAGTTATAGCTATCTGGAATTTATGTTGATTGATTCGTGCCACACTTCATCACTTCATGCATACCGTACAAAGTGGTCACTTTTGAACACTACTTGCCAAATTAATTATTTTGTAAGATCATAGTGGCCCGGACACAACGGGTATCACCCACGCATTACATGGATATCACCTAGGTATTTCACTAGTATCACATTGGCATCACATAGGTATCCCCTAGACAAATCTCTTGAAATTTCCAATTTTTTTGGAAATTCTCCATTTTGAATTAAGTATGTACAAAATTGACCACTACATATGGTAATCCTCAAAAATGTTTCGGGTAGCAATGAAGTTATGAGGTGTTCTACTTTAACCCCTTAATGACCATTTCTCCCTAGGGGTCGTGTTCCATTTTGGGTAAGATCCTATGGTCTCAATTTTGATCATGAGTTTTGAAATTTTTATGAAGGTTTGGCATAGAAGTAGCTTTGTGGGAATATAATTATTTGTGTAACCGCAAGTCTTGTCCAATATATAGCTTGTTGTGTTTCTTCTATATTGTGGAGGTGTACGATACCATTTCCAATCCATTTGTGGTCAAAGGCGTTTCCTAGTGAGCCAAAATTTTGTCCCTTTCAAAAGTTGAATAAAATTTTGTAAGTTGGGTGGAGCATGTGACAGGGATGAAAAGTACAAGTGTTGGATGTTGAAGGTTGAGAGTAGTGAGTCTAGAAGGGGCAAGGGTAATGTATATTGTGAGAGTTTGAGGGGGTCATTTTTGGGATGCAATATTTATATCTTTGGTATAGCCAAACTATTTCAATTTCAAATGGTTGGGTTATTGGCTCTATGTTTGTGGAGGTTTGCAATCTGGTATGGTGTTGGTCTCATAACCACTGGAGCCTAGTGACGGGGATAGTGATTAGATGCCTCCCGTTGTCTTCGTATATATTTGTGTGTTCTTCATTAATTTTGATTATATTGCTTGGTGTGAGAATGCCTTTTTTGAGGTTGCATTTTGTTGTGTGTATAGTGAGAAGGGGAATGATTATGGGTGGGTCTTGAGTCACAAAATTGAACTTAGAGGTGGTGTGCTTCAATGATTTTTAAGTATAATTTATTTTGGGTGTTTTGATAATATTGTGTTAATTGTGTGGAGTTATGGGTAGAGGTGTTTTGGTCATGTCATGGGAGGAGGTTTTGTTGGGGTAACCATTTGTTGTATGTATTGTTGGGGGGAGTTGGCGAGGGGTTGTTTTTGGGTTGGATGTCGTTGTTGGTGGTAATATATGTGTCTTTGAGTGTCTTGGAGTTTGGATGTGTTGAGCACGGTGAGACGTATGTATTAGGGCATTTGGGGTTGCAAAATAGTTGTTGGGCAATATTAATCCCTATAGGACCACATGTCAATAATGGGCTTTTTGAAGGTTTGGTTAGTTTCCTATGGTGTCAATTTCCAACATTCCTCTTTGAAATTTTTACTATAGAAAGGGATTACCAAGACCTTAGTGGAATATTTTTTCTTCCTAAATTGGACATTTGATGAAAAAGTTATAGGATTTTGAATTTCAAATGGGTAGAGCGAGCACCTCGGGCACCTCCAATTTTTTTTTTGCTAGGACACTCTATTGAATGTGAAATTTTCCATACTTGCAAGTAATATTGTTTCCCTTGATAATGCCAAAAAAACCCTTGTCTTTAGTGAATAGTATGCTAACCCAAGTCAAACATTTTCACACATTGTCACCCATTGTTGGGCAAGGTACCAGAAAAACCTCTTCTTTTCCACATAAAACCTAGATATCCTTATATTTTTCACTTTTTATTTACTCCGCAACAATATGTGGTGTAAACCTTCTTATTGACCATTCGGATTATCAATCTAAAACACAATAAGTTCACAAAAAATTAAAGTGTGAATTTGCAAATTTTGAACCTCCACTCCTTGCACAGTTGTTTTGAATATGCTACACCCCTCCTCTACCTCTAAAAATTGGTGTATAAGGAACTAACATCATCCTTAACAAGACGGTAATGGATTTAGACCTTGTGTAGTGCAAAAATTTGACACCAAGTGAAGTCAAAGTCTGTTGATCCACTGAACGCAGCAACGACGCTAGGGTGTGAGCCATGAGCCATGAGCCATGAGCGGAGATTTCATAAGCGGTGAGCTTCGATTTACCAGAAATAGGTTTTTTTTCTAAAAATAATGTTATGCATGTACTAAAAAAATCGGACTAAAATATTTTTAGAAATTTTTTAGTGCCTATAACCGTGCAATTAGAATAGACTACAATATTTCAGGTCCAATAGCATTCAAATTCAAGTACTGTTGGATCTTCCTATTTCGCAAAGTTGAAGGTGTATTGGAGAGATTGTAGGCACTACGAGTTTGGGACCTAGAGAGGATTTTTATACATATGAAACTCTAATTTTGTGTATACACTATATAAAACGATGGTAGATAATTAAGTTGGTGAAGTATTGTAAAAGTGATGGAGACACAAGTGAAGTAAATGCGGATATGACAACGAAATGAATTACAGTATAAAAATAAAAATATCTTTCTATTTTATAACAAATAAGAGGTACATTATCCATATACTAACAACATTTAGCAACTATCCATATAAGCTGGGCTATAAATACTATAGAGAGATATAGCAATGTCCCTACATTCGAAGCTACACATCATATAAGCTTCAAGACACCACTCTCTAGTACTTTCTTGATCTCGTTGAAGCTTAAGGTAGCAGCATGGACAAAAGCATCGTCCTCGCAATCGAGCTTGCATACCACTCGATAAATATAGTAGAGATGCTTGCAATGGTACCAAACACCTCTCTTCTTGGATTGAACCACCATGTCCTTGAAGTCGCCGCAAGTGCAATTTGGGAGAGGGCCAATAGTAAGGTGATATTCACTCGTCTTTTGCCCCTTCTTTGACTGTAGTACAATGATGCATCCGAGGGCGGAGTAGGAAAGCATTGAGATGGAGTTGATGCGGACGTTGAGGTTGTCCGCTGATGCCCATCAATTTTTTTGCTTCACGGAAACCTTTGCCTGACGACGGATACGGCGGCCTTCACGCAATGTTGGATAAGAGTCGACATCTGCAGGTGTAGGCACGGATGCTGCGTGCGTAGTAGGATTCATAGCATCTCATAGTAGTTCCATACTACTAACCCATGCCCGGTGGGCATGAACTTAGTGGTGGAATGAACGGACACTCTACTCACGCCGGCCCCCTCCGGGGACCGGTGTTCTTCTCTTCTCATAGCATCTCCAAAAAGCCGCCTCCATGACACTTTCCGTCGCTCTTCAAGTTGAAATCCTGCCTCTTCTAGCCTGAGAATCTCAGCCTTAGTAAGGTTGGTGCCCTTCATCACAGGCCATACATCTGGAACTAACGAACGGTGATTTACCCACTTCCGCTTAGTTTCCTTTACGCACCTTTCAATGTCATCCGGGCAATGGAAGAACTCGGTAACTTGGTCCTTCAAGAGTCTTTAAACATGGAGGAGCCCGGTGTATGTAGGAGCAGGAGTGCTTTTCCCCAAACGCACAATCTTCTTGGTGCACGTCATACCCGTCCTGGCCTGTTTAGCATGACAACACTTACCGGAAGTCTTTGGGAGCCTTGCAATATGCCATTTATGTATGTCACACTTAGATTCTTGAACACTAGTAACATGCTTCACTCCCGTAGGTGCTTTAGATGGAGACAACGGTGGGGACACAAGCTTTACATCACCCGAAGATGAAGATGGAGAGGTGGGAGGCAACGTTGTCGCTGCAGAAGAATTGTCTTGACGTCCCTTCCTGGACCTTGTAGAGGCCTTCGGACGGGAGTAATTTATTTTATCAGGGCAATGACCATCAAGGTCTAAACCAAATGGTTCATAAAGCTTTCGTTTGCTGGAGCCAAACACCTCTTCTCCTTCAAAGTGAGGAGTGCGTGTGCACCACTCCTTGGCCTCCGGGATGCTCTCCATGGCTTCAATTACCTTCTCGTGTTTACCGGTCCTTTGGGCAAGCCTCATTCGCAACTCATGCTTGGAAGGGCCGGTCCCTGATCGCCCTCCTTTTAAAAAGTGATAATAGTTCATGCATTGCATAAACGCACGAACAAAGTCGTCCACCGTCGCATTGTATAGGTCATTTCCTCTATTCCCTGATTGTTGAAGCCATCGATTGTCGATAGTCTCCGCCAAATTACAGGATGGCATTTCGGCCATCTCTTCATCTGTAAGATTTTGTAACGCAAATCACAACGTCACTTATATGGTTGTTTGGACCGTATATTGAAATGAAATTATAATCAAATAAGATACAACTCATACCAATTCTATAGATGCTCCCCATTGGCGATAGCGATAATGCCAAAAGGCAAGCCACTGGTCAAGTTGTCTTAGGGCCTCATCATTTTGGGCACCACAAGATTGCCACCAAGCTCTAATGGCAAGGTAACGAATCTCAGAGTTTGCCAAATTCTTCGCATCCTTATATTGCTTGCACAGAAGACGATGCTGGTCTTGGAACTCGCTCTTAATATACTTGTCCATCTGGCGGTTCATGGATGTTGTCCAATGAAGTAGACATGTGCGTTCTCGATCTACCATAACCTCTGGGGGATTACCTGAACCATAGACCGTCCGTACAACATTCCAGTTTGCTCCTGCGCTATCCGCCATGAAACCTTTGAAGTTGACGTGCTGGACCTCGTGCCTCCCCATAACTTCATTGATGCTCCTCCACATGATGCATTGGGCTTCTGAGTCTTCAGATTGCATGTCGCAAACTGCAATAGTCATAACTCTACAGTACCGAGAGTCGTACACATGACAAGCCGTGGTGGTCCAATTCTTGACCCGCTTTACATGATCAAACATGATCCATGTGTCTTGAAGGTCTCCACCAAGCTGCATGCGTGAAACTAGATCGACTCCTGAACCAGGGCCAATCTTGCACATCTTAAAGACAAAAACTTTGTCCTTGTCGCCTCCTTGACCCGGAAACATGTTGCGTTGGACAAATGGCCAAGTCGTACAACCTCTCATTGTGCGGATACCGTCCATTGCGCTTGTACGTCCAACTTGCTTGAAGGATGAAATGGTATTTTTGACATTTGGAGATGCCAAGTTAGTATACTTCTCCATCACGTCCTTCATGTCTTCCATAGTCATAGTCATCTCTGACTCTTGGGGTCGAAGAAGATACTCTGCTAGAAATTCCTTGCTTGCTGACATGGCAATTGCTGAACTCGTTCCTGTAGGATTGCGCTCGACATGCTCGCCCAATAGATTATTAATCTTGGCCTCCGACTCATGGCAAATTCCAAAAGCTACAGGATGATCATGAATGCCCATGTGCACATAAGCATGGGTCATCTCAGGAGGTCCTTCACGTAGTAAATGACGGCCTGACACATAGCAAGTACACTAGGTGAAGTCTTACATACCTTACATACCAACGACGAGGTCTTTGGTATTGGTCTTCTAGGCACAAAAGGCATCGAAGTGGTCCCCTCCCATTCTTTCTCATTGTAAGGATCTTCACGATTGAGCTTCTTCAAATAATCACACTCTGGATTCTCACAAGTGTCCACCACATGAAGATCTACGGAAGGTGAGACCCATGTCATTTGAAATATTCGATGTCTTTGTTAGACACCAGCAATGACCGTCGTACCGTTTGTCCATACCTTGCATATTTCGAGCATTGGAAGAACTAGCATTTAACGAAGCGGGAGGCAACTCAAATATGACATCACTATTAAAAGTAGAGGGCAAGAACTCAACTTTTTTGGTGAGGTACGACAACATAGTCAATTTTCTTCAATACGTTCTTAGATCCCGGCCTAGAGGCCAGTCTCTTTAAACATGCAACAATGCTTGTTTGTTCTTGGGAGAATGGATGCAGAGGTGGTCGGGACATGGAAGAAGAAGTGCCTTGTGTAGAAGGGAACAAGGGCGGACGTGACATGGAAGATGGTGTACCCGCTCGCACCAGAGGACTTGATGGGGAGGGCGCCGCTTTGCTGAAGGTTGGAGGAGTACACGCAGTGATGTCCACCAAAGGGCAATTGTCGTCGCTGTCATCCAAATGAATTGTGGGAGGTGTGCTATGCCCTTCCAAAGCGTGATGAATATCCGGTCTACTCTTTGTTGGTGATTGCTTCTCAACTTTCACAGTAGAAGTGCTGGATTTTCCTGGTGTGAGTATCTCGGTGGAAGCTTGCATTTGCAATTCACTCAGACCTATCACTTTGTATGATCCCTCCCTCAAAAACCAGGCCTTGCCCTCATCTACAATTGAACTGAGTTGAAGCATGGTGTAGCATAAAATCCCAGCAACATCTAAGACCTCCTCCTCTATATGGATAGTATCTAGATTGAAGCCAAAACGAATAGTTAGAAGTGGAGAAGTGACTCTAGCAAATCCATCAGATCCTAATGGTATTCGGATTGGGACTAGATGCCCCTCTGCTCTCAATGTTGCCATTCTCACGTTGCACTAAGAGTAGAGGTAAGAAGAAAACAGATGAACCTACAAGAGAAGGAGAAGAGCGATATGGCACCAAATCATACTGTAAATTATGAAATGAGGACAAATTTGAAAGTAGGGGGGTTACTAGGTTATCGAACTTGGTGGAAGTAGGAATCAGGAATTTAACCAATGTAGCTTGACTGTTAAAGAATCTTCTGACGGATATTTCATGAAGTTTAGACGACGGAAGTAATTGTGAAATAGAAGTTTGGCAACTTTGGTGAAGACTGTACTGTAAGCTCCATGACGCCATTGCAGAGCAAAAAATTAGGCACCGTCACTGAGATGAAGAAAATAGAGGACGCTTGTTTTGGCAAAGATTGTACTATTAATGAAATAGAACTTTGGTGAAGACTGTACTATAAATTGCAGGACGCCATTACAGAGCAATAAATTAGGCACCCTCACTGAGTAGAAGAAAATAGATGACGCTTGTTGTGGTGAAGATTGTACTATTAATGAAATAGAAGTTTGATGAAGACTGTACTATAAGCTACATGACGTCATTGCAGAGCAATAAATTAGGCACCGTTACAGCTAGATAGAAGAAAATAGATTGGAAACTAATCTAATCTTACACAAAATGAAATAGAAATAAAATAGAACTCTGTAGTTTCAAATTCATTGTCTAAATTAGAATTGAACGCTAACTATATGTTGTGATATCTGAACACATTGACGAAGGCCTTCTTTCTAGTGTTGTATATTTTGTTCTTGCAAACTGCTGCAAATGGATCGGTTTGTTCAGAGTGTTGTTGATCGTAGCATGTACACAAGATTTTACAGATGCTAGAAGAAGAGAAGTCTATAGGGTCGCCTATTAGGTCTAAGGTGAAGAAGAAGAAAAAGAGGCCTCGGATATATTTTTCAGATAGAAAAACTCTGAAGAGGGCCCGGATGCAGTCTAGAAAAACTAGATCCAGGACGAGTTCTTCATGCAGTGCAATTGTTAAAACGCTCAATTTTGGAGAACAGATACTTGAAGACAATGCTCGAAATGACGTAGAGGTGTCTCACTTTGAAGAAGAAAAAGACAATCCCGCGGCAAATATTCTCGGGCGTTGCATCGATGTAAGATATACTTCAAAAACTTCTCTTTTACTATATTGAATTGATTAGTTTGATCATTTGAATTTGATGGAATTCTAGGACTGACATACGCACCGATACCATTTTGATATGTTGTAGCTGAGCTCAATTAGTGGAGCGGCGTCAATGGCAATGGCTGAAGACAAGGTTGCTGAAGGATTTGAGGTGCCTTTTCATGACCTAACCATGCTGGTTCAAGATTTGTTTATGACCACAATTGCTTGGATTTAATAGGTCTCGGTGCCGAGACAATCATTTTGGAAGAAATTGTAATCAGAGACTGTCTTCAAAATTTGCGTCGTTGTTGCCCATTTTGGATGTTTGGATAAGTTGGTAATGGTCCCTTAGTCAATTGTTCTTGATTACCTTCTTATACTTGCGGCTCATGTTGTTTTCTCCTTGGATGTTAATAGATTTGATGTTTGAACACAACGTGTTAGTTTGCAATCTCTGGAATTTTAAGATGTTGACATTGAGGGTCTCGGTGCCGAGACACTCTTTCTCATGAAAAAATTTTAGGAACATTAAATTTTGACCCCTAACGAACCATGGGTGACTTGGAAAGACAATAAAGATTTTAGGCACGTTCCTAAAATTACAAGGTGTCTCGGTGCCGAGATCAACTGAATTCTATGAATTATTTTGTGGTAGGTCCAATACGTTTGTTGTCAATCTTGATGATTTCATATTCTTAGAGCTTAATATGAGGTATCTTGGTGCCGAGATCACTTTATAATTATGAAATATTTTGTGGTAGGTCCTAGTCATTTGTTGTCACTTTTGATATTTTCAAATTCATTGAGCTCAATATGAGGTATCTCGGTGCCGAGATCACTTTATAATTATGAAATATTTTGTGGTAGGTCCTAGTCATTTGTTGTCACTTTTGATATTTTCAAATTCATTGAGCTCAATATGAGGTATCTCGGTGCCGAGATCACTTTATAATTATGAAATATTTTGTGGTAGGTCCTAGTCATTTGTTGTCACTTTTGATATTTTCAAATTCATTGAGCTCAATATGAAGTATCTCGGTGCCGAGATCACTTTATAATTATGAAATATTTTGTGGTAGGTCCTAGTTATTTGTTGTCACTTTTGATATTTTCAAATTCTTTGAGCTCAATATGAGGTATCTCGGTGCCGAGATCACTTTAATTATGAAATATTTTGTGGTAGGTCCTAGTCGTTTATTGTCACTTTTGATGATTTCAAATTTAGAGAGCTAAATATGAGGGGTCTCGGTGCCGAGACACTAATTTTTTGTGGAAATAATTGTGAATTCCATGTGCAATGGTCAGTTTTAGGAACCACATGACAAATTATATATTATTCCTAAGAGTATGTTACGCCCACATGGAAAATTACCTAGGCATTGCACGGAAGTCACCAGGGTAATACATGGGTATCACATATTCAACTCTTGTAACTTACAACAAACCTAGGGGCAAAATACATTTGGAAAATTCAGCTATACATAAACCGACGTTACAAATACCGTAGTATACGATGATATGTGTTTAGTATATACTATAAATCGGAGAGATTGCGGTAATATACGGCGGTATAAGACGCATATTTGAATTATACCGCCATGGTGATTGCCTTCCACAATGAAAATCAACTAGGCACTGTCGTCCAAGGTATCTCTGAATTATTCTTGAGAATGATACCAATTGTCGTCCAATCTAACAGATCTCGTCCAACGAGTCATATTCTCGTTCAACCTCATCAAGATCAGGATCTTGGTGAACCACACACGTTGCACGAGGGCAGAGCCGGGACTGTTAATCGTGAATGGAAGTTGCGGACTTCTGCAATCGTGACTAGGTTCATGAGGACGGTCCTGTACTATCTCGTTCGGCTGAACTAGGTGTTCTTTTTGGTGAGGAATGGAAATATGATGTTCTTGCGATCTTTTAAGAGTTTGTGACTTCTTTCTTGCGAGATTCGGTTTTAACAAGAGGTGTTGATTTCTTAACTTGTTTGTTGTGCTGCAATCAATGTACTGGATCATGAGGACTATAGTTCGCTGGAGAACTCGTACACCAGGGGCTTGTACACCATTCTTGTTCTTGAACACCATTAGAACTCGTACACCAAAACTCCTACACCAGGGGCTTGTACACCATTCTTAGTGCAGCAGAACTCGTACACCTTTAGAGCTTGTACAGTAGAACTCGTACACCATTCTTGCTGCAGCAGTATCCCAAGAGCCGCACAAGGTTGGGATGCTGACAGGTTGCCCAGGTTGAGCCACACCAGTTGTCGACAGGTCATTGAAAACAATTCATCGATTGAATAGAACGGTTGTGTGAGTCGCACTATAGAAGTGTCTTGGTGCCGAGACATTTATGAGCGAGGTGCCTGTTTGCGTGACCTTTAGAGCTGCAGGCCATGTGAGCGAGGCGAACGGTCTACAGTGTTCACGAGCCTCAAGAGTCTTCTCGCGCCTGGTCTTGAGTGTTCACGTGGAGAATCTACAATGTTCACCCGCATGATGAATAGTGTTCGCGCGCCTGATCAACAGCGTTCACGCGGAGAATCTATGGTGTTCACCCGCATGATGAATAGTGTTTGCGCGCATGATCAACAGTGTTCACGAATCAATCAGTCTTCACTCGTGTGATCTACAATGTCCACGCGCCTAGTCTACGATGTTCACGAGCCACATCAGTATTCACGAGACCCATCTTCGCCTGATCTACATTTTGGCTCAAGTTTAGAAGTGCCTTGAGTCTCACTTTAGAAGTGTCAGGGTGCCGAGACCCTTGTGAGCGAGGTGCCGAGGCTCGTAAACTTGGTGCAAATCGTCAACTTTTTGGGTCGCCAGTTCAGGATCGAGGCGGCTTCACGAAGTCCAGGTTCAAGCGCCTTCTCGCAGGTCAGATTCAAGGCGTAAATCCTGCTACTTTATAGATCTGGCGATGCTGCGAGAGACTACCCGATCTAATATGTTTCGGGCGTCAGGTACCGGGCTCGGTCGCATGATAAGGAGTGTTCAGTTATCGGTGCATATGATCAAGAGCGTTCAGTTAAAAGTGACTCGGTGCCGAGACCCTTGTATACGAGGTGCCGAGGCTCGTGAGGTCGTCAACTTTCCGAGGTCGACAGATCTGGTTCAAGGCGTCTGTCCAGGTTCAGGCGTCTATCACGCAGGTCGAATACTCGAGGAAATTGATGACCAGGCGCGTGAACGGAGTCGGAATAGAGTCAGTCGGAAAAGACCTGTCGCATATGCGTGATGTCGCATGAAGTATTACCTGCGTGAAATCTATAGTGTTCACGGCAACCAAGGGTGTATGATAATGACCACGTGATATAGTGACGCGGCGCATTGTGAGCACATGCGATAATGAGTACAGGAGTATTGTCTCGGTGCCGAGACAGTTGTTTAGGGTATGTGATAGAGTGACCGGGCGCATTGTGAGCACAGGCGATAAAAGGTTCAGGCGTACTGTCTTGGTGCCGAGACAGTTGTTAAGGGCTTGAAAAGATAGGTGCTCGTCCTCTCCAACGGTCTTCTCAAAGTCGCCAGATGTTGTTCAAGGAGTTCTTCCCGAGGAACCTTCCTCCAATTTCACTCTCACTCTCACTCTTACTGTGCCGACCGCACTACTGTGCCGACTTACTCTAACTGTGCCGACTCACTCTTACAGTGCCGACTTACAATTGCACTTTCATTCTCTCTCTTACTTCGACTCTCGCTCTTACTGTGTCGACCGCACTACCCCGACTCCCTCTTCACGTCAATTACTCACTCTCATCTTTACTACCGAGGTCTAGAGAGGTCTAGACAGGTCTAGAGAGATATCTGCATGATGGACTGTCAGACTCACTTTAAGTGTCGCGGTCGAGTCAAATATTCTAATGATTTTTAATTTTATGTACTATCAGGAGAGGCAACCAAGTTTAAGTCCAATTCCATCGGAGGACATGGAGGATGTTACAGTGCCATCAAGTGCGACGGAGGAGGCTAATGTGATTCATGAGGACATGGAAGATGTTACAAACATTGCAGAGGCAACATTTCCCGAGGAGGTGGTAGACTTAGATGCCGTTGAGATTCAGGTCAGAAAAGAACAAAAGCCTGATTCGTTTGGCTTCTTTTCATGCCTTCATGTTCATCCGTCCCACGCTAGGGTGCTGATCCCATTATGTCGGCTAATTCCTCTTCCACTGGTAAGACCAATTCTTGATCAAGATGTGAAAAAACTTGAAGCAGAATTTGTGAATGTCTACCGTTCTGGAGACTGTCCTCTATATGTATCCATTTATAATGAGATTGGCCAAATTCATGAAGCCTCTCCAACGGTCTCATCTACTTGGAGTGCCCATTGGAAAGATGCAAGTGAGCAATTTGATAAAGAAGTAAAAAACGATCCTGAACTTTCAAGCCTTCATGATAAAATGTTTTTCATTTGGGAGGGCAATCATCGGTTCATAGCGTGGTGGAGATATATTGAGAAGAATTATTCAGGAGACCGTTATGAATCCAATTTCTATTGGCCTGTTGAATGCATTTGTATTGATGCTCGAGGGGCTTTGGGTCTCCTTCTCGATGCTATGAATGATGTGAATAGGTGAGTGAACTCTTATTCTACTTAATGATGTGTATTGTTTCTTATACTTTCATTGCATAGTTTGAAAGTATAATTAACTAGTTATATACCTTTATTTGCAGGTCGACGGAGCTTGATCATGTTAAAACTAATTTAGTGCACAAGCTACACCGAATCCAACATTTCGGAGTTTTACCTCTGGCTGATTTCAAGACTCTTATTCCGGACGCGGATTTCAAGACTTGTGAGAAATTCAAAAAGAATTCTCGCACTTGGTACACATTGACCATCAATGTGTTTATATCTTTCCTCTATCGGGTGAGTATATATGCACTATTATATACTGATTCATACTACATTTTCTAGCTAATTTTTTTTAATAATCATTTCTTTTGCAGCGAGAGATTGCTTCTGCATCTGATGAGGCTTGCCAAGAATATAAGGCAAACACGCCTATTGAGGAGCATACTGCTAAAGGGGTTTGGGAAGCAATGGACAAGGCTGCGAAGGCATTTATCAAAAGTATTCGTAGCCATGAGTTTGAAAAGTTATTGGCAGTGGCAGATCCTAAAAATGGATAAGATTTCCTTTTCGAGGTACTGAATTCTATTCGATCCATACTTTTCAACTTGTATTTATTTTTGATATGTTATCTCATTTTGGTGATATATTTATTTTTATTAGATCACAAGACATTGGAACAATGTTCCGTAGCCAGATATGACCCTCGAAAAATTACAAAAGGTAGCTACTGCAATGGTTGATGCTGAGTTCAAAGGACGTTGGCTCAAATGGTGGAATTCTTCCAAGATGACTCGAGAGTCTCTACGGTTTCCAACTGGTGCTGTTAAAGAAACAGTCTTCGATCTATGGCTTATTCGTGCCACATTTTGGGCTCAGGTTAGTTCCATTTTCATATTGTCTTGATTACAGCATTTTTGGTTTTTTCTTACATCTCAAATAACAACATGGTATCAAATTGCCTACATATAATATATGTTATTGTGTATTATTAGTTGGAGGATGCTGTGGTGCATGAGTTTGAGGATATGTCGCCCGATCTTGGTCCCATTAATTGGGAGGCATCACCTGGAATTTTGAGGATTGGTGAATACGTGGAGCGTTGGAGGATTGCAGTTTGGGAGAAGGCTTTTATTCCTTTCTTTAAAGCTGAGACCCCCTTCACTAAATCTTCTAAACTCGTTGATATGGCGACTAGTATTCTCGCTATGAAGCGTGTCTTATTCAGGTAATATTATCAATAGGAAAATTTGATTTCACATTATCTCATTTCATAAGAACTAAAATTTTATTGAATTTTTGTGTGTAGATATCTACGTAGGGAGTTGGTGGCCAAGAAGGCCATACTTCCACAATCTTTACCACCGTTTTTATCATCTTGGATAGACAAGGCGTCTCCGCTTTGTATCTACACTCCAATGCAGATTCAAAAGTGGAGTCTTGCTCATTTACAGAATGGAGCATGGTACTTGGATTGTCCACCTACGTTTTGTCCTACAGAGGAGGAAGAAGAGAAGGTAGAATTAAAAGCCAAGGTCTCTTCTATTGTACTTGAAGATGATGCAGATGATGTATTGGATGCCCCTGAAGTTGCTGCGGCACTAGTAACACCTCAGAAAGGAAAGAGAAAGGCAACAACGGCAATAAAGGCAACGGATTCAACAACAACAAAGGCTACAAAGGCAACAAAGTCATCTAAGGCATCCAAGGGATCTGAAGCTTCAAAGGTAACTCAGACTTCAACTACGACTATTATTCCTGTGGATGGCAGTGGGGTGATTGCTGCACCTAATGTATTGAATTTAGTATATTCATCAATTCTTTCTCAGGCCACCAATGCCATCGAAGTTTATCAGACTAATATTCAGGCCATGAAAAATGTCAATGCTACGTGTATTGTTTCTTCCTCCGTTGTCTCTCCAACAAAAATTCTTGTTGAAAATACTTCAATTTTCACATTGATGGAATCTGGGAGCGATCATCCTCTTATGAAGAAGATGCATGATTTTGTTTCAACAGTATGTAGCTTTATTCATAATCATTTACATTGCTATAACTAATATTTAATTTGTTGTTATTTTTTGGAGTGGTTTATTACTTTCTTGAGAGTGATAATTTTTTGGAGTGGTTTATTACTTTCTTGAGAGTGATAATTTTTTGGAGTGGTTAATTAATGTTAAAAGAATTTTATATTTGTAGGTTGGAAAGGGTCGAGGAACTTAGGTGCGTTCTACATCGTGCCCTCATGATGGATTTGATCTCATCATTATTGACATTCCGGAAGGTTTACCGGTACCGAAGATTTCATCTCTAACGAATGACATTCCTCAGTGGAATACGTATAATGTGTCTGAATTGGAAGCCATCTTCAAATTCGCTCATTACTCCTTGCAATTTCATGCATCTTTACTTATCTTTATGCCTGACTCAATGACCATTCGAGCAGACGTTCGTACATATGCAAAGACTTATGACTTCAAAATCATCAAAGACTGGTGGGGCATCAATGAGCTCCAATTGACATCTTCAACAAACCAGTCAATCTCGGTGTGTTTTCCTATCTCTACTCTTTCTATTATGTTATTTTCTCACTTATTTATTTTAACAACACTATTGTTTTTGGGTAGACACAACATTTTTGCATCCTCCTCCTTATTCATAATTCGCAACCATCAAGTTCTCAGTTCTCCTTTCAACAAGACCAACCACTGTTGGATGGCACTACCAACCTTGGCGAGGATGATGTTCTCTTCAACTTTGTATCAGAAGCATCACAGATCATGAATGGAATTGTTCCTTGGAGAGGAGGCCGGGAGAAAGATCCTGTTTTATTGCAACTTCTTATTCAAGCTCTAACCAAGCCAGGTGGTGTCATTCTTGATGCCTATGCTTCTACCGGTAATTTTGATACGTTTTATATTGAAAAAATAGATGATGTAGTGTTTCATTAATATTTTCCTCTTAAATTTAGGTGCCTCAATTCACGCTTGCCGCCACTCAAGTCTCCATTTGGTTGCTTTTGAGGCGGATCTTGCTATTTTTGAGGCCATCCTTGCACCACTTCGAGACGCGCCACCATTGGAAGAGACTGTTGTGTCTTTGCAAGCGAATATTGACTTGGAAGAGGATGACATTCTTGTTCGTCATGTTGCAAAATGAAACCGCTTGAGTAAGTAAGTTGTGAATTATTTTTTTCTTGCATTCTTTAAATATTTTTTAAGTTGAGCGTGGACATTAATGTTTGATTCATTGTAGATTGATGGCGGATGCCGAATCACCTCCAAAAACCATTTCTACTTCCTTCGCATATAGAAGATTTAGCTCAATTATTAGCTACTTTACCATCTCCCAGTCCATCGTCTGAGACTCGTCGTTATGACCCTCGTATTGTTCAGTTTGTAGACATTGAAGCGATTGAGGCTAGCGAGGATAGTGATGATAGTTTTAATTCTACTTTATAATTTTGCTATGGTTATGTACTTCTTCATTTCTAAATTTTCTTTGTTCACTAGGTACGTGTCTTTTACATTGCAGTATTCCTTTCATTTTTAGTACTCAGTTTCATGTTTTCATTGTCTTCCCAACTTCAAACTTGTAACGTGTATTCATTATATTATCTATTTTATTTTCTATACTTTATATTTTCAATAGATATTAGCATAGCTTGTGAAAGATAAATAGCAAATATCATAATTTTTAATGAAAAATAAGTTACATGGTTAGTTTGTGAACTCTAAAGAGCATTCTATTAGTATCAAATTTCATAGACTCTAGGAATACAACAATTTATATAGACGTAAGTCAAAGCAGAAGAAATTTATACCAATTATTGTGTTTTAAAATATGATAATGGTTAGAGAGAAATAGATAATTTCATGAACGTAAATTTTTTTTTGGAAAGAATGAACAATAATGTATAATTGAATTTTTTGTCAAATTGATTTATATTATAAAAGGCAAGGCCATAATTATAGAAAAAATAAGTAACAAGTAAATTAAAAAATACAAGGATGAAATGGTAAAATCATATATCACATCACCTTATAATTGATAGTACTAAAAAGAGTTGTCAAAATACGGGGACCAATGTGAGACTAAAATGAGAATAGATACTAACACAATGAAATTAGAAGCATATTTACACGGATATAGGCATTACATCATACATAGGTTGTTCAAATTTTTCACGGATATAGACTTTCATACTGCTATTTTTCCTCGATTCTCTACTATGTACTAAAAAAAATAGGGTATTTTTTGGTGACTATCACTGCTCATAGCTCACCGCTCACGGCTTACCGCTCATTGCTCATGGCTCATAGCTCACGCCCTAGCAATCCTGCTGAACGCAAGGAAGAAAATCAACCATTTGCCTGACTTCAAACACTATAATCTTTCAATCCGTGCGGTCAAAGTTTATGAAGTTTTGTGAGTATACTAATTAATGAGTCTTAGAAATAGTATTTTGTGAGTATACAATCAAAAATAGAAATCAAAGTTTTTGTTTCCTTCTTTGTTCATTGCACTAGAATCCAACAATTTTGAGGTGTTTTTGGTGTAAAACTGTCACGGTACCTTAGGGGTTAAAGGCGTTCTTTACTAGTTTGGACGGTGTAGCATGAAATGTCTTAAAGTCATTGTGGTTCATATTGTGTGTTCCATTTGGTAGTGTAATTTGTTTTAAGTTGGTAATATATACTAATAAAAAAAATTAGAAAAGTTTTTGGGAGAGGTGTTGGTTGATTCTTGTGTCATTTTGGGTTTTTTATAGCCACATTTGTTCCAATGGTGAGGACTCTAAAAAGAAATCCTTGAGTGTGCTTTTTAGATAAACTTTTGCTTCATTTGTAGTAGAACAAATGTACGGGTGATTGGTGATCTGATGCAATTGTCTTTGTTTATTCTAGGGATGTTTTTAGCACCACCATATTTGGCATGGATAGAGTGGATGAGTCCTTTGTAGATCTTTCCAAGTCTACCTTTGTGGTTGAGTGCATTTTGAAGTTGTTCTCCTATACATTTAGGGAGGCCACAAGTGAATTTTTGTATGGCTATGATTTTTTTGTTGAGTTTTTTTATATTAGGCATGGAGTCACTAGAACTGTGTAGAAAGTATATGCTACTCCTGGTCTAAGTACAGTGTCTACCATTTTTTAAATTTTTTTCATAGTGGCAGGGCATGTTATTAGTTCTTTGCATTGTTTAGTAAGTTTAGCGGTAGTGATGTGAATTTGTATCTTCCACTTTAGTGAGGGGACAAGATTTGTGCCAAGATATATGTATGCTTTGTTTTGATGTAATATAGAAATAGATTGGTTACGGTATTTAATGTTGGCGGTTTTGCATAAGTGCTTTAAATGCGGAGGGGTTCATTTTGGATTTGTTTAGACACCCTGTGGCGGCACACTTTTGGATGCCGACATCCATACCAAACCCCTTGCAGAATGTACCAATTTTATTAAGTTGGATTTGTAGTGATTTGAGTTTACTAGCTATAGCGGCAAGGTCGTCGGCGTAAGTGGCCGAGTTTATGGTGATTTGTGATGTTCCAAAGGTGTAGCTGTTATTTTCTCTTTGCATCCACCTTAGTAGTGATTCTAAGAAAATAATGAATGAATATGGACTTAAGGTATCCCCTTGTATAGTTTTGCGTTGTATGGGAATGAGACGTGTTGTTCCAAAATATTCTCCAACATATGTGGTAGACAAGTGAGAGTAGATGTTTCCAACTAGTGCAACTGCGTCGGTGGGGTATCTGAGGTCAAACATTATTGCTAATAATCTAGCATGGTCAATAGAGCCAAATGCATCTTTGAAATCAATATATAAAAATATATACATGTCTTGGTTTATAAATTGTGCGTCTTCAAGTGGCTATTATGGTTTGAAGTTGTCTAGCGGTACTTTTTTCTGCACGAGAGCCTTCCTAGCTGTCGTGTAAGATTGGGTATTTTTCTCCATATGAGGATAATATGGATGTGAATGTACTTGTGAAAAGTTTATAGATAGTGTTGGCTAGGGCAATTGGTCTATGGTGTGGTAGTATTAAGGGGTCACCTTTTATATATAGTATTAATGTAGGACTAGTTTTCCATGAGGCGGAGATTTGTTTTTGTTTGTAAAAGTGAGATAGTATAAGCCTATAAGGAAAGAAGTTTGTGGAATTTTGAGGGCATTGGTTTTTAAATGCAGTTTGGAATACGGTCTGGTTCTGGAGTTTTGTTGTTTCCTAGATTTTTGAGGCATGTATTGTATGTGGCTCGGTTAAAGTATGTATGTAGTGGGATTTGTAGTTCACCTCGTTTATCTATAGTGAAGTTGTCAAGGTCATGCCATGGGTATTGTCTTACAACACATGTACTATTGAAGTTAAAAGAAGTACAGAGATAGTTGCACAAACAAAGAAACACACAAAGGAGTACAGTACAAACAATGCTTGAAGTGAAATATTGCCTTCTTTTGAAAGCCTTTACTTATAGTAGAACTTGGTGGCAAGCTTTTGCCAACATATTGAACACATGACAATCCAACATCATGTGTCCATCCACATCTCTTGCCAACTAATGCATGGAACACATGGCGCATAGACTTCATGCAACCACCCATGTATCATTGCTTATCTCATGCAAGACACATGGGTTGGTCCTACTTCTTTGACCATGCCACATGTCAATTCACCTTTCTCCGTTTTCTCTCCTTTTACTTTTCCTTCTATATATATATATATATATATATATATCTCAATGCATAACTATTTACACCATTGTAATAACTGCGAGCAACTCTAAATTCCAACATGTACATGTAGGTGGGTGGTCTGATAAGTAGTTGCATGTGGATACGGTAGGTCTGTTATTTTTTGTTTGTTGGTTATAAATTTCAATTGCGTTGTCTTCAGGGCTAGTTGAAATAGTATTATGTTGATTGTTGATATAGTCTAGCAGTGGGGAATCATTGTTTTAAAAGATTCTCTTGTTAATTTTTTTGAGCTAGTTTTGTATAATTGTCTGTATTTAGAGATTGCTTCTCTTATATTTTCTTTGGCAAATTTGGTAGTTATTTTTTTGGCTTGTTTGTTTGCCTCTTTTGCAATTACTGCAATATTATGTAACCATTCATCTGGTGATGTTTGGGGAGGAGGTCGAGGCGGGATTTGTATATGTTGAAGGGTTTGTATTTTTTGGCAAACGGGGTGGATGAACCATTGTGGATTATTCTTAACAATTTGATTTTTTTTCCGAATGGAATGGTAGGTGGTTAAGTGATGTTTCTACTTTTTTGAGAGTTTTTGTGGTAGATAGCCTCCTTGTTTAGATGCTCTGGATGTTAGTTGAAGCATAGGTGGGGCTTTACAGGTTTTTTCTAGAGTGTTGGAGATATTATTTATTAGTATGTCTAAGGTGTTGCAGGTTTCAAGCCGTTGTTTTGAAAGAGTTGGTCATTTTTTTTAGACAATTAATGGCAAAGTCTATTGGAATGGAGTTTTCCACTAAGAATATTGTGTTGAAATTTTGGACATTAGTTTTTGGAATGGAGTTGAGTGTCCGGGTATTTTCATTGTTTGGTGTTGTGGGCGTTTTACTAATAAGTTTGTCTTGTGGAACGTTTAATTGGATAGGTGAGTGATCAAAGTTGATTGTTTTTGTTGTGCAAGTATATTGATCGTAGTTTGGGTTTGATATGTAAGAGCTGTCTATTAGGGCCTCTTTACATTAGAAACGAGAAGCCTCCGGCCAAACTCCACTTGGGCCATGGCACATTCTTGAGAGGCCAATCCTTGAGAAGCCATGGCCTTTGGGTGTGGTGTAAAGTGAGAGAAGGCCAAAAGCTCCAATGTTGAGCTTTTTCAAAATTCATCTTTAAATATATTAAATGATTGGTTGTGAGTATTTTGGCTAATGGCCCCCCGGATTTATAGTTAGGCCCACTTCTTGAGGTAGGCCTACCTATAATTCCGGGGGCCCTCATTATTATGCACTTTTGTTGCCACGGAGGACAAAAGTGTTGTCCATGTCATTTTCTCCTCTTTTGTTCCTTGGGTTGAAAAAATCGGGTGTAAAGTGACATTCTTTGGTCTTCTCGATTTCTACGTCTCCCATTGGCTGAAAATTCTCTCCTCACGGCCTCTCGCCTCTAGTGTAAAGAGGCCCTTAGACTAAAGTCTTCATAGTCATAGCCACCTTCTCTAGAGTATGTTGTGTTTGCGGGAATGTATGTAAAGTTTAGGCTATCAGTAAAGTTGCGCCAATGGTGGTCAGTGGTTTGTGGAGGGGAGAGGTGGTCTCCATGTTGTTTGCCAATTAGAGCAACGTCTCTATTAAAGTCATCACACATTAAATATGTGTGATTTACGTTGTTGTTGATTTGGGTGGTGATAGTGTTTTTCATGTCTGGAATGAGTCTAATGTCTTCTAGGTGGGTTGGCATGTAGATATGAATTATATTTTTGGTTTTGTGCTAGGAGTTTTGTGTACGTATTTTTTGTATTAATATGTCGTTTGGGAGGGTTGAATAGGGTGGCTAGGTTGTTTAAGAGGGTGTTAGTCCATTGTGTTGTATTGGTGTCTTGTAGGGCTAAAACTTGGTTGCACTTGTCTAGTGAGAGGTGGATAGTGACGATTTAAGGCATAGAAGATATGTGATGGTGAATGTGCATTTTTTTGTTGGATGTTGTGTGCTATACGTGGAAATGTCATGTTATGTGTGTTGTGTAATGTATGTGTTTTTTTAAGTAAGAGGGCAAAAATGGTAGCGAGGTGTTAATATTCGGGTGCATTTTTCTAGTACTTGGGATGAAATACATTTTTACACGTTTTTTATGGGCTGCAGGGTGTGTTTTTATTATGTCTGGCATAGGGCCAATATTTTTTTCAATAACTCCACCGAGAAGTATTAGAAGTTTGGAATGGAAAAGTTTAGTTTGGTATGTTACATATTGATGTTGGTGTTGGTGTTGGTGTGGGTGGGGTGGTGTTGTTGGTGCGGGTGTTGTTGTTGTTGTTGTTGTTGTTGTTGTTGTTGTTGTTGTTGTTGTTGTTGTTGTTGTTGTTGTTGTTGTTGTTGTTGTTGTTGTTGTTGTTGTTGTTGTTGTTGTTGTTGTTGTTGTTGTTGTTGTTGTTGTTGTTGTTGTTGTTGTTGTTGTTGTTGTTGTTGTTGTTGTTGTTGTTGTTGTTGTTGTTGTTGTTGTTGTTGTTGTTGTTGTTGTTGTTGTTGTTGTTGTTGTTGTAGTATATAAACATACTCTAGTATTTTTTTGTTTTGGGACGTACTTTCTTTGGTTTTCTTGATTTTCTTGATGTATTGTCTTAGGATGTAAGTATACACTAGATTCCAATCTTATTGCCGCGGTGTTGGACACAACTAGTTGGAGAAGTCCATGACATTGCCACCTTGTTGTTCCGAATCTTACGACTTTGCCGCTTGGATTGTTGCTATAATGGATGCTCTAAGTTTGTGCATTTTTCGGGTGAAGCTCTTCTCCGTTTGTGCTTGTACCGTGTCGGCATAGTTTTTGGCTTCCTCTACAATCTCAATCTTCATAGCCTTCATCTCTCTTCA
The DNA here is from genome assembly GCA_963971425.1 of Bryoerythrophyllum caledonicum. NCBI lineage: Eukaryota > Viridiplantae > Streptophyta > Bryopsida > Pottiales > Pottiaceae > Bryoerythrophyllum > Bryoerythrophyllum caledonicum. The sequence goes on along the minus strand of OZ020526.1, from coordinate 16,211,065 downwards.
AAGTTGTAGCAATGTAACTCCACTTCCTTTGCTAGGTCCATTCTCCATTGCCGTTACAGCAATTGCTACTCGGGCGTTGATGTCGGTGAAGCCAAGTCTAGCAAGTTCATTCATGCTAGGTTTGACACTACTATCTAGGCTCTTAGGGTGAGGGTGGAACATGATATATTTGCCATGAAGAATCTTGCTTTCTTTGACAAACTTCTTATATATTGTTGCATTCAAACATTCAATGTTGCATATGCCCACATGCCGTCCATGTTCAAGTTTGAAGAATGTATCAACCACATTTTCCTCCTCCATCATAACTTTGGTGCTCTCAACAAGTTCTTTCTCACTCTTTATCTTGTTAAGGTTCTAGACAATGAGAATCAAGCAATTTCTTTTAGCAATCTCATCCTCATCCATCTTACGGTTGAAAGAGCTGGTACAAAGATCTTGTTGTGAAATGAAATTTAAAGTCTTTTACTTCTGCGGCTTGTTTTGGAGTAGTGGTTTTAATAAAAGAAAAATCAGTAAGACCTTTCTTTTCAATACCGGTGATTTTATACTCAAACTCTCTTGAGAAGCTATCTCTTAAAAAACTCAGATGTATGTCTTGAGATTCCCTATTCATCAAATTTGGACCCAAAATCTTGACTGAAAACATGTGTGAGTATGCAATGACATCATAAGTTTTGCACACTTTATCTTTGTCAGGGATGCCTTCGTTCAAAATAAGGACGAAAGGCCTCAAGCCTTGCAAAAGGCCCTTTGCATCCACGTTCGGGTTCTTTAGATGTAGCTTGATGACTCCACTCCAATTGTTGATTTGGTGTTGGCAAAAGATTGCAATTGCCTCTCCAATACGTGTCCCACTTGGTATTTGCATTTTCTTAAGTCTAGTTCTCACCATTGCAAGCACAACATCTCTTGACCATACTTTCTCACCAATATCAAAAAAGATTGTCACTTGGTAATCCAAGGCAAAACCGTCCGCATCCACTTTAATTTCACTGGGAAATTGAGTGACATTAAAGTGGTTACCAACTATTCCATTCGGCCCTTTTGAGGGTCATTCCTCCCGGGCTACAAATGGGAATGAGGGTAATGACTCATAGCTTTCTACTCCCTCTTTAGAATTTAATCCATGTTTTACCAACCCTTCTATTGCGACTTTTTTGGAGGGTATTTGCAACAATCAAGGCGTTTGACTTAATCTCAACAACATTGCATACACGTCCATTTACTACCTCATTGAACAAGCGCTTGGAGATGGACCAGCTTAGGTTTTAGACATGCTGAAAAGATAACAAACAAGGGTGTTATTGGGTTTTGAAGAGTCTTTCTCTTTACCTCTTGATACCTTGGGTTTGCTCTCCCACTAATAGAGGCTAGAGGCTTGTTGAGAGCAAATTTTCCATGAAGAGGTTATTAACCCTATCAAAGACTTGCATAGAATATTGGCTCTTAAGTTCTAATGCACTTATTAAACAAACACCGGTGCGAGTAGTGTCTCAAAATATAGGATCACAACTCAAAAGGGAATAATTTGATTTGTTAAGCAAAGGTTCAATAGAAATACAAAATTTTAAAAATGTAACAAATTTAAATTTCGTGTTTACCTCGAGAGCTTGAGAGAGTGGTTTGTAGTGCCTTAATCCATTGACGAGCTAGTCACCGGTGGTTGGAGCTTTTGCTCCCTCTTGTACAGCGTGAATGGTACTTGGGTGCCAACCACGGGGTGTTGGGCTATGGTTGAACTCTTACGTGTATGTGGATCCCACCTTCTGTGTTCACATTGGAACAAACTCGTACTTTTGAGGCAGCCTGAGTGGCCGTTGGCGGGCTCAGGCATTGCCTGTTTGCCTCTAGTCTCCCGACATCTTCCCCACAACGTCTTCACGTTGCTGTTCTTTGCGACTTCGCATGATCTTAGGGCTTGAATTTCAGATTTTTGTTGGGCTGTGTTTGCTTGCGTCCCTCGACGCTTTTCTTTTAACGACTGCTCCTTGCACTGTTCAGTTGCCTCCCGCAAAGTTATGGAGTTAAGGTTGGACTTGGATATTGCAGTGCTTTTCTGTGCAATCACCGCCTCCTGCAAACTTGTGCCCGTAGCGCTTCTATGCGCAATCAACACTTCTCACGAACTTGTGCTGTTTGGGCCGGACTTGGGTTTCGTAGCGCTTCTATGCATGATCATCGTGTGCTCTCGTCTCGTCTTTGCTTGAGGGAAACATACTCGATTGTTAGATAGTGTTACAATTCTAGCATTATATATAGCGAGAGTAAAGAGTATGTAATGAGATTGTGAGGTACAAAATGTGGCACAAAATTGTAGTGGAGAGAGAGCGAGAATATGGTGGGATTGTGTGGTGGGTTGTACATAAGCATAGAGGGTGGTTAGATAGACGTCACTGCACCAGTTGTGTGGTGGGTTGTTGAGGTTGTCTGGGGCATCACCTTGTGCGGAGGCTGCACCTCCTCTTTGATCAGCAATGGGGACGACTGCTAAGTAGACTGCTACTAGAGCGATTACCGTGCGTGGGACTTGGGGTGCAATCACGGCAACAATGAGAGACGGATTCCACATTGTGGTGAGGTGAGATTTATACCTTTGATTTCTTGTGGAGGTAGATGGATTTTTGCTAAGTGAGGTAGAATAAGGTAGAGGCACCCAATTCCGATCACTTAAGCTAGTTCGGGACTCAAATGACATTGTATGACAAAAATATTTATGTAGAAAGATGCGAAATTAGGAATGAAACTCAACAAATATTTTTTCAAATTTAATCACAAAGATTTGGAATTGATATAGAATTTAAAAGCCCAAAAACCACCAGAGCCCATAATCAAATTCTAGAGTAGGTGAGATTTAGTGCCCTCCTTTGCCCAATGCCAATAAGTGAGAGTGAGTAAAAGAGAAGACATGCCATGGATAACCAACTCATGAAGGGTACCCAATGCCGATCGGCCTTGTTCGACTTATAAGGCAATGCCACCAATGAGAGCTCAAATGAGGTGGAGCAACCCAAAATTGCACACATCATGATCCAATGCCAATAATGAGTGGAGTTTTCAGATTTTGCGTTATCGGTTTTGGATCACTTCATGCACCATTTCAAGCATTTGCCATTTTCATGCACCATGCCATGCATACTCTACTGATCGGAATTGGGTGACTCTACTTTAGTTTGTTGCAACTTATGATTGCGATTACGGTTGATCTTGCTAGTGGCGGCTCATGTGCCTTCGATTTGGGAACTTGAGGGCCGGATTTTTGCAAATCTTGCCACGTTATTGTTGTCATTGTTGTGGTCAAGGCGGCTAGGGTTTGTTGTCCTGGTGCATTTGTCCTCTTCTATGAACAAGTTGCAAGCAAGGAAGGGAAAAAAAGACGAGATAGAGCTACATACCTTGTTATTTCCATACGTGTTATTTGCTTGTTGTCTTGATATTTGATCTTCTTTTTGGTGTTGGGAAGCTAGTTGTTGAAAGAGATTGGTATATGGAGATGCTTATCGTCTTGATTGTTGAATTGGCGTCTTGGTGTGTTGAAATATTGATGTTGTCCTTCTCTACATTTCTCTTCTTGGTTCTTGTTTCCATGCTTCTTCTTGGTCGAGCAACAATGGTGTTGGGTATGTCGCCTCTCTTCTCTGTTGCTTCTTTTTCCTCATATCAAATTTTGACTGTTCTCCTCACATCCGGGGTTTTTTAGTGTCTTTGTGTTGCAGTGATTTGGTGTTGTTGCCATTGATGCGTTCGACTTGTATAGGTGGGCAACATGATCTTCTGACTCCTTGATGTGTTGTGCTTGTAATGTGGTAGGTGGCTTGAGCAGCTTCTTGTCGGCCTTGTTGTTGGATTGTTGGTGTGTTGTGTCTTCAGGTAATCCAACGATCTTTTGTTGCTGCTTCGGTTTGATTGAGTCTTCATCACCAAGCTGGTATGGTCTGCTGCAGCGGTTGTCTTCTTCTTGTCTGCTTAGCAACCTCTGCTTCATTTGTTTGCTCGTAGTTTTGGCTCCTAGGTGGTCTCTTCCCTTCGCGGTCTCAGTCATTGCTATTATTTGGTGTTGTGCTTGAGTGCATGTGGTTGGTTGTGTTCTTTGTATTTCATTCCATGGTTTTGCTAGAGTACCGTTGATTGTTTTCACCCGAAGTCCTTGTATTTTTTTCCAAGTGGCGCTTGTAGAGGAGGTGTTTTTTTCTTGACCATTATGTTGTATCTAAGACAACTTGTGCAGAGATCCAAGTAGTATACAATCTCCTATAAAGAATCCAATTTGCAATGATGCAAGAAAGACAATAAAATGATTTAACTTAGCTTTGCTCTCGTGCGTGTCACGATGGTCTAAGTGCATGTTTGTGGCTTGGGGGGGGCTTGGGTGTGTTGTGTTTCTAGTTTAATATGTCTAAGTGCATGTTTGTAGTTTAATATGTTTCTAGTTTAATATGTCTAAGGTAGAGGCACCCAATTCCGATCGGCCACCCAATTCTGATTAGTAGAGTATGCATGGCATGGTGCATGAAAATAGCAAATGCTTGAAATGGTGCATGAAGTGATCCAAAACCGATAACTCAAAATCTGAAAACTCCACTCATTATCGGCATTGGGTCATGATGTGTGCAATTTTGGGTTGCTCCACCTCTTTTGAGCTCTCATTGGTGGCATTGCCTTATAAGTCGAACAAGGCCGATCGGCATTGGGTACCCTTCATGAGTTGGTTATCCATGGCATGTCTTCTCTCTTTTACTCACTCTCACTTATTGGCATTGGGTGAAGGAGGGCACCAATCTCACCTACTCTACAGTTTGATTATGGGCTCCGGTGGTTTTTGGGCTTTTAAATTCTATATCAATTCCAAATCTTTGTGATTAAATTTGAAAAAATATTTGTTGAGTTTCATTCCTGATTCCGCATCTTTCTACATAAATGTTTTTGTCATACAATGTCATTTGAGTCCCGAACTGGCTTAAGTGATCGGAATTGGGTGCCTCTATCTTAGATCCAAGTGTCTAAGTCATAGTGAGAGATGGTAGATCTAACTCTAGATTTGGTCCAACACCAAGCCCCGCTTCAAGATCTACTCACCATTCTATTGCTAGATCTTTGCATCTCCTGTTTTGGACTTTGAAAAGCAAATCTAAATCATGTGATCCCTTCCAACACTCTTTACTCCATTAGACACTATGAACAACAAAAGCAAACATAATTGATATCAACAATGAGGTCCAACACACAGATTGCCATTGTGCATCCTTTTGCGCCTAACATCCAAGCCCTTCCTCACCACAAATTACGGAGCTACTCCTCTCTCATTGTTTCCCCCCAACTTGTACTTTTCATTTTCCGATCCCTTTGGGAACCCACTATATACTCGCACAAGTGTTGCACCCAATTTTTCATGCATACAAAGAATGATACCTTCTTTGGAGATGTCAAAAAATTATTGTTTTTAGTGTAAAAAATAATTTCAACCCAAGTCAAACATTTTCACACATTGTTGAGCAAGGGGGAAAAATGTTCTTCTTGCATTTCAAACCCTATAATCTTCTTATTTGTGCGGTGCAACCAAAAAAAAATATGGCATCCTTGTACAAAAGTCTATTTCAAAATCTTACCGTTGAAAGTCCAATATTTCACTTCAAACTTCATGCCTCTTTTTGACAGTAGCAGTTTGGACTAGTTTTTGAGCAAAATTGGTTGTGGTCCTTTAGGGGTTAACAAACGTAGAAGCAATCAAGAGCTGCTACACTAAAAATGAAAACACTCAAGTGTCATGTACCATTTAGTATTACAATACAGTAATACTCCTCGTATACATTAGTGATAGTGTTTACATATATCACACAAAGTGCTTCATTGGATTGATCAATACATTTGTTGACACTTAGTATAATTTGGTGATATTAAGTATATGTATTTCATCTGAAAAATAAGAATTGAGCAAGACAATTAGAAATTGTGACACTGTTTATCATTTTTAGCTTAGCAAATAAGTATTGAGATCTGACACTGATTTATAAATTTTTCAACTAACCATATCCAATTTTTGCATCCATCTCTTTCATGTGATGACTACTTAATTTATTTATATTAGCCTCTTATAATTTGGCTCAAGAGTTTCAATGCTTGTTTAGGAATATTCTCTTTCAAAAATTCTCAAATTGACGATTGTCTAGTAAGCATCAATTAAGAATGTTTTACTCTCCTAGCCTGGACTTATTAAGATGGTGACTTAGTTTGGAAAAAGTATGGGGGATATACCACTCAATTATCAAGGAAATTAGGTGACTATGGAGGAGCTTTAACTTGCATCAATGGGGTCCAAGAATATTGACTGCCATTAACCCTTTTTAAGATCGATAGATCATATATGGGCCATTTTGATACAAGAACCTTTGTAGCAAGCGCTACAAGCCTCCTCAAAGGAAAAAATAGACCATGGCTTAGAGGTGGATGAAGATGGGCATCTATTGAGACCATTGCCACGACAATCGATGCAAGCATTGGAGAACTACAATGATTTTAGGGGAATGAGTTTGTAGATTTTTGTGCTGAAATGTACCCAGTGCGTGGATGTCATTCTACATGGTCTAGAATACTCGTAGATTCTCATAGGTTATAAAAGCTCATTGGCCATAAAGGATTAATACTCATGCATTACATTGTGCAGAAAAAGATAACATGAAAAAATTATTTCTGTATTAAGGTGTAGATGCTGACAATTAGCCTTCACAACTGTTTACAAGGGTCATAAAAGTATGACATTGTGCATCCTAATTAAAGTCAAGTTTGATGTTGCTATTTTTTTAACAAATAATTTCATATATATGATTAATAGGCAAAACTTTCAAACAAATAAATGTCACAAGTCATTCATAATTTTGAAATTACACAAAATTGGAAATAGGTGTATAAACCTTACAATATAAGGAGACTTCTAAATCTTGCTCAGAATTTGAATACATTATGAGCTTGGGCTTGGTCTTTCGGGCCAAATTCCCTCCAGAACATTTATTCCATTCCGCATGTTACATGTGTTTTGCTTTGTTTCAAATTGAACCCTAGAGAACATTTATTCCATTCTGCATGTTACATGTGTTTTGCCTCGTTTTGCAGGATAGGTTCCCTTTTTTCTTGTGTTATGCAAATTATTGGCAATGTTGTAGTATATCCAATGATGCAGTGATGCTGTTGATAAATTATAAGCTGCATAATTGCTTAATTGTGTGTTCAGTAAATGTCCATAACTGGATGAAAGTAGTTCTTTGTGTATGTAAATGTCCATAACTCTGATGACCATATTTCTTTGTACAGATATTTGTACATGGATTCCTGGTGTTCCTCAATTGAAGCTTTTCAATCAGTTAAACTATGTTTCACTAAAATCTGCTTCAACTGGCCAGGTCAACGGTAAAGGTTTACAATTATTACCCACAAATACAATCAAATTCCTTCACACACAACCAAAAAGCAAATTCTATGCTTGTTACCAAAAGAAAAATATTTTGAACTTACTACATAGAAACAATAAGCAGTGTCATGTAACATCTAGTGTCATAGAGTGACATTAATCATTACAATAGTGATAGGATCTTATATTTATCATATAAAGTATTTGATTGGACTAGTCAATGCATTATTGAAAATTAGTATTGGTGATATTTGTACCTCAATTGACAATCAGATTTGAACAAGACAATTAGAATTGTGACACTATTTATCCTCTTTAGTGTGATTTCTCCTAACCTCTAAATTTCCTTGACAATTTCACACCAAAAACACTTCAAAACTGTAAATTCTATGCAATGAGTAAGAAAGGAAATGAAAATTTGAATTTTTAGTATTAAGAGTAGGATATTTTTAAATTTTTGATAAATAACATACTCACAAAATATTATCAAATTTGACCGCACATATTCAAAGATTATAGTGTTTGAAGTAGAAAAATAGTTCATTTTCATCCATGCGTTGAGTAGATTAGTAAACTTTGACTTCACTTGGTGTCAAAGTTTTGCAGAGTACAAGGTCTAAATTTTATATCATTCTATTGATCATGGTATTAACTCCTCATGCACTAAGTTTTAGAGGTAGAGAAGGAGTGTAGCATATTCAATTTTTTTTTGCAAGGAATGGAGGTTCAAAAAGTGCCAACTCATGTTTTAATTTTTACGAACAAATTATGTGTTAGATAATCCGAGCGGCCAATAAAGAGGTTTACACCACGTCTTGTAATAGAAAAAATAAAAAGTGAAAAGTATGAAAATCTCAAAGTTTTATGTAGAAAAGAAGAAGTTTTTTTTATTCCTTTCCCAACAATGTGTGGCTATGTGTGAATAAAATACATTTTTCCACTAAAGACATTAATTTTATTTATGACAATTTGAAAGGAAATAACATGACTTGCTAGTATTGAAAATCTCAAATTTACTAGAGTGTCCTAGTAAAAGTTTTTGGAGTTGCTTGTCATGCCCACACTCAAGAATTTTCACTTTAAGATGGCATAGCTTTTATTTACAAGTCCAATGAGAATAAAAATTATACTCCTATGTACCTCTCATCTTCTTGCATCTTTGTGCAAAATTTCAAGGATCGCAAATATAAATTGCACCATGGGAACGTGCCTAAGATTTGCAAAAGTCCATCTCAGAACTTTTTGCATTTAGGGGTTAAATGTACTCTTCGGTAGATATTACATTGATTAATAATAATTGAAATATTATTTTGATTTCATAAATAACTTAATTGCAAAGAAGGCAGCTAAGTCAAACTTTATTAGCAGGTAGCCCTACCAAAAGGCATCTTGGATTAAAACCCCATTCATTTATCAATATGGATAGAATTTTCCCAAAAGTCCTTTGTGAAGAGAAAAGAAATGAAAATGGCAAGGTGAGATTTAAATATGGAAAATAAAAAAGCATGAGTAATTGCATTCTCCATTTTTTGCACAAATGAAATGCATGGCAATCAATGCTCTTGGGCCTTACCCAATGAAGCTAAAGTTCCTTAATAGTATTCTAAGTCATCAAAGAGTTGACTAATAATTTCCCCACACCTTTCTCAAGCCGAGCACCCTATCCATGTGGTTCTAGTTATTATCGTAAGACCATAAAGTAAGGGGTGACATGTAGAGTGAGCCCCTTTCGCTTTTAGGAAAACCTTGATATGCCCAAGAGAATTCCTCACTTTCTTAAGATTTCCTCCCATTGTTACATTTTGGCTTTCTTTAAGGTTTAAGAAAAGATTGGGAGATTTCACACAATTGCCAAAAACTCATCACATTCTTCATACACTCCTTAGGGCATCCCCATCAATGGCACCAATGGACACACCAACCATATCAAATGTCACTTTAAACGCTATTTCTACCGTGTAATCCTGAATTTTTTTGGCTTCTCCTTCTATTGTTGAGTACAAATTATAAGGGAGTTGTATTTATCCAAATTTGACTTGGCTTATCCATACCCACACTAAATAAAAGTGATAATCCTTGAAAAGTAGTAGGTAGAAAATCTTGCTAAAAGTGCCTATGAGAAGTTATCGAAAGAAATGTATTAGAAGGCACGTGGTAGGTGTACTAGTGGAGCCCTAATTATTAGATAGAGGAATGCCAAGGATTTGAAGTCCAATGTAATGGGTTAGAAAAGTGTAGTAAGATATATTTGAAGATATTTTGATCAATAGTTTCTATGATTTCAAAGAAGTTATCACCATTTCAAAACTATATATTTTTGCTCCCAAAAAGTTTTCATATCAACCTTGTTAAATCTGACCCCTAAAAATTTGTTAACCATTTCTTATTAAAAAAAACACATCTAAACAACTGATTCCAGTGAATAGAGTAGTAAAATAATCCAAAGTTTAATTTCAATTTCCACATCACTCAAACATGCTTCAAACATTTGGAACACATTGCTATATTCTTTGATTGACAATTGGAAGAATAATGTACTTTTCTCACTTCCCACTTAAAAACAATCAATGGATTTTGACTTCACATTGTGTTAATCCTTTCACGCCGGCAATCATCCCTACATTGTGGAAAAAATTCACTACGGGCCTTGTTGCAATGAGGGCCAGGGAAAAAATAGCCATTAGATGACCAATCACAACCAAGAACACCATGTCAATTCAACAATGGACCTGTCAGCAAAGTTTTGGAGCAATTCACCATTTGCACATAGAGAATTTCACGAAATATGGAGCACACATCACACTCACTTCCACAGGGCCATATGGTGTGACGAGGTCACTTTCTTTTCACAACCATCTTTGCATGTGGATTTACACAGAGCGGCGTTCTTCTCAAACTTTCTGGAAAAGGTTGTATGGCTACACTATTCCGTTAATATAGTGTAGACCAGACTATTTGAAATTTCCTACACTAATTGAAAATTTACATGCAATTGTTGATTGACACACACTTGCTTGAGAACAAATACCCAATGAGAACTTGGCATGCACATGCTTTGATGGAAATTAGTGTGAGTGATCTACATCAATAATTCCTCTACACTATATTCAGTGTTTAGTGTAGTTTTTAACTAGTTGTGATGCCACGCCACGTGGTAGAATCCTTGTACGCTCACATGCTCTTTCTTTCATCTTTTTAGCCATACTCCACAACAACCTGACGTATTTTGCATCCTACTAATTGCAATATGGTTGGATAATCTATCACCACCATCAACCCCACAATCAACAGTCTTATGTGGGCCAAAACCGCCAGCCTCCCACCCTATTTCCGAAATTTTAGGAAAGTCAGTTTAGAATTGGGTGTCAGTTTATAATTGGTTCAAAGCTCTCGGTTTTTAGTCTCTTGTGCTCACAGTGATGGGTGCATTGACAAGTGGTCATTAGCACAACTTACTGTGGAAGTAGAGAGTTTTGTATGTCGAGGAATGGGTCACAGCTTACTATCCACTTAAATTTTTTGTAGCAATTTCAATATGAAGAAATAAATGGTCACAACAACTGCAATATTTATGAAATCCTATTTTGAATTCCCAAAAAAATTCCTACCACGTTTACACATGCTAAAAATAGAACTATAGTGCGCCAATTTAGTCGCTGAACATTGCAGATTACTTGTGTCTGTTCTGTTGCAAAGACTCCGACATCATTCATGGACCCCATAACGATTCATTTATGAGAAGGTGCCTCCATCAACCCTTTTTCGACCCACCCGGTGCCAAAGTATTAAATTATTGCACTACACTACAAGAAGATTGCGAGGAAGAGTCTGAAGAAGGTATATTTGAAAGAAAAAAGAGCTTGCTATTTAGTCCAAATAAGCAAGATAATCTAATGAAGGTAGATAACCATGGGATGGAAGAAGTGGAAGGGATACATCCAAATGACATGCTTACATAAAAATGACAATGATTGTATATCCATATCTGATTCAGCTGTAAAAATAATATCATTTATCACAAGTGTAGATATTCCTCATCCCGACGGAGCAAAGGTAGTCCCTGAAGACGTAAAACTTGTCAAAAAATTGGGGAGTCATTTGTAAATCAAATTGAAAAAGAATTGCGATTTCCAAAGTGCTTTGTTACAAATAACATTGCCCATTATTTTGTAACCTTGGTGTGAATCTCCTTTCAAAAGCACTAAAACATTTTTGGAAGTTGTTACACGTGAAAATGCAACCTACTATTGTCCATGTGGGAAGACGTCGTTGGTCAAGTAGATACTAACTTTGAGAAGTGTTTGTCCTTGTGACTTGTTAATAGTCATGGCATATGCAACGTAGGTAAGAAATTGCTTGTAGTGTATTGGAAAAAGAAGCCTAGCGCTCTTAGTAACCAAAGTAATTTGTGGAATAAAATCAATGTACCATGTACGATCACCTCTTAGGACTTCCGCCTCAATGACTTGGGCCGAGCAAAGGTGGAAGATGAGTTTGGTGCCATTGCATAATCCGTTTGATGGATTCAAGTTACCCAGAATATCACCACTGTACCAACTTTAATGCGGTGGTCATCCGTTGATTTCTAATATTTGAAAAACTTGGATTGAATACCATCTTCATTGTCTACATTGTCAGCCCTTAAGAGATTTTGACTTACCTCGAGCACCATGCCAAGCACAACATCATTGATTTTTCCATGTCTTCGTCACGTGCGGCAAGAATAGAGGGACTGCTAAAAGTTCCATTTTTTGCAGCCAATCACAATTTTGGGGTAAATTGCGTCTATTAGACCTTTTATATTCTGCTAAGGCAATACCATATTTGGTGCACATTAGACATAATCTTTCTCAACAATGTCCAACTTACATCTCTTATGCACCAAAAACCAGTATGCAAATGTCTGATTTTCCAAGTCAGCAAGTGTTGTAGAGATTGTAGCGGCACGCTTATTTTGACGTAAGGTTCACACTTCAATATGGCTCAACATGTAAGGCTCCTTGATCGATGTTGCGACAATGTCTAGCCTGAAGCCCTTTGGAACAATAGGTAGAACATGTCTACAATTGCCGCACATTACAAAAAGTTATTCTTCCAAAGGGCACATTTGATTTGATTATGTTGGAGAGCATATGGTCGACAACTTCAAAGGCAAGCTTGTTGACCATTGGCGCCTTGCCCCAGATACTAATCTTTGTACATTGTATCAGTTCAGCCAAATTACTTTGTGTGCAGATACAACACACATAGTTGGATCCAACTCAATTGGAATTCTAAATCTTAACCCCAAAATTTCCTTAAAAATTTCACAGCAAAAACACTTCAAAACTATTTATCCTTGTGCAATGAGTATGGAAGGATAGAAAAATTTGTATTTCTACTTCTAACCGTAGGATCTCATTAACACTCAATAAATAATGTACTTGCAAAATTTCATTATTTTTAACCGCACGGATTGAAAGATTATAATGTTTGAAGTAGAAAAATTGATTCATTCTCATCCCAGCGTTGAGTCAATCAACAAAGTTTGACTTCACTTGGAGACAAAGTTTTGCAATATACAAGGTCTAAATTTATGTCGTCATGTTGATTATAATATTAACTCCTTGTACACTAATATTTAGAGGCAGAGAAGGGGTGTAGCATATTCAAAAAAATTGTGCAAGGTTTGGAGGTTCAAAAAGGGCCAATCAATGTTTTAATTTTTTGGGAACAAAATATGTTTGGAAATGATAATCCGAGCGGTCAGGAAAGAGGTTTACACCACGTCTTGTAATAGGAAAAAAATAAAAAGTATGAAGATCTCAAAGTTTTATATAGAAAAGAAGAAGTTTTTTGGTTCCTTGCCTGACAATGTGTGGCAATGTGTAAAAATCTTTGACTTGGGATAAAATGCATTTTTCCACTAAAGACAAGAAATATATTTTGACAATTCAAAAAGAATAAATTCTGTAGGTGAACCTCTAGTCCGGCATAAATTAATTAGAAAAGCCCATGCCGAATTAAGTGGAATTTTTTTTTTTGAAAATGCCAAAACTATTAAAAATATATATTTGTAGATTTTGGTACATGGAGAGACATCAAAGGGGATTAAGGCTTGGAAAAGTCTTCATCCGTGGCATTTCATGCATAAACACTTGGGTTTGGAATCCCAAGGTCTTGAGTTCAATCCCCATAGGTGCCAAAGCAAGACAAATATAGTAGTTTTTTAATTTCTTGCCAAAAATAACATTATTGTTATTTTGAATGCCAAATGTCATTTTTTCACTTTAATTAATTCTTTGGCATTATGGTGCCGAACCAGAGGTTCACCTACGGTATCACTTGAGCACTAGTATTGAAAATCTCAAATTTACTAGAGTGTCCTAGCAAAAGTTTTTGGAGCTGCCCGATGTGCCTACACTTAACAATTTTCAACGAAGCAATTGCCTATACAACTTGATTATGTGCACACACAAACTTCAAAATAAGATTCTCCAAGTACATCATCATGTTACCACATGGTCCATCAACAAAGTAAATCATGTCGGAGATGTCAAATGCGCTTGATTGCGTGATTGTTCATACACATTCTATTATTTGTTGTTCAAGAATTCCATTCACAGTTGAACCTCATCCCTCAATTGTGTGGCATTGCTATTGAGCTACTTTAAAATAGGTAGATTTGCTTGCGATTTTTTCATAAAAAAATGCAGGTTGTAGCACATTAATTGTATAGCAAGTAGCCAAATATTGCAAGTAGTTTAGCAATCAGATTCAATGCAAGATTATGAATCTGCTCTTGTGATGGTTGTTCCACTCCATTCTGCAGGAATCTATGCGTGTAGTTGTCTGATAAACTTTCAAGAAACTACTCTCATAGTTGTCATGGGCGTGCCGATGGTCCATGCATCAGGGTGGTTACAAAAAGCAAACAGAGGTGAGTGCCCAACTACATCACAACAACTTCATAGAGACACTACTCCCACTCTTCATTGTTCTTGTAAAGCCCACGCTCAACACAAAAGGCCTTGAAAGTGCCAAAGACAACGTCTTAAAAAATACGCAAGTCCAGAATATATGTCACGCCTTTCACCACCATTGAAAGTACCTCTCGCGTGCCAATAAATTGACAAAGTAGAGATGCCCTATTGAAAATCTCCTTTTCTGGATTGCCAAAAACAATTTTGATTGTTATGTGAAGCAGGAAAGAAAGTCCATGTAAGATGTCCTTGGCAAGTGGAATTGTCCGATTTACCTCAACCATTGTATCACAACTATCTTCCTAGCTTGATTTGTATTAAAAATGTCCTTAGATTCCCGTTTGTATTCAATGATATACGTTGTTAATTGGGTAGATGAACTTGCAAACGTTGAATTGCAGGAGATCCATTGTGCATTGGAAACCCAAATAGCCTCCGTGTTGTTTCGAACAAAGATACATAATAAGCATCAATGTACTGTTGAACCTTGTTGATACTTTTCGAGACTACAATTGGGCAATTGTAACCTTTGTTTATGAATTTAAAATGGTGCTTCACAGCGCTGATCGACAAACATATCTGTTGGCAAGAAAGATCAAGCAAATTATAAATTGATCTCAAACATCAATGCAAGGGCGATACAACAAGCTTACCTCAAAGTTAATATATGCATTGTACTTTGACACTAAAATATAGATTATGTGATACGATTCAATGGTTATTATCTTGATGATCATTTGTTGTCAACAAAGAAGTATATCTCATCTTTGTTCACATACATGGTATAACCATCTCTATTTGTGCATATCTTTGAAAAAGTTGCAAGTGTATCGCTTCGTACATTTTCCATCCTCCATTTAAGAGGTGCTTGGATTTGCGTGCCGCAAGGGCTGTGTACCAAACAACATCTCAGTGTCTTTTACCCATAGGGATAAATATTGGATCCGGAAGTTTAGCTGACACTCTTGAGTTGATCTCGTCTGTGGTCCTCAATTTAGATTGTTTGTCGAGAATCAACAAAATATGCGCATGCGGTAAGCCTCTCTTCTGAAATTTAATCAACCTAGTGTATTCCAACTGTACCTTACCAAACGCTTTGGGGTCCATCAACTCCTGGAATTTTATGATGAATACACACAATTACTATCTGATTGAGCTTTTGTTATTTGACTGGGTTCTAGTTTTATTTTGATTTCAGGCCATTTTGGATTGCATGTGAATTTCACAAAATGGTCTAGTTGTCCAAACGTGCATACACTCGCCATGTCATCTTTGTAGCACTGATTCATTTGACATCTACCTTCCAAAATATTGTAAAGGCTATCATCTGGAACCCTTTATAGATTACAAATCCAAATGGTCGAACCAAGTTCTATGCATCATACTCAAATTTAAAATAAGACCAAAAAAATAACTTCTAACTCAATCCGGAAAGAAAAAAATGCCTCGAACTTGGTGGCTGATAGATGTATGGTTGACATTTTTAAAAAACCACCACTATCATGAACTTGGTGGCTTATGAACTCTATGGCTAATAAATGGATAGTTGGGAGTTCCTAGGGACTACCATTTTTTCACCTCATGACCACCACTCTGTCAACGATTCCCACCAACACCTGCTATTGATAGATTCCAATGACCACCACTCTCTCCCCTCAACTGCAGCAAATTCCAACAACCGCTCATTCTTTGTCATAAAAAAACAGGCTTTCTTGCGATAGCCATGAAGATTCTATAAAGGAGCAGGAGTACAGTTGTTACATGCTTGTGAATTGTCCTAAAAGGGAATAATCTAGGGCCGAGGAAGGTCTAAAATACTACTTCATGTTGCTACACTTGCCATTCCGCTGCAGATTGGTTCAACAACACGGTGCACACTTGAATCGCTTTGTTCACTGTGAAGAAGAGCCACTCGGAACCCAGGTGCTCTAAGAACTTAGAGTCGTCCAGTTTCGTGATCACCAACGCCCCTGGATTCGCAAACGCCAACTAAGGAACCCACACAAGTCTGAAACCTGACCGGAAAAAAAACCCTAAACTCTAGAACCTCCAACCCTAGACAAACCCTACATCCAGATGCTTCACCCCTGCACTAAGGTAGAGGACACTATTCCCGTTCAACCAATGCTTCTAACAGTGATCTCCCCAACACAAACAATATCCACACTTGGAATTTTGAGTGAGAAGCTCAAATCCATTTAATTGTTATTAGAGGATTATTTATTCTTGTCCTCATGTCATCCACCATTATGGTAATGTTTGGATCCATGTTCAAATACAAGGTGCCTAGATTGGGAAGGAGTTAGACACAAGTGCTTATGTGGGAGGTCTCACATGAAAATAGTATCCTCCACCTTACCCTTAAAAGTTGGTGTCCAAAACATTAACACTATTTACAGCACAATGGTAGATCCTCTGAAATGCAAAAATTGGACATGAAGAGTAGTATGTAGGGAAACACAGTATCATTTTTCTTAACCCCTATTGGACCAAATGTTCCTTAGGGAGATACAAGTTTTCACTTTGACTACAATAACCTTTCAATCCGTCAAAATGGTCAAAATTCACAAATTTTTTACCACATCATCTCATATAAGTTTAAAAAAAATCCTACAATTACATTCTCAAAAAGTTCATCCTGGCAGTTTTTATTCAATAGAGTGGAGATTCTTCTAAAATGCATTGGTCCTTAAAGGGTTAAACGCCATTAACTTTCAACTTTCATGATGAATGTTTTTTTGATAAGATCTTAAAATAGACTTCCACATAAACATGCCATCAAATTTTGGTTGCAATCCACTGCACGAATTGATAGATTTTAGTGTTTAAAGTCAAAACAATGGTTCAATTTCATCCGTGCGTTGAGTAGATCATCTGACTTTGGCTTCATTTTGTATCAAATTTTTGCATTGTACAAGGTCTAAATCTTTTACCATTGTCTTAAGCATGATGTTATTTCCCAACCCACCAATTTTTAGAGGTAAAAAAGGGGTGTAGCATATTCAAAACAAGTGTGCAAGGAGTGGAGGTTCAAAACATGCCATTTCACGTTTTATTTTTTTGTGAACTACATATGTATTCAAATGATAATCCAAACGGTCAATAAGAAGGTTTTCACCATATATTGTTGTTGAAAAAAAAAAAGCGAAAAATATGAAGATTTCGAGGTTTTATGTAGAAAAGATGAAGATTTTTTCCCCGTTGCTAGACAATGTGTGAAAATGTTTGACTTGGAATAAAATGCCTTTTTACACTTCAGACAAGATTTTTTTTGAGAATTTCTAAATAAGGAAATATTCTTTATATGTGTGAAAAATCTCAATGTCAATAGAAACTTTTGTCAAAATTTTTGGAGGTGCCCGAAGTCCCAGTTTTGGCTTTAAGTGGTACTAACTTTCAAACCACAAATCCAAAAATAAATAAATAAATATCTCCACGAAGCTCTTATCAGGTCCTACCTTGAAAAAAAAATTCAATTAATAAGGATTTTTTTTCGAATTGTAGGTACATGCCCAAAATCCAAAATGACCCCGGGGGGACGTTTGGTCCTTTAGGGGTTAAGAGTCTTCTCAAATGCAATGATCCCACTTGTATCAATGTTTGTCACAGCTACATAATCATCATCACAACGGAGATAGAAAATTCTCAATCAACCACGTTGTAAAACGAACAAAGTTCAGAGTTTAAGATAAAAGAGTTGAAAACACGCAGTAAGATGTTAAGAGTGACCACAATTTAGCCTAAATCCTAAACCCTGAGGTTTACGAAAGACGTGAGGATTCAGTAGGGTTGAAGGACATATGTTAAAATCCATGCTGCAAACCATGATAGAGTTTCACCGTATCCATAAGTTACCTGAGGTTAAACATATATCCTTCAACCCTACTGAATCCTCATATCAGTCTACCCTAAACCCTAAACCCTAAACCCCGAGGTTTAAAAATGACCTGAAACTGACCAGGGTTTAAGGTTTGAAATCCGCATCACAAAGGGAGATGGGATTGACGATGTCAAACTGACCAAGGTTTAGGGTTTAACAGCAAGATAGAATCTTCAATATGAGGTCTAAGAATGGTGTGAAACTAACCAGGGTTTAGAGGTTTAACAGCCGCGACCAAGGAGATGAAGTTTAAGAAGGATGTGATTTTAATCAGGGTTTGAGTTTCGACAACCACATCACAAGGTGGGAATTAACGACCAAAACTGACCACGGTTTAGGGTTTAACAGCAAGATCGAAATCCTGTGAAGAATGACGTGGAATGGACCAGGGTTTAGGGTTTACAGTGTACTCACGAGTCAAGTCCACGATGACGTACTGAATGGGCGGCCTCCCGGACTTGTTCAGGCGCTGCATCTCGTCCTCCAGGTAGCGCAGGATCTTGTCGTGGATGTAACCGCAGTTGAAGTAGATGGCGGCGTCCACGCGGATGGCCAGGACGCCGGACGGGAGAGTGGCGTTCGGGTACTGCGTCACGTTCCGGTACACGTTCGTCCCGGGGATGTTGCCCAGACGGGCCGTGTGGGGACGCGTCACGTTGTAGAGGATCTTCACGAAGGAGATGCAAACCTGCAGCAGCATTTGTGATGAGTGAGTGTTTGACGCCAAATGATACTATCATGAGGGTTTAGGGTTTTAGAGGATCGTAGTTTTGTACCATGATCTGAGAATTTATGGTTTAACGAGCTACTATGTTACAAACCATGATCTGAGGGGATGTATAGGGTGTAAGGACCTATGGTACAAACCTTGATGTGAGAGAAGTCTAGGGTTTAAGGATACGTTACAAAACCATGGTCTGAGAGAGGTTTCGGGTTTAAGGGAAGCCATAAGTATTGAGGATATTTTACCAGCCATAATCCTTAAAACTTATGAGCCGCATCTGAAAGCATGATCTGAGGCTTTTAGGGGTAAAGGATTCATGATACAAGACCATGATCTAAGGGGTTAGGGTCTGAGGATTTACATTACAAACCATGATGTCAGGATTCAGTAGGGTTTAAGGATATATGTTAATATCCATGCTACAAACCATGATGTGAGGGAAGTGTAGAGTTTAACCGTATCCATAAGTTTTAGCAAACACTTACAGCGATGAGAAGGCCGATTTCCACGGAGACGAAGAAGACGCCAACGAATGCGCCCAAGCAGGCAAGGAAGTCGAACTTGTCGATCTTCCAGATGATCTAGGCGGCGCGCACGTGGATGAGCGAGAGCACGGCGGAGATGATGATGGCGGACAGGATGGCGTTGGGCGTGTACTTGAAGAGGGGCGTGAGCACCAGTAGCGTGACCAGCACCACGATGGCCATGATCACATTGGACATCGACGTCTTCACGCCCGCGTTGTAGTTCACCGCCGATCGCGAAAACGAGCCTGTCAAACTCCACCAAGTCAGTCGATCTATCAAGAACCATCGTCACGAGCCTTGGTCTCAAGGGTTTAAGGATATGTTACAAACCATGATCCGAAGGTTTAGGGTTTGAGGATTAAAGTATGATCTGATGGAAGGATGTGATACAAGCTATGATTTGAGAGTTTGAGAGTATGATGTGATACATATTCTTAGACCCTAAACCATGACCTGAGGGTTTAGGATTTAAGGGTACAATACACACCAGTAGCACCATTTCAGACTCCAGTGCAGATAAATGTCGGGGTTTAGGGTCTAAGAATATGTCACATAATAGTGGCACCAATTCAGACTCGGTGCAGAAATATTTTGGCTTAGGGTTCAAGGATACGTCACGTACCAGTGGCACCAATTCCACAGAAAACGTCAGGGATAGGATTTAAGGATACGTTATACAGCGGCGGGCAGCAATTCAGGCTCAGGTGCAAAAAATGTTCAGCGTTTAGGGTTTAAGGATATGTTACATACCAGTGGCATCACTTCATCAGGAAATGTTCAGGGTTTAAGGTGTAAGAATATGTCACATACGAATGACACCACTTCATCATCAGAGAATGTTCAGGGTTTAGGGTTTAAGAAAAAAGTGTCACATACCAGTGGTAACGTAGCAGGAGGTGACCGAGCCACACAAGTTCATCAACCCAAACGCAATCATCTCCTTGTTGCCGTCAATGTGGTAATCCCGAAGCGCCGCGAACGTGCGTCCAATGGCCACGCCCTCCGTAAGCGCAATGATACGCGAGATCAGCCCAATCTTCGCCCCCGCCGCAGCCAAAGACCCGGAGAGAAAGAACTGGTCCGCAGAGATCGGATTGATCCCCTTCTTGATATACCCAACCTATAAAACACCAATTCAGTGTAAGAACCAGCACATTTATTGCCTGGACACCGTGTTTGTCAGCTCTTGTGAGGAACACGAACAGCGTTGACAGGATCACAGACGTGAGAGGCGCGATTGCAGAGATCCAGAACTTCTTCCTCTGACCCTGCAGGTGAATCCAAAATTAGCATGATCATGGATTGCAAACCAAAATGCCGCTAATACAGAGAGACGGGAAAACACGTGCTATCATTTTGGTGGCGATGAGGAATCCGAGAAAGCAAAGTCCAATCACGATTGACCGCCAATTCCACTGCAGGTGCACAAGCGAGATCTACGTTAGAAACATCGTTGCCTCAAACCTGGAGAGGTCATGTGGGAGGAAAGGACATGTTTCTTGATCTCATCGGTGTGGGAGAAGACGGACTTCATGACGGAGATGAAGTCGGTGTCCGTGGTGAAGCTGGTGATGTTGAGCAACCCTTTGAGCTGCTGCAGTGCGATGGTGACGGCGGCGCCCGCCATGAACCCCACGATGGCCGCATGCGACAGAAACTCGGTGACGAACCCCAACCTACAGGTCGCCAACCAGATAATCTCCATCAGTAGAGTGAACCTTTGTAAAGTGAGGAGGCAAACATACATGCCGATCCCTATGCTATCTCACCTGAACACGCCCAGACCAGTTTGGAAAATGCCGCAGAAGAAGGTGGCGGTGAAGGCGAGTTTGAGGTAATTCTCCGGATCCTCCGTGGGACTGAGTTCCTGCTTCAGCAGCGTCCCTAAGACAAGCGACACCACCGCCACAGGCCCAATGGCGATGTCGCGGGAGCTCCCTAACGCCGCGTACACCAACGGCGGAACAAAACTAGAATCTGCAAGAATAGAAAACACTCAGAAAACTCATCCTCGAAAGTGAACCGGGGATATGAGAGGACCGGGGAAATGATCTTACACAGGCCATTTACAGGCGGAACTCCAGCCAGCTTCGCGTAACCGAGATCCTGGAAAGGCACACAATAACGTGGGTCAGCGAGAAAGATAAGAGTTTATGGCTGAGAAGTCCGAAGGGTTTAGGGCTTTAGGATTTTTTAAATTTTTTTTCTCTTGACGTACTTGTGGGATGGCGAGGCTGGCGATAGTGCAGCCGGCGACGGTGTCGGCGAGAAGCATCGTGGGGGTGTAGATGGTGATCCAGTCGAGGATGGGGAAGACGAACTTGAGGCCGAGGAGGCCTTTCTTGCGGCGGCTCTGGCCCTTGAACTGGTCCACCGGCGCGTCGTGGAAGAAGAGCTCCCACAGTCCGGCGCCGAGCTCCTGGAACACGTTGCGCTTCGGCGGCACCTCCACCTTGTGCACCAGCGGCACAATCTCCGCCGCGGCGGCCCCGTTCGGGCACCCGCCGGTGCCGAGCTCCTCCTCGGTCTGCGCCATGGCTCTTCACTGGAGGTTACAGAAAACACACGGACAGTTGTGAGTGAGTCGGATAGAGTTTTGGTCGAGTAACAGGATTTGAGCGACCTGACAATGTCTCTGTTGTTTGCTACTACAATCTAAATTCCACCATGACTCGTTCACAAAACTAAACATTCAAGAATTGCGCTTCTGGCGATTCTTCTTGAGGTGGATTTGATTGAAGAGAGCACTTGGATGTTATCTCTGAATTCAACCAGGAAACTCGCAAAACCCAAAACCCATAAAAATCACGCAAAATCACGGTTTTGACGATTCTTCAGGCGAATTCCATTCAGAGACAGGACGTGCATGTCACCAACACAACGTCCTGTCTCTGAATTCCACCAACACAACGCTTGCTACCAAAAAAACCAAGCACACTCGTGGAATTCGTGAAATTCCCAAAACCCAAAACTCAAAACAGTAGTAGACGCACGAACAATCACACCAGCGCCAATTCTTGATGAGGACTCGCTACAAGAACATCAGCACATAGATCGACCAACCTCACAATTGGCCTCTCCTTTGCTACCAAAAACCAACAATCTCTTAGCTTCGGCCATGGCTCCTGAAATGCCCAAACCAAAAAAAACACGCCTGAGCCAATTGTAGAGGCGAATTTGCACCTGAATCTCAACCAACCTAACTCAGTCCAAGCATTCCATGTTCCCAAAACCCACAAAACACAAAGAAGAATCACTCAGTCAGCAAATCCCTTGGCATTTCACCAACCCAAAACGCGAAACTCCAACCACCAACAGTCTTCTCTTCACCCACCTCAAAAGTCCGACGAGAAACTACTCAGCATTGTTCACAAAATGCAGGTTAGGATGTGTTTGTTACCATATCTGGGGCTGTGGAGTTAGGATGCGCCGAAGTAGGTGAGGCATGACAAGTGCGGTCACCAACATGCGATGCAACACTTTGCGGCAGAGGCGGCGGAGGGAGGATCGTCGCTTGCTCGCAGCCAGTGGCATGCGGCACTGCCAGTGGGATTGAAATGTGAGGGCAGCGAGAGCGAGCCCATGCCACAACCGTCCGAAACACACTCACTTCTCCCAAGTAACTTCTTATATCGCCATACTCGTCGTCATCTTCGCACTCCTCTCATCGAAGCACCACAGTCGAGTTTTCCTCAAAGTGAAAGCGGGTGAGAGCATGGGCAACACTTGTTGAGGCCACTCGACAGGGCTTTTAGAGGGGCTATTTTCTGGGCCCCAGGAGGGAGTTCCACCTCAACTGCTCTTTGGGTTAAGAAGGAGAAGAACTCCTGTCTCCAGAGGGGACCGGAGTAGTAAAGTGTCCGTTCGTTCACTAAATCAATGTCCACCAAATAAAGGTTTAGTAGTAAGGAACTACTCCCCCCTCTCACAGGTGGACACTATTAACCAATAACCAGTAACTAGTATTCCAGCAACGAAGGACCGAGGACCAATAAGAGCCACAAGGGCTCAATTTGAAGAGATGATAAGTAGAGGTTCAGTGTGTACTTTTGAGAAGTTTTAGGAGGTATCATTTAACTCGGGGAGAGGTTGGTTATTTTCAAATTTTTGCTTGTGTAGGAGAATGAACATTGCATGTTGGATAGCAATGGTGTTCATTGTTGTGAATGTCTTTTTATTTGGATTAATGGGGATATTGAATGTTTTTTTGAGACTTTTCATAGAGGGATAAAGGAAGTAGCTCTAGCTCCAGGAGCAATGACAATAAGGGGGTCAACTTTCCATCCAAGAGGTGTAATGTCATTAACAAGTGGTTGGTAATTATAAATTTTATTTTCAATTGCTTTTGGGGATAAACTATCATTAAAATATTTGAATTCAATAAATTGGATAGAAAGGTTTGTGTTAATGTGGTCGGGTGGGGGGGCTTTATATGGTAGTCCTCTGATGCATAGCAATGACATCTTTGGGTTCCACATGTGCATGTAAGTAGCCATTGAGGGACCGTGTTTTCTTGTGGGTTATTGTTGAAGGTTCCGGCGTTCATAAGTATAAAGCATCTGGATTTGTTTGAGGATACAATTAATTTCCATATTTTCCATACCACTTTGTTGTGTCTTTTGACGATTAGGGAATGTATGTGATGGTTTCGGCATTTTACGAGTACGTATAGCCATGTGCCTGGGTGCATGTAGCCATGTGTTCGGGTCCGTGGAGGTGCATATAGGGCATGTTATGGATGGGAATCTTTCTATTCCAAAGAAGAGTTGTTTGCGGGCATTTCCCGTATATTGTCCAGTACAAAATTTGATAAGGCATGTATTTTGTAAATCTATAATTGTAGGATTTTTCCAAAAGTTTGTAGAGAGTTCGTTATTGATGTTGTTGTTACTAGTCCATTTGTCTATGTTAAGTAAACTTTTCAAGATTAAATCAAGGTTTTTGATTAGGTCTTGTTTTTTGAGATATTTGTCCAAAAATCTGATGGGGCCTTTGTCTGGGGTATCTTCCATAGAAGACCAACTATCTCTTTTGAAGTAAAATGGGTAGCGTGGGCATGTTCATGCGGGTGTTTGGCATTTTTATGTGATTTGTCTAGTCCATCTTAAATTAGCTAATTTATCCCCTCTTATTTTCCTTCAATACTGACATGTGGTCTAACTTTATAGAGGGTTGTGATTTGTGTGCGGTTTGTAGCATTTGAACTACAGATGTTAGTATGGCTTGGTTGGAGTCGCTATTGTGGAGGTTAGAGTGTGTTAATTGTGTGTTTAATAGATGCAAGACATTTATACAATCTGTAAAGATGTATGCAGGTTCATTCTTATATTGTGTAGTAATAATTTGGAAGGTTTTATGTAGGACCATTACTTTTTCTTTGATAATATTTTGAAGTCTATGTAGTCTTTTGAATATTTTTATTTCTTCGGTTGGGTTGTATATGCCATATCCAGTTTTTTCTCTATGCCAGTGTTCCGGGCTGGCTTCTATTGGTTCTTTGAAGGAATCATTTGTATTGTAGATGTAAGAGTCTGAAACTCCCACTTGGTTGCCCCTACCAAAAAATTAGTTGAAATTATGATTTAAAATTATGATTTTTAGTTTAGATAACCGGCAAAGTAGTCGCTGTTGCATAGAAGTAGGTTGCATAGCAATTAGTGAAAGTAGAAGAATGCTTAACTAGTTAATTAGTGTTATAGTGGTGATAAAATCGGGCCTTAAAACAACCAAGTTTTATGCCCGGTAAGACTTAAAGGAAACGCCCGGGAAAAGTCTCCGGGACAAAGGCTCAAATCACCACTTAGGGCTAAATTAGCTATTTAACTTTTCATTAAGTAGATAGACTATTTGTTAGTTTTCTAGTTTAATTGTTTAGGTTTCCTCTTTTTAGTTAGTGTTTGTTAGAGACCTAAATTTCTATTCGAAAGAATAAGAGTTTAATTTTATATTATTTTTAAATTTTTTTTAATAATAATAAAATTCAAATAATAAGGGCTGAAGCCTAATATTTGGGACAAAACCGGATATCAACCAGGTAGTAGCGCAAAAGGGTATCAACCGGGTACAACATGTGGGCAAGCATCAACAGCCCGAGGGTGAGCGAGCATCAACAGCCTGAGAGTGAGCAACAGCGAGGGTGAGCGAGCATCAACATCCCAAGGGTGAGCGAGCAACAGCGAAAATGAGCGAGCATCAACAGCTCGAAAGTGAGCATCAATAGCTCGTAAGCGAGCATCAATAGCCCAAGAGCGAGCATCAATAGCCCGAGAGCGAGCATCAACAGCCGGAGAGCGAGCATCAATAGCTCGAGAGCGAGTATCAACAGCCCGAGAGCGAGCATCAACAACCCAAGAGCGAGCATCAACAACCCGAGAGTGAGCAACATCGAGAGCGAGCATCAATAGCAAGGGTGAGCGAGCATCAACAGCTCGAGAGTGAGTAACAGGAAGAACGAGCATCAACAGCGAGGGTGAACGAGCATCAACAACGAGGGTGAGCGAGCATCAACAGTCTGAGAGCGAGCATCAACAACCCGAGAGTGAGCAACATCGAGAGCGAGCATCAATAGTGAGGGTGAGCGAGCATCAACAACCCGAGGGTGAGCGAGCATCAATAGCCCGAGGGTGAGCGAGCATCAACAGCTCGAGAATGAGTAATAGGAAGAGCGAGCATCAACAGCTGGAGAGCGAGCATCAACAGTCTGAGATTGAGCATCAACAACTTGAGAGTGAGCAACATCGAGAGCAAGCATCAATAGCGAGGGTGAGCGAGCATCAACAATCCGAGGGTGAGGGAGCATCAACAGCCCAAGGGTGAGCGAGCATCAACATCCCGAGGATGAGCGAGCATTAACAGCTCGAGAGTGAGTAACAGCAAGAGCGAGCATCAACAGCGAGGGTGAGCGAGCATCAACAGCCGGAGAGCGAGCACCCAACCCGAAAGGAAGAAGAAGAAGAAGAAGAGGAAGGAAGGTGGAAGGAGAGTTGAAACCACCTAAGGTTTGAATTTTGCAAACACCTAGGGTTTTGATTTTTGCAACCTAGGGTTTGAATTTTGCAAACTAGGATTTGTGGGAGATTATGGCTGATGAGGATTTAGACACAAAGGAGGTGGAGATTACTAGGCGTGGAGGCGGTGCAAGGAGATTTACAACCGCGGCAAGAAGATTCAGAGACTAAACCACGATCTCAGGAAGGTTGCAAGTGCAACAAAGAGGTGGCAAGAGTTGTGAACAAGGTAATTCTTGCCAATTGATAGGTTTTTCTTATTTATACAATTTCTTCGTTTGTTAGATCTCTCCTCATTTTCCTTTTCCCGGGGTGAATTCCGGTTGCTTTCTTTCCGGTCTAGAGAAAAGTCTCCTGGTAGAGTCTACTTAAACCTCATACGTTCTAGATCTCGAGTTCTTGTTACTTGTGCGTCTACGTGTTGTCCCATCATTAGTTTTTCATTATCCCGACCTTGTGGCAAGTCTTCTTTGATGTTTTCCCTATTCTTCTCCTTTTCCTAGGTCTTGCCTAAATTTTCCATCTTTTTTCCACTCTCCTCGGTGTCCCGAAAAATCCCTTTTAAAAATTATTTTTCTCCAAAGTCATCTCTTTTGCTCAAAGTGGTTAATTGTTATGTTGTTTCGTTAGTTGTGTTACTAGATATGTGAGATGCCTACATCCACATTAATCTAGAAAAGTGTTCCGGAGAAAGTACACCGGTTCCCCAATATACTTGTGTTTTCCGGGCCGGATCGGAAATTGTGACAAGTTGGTAGGGTGATTGGTGGAAGAACAGGCACATCCAAGAGTTAGTCTACTCTGGGCAACATGACTCCATCGGTGACATTGAAGCTCTCCAAGATTGATTCTAACAAATGGGAGGGGACGGAGCAAGGAGGATAGCTGGAGGAAGACCTCACCCGGATGGGTTGCATGGGATTATACAAAAAACCTTGGGTCTTCCAAAAGGGATATGCGGTTGCCGAATTGTTAACTCCCGGGACACCCTGGGAAGTCTACCACGTTAATCCCCGGACATGGATCACAGAACTATGGCGTAAGGTGTATTCTTTTCAAGAAGAGGAGGAATGGATACTCGGGGTCAACTGGGAGTTGCTCGATAAGCACTTATCAAACCCCTACGATGTATCGGAGTGCTACCGGAGTGATCAATTCACAAGCAACCGGTTGAGGAGGGTGGTTGAGTTTTTAAACCCAATTTTCCACTCCAATCGACGTGAAAGAATCACAGCATGGCTGTCCACCACCTACATACAGACATTCTTTGAGGATTCCTTCATGGACTAGGGGTTTTTGTTAGAAGAAGCAATTTCGCCACAACTCCGGGCAATTCAACAAGGTTAATGTTCCAAGACCTTCTTGACTCTATACCTCATGCACTTGTATAAGTATTATAATTGTCTGGAACCGGAAAAGAAGAGAGTTTGGAGACAAGAGATGACTCCTCAAAACCATGTTCCCCGACCCTTTTCCCAACAGATTGAGCTACGATTGGTGTTATCGGCAATTCCACGGGAGGCGTCATCATCTCAGTTACTTTTAAACAACGATAGGTCATCCTGATCTCACCGAGAAAAACTACCACCACCACCCCGACCATCCAAGAATCTCACAGTGGTGAAGAATATGGCCAAGTTCTCCCGGGATGTGGCCTAAGATATCCAGCAGATAGAGGAGGAGCTTCTGGAGGCAAGGAGTCTTTAGAGGGCTCTCCGGAAGGTATTAGGAGTAGAAAACACCGGAGACATTTTGGCTACAGTCCAGGAGGACTGGGAACACTTGACCAAAGTGAAGAAGGATCTCCGAACATTCCAGAAGGAGCAATGTAGCACGAAGGTCAAGGCACAAGAGACTATAGTGGGACTAACCAATGTACTTGCTGGACAGACAAGTGTTGCCATACCAATGTAAGACCGGAGCCGAACCCGGATGAAGAGAAGGTTTGTCTATATCAGTTCTCTTTCTTTAGAAGATGATGATCCACCCACTCAATGTCCAATGAGTCGAACGGATTCTCTATCTTCCAAAGATTGGGGTATGAAAGTTTATTAAAGGCAACGAGGCCTCCCGGTCAAACCTCTTGGAAGAAACCGGTTGATCTTTCTTTCTCACAAACGGATTCATTGGTTGAGTCTTCGGTAGCTGTGCTTGTTGATCCGGTGGAGACTTCTCATGTATCAGTGGATACTTCCAATCCACTGGTAGACCCCCCGGTTGAGACTTCCAACCTCCCGGTGGATTCTCTTGGCTATGTACCCGTGGATACTCCCAATCTTCGATTCAATCCTCCCATGGATCAACTGGGAGATAATTCCACTATTTCGGATCAGTCTTCTGGTTGAGCCTATGTCATATGTTAATTGTGAATTTATTCTATCCGTTGATAAAATGTTGTTAGGTGCGGTAGATTAACTCTAGAGTGAGAGTAGTGATGTCGATGGGGCCTCATTGTGCACCCGGTCACTACCATTTGAGTGATTTCTCCGGCTACCTACTTTTGTTTAAGAATGTTTTACCGGTCTCAAACTCGGAGTCTTCCGGTTTATTAGTCTAGCCTGTAATCCGCCGGAGACTAGGCAACCCTCAATTCTAGGGTCTAGATGTTGTTCCCCACCTATTGGTGACCTAGTTTTTGAAGGGTAGCTAGTGATCTTTGTGTATCTTAGGAGCCTTCGGCTCTTGGTTTAAGTACTCTTCTCTTTGTTGTTTTGCTTGTGTCTTACCTTCATTGCTTGTGTCTAGAGTTATTGTTGAGCTTGTGTAAGTAGAAAGGGAGAGAATTGAGTCCTCCTTGTGGATCTTTGGTAGGATGTTTAAGGTTGTGACTTGTTGAATGTTATGTGGTTGAATGTGAGCTAAGGCTTCCGGAGGGAGTAGGATATCTAGGCTATATGGTGGAGTAAGATCTAGTTCAAACCCTAGACCGGTTGGACCGGGTAGAGTTGCTTATCGGATGGAATCCGGGAAGCCCACTGCTATTTATGATAGCATCTCTTAAGTAGGAAGTGTTTGGATTGGTGGGGAGGAGGGATGACATCCCCCTTCTTAGTACACCGGGAGAGATTCCGGCTAAGCTTGAGTCTGGAGTATTCCCGGTTTTCTACCCTTACAGTGGATGAGGTCCTTTGATCCTTGTGGAAGCTTGTCTTGCTAATGTGAATTACTTAGCATTAGACTATTGTGATTTTTGTATCTTCCTTGTTTGATTCATTGAGTGTGATTGTAGTTAGAATCCGGTCTTGCATGACCGATATACCAGCACTATTTTCCGGTTTATTTTAAAGGCCGGTAAACTAGCTGCAACCATTTAATTTTTTCATGGTGTAGAGTTAGGTTGTGGATATTGTGGCATGTGGAATGTGAGAACGGAGGGCAGTGACTTTCCGGGCACTATAAAAACTTACCAAAAAACTACTCTCACGCTCAACAGAGTTTAAACTAAACAATTGTGGTTACTTGTTACCGGTCACTGAGGTACCGGTGAAGCCATCCTCCAGGTTGTTCTGAGGTATTAAGTATGAATTGTCGTCAGATTTAGAAAGTTTGACACATGATAAAAATCCCTGGAAACGATCTATTTAGGTGGGCTCGCTTAAGGTTAGTTTCGGTTAACTTTGAGAATTACGAACTACTAGACTACGACAGGAGCTATATGCGAGATCAAATTTTAATGGAATCTTGTCTAAGTATGTAGGGAGGGGAGGCAGTGAGGTGAGATAGTTTTGTGTTGAGCTTATATATTTTAGTTTTCACTATTTTTTGTTGCGATTTAGCGGGATTAGGGGAGGTGTCGGTGGGGCTATTTTTGGATATAGTTGGTGTATGTTAAGATTGTTTGTTATAGAGGTGAGTGTGGCAAGCTGTTCAATGGTGCCAAAGTTATTATTTTGGTGGTGTATGCATTGAATTTGTATGGTGGAGGGCTCAATTCTAAGTTTATTGTTTAGTTCAGGCGGTAACATTGGTTCTACATATGGTACCAAGTGTGCTGCAAATAATGCGATGATGTGAGAATCAAGGAATGGGCCTGAGTGTGGGTTAAAGTTTTGATACCAGTTATTGTCTGGTGTGATTATTAGAGTGGAGGTAAATTTTGGGTCATTTTTGGCCTCATGTCTTGCCCAGTGTATTGTTTGTTGTGTTTCTTCCATTTTGCGGGGGTGCACAATACCATTTCCAATCCACTTGTCGTCAAAGGCGTTTCCTAGTGAACCAAAGATTATAGGCATGTTTACACCAAAGAAGTTTGGTTTGGAGCTTGAAGAGGTGGAGGGCTTTGATTGGAAGGTAGCCACGGTATCTCGCTTTTGAGTTTACACCAAATCAAACTTGGGTTGCAGCCCAAATTTTTTTCGGTGGATGAATTTTTTTGCTAGAATCCTACATGGCTAAAGTGGATAGTGACTTTCTGAACCTAAGTGTAGTATTTGTTGGAAAGTTCTTGGAGGTACCGAACCCCAAAGTCCAGGAGAAAATTCAAGGAGACTTTGTTCAGCTAATCATTTATATTTGTTTATTGCTTGTTTTTGGACTATTTTGGCCTCAATTCTTGTTTGAGGATTTTTTTTCTGTTTGCACTTTTACCTATAGGTGGAAGTTACCGTTTACTGCACATTGTTGGAAAGTGCAACGACTCATTTTTTCTAAAGCTTAAAATATTAAAAAAAATCCGGAGTTTGTAATTGTTGATTGAAAAAGAGAAGGCGTTTGCTCATTTCTGCATCTCTTTGAATTGCTTGTGTATTGTGGTTGTTGTGTTATTCACAATTTTTTTGAATTTGTCCTGCAATGGAAGGAGGGTATTCTCAAGAAGTTAAGTCAAGAGAACCTCAGATTTATAGCTGGAATTCAACTTGGATGATGGGCTCCCCTTCTATCCCTCAATTTCAAAGCCAAGTGCATCATTGAAACCAAGTGCATCATCCAATTAGCAATTGTTACATTCTTCCACTTGTTACATTCTTCACCCAATCAACAATTGTTACATTCTTCCAATTTTTTGCAGCCACAATTTTTCTCACAGCCTAAGGTTTTTAGAAATGTTGGAAAGAATGTATTTTTAGAAGTGAAGAAAGAAGGCAAATCCAAGGTTGTTCCAAAGAAGCAAGGTAGAGGTCCAACAAAGGCTAAAGGAGGGAAGAAAGGAGTGAAGAAGAGCACGAAAATTGAAGACAAGGCATGTTTTGAAGAAGGTGATAGGATGACAATGATGAGAACTTGTACTGGAAAGATGAGGAAGTAGAGGCATTGATTGCTGTGCGTGGAAAATTGGCCGAAGAATTTTCAAAAGCAGCCAAAAACAAAGTATGTGTTGAAATGCATGTCTCTTATAGATTACAACATCAATACCTAGGTATATTGTTGATTTTTTTACTTAGCCCAAAATATTTGTTCAAAAGTGAGGTGTTTTTTGGCGCCATTGCCTGATGGGCTCAAAAGGGCCAATTCGGCCCTGTATGAGCCCCTTCCTTTTCCCCTATTAAATCTATAGACTAGTCGCGGCATGGGCAAAAACATGCCACTGTCCGGGCTTGAACTAGAGACCCCTTATCTACAAGAAGGCACCTTAGGTTCATCCACCTACATCAATGTTCTTCCCACATTTACATGAAACTTCAATACATCAATTCTATTCTTATTTGATTTTTCATTGTGGTTGTATGTGCTTGAATATTGATTCCATTGCCACTAGGAGGCCATTAGAGTGTTCTTTTTATGTTTTTTCACCTTTCAAATGTTGATGAAGTATACATGCCCTTCAATGATCATTCTCAAAATGTGGTGAATGTCAATTTTGAAGGCCAAAATGCATGGTTGAAGGTTGAAGCTCGTATGGCAGCATCAATTCAAGGATGTTCTCGAACTGCTGTAGCTTACAAGAAGAAATACGGAGCTATTCTCACTCAATACAAGAATGATAAGCAACATGATGAGGTTTCAAGCAATGACCACCATGAGCATTCTAAATGGATTTGTGGAATGGAACAAGAGCAAGCGGAACTAACAAAATTCCAACAAGTGCTCAAGAAAGTGTTCAAGAGTCACCTACACATGAGAAGCGTGTTTAAATAGGTGAAAAGAAGAACAAGGCAGATAGAATAGAAGGATTTCTAGAATTCGTAGTGAAAAACAACACAAACATAGTAAAAAATGGCAGCCTTAGTAACAAAAATTCTAAGACTATTACATACTCATATCACTATCCATATCATCAAAAGCAATTGTAGAATTTTTTTGCAAGTGATATTTCCATAGGGCTTTGGCTATGGACATATGTGAATCAATTTCTTCTTAAAATAAAATGGAATCTTCTTCATCATTTTTTATCAAAAAAAGGTTTTCAACCTCTCCATAATCCTCTTCCGCAATTGCAATCGATTCTCTTCCAATTCCTATCACTTCAGCAATTGCAATCCTCTCTCCTCTCAATTCTTGTCCAACGACTATTTGTCCCTCAGTTTATCTTCTTTCCAAATCTTCTTTAGCAACTTTGATCATTCCCGATCAAACACATTTGCCGAGATAATGAAAATATTGTGTAAAATAATACAACTAACAACCACATCCGGAACAAATTTCAATGGACATTCCATACGCTTCATAATGATCTTCCACCTACACTTCAAAATTCCAAAAGCTCGCTCCACGCACATACGACTAGAACTTTGAATGAAGTTCCAATGCGCTTCATATGGCGGAAGAGAAACATCCACTTCTCCTTTGAAAGGACAATAAATCCATGGCCTTATAGGATAAGCGACATCTCCAAATTTGTGATGTTTCTCCAAGCTTGTAAGGTAGCAATTATCCCTCTATGCATTTTCTACCCACTTTTGTAAGTTCAAAAATTGTACAATCATGCACGCTCTTGGCCCATCTGAACTCATAGTCCCAAAAAATGCAATTTGTATCAACTATGCCTTGCAACAATGCAGAGTGAAAAGATTTCCGACAATAATAATCTTCACCCCCATTTACTAGTGCTATAATTGGCATGTGAGATCCATCTATAGCTCCTACTACATATGGAATGCCATGTAATGCTTCAAAGTCCATTGCTAATTCCCGGAATTTATATTCACTCGGAAACATCACAAATTTCTTTTGAAGATGTAATCTCACCATTCTACAAATGTCCCTCATTATCTTTGAAATGGTGCTTTTTTCTACTCCATATAAATCACCAACAATTTGCAATCCATTTCCACTTCCAAGCCTCATCAATGACATTGCCACTCTTCTCTCTACTGTTATAGAATTTCTATAGTTTGTATCTTGTTTCCTCAAGAAAGGACCCAATTTTTCACAAAGATATTGAAAAGTAGTATGTGAAATAAAAATGTTCTAAAAAAAACATTAGCTCCGTGTAAGAGCCCATCAAATGCCTGTCACAAAATCCCTCTTGCGTATCAATGCTCTACACACCTCCCTCCTTTCTATTCCACAAGCCACACAGAGTTACAACCAAAGTTGAATTTTGCAATTCAAAGCCCAAAATGAAGGCTCGCATGCTGAAAAGTCAAAACATGTTGAATCAACATATAAAAGCACCAATATATAGCTAGTACCACAAGAGCTCGTTCTCTTCTTTCCATGATGCCAAAAATCATCATAAACGGCCAAAATTTGAGAGGGATAAAATAAAACAATAGAGAAAGTTGTAGGGCAACATTGTCTACAAAAGCTTCTATGACAATGGGGTAAATCTAAAAAAATCTTCTATGGATAACTCTACTTAAAAAATTCAGCCCAAGTGCACAATGGGCGATGATTCAACTCTTTTGATTTACACCAAATGTTTGAGCCACTACCTACTTATAAGTCCCTTGTTTCAAGCATCGTACTCTACTTACAATGGTCTCATCTCTCGAACAAAGTACCACTTGTGTCCATGGGTTGGAACCCAAGCTTTTTGGTGTAAACAGGACCTATGTCTCTGTTGAAGGGTGAATGGAACTTGATGATTTGGGTAGGGCATGTCACGGAGGATGAAAAATACAAGTGTTGGATATTAAATGATAAGATTAGTGAGTCTAGAATGGGTGTGGGTAATGTGTATTGTGCAAGTTTGAGGGGGTCATTTTTTGGAATGCGGTATTTATATATTTGGTAAAACCAAACTATTTCAGCTTCGTATGGTTGGGTTGTTGGTTCTATGTTTGTGGGAGTTTGTAGTTTGAAATGGTATTGGTTCCATAGCCATTGGCGTCTAGTGATGGGAATAGTAATTAGATGTCTCTTGTTGTCTTCATATATATGTGCATGTTCTTCATTAATTTTTATTGTTTTGTTTGATGTCAAAAGATTTTTTTGGGGGTTACATTCGATTGTGTGTATATTGAGGAACAAAATGATTATGGACGGAGTAACGAATCTTGAGTCGTGGGATTGCTCTTAAGGGTGGTGCGTACTAATGATTTCTAAGTAGAATTTGTTTTGAGTGATATTATAATATTGAGTTAATTGTATGGAGTTTTGGGTGGAGGTGTTGGCCGTGCCATGGGAAAAGGCTCCGTTGGGGTAGCCTTTTGTTGTAGGTGTTGTTATTGTGTTGCCATTGGCATAGATATTTGGTATCATTCTTTATGATTCTTTTGGAATCAATATGGTTTCTATGTTTATGGTCAAGAATGAGAATTACGGGGTAGTGGATGGGTTCTTAAGGATGAGCGTTGGGGGGGGAGGAAATGAGGCGTGTGGCGGGTGGCAGTGGTGAATTGGAGGAGGGTTGTTTTTGGGATGGATGTTATTGTGTCTCTAAGTGTGTGGGGACTTGGGTGTGTAGGGCATGGGAGGAGCATGAGGGGTAGCAAATAGTTGTTAGGCAATATAAAGAGCGCTTTTTACTAGTTTGTATGGTGTAGCATGAAATGTTTTGAAGTCATTTTGGTTCATAATGCGTGTCCCATTTGGTAGTGTAATTTGTTTTAAATCAGTAATATTTATTGAAAGAAGTTTTTGGGAGAAGAGTTGGTTTATTCTGGTGTCATTTTGGATTTCCATTAGCCACATCTGTTCCAAAGGTGCGGGCTCAAAGAGAAAGTCCGTAAGTGTGCTGTTAAGGTAAACTATTGCTTCCTTTTTTAGTAGAAAGAATGTTCGGGTGATCGGTGATCTAATGCAATCATCATTTTTTATTCTAGGAATATTTTTAGCACCACCATATCTCGTGTGGGAGTCTAAAACTCCAACTTGGTCGCCCCTACCAAAAAAATTAGTTAAAATAGGGTTTTTAGTATTAGTTAACTAGAAAAATAGTTAGTATTGTGTGAAATTAGATTAGATAGCGAATAGAGAAAATAGGGAAATGCTTAAGTAGTTAATTAGGTTTCTAGTGGTGATAAAACCAGGTCTTAAAATCACTAATTTAAGTCCCGGGAAACAATTTCAAAAGAGTCCCGGGGAATATCCCGGGACGTAAGTCTAAAATCACCACTTAAATCTAAATTAACTAGTTGAGTTTAGAAGGTAGTTAGAAGTAGTTGAGTTCTTCTAGATGCTAATTCTTGTTTGAATTAGTAGTAGTGGTAGAGAAAAGAAAAGAAAAGACAAAAAAGAAAAAGATAAAAGAAAAAGAAAAAGAAAAAGAAAAGAAAAAGATTCCAAAAATTAAAAATTTAAAAATTAAATTTAAAAATTAAAAAAATATATACCCGGGTATCAACCCGGGTATGGGCTGATACCCAGGTACCCGGGTATCACCCGGGCAGCAGCCCGGGTATCTCCAGCCGTCATGGTCGGCCTTTCTCTCCCCGAAATTTCACCTGTCCTCTCCAGAAACTCTTTCCCCCCTCCAGAACTCTTCTCTCCTCCCCCTCCTTCTCTAAAAATCTCCCCCCTCCTCAAATTTTCTCCTCTATCTCCCTATCTAGTTCTTTCTCTCTCATAGGTTCTCTCTCTCTCTCTATTTTGTCTTTTTGGAGTTGGGGTTTGAAGAAGTAGTCAAAGGAGTGAAGAAGAGGTGGTGCAACAAGGAGGAAGAAGAAGAAGGAGAGGAGGCTTTTCAAGTGTCTTGGAGGTGCGCGGACTAGGGTTTGGTGGAAGAGGTGTGCAAGTTAGGGTTTGGTGGAAGAGGTGCGCGAGCTAGAGTTTGGTGGAAGAGGTGCGCGAGCTAGGGATTGGTGGAGATTTTAGGGTTTTGTGGAAGTGGAGGAGATTTGTGGCCAAAGCGAGAAGATAAAAGAGACAAAGGAAAGAGGTTGCGGGTGCAACAACAAAGGTGACTCTTGCCCATGTTGGATTTCTTTTGTTTGTGAGAATTTCTTGTTTGTGAGTCTTTTCCTCTCTTGTCTACCGGGGCGACTCCCCGGTAATATCCTCCCCGGTCTAGAGAAAAAGTCCCCCCCGGGGACTTCATCTAGACCTCATTGTGTTGTTTACATGTGTAGTTGTCGATTGTCCTAGCCTTGTGGCAAGTTGTTATCTTGAGTTGTCTCCCTCCTCCTATTATTTTAGGTCTTGCCCACAATTCCTATCTTTTTCCTGGTCTTCCCGGTCAACCGGGAAGAACCTCTTTCTAAGTCCTTGTCTCCAAAGTCCTCTCCTCGTTACAATTATATGTGACCTTGTGTTGTTAGTATGTTGCTAGATGTGTGAGACACCCATATCCACATACTCTAGTAAAGTGTTCCGGAGTTGTCTACCGGCTGACCGGTAGACTTGTGTTTCCGGGCCGGACCGGAGTTTGTGACAAGTTAATAGGGAGATTGGTGGAAGTACAGGCATTTTGAGGATTTTGACTACCCGGGACAACATGGCTCTCCGGTGAG
Organism: Bryoerythrophyllum caledonicum; assembly: GCA_963971425.1. Classification (NCBI taxonomy): domain Eukaryota; kingdom Viridiplantae; phylum Streptophyta; class Bryopsida; order Pottiales; family Pottiaceae; genus Bryoerythrophyllum; species Bryoerythrophyllum caledonicum. The sequence goes on along the minus strand of OZ020526.1, from coordinate 16,173,791 downwards.
TTAGGTGGATTCTCCATCCTCTAAAGGTGGGTCTTGAAGGTCTATGAGAGAAAAAAAAGCCTCCCGGTAACTTCTACCGGGAAGGAACCGGTAGACCTCCCTTCCTCAACCTCGGAGTCTTTGGTGGAGTCCTATGCGGCTATACTAATCGAGCTTAAAGAGACTCCGCATGTATCTATAGATACACCCAACCTTCCGGTGGACACCGCCACTCCACCGGTAGACCTCCCGGTGGATATTCCCAATCTACCGGTAGACCTCCCGGTTGAGACATCCGACCTCCCGGGGGATTCTCTTGACCATGTTGGTACTTCCAGACATGGTGACAATCTCTATACGTCTCAACCGGAAGAGTCTTCCGGTTGAGTCTTTGTTATATGTTATGTGTTGATTTACCTCACCGGTTGGTGAGAAGTCGTTTTAAGTTGCTAGAATTACACACTAGGGTGAGAGTAGTGACGTCGATGAGGCCCCATTGCGCACCCGGTCACAACCACTTGAGTGGTTTCTCCGGCTACTTATTTTTGTTAGGAAAAGGTTCACCGGTTCCGGGACCGCCGGACCGGGAGTCTTCCGGTCTACCGGTCTTCCAGTTTATCGGTCTACCGGTAATCCGCCGGTGACTAGGCTACCCTTGATTTTAGGATCTAGATGCCGTTTTGTCTTTTGGTGGAGCTACTTTTAGAGGGTAGCTATTAACTTTAGTGCACCTCCTAGATGCCGTTTCGTCCTTTTGCGGTCTAGTTTTGGAGCGTAGCTATTGACTTTAGTGCACTCTTTAGATGCCATTTCCACCTTTTGGGGATCTAATTTTGGAGGGTAGCTAGTGGCCTTTGTGTACTTAAGGGCCTTGGGCTCTTGTGTTATGTACTCTTCTCTTTGTTGATCTCCTCGTGTCTTGCCTTCATTGCTTGTGTCTAGAGTCTTTGTTGAGCTTGTGTGAGTGGACCGGGAGAGAGTTGAGTCCTTCTAGTGTGTCTTTGCTAGGTGTGCAAGGTTGTGACTTGTTGTGTGTTAAGTGATTGCGTGTGAGTAGAGACATCCCGAAGGGCTAGGACATCCGGGTTAGATAGGTAGAGTGAGGTCCGGGACTTGTGCTCTAGACTTTTCACCGGTGGGACCGGGAAGAGTTGCTTTACCGGATGGGATCCGGGAAGCCCACGGCTATTTATGATAGCCTCCCTTAAGTGAGAAGTGTTCGGATTGGTGGGGAGTAGGGGGTGACATCCCCCTTCTCTCGGTACACCGGGAGACATCCCGGCTAAGCCTGAGTCCGGAGAATACCGGGATTATTACCCTTGCAGTGGATGAGTTCCAACGATCCCCGTGGAAGGTTGTTTTGCTCATATGATTTTCATAGTACTAACTTGTTGTGAGTCTTGTATCTTCTTAGTTTGATTCATTGGGTGTGGTTGTAGTTGGAACCCGGGCTTGCGTGACCGGTTTACCGGGACAAGTTCCCGGTAGATTGTGAAGACCGGTGAACCGGCTGCGACCTTTATAACTCTTTCAAGGTGTAGGGTTAGATTGTGGATATTGTGGCCTCTGGACTGCGAGAACGGAGGGCAGTGACTTTCCGGGCACTGTAAAAACTTACCGGAAATCTACTCTGACGCTCAACAGAGTTTAACTGAAACACATATGGTTACTTGTTACCGGTTATTAAGGTACCGGGGAAGCCATCCTCCGGGATGTGCCGAGGTATTATGTGTGATTTGTTGTTAAGATTTAAAGAGTTTGATGCACGATAAAAATCCCTGGAAACGATCTGGTAAGGTGGGCTTGCTTAAGGTTAATTTCGGTTAATTTTGAGAATAACGAACCACTAGACTACGACATCTCGCAAGGATAGAGTGGATGAGTCCCTTTTAAATTTTTGCAAGTCTACCTTTGTCGTTGAGTGCATTTTGAAGTTGTTCCCCTATACATTGAAAGTACGCATTTTAAAGGAAAAAAGCTTCTGGTCCTAATAAATTTTGAGGAAGTTGAGTTATAACATTTGACATATAATAGGGAAGGCGACAGAGGGATTTCAGTATGGCTATAATTTATTGTCTAGTTTTCTAATAGCGGGCATAGAGTATGGGACTGCATAGAAACTATATGCTACTTTAGGTCTAAGTACTGTGTCTACCATTTTAATTTTTTTGTATCATTGTGGCTAGGCATGTTATTATTTTTTTACATTGTTTATTCAGTTTTGTGGTTGTGGTGTCAATTTGTATCTTCATTTTAGTGAGGGGACAAGATGTGTTCCTAGATATTCATATGGTTTGTTTTGGTGTAGAATGGGGATGGGTTAACTAGAGTATTTTATGTTGGCAGTTTGCATGAATGCTTTGAATGTGCTCGAGTTCATTTTGAATTTGTTTAGGCATTTCGTGGCGGCACATTTTTGGGTGACAACATCCATACTCGGCCAATCACAAAATTTGTCAATTTTATTGAGTTGGATTTGTAGTGATTTAAGTTTACCGGCTATAGTGGCAAGGTCGTCAACATAAGCGGCCTAGTTCTTACGATTTCATAGATTTTGCACAACTTAATAGATTCAGCACCACAAAATTTACACGAGGAGTACATTTCATTGTTCATTTTTTTACTAAAATCATTGTAGTTTGTTATTGCCTCAACCGATTGGAGATCAGAAAGATATCTTAGATGAAGGAAAGCATAGTGCACAATTGCTCCGACAAGTGCAAATCAACCCAACGGTTCAATCGACCGTGGCTTCCAAAAAAATGGTCTCATTGACCACATTCTAGTTCCTTCGTTGTAAAAGCGTTAACTTCTGAATGGAAAAATCCCAAGTTTTTACATATTTTGGGCACGTTTTCATGGTTGCAATTTATTTTTATAATTCTCAAAATTTTGTACAAAGATGTAAGTAGACAAGGCATAATTGGGAATGTCATTTTTATTCTCATCAAACCTCCGGAAAATATGTTTTTCCATCTTAAAGAAAAACTTCTCGAGTGCGGCACATTGGATAACTTTTGCTAGGACACTCTTTTAGATGTGGGATTTGCAATACTAGCAAGTAATATCATTTTCTTTGGTATTGTTGAAAAAAAATTCTTGTCTCTTGTGAAAAATAGCATTTGAACTCAAGTCAAGTATTGTCACACATTGCCAGGCAAGGTACCCAAAAAATAAATTATTTTCTATATAAAACTTTGAGTTCTTCATATTTTTTACTTTTTATTTTTCCTACTAGCAGATGTTGTGTAAACCTTCTTATTGACCATTTGGATTCTCATTCTAACACATATCAAGTTCACAAAAAAATATAAACATGCATGGGCAATTTTTGAGCCTCCACTCATTGCACAATTTTTTTGAATATGCAACCCTCCTTCTTTACCTCTAAATATTGGTGTACAAGGAACTAATATCATACTTGACATGATGTTAAAGAATTCACATCTTGTCTAGTGCAAAAATTTGATACCAAGTGAAGTCAAAGTCTATTGATCCACTCAATATTGGGAAGAAAATGAATTGTTTTCTACTTCAAAAACTATATTCTTTCAATTGGCGAGGTTAAAGTCTATGTGTATGTTACATAAGAAGTCTTAATTGAGGTCCTATGGTTGAAACTAGGAATAGAAGTCTTGGTTTCTTCCTTACTCATTGTGCTAGAATCAACATGTTTGAAGTATTTTTGGTGTGAAATTGTGAAAGAAATTTAGAGGTTAAGGGAAAAACAAGGGATCTCTATGAAAGTCTTCCTATGGAGTGGATCTCTATGTTTATAGGAACTCAAGGAAATTATAAAGTGTCTAAGGGCGCTGGTAGAGAGTCGTTTCTTTAATCTTTGACCCGCTACAGTGTTTCCCCAAATGTCAGGGCACATTTGAGGGAGCTGTTGGCAATGCTCTCACCCCACATGCCGCCCTCTACACTATGGTTTTAGTGATGGGGACTACGTGGAGAGGGTGACTTGGCTTGGGAAAGGTGTGGGAAACTATCGATCAATTCTTAGAGAACTTGCATTATTGTGGGGAAGCTCTAGCGTGCGTTGAATAAGGCTCATGCTACTTGAAAACATGTCAATGGAGATGTAGGCCATGAGACCAAATTGTCACTCACGCTCACAAAATTGTGAGATTGTCACTGTGAGCTTGAAATCGTGGTTTCCTTACACTTGTGGGAAAAAAACTAAACAAACAACAAATAAGTGATCACAATAGTAGCCACAATAGTTTTGGTCATTAAGTGGCAAAGATCTTCTACTCTGAATATGGCTTGATAAGGCTATTATTAGTTGGATCAACATGTACTAGTAAGTTACCAAGTATGTATCTAAGTGTGAGGTGAGTGATCGGGTTCAATCAAGAGTTAACAACTTGTCACTGCAATTGGACCATTTATTTATCATATATTTGGGCTACCATAGGTCCTTGGACTTTGTTGGACCACTAGTTGTCACCCGTGTGAATCCCATTACATGTTGGTGATGGGTGGAGTACTTTAACAAGTTGATTGAACTTGTGGCGCTTCCACAAAATTCTTTGGAATTGACAGCTATGGCATTTCAAGAATATATATTGGCACAATTTGGAGCACGGGAGCCTAAAGTAAAGATAGACCAAGGGCAAGAATTCCTTGGAGCTTTTGAAGTTTTGTGCAACAATGCATTGATAGGTCACCATACTACTTCTTGAGATCATTTTGAGGCAGACGGTTTGGCTGAGTGTGTGGTTCAAAAGGTCAAGCATGGTCTACGCAAGTATGGATTGCTTCAGGGCAACCATCCTGATTAGTACTTGATGTTACCATGGATTGCAATGGGATCCCAATTCAGCAAGCATGCATCATTGGTTGCTTATAGCCCACATCAATAGTTGTACAAACGGACACCAGATTTACCAGCTCTGTACGGAAGAAGCTAGCTTTGATTATCAATTTTTAGATCACCGTGACAAGTAGGCACAATGCCTACATGACCGAGCGGAGTTTCTCAAAAGGGCTATGCTGATGGCCATGGAAGAATAATCTAATCCACAACATCATGATAACTTATAGTTTGCTCACATTTGTAGTGGAGCATACTGTTCTAAGTTGTGACGATTTGCCATTGAGGACTAGGTTTATTTGCAAAGTAAGGTGCCTAGAATGCGTAATGTCAAGGCAAGGGGCACAATTTCTTGTATGAAGATTGTGTTAGCCAACGATAGTTTTTTTGGGAAGGCAAGGACAATTGGTGATGTTGGGAGCATTCAAAAAAAATTGTGCTCTTGTCATTCGCTCATTAATTGATTGGTTCATCTAGACTTGGCGTTGTGGTGAGACGAAAGGAGTGGTCATCATTTGTTACATGACCATTGTCAACATGGATGATGACATGTGATTGTTTAACACCACCCTTTTCAACTCTACCGTTCACGGATTGGACTTGTCTTTGTTGTTAAAGGTCTTAGAGCCAAGTTTCATTCAATGAGATACCTTGAAGTTTCTTGTGGACATGTCAGAGGAGAGCCGAGTTGAGATGGGTGAAGAGTAGCTTCGCATTTCCTGGTGAGGAGGGTTCTGAGTGTTAGACAAATTTTTGTCCGACAAGGCAGTAGGAGGTGTTGGTCCTTACTTGCAAGCCCACTTGTGTGTGTCAAAATTTGTTGAAAGGTGTGGTGAGTATGTACATGTGTTGGATGGGGCTTTTTTCAAATAGAATTAGATTGGATCTTGCAAAGAAGGTTGTTGGAATCTGGAGGTTATGATTTATGAGGTAGATTTGTTGCGGGCCCTATGTTGGACTAGATCAATAGCAACCAATCCACAACCTTCACCGCAAGATCCAAATCCAAGTTCTAGATCTGAATAGGGTACGGATACTCACACACTCTACACTCGAACCATCCAAACCGGGTCACATTCAAACAAGAGATGTTGCGCAAGACCGAGCTGCCCAAACAACTACAATCAGATACTCTTTTCTTTCCTTACACTTGCTTACCAATTGCTTTTTATTCTTTCATTACAAGATGTCATCTTCCTAACAAACATGTACACCACAAAGGCACAGCTAGGCATGCACATAGGAAACACTCGAATCACAAGGACAACAACATTCAACTCACAATTAGGCCCAAGCTGATGCAGTCAAAACAACAATCAAGACACCGATGACTCCAAATCACAAGTATGATTCCTCTCACCATTACCCTCATCACATGCATAGTTCAAAAAAATGCCTACAATGTTAGATCCCCTGTCATAAACATGCCACAAATCACACCACAAAATAGGCACATATATATATTAGAACAACCACTGCAGGCAATACATAGACAGCCCTACATGAATGCCGTAGACAACAACGACCCGAAGTTCCACAAAGAAGGCAGGGCAACAGAAACCAGAGACAAGACCACTCTTTCTCCCCACAGGCATGCGTATGCAAGACATCAACAAACGCAGCAGAGAACACAACACAAATACGCAAACAACATCGACGTGAAGACACATAAAGACGTGGTGACACAAAACGACAACATAGGCGATAATTCCAAAAACAAGACAGATAGCATTGACGTGAAGAATCAGGACGACACAAATACAGCAATAATGACTACATGTCAAGCGTGTGTATACACGCAGACCCTTAGTAGAAACATGAGTATTGTAAACTCGGTCAAGACAGCCCGCAGGAGCCATACAGGCGAGAGTGGTCACGGTTTGAAGCGCAAAGGCTTCACCGAAGCAGAGCCCTACAGTGGCTGCCCAACGAGGCTGCATTACAGTGGATGTCTCGGCCGACCTACAGAAGCGCAGCTCATAGGTCACCCACAGAAGCTCCAACCGCAGAAGACACAACTCACAGATTCAACATAAGCAGAATCACCACGGACGTGACAGCCCGACTAGCCCATACGATACAGGTAAGTCCTCCTACACCAACCTCTTGGCTCTTTTTGTGCTTCTCTCCAGTACCAAGATACTCTAACAACTGCAGAAGAAAAGCCGCCACAGTAGACACCAACTCGTCCCACCTGCAACATGAGCAAGATGTCAATGGACCTAAAAATCCATGCAGGAAGACAAAGCGTAACCCTAATGCCGAAACTTCTAAAAAAGACCAACGGAAGGCAACAGCAAGCACAGATCCAAAACGCAGCCATCACAACCACCAAGATCTAATCGAACGGCCAACACTCCCACACAACCCTAGCCGCCAGCAACAAGAAGGAAGGATGTATCCAACGTCAACAAAAGTATTCATCACATCTCAAGAGGACACAACAAGGTATATAACACTACACCTTCTCTCGCAAAAATCCTCTTTCTCTCAGTTTGCACATACTCCCTCTCCTACTGCACCATGTCCTCTCTGGGAGAACACACCTTCGACGTGGAGGGACTCCAACCACCTACCGAGACGAGTAGGCACAAGGACGGGCGGCAACAAAGGACGGCGACACCATCCAACAAGCGGCCAGATCTAGGAGGACATTTCGATCATTTGCAACACGGCCGCAGAATGTGCACACACTGGAGCACATCTTATTCCCTATTCTCTTTTCAATACAAAGCTTTGTTGTTTTTATTTGTTTTATCATCTAGCTTCTAGACCTCAGATAAGCTATGACGTCCGATCCTTTAGGAACTTAACACCAATATTCCCACTTATGCATGTGATGCAAAAAATTGTATACGGCACCCACTGGCATACTAACTCAACTAATCGTGGAAATTCACAGGAAGATTTCGGAAGCGAAGACAGGACGAAAGCACATAAGATTGAGATCGACCAACAATCACAAGACGAACTGCGCAAGTTTGCAAACCTGCATGCGAAGCCCAAGGTGCGTCGGCGCAGGATCCAAACCGTACATCGAAGAAGACAACTGACACGCGATCAGAGTCGGCAGCGACCAATCTCGCAACAACACCCATTCGTAAGCAGTAGACAGTGCCTACTCTCGCGCCGACAATCACTCGAAAGCAGTCGGTACCGTGCAGATAAAGAGACCCGAGCAACCAGGACACGGGCGGACGCGAATCCTAACCAGCGACTACCCAAGCTCCATCTCCGTCGTAGCATCACAAGAAACCTGAGGGAGTCCCGCCAAGCACGCAGACGGGGGAGAGACCAAGCCAGCAGTCGGAGAGAGCACCAAGGTAACAGCCGGCGTGAGAAACAAGAAAACAGTCGGAGAGAGTACCGCCTATCAGGCAGCAAACGGCAGGGAGCCGGAAACGTACACATAAGCGGACGGAGGGACGCAGCCGAGTGGAGTACCACCAAGACCTGCAGAAGACACTCGAAGGGTGACGCCGCGCGTAGAGAGACACAGCCGAAAGAAGCCGACAGGTCCTACAGTTGGAGGAAGCAAAGAGCCGGCTGGGTTCTGTGTACTCCCAGACATACGCAGCAGGGTACAGAGGGCAGGAAGACGCAAAGATCCAAAGCAGAAGAACGGAGTGCAACGGTCGCCTCAAAGACCCCAGCCGCCCCTCCTAAACCAAGAACATAACTTCTCCCACAACCAGGTGGAAGGTGGACCCATCACCAAGGCGAAAGTAGACCATCAGTGGTTCCCTCTCTCCCAGTGAACCATAGGTTCAAACTTAATGGTACAGTACGGTGGCCCAAGCAAGTCAAGGACAAAGACCACAACACACAAGTTGTAACCAAACCACCAGGTCATACTACTTTCTCACCCCCATCACAATCGTATGTCATTTGGTGCCATTTGGTTTATTATGCAAACCTATGGACATCCAAACATTGCTTAATATCAAAAGAAACTTTTTTGGGAGGTAGCCAATATTCTGGCACCTCTCATGTGTGTGGTCTTGTAAGGTCTAGTAGTTATCAATCTTCTAACCCACAAACCCTAGTTTATAGGAGTCAAGTTTATGCTTTGCATGTTGATAGTAAGGTTAATCTTCACTCCTTCTTGGCTACTTTAACATCAAAAAGCCTTCAACGCATGTTGTTGGGAGATGTTGAGTACAAGATGATAAGGAGAAAAACTGAAGTATTATTCTACATTCAAACTAGTAACACCTTCTATTTTTATCTCTACAGCATGTCTCAGCCACAAGTGACCACCACACCTTCCAAGAGGCTGTTTGTTCAAGTGATTGAAGAGAATGTATGTCGTGAGGCTGGAACCCATAACACCTTAGTTGTGTCTACAGCCACCCAGAAAAAGGGGAGGACAACAAGTTTGCCCTCTACCAAATACTGGCTAGGCTTCCAAACGATGAATACAATTGCTAGAAACAATGGGGGCTTAAAAATCCCTATTTCTACCATAGAGGAGTTAGAAAAAAGTGGAATGAGCAAACAACAAGCCGATGAGAGTCTGATGGCGATCCCTTCATTTTCTTTTGTCCCTCAAGAAGAATGGTCTTCTAAAAGGAATGATGGGAAAAGCAGCAATCATTTCAATCTCACCCAACTTCCAAGTGAAGTTGGGGTAGATGAAAATGATTTTGCCCTAGACTAACAAGTGTCAATACACTTTGAATTGGAAAGTCAGCTCTGGTCTAAACATGTTGTGTTAGAAATGGTGAAAACAAGACTCTGTGAGATGGAAATTCCTTAGGGACAAGGATTGGGGAACCAATAGCCATTTTTTGCCATCACCAATCCGACCATTGGACTGGTGTGGTAAAATTGCACCTAAAAAACCCGGATATTGATGCCAAAGGGTTGTTGCAAGGGCGGAAACCTTTCATCCTTACCCTAAATGAAGGAATTCCACACCAAGGAAAAGTATGCAAGTCAAATGATTCCTTGGCTTTCTCACACCTCTTGTCGGTGAAAATTACCGGCCCGAATCTTGTAAACATAGAACCCTATGATTTACATGTGGAGATTGTCAAAGATAGCTTTGCTAGGGGTTATGATTTCGAAGTGACAGGGGTAGAAAAAAAGGCTATTCTGAGTTTGCATGGGTCAAAACTCCCTCCCCGGAACAAGCTGCAAAAATTAAAGATTATAAAGTCTCATTTTGTAATGAGATCTTTGTACCTGTCTTTGCAACCCGGAAAATGGATGAGGATGAGATCGCAAAAAAGAATTGCCTAATTCTCATCGCCAAAAACCTTAACAAAACAAAAAATGAAAAAGAGCTTGAGGAAGGAATAAAATCCTTAATGGGGGAAGAGAATGTGGTGGACACATTCTTCAAGCTTGAACATGGCCACCATGTTGGGACTTGTAATATTGAATGCCTAAATGCCACGGTATACAAAAAATATGTTAGACAGAGTAAGAAACTCCATGGCAAGTATATCATGTTCACTCCCCACCCCAAAAGCTTGGATGGAAGCAACAAACCTAGCGCAGAAGAGCTAACAAGACTAGGATTTACGGATGTAAACGCAGCAGTAGCGAATGCGGTAATAGCCATGGAAAATGGCCCAAACAAAGGCAACGGTGTCACTTTACACCAACTTCGGAAAGAAATGAAAGCCATGAAAGGGGAAATTGTGGAAGAAGCAGACAAAACGCGGATATGATACAAACAAACACGATAAAGTCCCTAAGAGGGGAAATGTCGACCCTCCCATCACAACTCATTGCAACCATCATGGCAGCGGAAACACAAGCATCAGAACGAGAGCAACGTGTCATTGAAAGCAAATGGACACGTCAAACTAATAGCATTAAACAACGCTACAACAATAAATAACAATATAGTATATATCTATACTATAAGAATACTAATCATCATAATCATTAAAACCATAGTATATTTATATACTAATAAACAAATAAAAAACAACAACAACAACAACAACAACAACAAAAACAACAACAACAACAACAACAACAACAACAACAACAACAACAACAACAACAACAACAACAACAACAACAACAACAACAACAACAACAACAACAACAACAACAACAACAACAACAACAACAACAACAACAACAACAACAACAACAACAACAACAACAACAACAACAACAACAACAACAACAACAACAACAACAACAACAACAACAACAACAACAACAACAACAACAACAACAACAACAACAACAACAACAACAACAACAACAACAACAACAACAACAACAACAACAACAACAACAACAACAACAACAACAACAACAACAACAACAACAACAACAACAACAACAACAACAACAACAACAACAACAACAACAACAACAACAACAACAACAACAACAACAACAACAACAACAACAACAACAACAACAACAACAACAACAACAACAACAACAACAACAACAACAACAACAACAACAACAACAACAACAACAACAACAACAACAACAACAACAACAACAACAACAACAACAACAACAACAACAACAACAACAACAACAACAACAACAACAACAACAACAACAACAACAACAACATCAACATCAACATCAACATCAACATCAACATCAACATCAACATCAACATCAACATCAACATCAACATCAACATCAACATCAACATCAACATCAACATCAACATCAACATCAACATCAACATCAAAGAAAGGACAAACACAAAAAGAAAGAAAATTCTTAAACCTAGTAAACAAGTAAAAAACACAAAGAGAAATAAAAAAGTTAGAACTTACATGAAATACATATGGAAAACAAAGATTAGAAATGATTCAAAACATATATTTACTAAGAAGAATATTAAAAAAAAAAAAAAACTACAAGAGAAGATATAACTAAGAAAGGAAATAAAACAAAACTAAAGAAAGGAAATAAAACAAAACTAAAGAAAGGAAATAAAACAAAAATAAGAAAAGATAATAAAATTAAAACAAACAAGAAAATAAAGGAAAAGGATAAAATTAATAGATTAAATATACAAACAAAAAACAAAAGTATCAAAACCAAAATAAAAAATAAAAGGAATAAGAGAAAAGATGGAATTAAAATAAATAATAAAAGGAAGGAAAAAATAAGTACCATAACTACATATAACAAAAAAGGAAAAAACAATAATGAAAACAATAATGGATTTTTTGCAATAAAGATACATAAGGGTAGAAGGGAATCTAAACCCAAAAACCATCAAAAGACAAGGAATATTGATATCGCTAAAAATAGGAAAATGAAGGAGAATAAAAAGAGATATAATAAATTAAATAGGAAGAAGATAGAGATTTATAAAATTTCAAAGGTTTCAAATAGAGCAAGTAATATTAAAAATAAAAGAACAAAATTGGAGAAGATATGTAAGAAGAAAATAAAGGGTAAGGTAGAAAACCATTATCATAAGAATACAAATAATAAGAACATAGCAACAAACAATAGTACTAAAAATAGAATATACTTCCTAAGAAAATCAAAAATAAGGAATGGAAAATTAACGAAATTAGTAATAAGGAACACAAATTCTAGATTAAAAATAAGCATAAAAGATAATAAGAATAAAAAATTGCATACTAAAAATAGAAGTTGGAATACAAATTATAGGGTTAAAAGGAAAGTTAATAGTAAAATAAAAGTTGATATATATAAAGATAAGAAGAATTTGCGATAAAAGAGTAGGAATTTGTTGAGACTGTGTAGAAGGTTAAAAATTGAAGCGGGAATAACCGTTTGGGTTGCAAGAATTGCGCTGAAGTCGCCAAAAATAGACTTACTAAAAATAGTAATTCTAATAAAAGTAAGAATATATACGAATCTGACTGCAATAAATATCAAGACATTTTTTCAGTATACTGGTACGTATCTGTATAAATATCTGTATACTGATACATATACAGATATATATAATGTTGCGTATACTAATACAAATACTGATACTTACACTAATACAAATACCAATATGAATACTAGTACGTATACTAGTACAAATTATAACACGAATACTAACAAGGATACTAATACGAACACCGAGACAAAAACCGAGGCATATACTAATATGAACATACGAATAAATACTAATATAAAAACAGAAGAAGAAGAACGCCGGTTCCCGAAGGGAACCGGCGTGAATAAAGTGTCTATTCGTTCCATTGCTAAGACCATGCCCACCGGACAAGGAATTAGCGAACTGGAACTACTTCCCCCTTTCGAGGGTAGACACTATGTAACGAGTAGCCAGAAACCAACCAACAACTACCAACCACGACCACACTAACTAAACAACAAAAAAAAAAAAAAAACAAAAAACAAAATCAAACAGGCAGCCAATCAGGAAGAGACAGAGTGGCGAAGTTCCTAAGGGAGGTCTTGCCTATCAGGGAGGACTTGGTTGTTTTCGATTTTGCGTTTATGCAGTAAAATAGACATGGCATGTTGAATAGCGATGGTGTTGATATTTTTAAAGGTAGTTTTAATTGTATCAATGGGTATCTTGAAGGTATCTTCGAGAGTTTTCATAGATGGGATAAAGGTGGTGGCACGAGCGCCGGATGTGATAACAATAAGGGGGTCCACATTCCAGCCGAGGGCAATGATGTCGTCTATGAGGGGTTGGTATTTATCTATTTTGTTTTGTATTGTTTCCGGGGAGAATCTATCGTTGCAATATGTAAATTCGATGAATTGAATGGTGTAGTCTTGGTTGATGTTCTCGGGTGGTGGGTCGTTGTATGGTAAACCTTTGACACAAAGAATGTCCGGTTTGAGCCTAGCGTTGCAATGACATCTTTGGGTCATACATGAGCATGGAAGTAGCCATGGGGGGACCGTGTTTTCTTGTGGATTGCTATTAAAAGTGCCGGCGTTCATAAGTATGAAACATCTCGATTTATTTTAGGAGGTGATTAGTTTTCGGACTTCCCATACCGCTTTGTTATGTCTTTTAACAATTAGGGAGTGTATGTGGTGGTTTTGGCATTTGAGTAGCACATGAAGCCATGTGTCGGGGTCTGTTGAGGGGCATATGGGGCATGTTATGGATGGGAATCTTTCTATTCCAAAGAAGAGTTGTTTGCGAGCGTTTCCCATGTACTGACCCGTACGGAATTTGATGAGGCACGTTATTTGTGAGTCTGAGATGATGGGATTTTTCCAAAAGTTTGTAGAGAGTTCATTGTCTATGTCGTTATTGTTAGTCCATTTTTCTATGTTAGGAATATTTTCTGAGATTGTGTCCAGGTTGTTGTAGAGGTCTTGTTTTGTGAGATATTTGCCCAGAAATCTAATTGGGCCTTTGTCGGGGGTATCTTCTTTGGAAGGCCAATCTTCTTTTTGAAAGTAGTATGGGGTGGCATGAGCGTGTTCGTGAGGGTCTTTGGCGTTTTTGTGTGTTTTTTCTCGGCCTTCTTTTGCAAGTTTGTCTGCTTGTTCGTTGCCATCAATGTTGGCATGGGCTCTGACTTTGTGAAGGGTTGTGATTTGTGTACGTTTTTGTAACATTTGTACCATTGATGTTAGTATGGTTTGGTCGGGGTGACTGTTGTGAAGGGTTGGGTGTGTTATTTGAGTGTTTAGTAGGTAGAGTGCATTTATACAATCGGTGAATATATGTGCAGGTTCATTTTTGTATTTTGTTGTGATGATTTGTAGTGTTTTGTGAATGGCCATGAGTTCTGCTCTGAGGATATTTTGTAGTCCATGGAGTCTTTTGGCTAGTTTAATTTCTTTGGTAGAATTGTATATGCCATAGCCAGCTTTTTCTCTTCGCCAAGAGCCCGGGCTAATTTGTTCCGGTGGTTTAAAGGAGCCGTCGGTGTAATAACTGTATGCGGGGTTAAATTTTTGTGTGGTATGAGTTGGATAGTCTGGGAGAGGGGGAGGTATGACGGAGTAGTTTAATGTGTTGTTGTCATAGTTTAATTTTGACCATTTTTTACTTTTGTTTACGGGGGTTTGTATGGGTGTTGGTGGGGCCGGTTTTGTGTATGGTCGTTGTATGTCTAGATTGTCTGTTATGGAGGTAAGTTTCGCAAGTTGTTCTAGGGAGCCCAGGTTTTGATTTTGATGATGGACGCATAGTATTTGTAATGTAGATGGCTCTATTCGGGGTTTTTTTAGCTCGGGTGGGATATTAGGTTCTTCGTATGGTATTGTGTCTGCTTCGAATAATGCAATGATGTGGGAATCTGGGAATGGGTTTGAATGTTGGTTGTTGTTTTGGTACCAATTGTTGTTCGGTGTGACGATGATTGTTTTTGTGTTATTTGGATCGTGTTTGGCGGCAAGTCTAGCCCAATGTATGGCTTGTTCTATGTCTTTCTCGTTGTGGGGGTGAGCTATTCCATTTCCGATCCATTTGTGGTCAAAGGCCTTGCCTAGGGATCCAAATATTTTGTCTCTTTCGTACGGTGAGTAGAATTTATTTAGTTTGGTAGGACATGTGATCGGGGAGGAAAAGTATGAGTGTTCGATGTTAAAGGATGATATTAGTGAGTCTAAAATGGGGGTGGGTATTGTGTATTGCGCATTTTTGAGGGGGTCAGTTTTTGGTATTCGATATTTATATCTTTGGTAAAGCCATATTAGTTCGGTTTCAAAGGGTTGGGTTGTTGGTTCAATGTTTGTAGGGGATTGTAATTTTGTATGATATTGGTTCCATAACCATTGGAGCCGGGTAATGGGTATGGTGTGTAGATGTCGGCCGTTTTCTTCGTATAGATGTGCTTGATTGTTATCTATTTGAATTGTGTTTGAGGATGTAAGGATATCATTTTCGGGGTTGCATTCTGTTGTATAGATGTTTAAGAGTGGGATAATTATGGGTGGCGTTACGGACCTTGAGTCTGAGGATTGTTCTTGTGGATGGTGGGCAAGGATGATATCTGAGTATATTTTGTTTTGGATCTTTTGGTAGTATTGTTTTAATTTTTCAGTGTTATGTGTGGAGGTATTGGTGTCATGCCGTGGAAAAAGGTCTCTTTGGGGGAGCCATTTATTGCATGTATTATCATTGTGTTGCCATTGGCATAGGTATTTTGTGTAGGTATTTTGTATGTTATTTGTATCTGTGTGTTGGATATGTTTATGGTTTATGATATTATTAATGGGATATGTGGTAGGGTTTTTGGGGATGTATGTTGGGGGGCGGGGGTGGTATGTATGTGGAGGGTTAGGGGGATTGGTTGGTGTGGGAATATTTCTTGGGATGATGTTATTGTTGAGGGTGATGAATGGATCTTTAAGTGTATGAGAGTATGGGTGTATGTTGCAAGGAATATGACATATAGTGGGGCATGTTATGTGGCAAAATAGTTGTTTAGCAACACTTAGGGCACTCTTTATTAGTTTAGATGGGGTGAAGTGGTAGGTTTTGAAGTCCTCATTGTTCATGATGTGTGTACCGTTAGGTAAGGTAATTTGGTTTAGTTCAAAAATATTTTTTGAGAGGAGTTTTTGTAGAAGCTTTTGGGAGAGTTGGGCATTGAGTGTGTTATGATTTAATGTTTCTTGGCGCCATAGTATTTCTAGTGTTGTAGGATTAGTGAGGAAATTCGGGAGCGTACTTTTAAGGTGGGCTTTAGCTATATGTTTTAATAAGAAGAATGTTCGTGTTATTGGTGATCTTATGCAATCACTTTTTTTAATTCTCGGTATGTTTTCAGCGCCACCATATTGGGCAGGACATAGTGAGTTAATCCATTATATATTTTCCCAAGTCTTCCTTTATCGTTTAAAGCATTTTGCAGTTGTTCGCCTATACATCGGAGGTATGCGTTTTTTAGGGAGAAAGCTTCAAGTCCAAATAGATTATGTGGTAGTTGGGTTATTGCATTTGACATACATTTCGGTAATCCACATATGGTTTTTTGTATGGCTATTATTTTTTTATCAAGTTTTTTGATAGTTGGCATAGAGTATGGTACACCGTGAAAACTGTATGCCACACCTGGGCGTAGTACGGTATCAACCATTTTTATTTTTTGTTTCATGGTGGCTGGGCATGTTGTTAGTTCTTTGCATTGTTTGATGAGCTTTGTGGTTGTAGTGTGGATTTGGATTTTCCATTTTAGTGAGGGAACAAGATTTATACCTAGGTATATGTATGGTTCGTTTTGGTGTAGTATAGGGATTGGTTGGTTGCGGTAGTTGATGTTGGAGATTTGCATTAGGGCTTTGAAAGTGGTAGGGTTCAATTTAGATTTGTTTGGGCATCCGGTAGCGGCACATTTTGGAACTCCCACATCCATGCCAGCCCATTTACAATATCTATCAATTTTATGGAGTTGTATTTGGATTGATTTGATTTTGTTAGTTATGGTGGCTAGGTCATCTGCGTATGCGGCGGAGTTTATTGTGACTTGTGATGTGCCGAAAGTATATCCATTATTGCCTCTTTCTAGCCATCTAAGTAGTGGTTCTAAAAATATAATAAATAGGTATGGGCTGAGGGTGTCCCCTTGTATAGTTCCTCTTTGGATGGGTATAGGTTTTGTTTTCCCAAAGTGTTCGCCGATATAGCAAGTAGATGATTGGGAATAGATGTTTCCAACAAGTGCAGTTGCCTCTTTTGGGTAGCCAAGGTCTGACATTATTGCTAGAAGTCTGGCATGATCAATTGAGCCAAAGGCATTTTTGAAGTCCACGTATAGTATGTATATATCTTGGTTAGTAAATTTGGCGTCTTCTAATGCGGCTATTATAGTTTGTATTTGCCGTGCGGTACTTCTCTCCGCTCTAAATCCTTCTTGACTATCATGTAGGATTTTGAATTTTTCGCCGTATGAGGATAGTATGTGGGTGAGTGTACTGGTAAAAAGCTTATATATTGTGTTAGCTAGTGCAATTGGTCTATGATTGGGTAGCATGGATGGATCGCCTTTTTTGTATAGTAGAATTGTTGCACTTGTTTTCCATGAATTTGGTATTTATTTTTGTTTATAGCAGTGAGAAAAGAATAGGTGAAATCTTGGAGGCATGTTTTTGAGTATTGAGTTTGGTATGCGGTCTGGGCCTGGGGCTTTATTATTTCCAAGATTTTGGAGGCATGTGTCGTATGTGGCTATGTTGAGGTATTTATGTAGTGGAATTTCTGGTTCGCCCCGTTTGTCAAGGGTATATCCGTCCAGGTCGTGCCAAGGGTATTGGCGTATTGCACATGTGCATTCTATTGTATGTTGTGGCTGGTAATTACATGTTGGTATTGTTGGTCTATTGGTTTTTGTTTGTTGGTTAAATATTTCATTCGCAATGTCTTCGGGGCTAGTTAGAATATTATTATATTGATCTTTGATACAATCCATTGGTGGGGATTCAAGGTTTTTAAAGACTTTTTTGTTAATTTTTTTGGGGCTGATTTCGTATAGTTGTCTGTATTTTGAGATGGCTTTTTTAATGTTTTCTTTTGTGTATTTTGTGATTATTTTCCGGGCTTGTATGTTGGCATTTTTTGCAATTATCGCGATATTTTTTATCCATGTATCGTGGGGAAGGTCCGGAGGCGGCGGGGTAGGGATTTGGATGTGTTGTATATTTAGTAGTTCGTTGTGTATGGGGTGGTTACGCCATTGAGGGTTGTTTTTTACAATTCTAATGGTTTTACGTATGGTATGGTATGTGGTTAAGTGTTGTTTCCAAGTTTTAGAAAGTTTGCGGGGTAGATACCCGCCTTGTTGAGAGGTTCTGTTTGTCATTTGGGGTATTGGTTGTGCTCTACAAGTTTGTTCTAGTGTATCGGAGATTTTATTGATGAGTTTGTCTAGAGAGTGGCATGCTTCTTGCCATTGTGCTTGTATTAATTGACTATTGATTTCAAGAGTGTTTATGAGGGAGTCTATTTGTACGGTGTTTTCTTCGAAGAATTTTGTGTTGAATTTTTCTATGTTGGTTTTTGGGATGGGGTTGAGTATGCGTATAGTGTCTTTGTTTGGGATTGTAGGAGTTCTACTAATTAGTGTGTTATTTGGAATGTGCGTGTTATTTGGAATGTGCAGTTGTACGGGTGAGTGGTCCGAATTGAGAATAATATCTTTGTTTGTTGTGGAGGTATATTGTGTGTTGTTGTTTGTATTTATATAGAAACCATCTATTAGACTCCAATCACTATAATTGTAGCCACCTTGTCTAGAGAATTGTGTATCGGTATTGATGTAAGTGAAGTTTAAGTTTTCTGTGAAGCGGCGCCATTGGTAATCAATGTTTTGAGGGGGGGTGTGATGGTTCCCATTTTGGCGGCCAATTAGCGCTATGTCTCTATTGAAGTCTCCACATAATAGGTATGTATGATTGGGATGATTATTAATATGGGTTGTAATAGTGTTTTGAATATCTAAGAGAAATCTAGTATCTTCGGGATGGGATGGCATATACATGTGAAAGATTAACCACGATTGTAGTGGGTGATTAGTGATTTTAATTATTTGAATGTATGGTGATATATGCATTGGAGTAGGGATTTTGTTGATGTTGCCGGGGAATGTATATTTTTTGTGTATTAATGTAAGGAGGCCACCGCGGCCCGGTGTGTATGGTCTCCTTTGTTGCATGCATCTTGTAAGTGCATGTGTATTGTTAAAGATGAGTTTATAGTCTTGAAATATATTTTGTATATATTTTGTAGATTTTGTGGCGGTTAGTTTTGTTTCTTGTATAACTATAAGAGCCGGTGGTGTGTCTGTGTTTGCGACTAGAGTTTGTAAGCTAGGAAGGGCAGTGTTTAGTGAGGAGGCATTCCATGTGATTATGTATGTATTTTCTTGGTTTGGTCTAATGTTTTGATTTTGGTTTTGGGGAGGGATGTAGGAAAGAGGTGGGGGTGGGTGGATGTATTCTGATATAGGGTCTAGACATTTTAGTGATTCGCTTATGAGGTTGTTAGGGAGGTAAGGGAATTTTAGTTTTATTATATCATTTGAGGGTGGTATGTCTTGACTATGTAAGAAGTCATATAGTCTTTTATGTATTGAGTTCTCATGGTTTATAATATTTTGGTTGTCTACTAGGAATTCAGTATAGGGGTGTGGAGTGTAAATGTGTCGTTCTGGTGGGTTTTGTAAGGTTAGTAAGGTTTGTAGGAGTGTATTAGTCCATGTAATTGTGTTCCAATTTTGTGGATTTAGAAGTTGGTTACATTCATCTATGCTTGGATGAGTAGTGATTATTAGTGCATATAAGATGTGGGGTGGTGGATGCGTATTTTTTTGTTGTATGTATTGGGCAATGTTAGGGTGGGAAGTGTTTTGTATGTGGTGTAATGTATGTGTGTTTTTTAGAAATGGTGCGAAGGGTTTTGCAATGTGTTCATATTCTGGTTGGAGTTTTATGGTATTAGGTATAAAGTAGATTTTGGCATTTTTTTTATGTGATGTAGGATGTCTTTTTAGTATATTGGGCATGGGTCCCGGGTTGGTTTCAATGTCTCCTCCTAGAAGTAGTAGAAGTTTGTGGTATATATGTTTAGTGGTGTATTTTAAAGGCTTTGTTGTGTTATTAATGACTTGTTGGTTTGGGGGTAGGTGGATGTTTGTATTTTGTGTGTGAGTTGTGGGTTTATTTATTTTTATAATAGTTGTAGTTTTTTTCGTCTTTAGTTTATTTTTTGTCCATGTGTTTTTTATGGTTGTTTTTGTTTTAGTAGTGTATGGATGTATGTATGATTGGTTGTATTTTATCTTGGTTGTTTTTGTCCGTGTGCATATGTAACTATTATGTTTAAGACTATTTGTATGTGGGTTTATGTTGGTTTTTAAAGTGGCTTTTAAGTCCTCCTTTTTTTTTTCATATGCGGTGTTATTATATACTTTGTGGTTTGTACAATTGTTTGTTTTGGTGTTTGTATTAGTATTTGGTATGAAATATGTTTTGGTATTCTTTTTGTGCGAAGCGGGGTGTCTTTTTAATATGTTCGGCATGGGTCTTGGGTTAGTCTCCATGTCTCCTCCAATTAATATTAGTAGTTTGTAGTAGATGGGTTCTTTGTTTTGTTTTAGAATTTTTTGTTTTTGAATGTGGCTTTGGTATTTGTGTTTTTTTGATTGTATGTGTTTGTCTTTGTATGTGTGTATGTATATGTATGTGTTTCGTTGATGGTGTGTGGCTGTCTTTGTGTGTGTGTATGTAGTTTTATGTGGTATTATATTAGTATTCTTTTGCATGTTTGTATTAGTGTATGTCACGGTTTTTGTCTTGGTATTTGTATCAGTATCTTTGTTAGTATTTGTGTTAGTATTCGTATGAGTACACGTACCACTATTTGTATTGGTATTTGCATTTGTATAAGTATTTGTATTTGTATTTATACACATACCAGTATGTGTATCAGTATATATACCAGTATTTGTATCAGTATATTTATAAGTATACTCACCGGTGTATGTATCAGTATAGGTATCAGTATACGTATCAGTATATGTACCCGTATATTGAAATATTGAGTTTTCTAAAAGATTTCTATCTAAACATATTGTGTCTAAAACTATGATTTCTAAAAACAGATTGATATATATTTTAATCAGATTCGTATATATTCTTACTTTTATTAGAATTTCTATTTTTAGTAAGTCTATTTTTGGCGCCCCCGGCGCCCTGACGGCCGGCGAAACAAAAATCCCCCTTCCTATTTTTATATTTCTACATACTCTCAACAAATTTCTACTATTTAATCGTAAACTCTCCTCATCTTTATATATAACAATTTTATTATTACTATTTACTTTCCATTTATCCATGTATTTTATATTCCAACTTCTATTTTTAGACTGCACTCTTATATTATCACTATCTTCTCTATTTATTTTTACCCTGAGATTTTTGTTTCTCATTACAAGTTTGGTTAATTTTCCATCCCTTGTTTTTGAATTCCTTAGGAAGCATATTCTATTTTTAGTACTGTTGTTTGTAGCTATAGTCTTCCTATTTTTACTCTTATTATTTTTTATTCCCTTTACTAATTTGTTGCATTTTCCATCCCTTATTTTTGAATTTCTTAGGAAGCATATTCCATTTTTAGTACTGCTGTTTATAGCTATAGTCTTCCTATTTTTATTCATATTATTTTTTATTCCCTTTACTAATTTGGTGCATTTTCCATCCCTTATTTTTGAATTTCTTAGGAAGCATATTCCATTTTTAGTACTGCTGTTTATAGCTATAGTCTTCCTATTCGTATTCTTATTATATTTGATTCGCATTACTGTTTTGCTGTATTTTTCATCCCTTATTCTTGAATTTCTTAGGAAGCATATTCTATTTTTAGTACTGCGGTTTATAGCTATATTCTTCCTATTTGTATTCTTATTATTTTTTATTCCCATTACTAATTTGGTGCATTTCCCATCTTTTATTTTTGATTTTCTTAGGAAGCATATTCTATTTTTAGTGCTGCTGTTTATAGCTATGTTCTTCATATTTGTATTCTTATTATAATTAAATCCCATTATTAATTTGGTGAATTTTCCATCCCTTGTTTTTGAATATCTTAGGGAGCATATTCTATTTTTAGTACTACTTTTTATTGTTATGTTCTTATTATTACTTTTCTTATGATAATGGTTTTCTACTTTACCCTTTATTTTCTTCTTACATATCCTCTCCATTTTTGTTATTTTATTTTTAATATTACTTGCTCTACTTAAAACCTTTGAAATTTTATAAATATCTATTTTCTTCCTATTTAATTTATTATATCTCTTTTTACTCTCCTTGATTTTCCTATTTTTAGCCATTTTAGTATTCCTTGTCTTTTGATGGTTTTTGGGTTTAGAATCCCTTCTACCCTTATGTATCTTTATTACAATAAGTTTATGATCGTTTTCATTTATATTGTTCCCTATTTTGTTATATGTAGTTATGATACTTATTTTCTTCTTCCTTGTATTATTTATTTTAATTCCATCTTTTCTCTTATTCCTTTTATTTTTTATTTTGGTTTTGATACTTTTCTTTTTGGAATTTTTACTTAGTTTGTGTGCGAAAGAGTATATTATTATTATCATTTTTTCAATTTTGTGTATTGATTTTTTCGGTGGTTGATAAGTTGTTGTTTGAGTATTTATACTTATATCTATATCCGTGTCCATATCCTTACTTGTATTTGTATTTACATCAGTATTTTTTCCCGTATATGTGTTTATGCTTGTATTCGTATCTGTACTTGTAGATGTATTCGTCTCTGTATTCTTATCTGTATTTGTATATGTCTCCGTATATGTATCAGTATTTATATCGGTATCAGTATATGTTATAGTGTATTTATCTTTAATCATACGAGTATATATATCAGTGTACTTGCTGGTATACGTATTAGTATATTCCCTGGTGTACGTATCAGTATACATATTACTGTACATATCAGTATACGCTTTAATGTACGTGTCAGTATACGTATTTATGTGCATATCAGTGTGTGTATTGGTAGATGCATCACTAGATGTATTAGTATATGTAGCGGCGTATGTACCAGTACTTGTATTTATACAACAATATATGTGTATGTATTTGTATTTATGATAAAAGGAGGTATAGTATAAGTTTCGGATGTCTAGTTTTGATACTATTTTGTAGTGTGTATAGGTAGTAACTAACTGTATTCTACCATGGTCGTATTTTTTGAAATACGGGTGGAATATTGAGGTGTTGGCCTTGAGGTTGTTGTTCTTCACATTTTTGACGAGTCTTCTTCAATCAATATGGATGGTTTGGACCCCGTGATGTTTTGCAACATTGCAAAGGTAGTGCCAACACATTCTTGGATCTTCAACATTTGGTTTTTGATTTCTTGGAGCTCCTTAGCTTTTGCCTCCGCTTGTTCTTTGACTTCTTGTCGCAATATTTTGTTGTTTGCTTCAAATGCCTCCACTAGGTCCTTCTTGGTGATGGCTTGAGACGGGGTGTGAAGATTGAAGGTCTCCACTGTGTTGATGATGGCTTTGTTGATGTCTTCAAAGCCAAACTCTATGAGTTGAGCTTGGGTGGGAGGCTCGATTCCATCAATGCTCCTCCTATAAGGGGCAAACTCCACAAAGTGGCCATCTATGGGAATGGTTTTCCCCACAAACGTCCTAAGAAGAAGAAGAACGCCGGTTCCCGAAGGGAACCGGCGTGAATAAAGTGTCTGTTCGTTCCATTGCTAAGACCATGCCCACCGGACAAGGAATTAGCAAACTGGAACTACTTCCCCCTTTCGAGGGTAGACACTATGTAACGAGTAGCCAGAAACCAACCAACAACGACCAACCACGATCAAACTAAACAACAAAAAGCAAAACCAAACAGGCAGCCAATCAGGGAGAGACAGAGTGGCGAAGTTCCTAAGGGGGGTCTTGCCTATCAGGGAGGACTTGGTTGTTTTCGATTTTGCGTTTATGCAGTAAAATAGACATGGCATGTTGAATAGCGATGGTGTTGATATTTTTAAAGGTAGTTTTAATTGTATCAATGGGTATCTTGAAGGTATCTTCGAGAGTTTTCATAGATGGGATAAAGGTGGTGGCACGAGCGCCGGATGTGATAACAATAAGGGGGTCTACCTTCCATCCAATGGCAATGATGTCGTCAATGAGGGGTTGATATTTGTCAATTTTGTTTTGTATTGTTTCCGGAGAAAATCTATCGTTGCAATATGTGAATTCAATGAATTGAATGGTGTAGTCTTGGTTGATGTTCTCGGGTGGTGGGTCGTTGTATGGTAAACCTTTGACACAAAGAATGTCCGGTTTGAGCCTAGCGTTGCAATGACATCTTTGGGTCATACATGAGCATGGAAGTAGCCATGGGGGGACCGTGTTTTCTTGTGGATTGCTATTAAAAGTGCCGGCGTTCATAAGTATGAAACATCTCGATTTATTTTAGGAGGTGATTAGTTTTCGGACTTCCCATACCGCTTTGTTATGTCTATTAACAATTAGAGAGTGTATGTGGTGGTTTTGGCATTTGAGTAGCACATGAAGCCATGTGTCGGGGTCCGTGGAGGGGCATATGGGGCATGTTATGGATGGGAATCTTTCTATTCCAAAGAAGAGTTGTTTGCGAGCGTTTCCCATGTACTGACCCGTACGGAATTTGATGAGGCACGTTATTTGTGAGTCTGAGATGATGGGGTTTTTCCAAAAGTTTGTAGAGAGTTCATTGTCTATGTCGTTATTGTTAGTCCATTTTTCTATGTTAGGAATATTTTCTGAGATTGTGTCCAGGTTGTTGTAGAGGTCTTGTTTTGTGAGATATTTGCCCAGAAATCTAATTGGGCCTTTGTCGGGGGTATCTTCTTTGGAAGGCCAATCTTCTTTTTGAAAGTAGTATGGGGTGGCATGAGCGTGTTCGTGAGGGTCTTTGGCGTTTTTGTGTGTTTTTTCTCGGCCTTCTTTTGCAAGTTTGTCTGCTTGTTCGTTGCCATCAATGTTGGCATGGGCTCTGACTTTGTGAAGGGTTGTGATTTGTGTACGTTTTTGTAACATTTGTACCATTGATGTTAGTATGGTTTGGTCGGGGTGACTGTTGTGAAGGGTTGGGTGTGTTATTTGAGTGTTTAGTAGGTAGAGTGCATTTATACAATCGGTGAATATATGTGCAGGTTCATTTTTGTATTTTGTTGTGATGATTTGTAGTGTTTTGTGAATGGCCATGAGTTCTGCTCTGAGGATATTTTGTAGTCCATGGAGTCTTTTGGCTAGTTTAATTTCTTTGGTAGAATTGTATATGCCATAGCCAGCTTTTTCTCTTCGCCAAGAGCCCGGGCTAATTTGTTCCGGTGGTTTAAAGGAGCCGTCGGTGTAATAACTGTATGCGGGGTTAAATTTTGGTGTGGTATGAGCTGGGTAGTTTGGGAGAGGGGGAGGTATGACGGAGTAGTTTAATGTGTTGTTGTCATAGTTTAATTTTGACCATTTTTTACTTTTGTTTACGGGGGTTTGTATGGGTGTTGGTGGGGCCGGTTTTGTGTATGGTCGTTGTATGTCTAGATTGTCTGTTATGGAGGTAAGTTTCGCAAGTTGTTCTAGGGAGCCCAGGTTTTGATTTTGATGATGGACGCATAGTATTTGTAATGTAGATGGCTCTATTCGGGGTTTTTTTAGCTCGGGTGGGATATTAGGTTCTTCGTATGGTATTGTGTCTGCTTCGAATAATGCAATGATGTGGGAATCTGGGAATGGGTTTGAATGTTGGTTGTTGTTTTGGTACCAATTGTTGTTCGGTGTGACGATGATTGTTTTTGTGTTGTTTGGATCGTGTTTGGCGGCAAGTCTAGCCCAATGTATGGCTTGTTCTATGTCTTTCTCGTTGTGGGGGTGAGCTATTCCATTTCCGATCCATTTGTGTTCAAAGGCCTTGCCTAGGGATCCAAATATTTTGTCTCTTTCGTACGGTGAGTAGAATTTATTTAGTTTGGTAGGACATGTGATTGGGGAGGAAAAGTATGAGTGTTCGATGTTAAAGGATGATATTAGTGAATCTAAAATGGGGGTGGGTATTGTGTATTGCGCATTTTTGAGGGGGTCAGTTTTTGGTATTCGATATTTATATCTTTGGTAAAGCCATATTAGTTCGGTTTCAAAGGGTTGGGTTGTTGGTTCAATGTTTGTAGGGGATTGTAATTTTGTATGATATTGGTTCCATAACCATTGGAGCCGGGTAATGGGTATGGTGTGTAGATGTCGGCCGTTTTCTTCGTATAGATGTGCTTGATTGTTATCTATTTGAATTGTGTTTGAGGATGTAAGGATATCATTTTCGGGGTTGCATTCTGTTGTATAGATGTTTAAGAGTGGGATAATTATGGGTGGCGTTACGGACCTTGAGTCTGAGGATTGTTCTTGTGGATGGTGGGCAAGGATGATATCTGAGTATATTTTGTTTTGGATCTTTTGGTAGTATTGTTTTAATTTTTCAGTGTTATGTGTGGAGGTATTGGTGTCATGCCGTGGAAAAAGGTCTCTTTGGGGGAGCCATTTATTGTATGTATTATCATTGTGTTGCCATTGGCATAGGTATTTTGTGTAGGTATTTTGTATGTTATTTGTATCTGTGTGTTGGATATGTTTATGGTTTATGATATTATTAATGGGATATGTGGTAGGGTTTTTGGGGATGTATGTTGGGGGGCGGGGGTGGTATGTATGTGGAGGGTTAGGGGGATTGGTTGGTGTGGGAATATTTCTTGGGATGATGTTATTGTTGAGGGTGATGAATGGATCTTTAAGTGTATGAGAGTATGGATGTATGTTGCAAGGAGTATGACATATAGTGGGGCATGTTATGTGGCAAAATAGTTGTTTAGCAACACTTAGGGCACTCTTTATTAGTTTAGATGGGGTGAAGTGGTAGGTTTTGAAGTCCTCATTGTTCATGATGTGTGTACCGTTAGGTAAGGTAATTTGGTTTAGTTCAAAAATATTTTTTGAGAGGAGTTTTTGTAGAAGCTTTTGGAAGAGTTGGGCATTGAGTGTGTTATGATTTAATGTTTCTTGGCGCCATAGTATTTCTAGTGTTGTAGGATTAGTGAGGAAGTTCGGGAGCGTACTTTTAAGGTGGGCTTTAGCTATATGTTTTAATAAGAAGAATGTTCGTGTTATTGGTGATCTTATGCAGTCACTTTTTTTAATTCTCGGTATGTTTTCAGCGCCACCATATTGGGCAGGACATAGTGAGTTAATCCATTATATATTTTCCCAAGTCTTCCTTTATCGTTTAAAGCATTTTGCAGTTGTTCGCCTATAAATCGGAGGTATGCGTTTTTTAGGGAGAAAGCTTCAAGTCCAAATAGGTTATGTGGTAGTTGGGTTATTGCATTTGACATACATTTTGGTAATCCACATATGGTTTTTTGTATGGCTATTATTTTTTTATCAAGTTTTTTGATAGTTGGCATAGAGTATGGTACACCGTGAAAACTGTATGCCACACCTGGGCGTAGTACGGTATCAACCATTTTTATTTTTTGTTTCATGGTGGTTGGGCATGTTGTTAGTTCTTTGCATTGTTTGATGAGTTTTGTGGTTGTAGCGTGGATTTGGATTTTCCATTTTAGTGAAGGGACAAGATTTATACCTAGGTATATGTATGGCTCATTTTGATGTAGTGTGGGGATTGGTTGATTGCGGTAATTAATGTTAGAGGCTTGTATTAGGGCTTTGAAAGTGGTAGGGTTTAATTTGGATTTGTTTGGGCATCCGGTAGCGGCACATTTTGGAACACCTACGTCCATACCAGCCCATTTACAATATCTATCAATTTTATTGAGTTGTATTTGTACATGTTTGATTTTGTTAGTTATGACGGCGAGGTCATCTGCGTATGCGGCAGAGTTTATTGTGACTTGTGATGTGCCAAACGTGTATCCGTTGTTGCCTCGTTCTAGCCATCTAAGTAGTGGTTCTAAGAATATAATGAATAAATATGGGCTAAGGGTGTCTCCTTGTATGGTTCCTCTTTCTATAGGTATGGGTTTTGTTTTCCCAAAGTGTTCACCAATATATTGAGTGGATGACTGGGAGTAGATGTTTCCTACAAGTGTGATGGCATCTTTTGGGTAGCCAAGGTCTATCATTATTGCTAGAAGTCGGGCATGGTCTATTGAACCAAAGGCATTTTTAAAATCAACATATAATATGTATATATCTTGGTTAGTGAATTTTGCGTCTTCTAGTGCAGCTATTATAGTTTGTATTTGTCGAGCGGTGCTTCTCTCTGCTCTAAATCCTTCTTGGCTATCATGTAGGATTTTGAATTTTTCGCCGTATGAGGATAGTATAAAGGTGAGTGTACTAGTGAAGAATTTGTATATTGTGTTAGCTAGTGCAATTGGTCTATGGTTGGGTAGTATAGATGGGTCACCTTTTTTGTATAGTAATATTGTTGCACTTGATTTCCATGAGGTCGGTATTTGTTTTTGTTTATAACAGTGAGAGAAAAATAGGAATAATAATTTATGAAATTTTGGAGGCATGTTTTTGAGTATTGAGTTTGGTATGCGGTCTGGGCCTGGGGCTTTGTTGTTACCAAGATTTTGAAGGCATGTGTCGTATGTGGCTCTATTAAGGTATTGATGTAGTGGGATTTCTGGTTCACCTCTTTTCTCCAGGGTATATCCATCAAGGTCATGCCATGGATATTGGCGTACTGCACATGTACATTTATTATGATGTTGTAGTTGGTAGTTGCATGTTGGTACTGTTGGTCTATTGGTTTTTGTTTGTTGGTTGAATATTTCATTCGCAATGTCTTCTGGGCTAGTTAAAATATTGTTAAATTGATCTGTGATACAATCTAGTGGTGGGGATTCTAGATTCTTAAAGACTCTTCTATTGATTTTTTTAGGACTTATTTCATATATTTGTCTATATTTTGAGATGGCTTTTTTAACGTTATCTTTGGTGTGTTTTGAAGTTATTTTTCTGGCTTGTATGTTGGCGTTTTTTGCAATTAATGCGATATCTTTTATCCATGTATCATGGGGCATATCCGGGGGCGGTGGGGTGGGAATTTGGCTATTTTGTAGAGTTAGTAGTTCATTACATATGGGGTGGTTGCGCCATTGGAAATTATTTTTTACAAGTCTTATAGTTTTTCGTATAACATGGTATATAGTAAGATGTTGTTTCCAAGTTTTAGAGAGTTTTCGTGGTAGATATCCTCCTTGTTGAGATATTCTGTTTGTTAATTGGGGTATTGGGTGTGCTGTACAAGTTTGTTCTAGTGTGTTGGAGATTTCTTTGGTGAGTGTGTCTAGGGTTACACATGCTTCTTGCCATTGTACTCGTGATAGTTGGTTGTTATTCTCAAGAGTATTTATGAGGGAGTCTATTAGTGTGGATTGTTCTTCAAAGAATTTTGTATTGAATTTTTCTAAGTTATCTTTTGGAATGGGGTTGAGTATGCGTATAGTGTCATTGTTTAGTGTTGTGGGAGTTCTATTAATTAAAGTGTTATTTGGTATGTGTAGATGTATAGGTGAGTGGTCCGAGTTTAGAATAATATCTTTGCTTGTTGTAGAAGTGTATTGTGTATTATTGTTGGCATTTATATAGAATCCGTCTATTAGACTCCAATCACTATAATTATAGCCCCCTTGTCTAGAGAATTGTGTGTCGGTTTTGATGTAATTGAAGTTTAGGTTTTCGGTGAATTGGCGCCATTGGTGGTCTATGATTTGAGGAGGGGTGTTATGATTTCCATTGTGGCGCCCAATTAATGCTATGTCTCTATTGAAATCACCACATAGTACATATGTGTGGTTTGGGTTGTTATTTATTTGAGTTGTGATAGTGTTTTGTATGTCATTGATAAATCTAGTATCTTCGGGGTGAGATGGCATATACATATGAAGGACTAGCCATGGTTGTAGTGGATAGTTAGTGATTTTGATTATTTGCAGGTAAGGAGATATGTGCACAGGGGTAGGGATTTTCTTGATGTTGCCCGGGAAAGCATATTTTTTATGTATTAGTGTAAGGAGACCTCCACGGCCCGGTGTGTATGGTCTCCTTTATTGGATACATCTTGTGAGTGCATGTGTATTGTTGAAAATGAGTTTATAGTCTTGGAATATATTTTGTATGTATTTTGTGGATTTTGTGGCGGATAGTTTTGTTTCTTGTATAACTATAATGGCTGGCGGTGTGTTCGTATATGTAACCAGAGTTTGTAAGCTAGGAAGGGCGGTGTTTAGAGAAGAGGCATTCCATGTGATTATATATGTATTTTCATGATTTGGGTTATTGTTTTGGTTTTGTGGATGTAGGTAAGGGGGTGGGGGGGGTGGGTGGGTGTATTCTGGTATTTGGTCGAGACATTTTAGTGATTCAATAATTAGATTGTTGGGAAGGTATGGAAATTTTTGTTTTATAGTATCTTGTGATGGTGGTGTACGATGATTGTGTATGAAATCATAAAGTTCTTTATGTATTGATGTTTTATGGTTTATAATGTTTTGGTTATTTTCAATGAATGATATATAAGGGTGTGGGGTGTTAATGTGTCTTTTGGGAGAGTTATGTAGGTTAGCAAGGGAGTTTAGTAGTGCATTAGTCCATTGAGTTATGTTTGGATTTTGTTGATTTAATATGAGGTTACATTCGTCTATGTGTGGGTGGATTGTAGTTACTATAGCGTATAGGATATGTGGTGAGGGATGTTTGTTTTGTTGTTGTATATATTGGATAATGTGTGGGTGTGTGTTGGCGTATGATAGGTGTAGTGTATGTGTGGAGTTTAGTAAAGGTGCAAATGATTGGGCAATATGTCTATATTCCGGTTGTAATTTTATTGTGTTTGGTATGAAATATATTTTGGCATTCTTTTTGTGTTGTATTGGGTGTCTTTTTAGTACGTTTGGCATAGGTCCTGGGTTGGTTTCTATGTCTCCTCCAAGTATTAGTAGTAGTTTATAGTGTGGTGGTTTGTTATTATGTTTAATGGTTGTATGTTTTTTTGTTTGTCTAATATATTGTTTTGTTTTGTTTTTGATTTTTCCCTTGTATTGAAGAATGTGAGTATTATGTTTTCTTTCTTTTAAGTGGGTTTCCCTTGTATTGATTTTCTTAGGTTTATTTTTTTGTTTTGGTTTATTGTTTTGTATGTTATTTTTGTTAATTAGTTTGGTGTTTGTTTTTGTACTTTGGTTTGTGTTATTCTTGATATGTATATATTGACTTGTATTTTTGCATCTTTTTTCATATGTGGTGGGTGTTGTGTTGGTGTGTGTGTGCGTATTGTAGGTAGTATTTATATTTGTGTATATATATGTATTTATATGTATTTTTTGATAGTTTTTATTTGTATGTGTTTTGGTAATTGTTTTAGTATATGTATTTGGAAATAGTCTTTGTATGTGTTTTGTGGATTTTGTGGCCGAGACTTTTGTTTCTTGTATAACTATGAGTGCCGGTGGTGTGTTAGTGTGGGTAACTATGTTTTGTAGGCTTGGGAGTGCGGTGTTAAGGGATGAAGCGTTCCCTGTTATTTTGTTTGTGTTGTTGTTGTTTGTATGTGGGTTGTGGTTTTGTGATGAAATGTGATGTGTCGTTGGGGGTGGGTGTGTATATTCTGGGAAGGGATTTAGGCATTTTAGTGATCCGTTTATCTTTGTGTCTGGAAGGTAGGGAAATTTTTGTTTTATCATGTCATTTGGTGGGGGTGTGTTTTGGTTATGTATAAAGTCATATATCTTTTTGTTTTTTGATGTGTTGTGGTTTATGGTGTTTAGGTTAGCTTCCATGAATGTTGTGTAAGGGTGTGGAGTGTTAATGTTTCTTTCGGGTGGGTTTTGTAAGTTTGATAGGGTTTGTAATAGTGTGTTAGTCCATGTGGTTGTGTTTGGGTTTTGTAATTCTATCAGTCGGTTACTTTTGTCAGGTTTGGGGTGAATGGTAATTACTATGGCGTATAGTATATGTGTTGATGGGTGCGTATTTTTTTGTTGTGTATACTGGGCAACGTTTGGGTGTGTTGAGTTATGTACTTGGTGTGGGGCGTGTGTGGTATTGAGGAGGGGTGCAATTGTTCTAGTAATATGTTTGTATTCTGGTTGTAGTTTTATGGTGTTTGGTATAAAGTAGTTTTTGGCGTTTATCTTATGTATTCTGGGGTGTCTTTTTAGTACTTTGGGCATGGGTCCTAGGTTGTTTTCTATGTCTTTGCTAAGTATTAGTAAGCCTTTATAGTGTAAGGGTTTTATATGTTGTTTTACTATTTTTGGTTTATATGTGTATTTTGGATAATCTTTTGTTTTTATGTTTTTGGTTTTGGTGTTTTTGTTCATGTTTGTTTGTAAGTTTTTGTTTATGGGTTTTTTTGGTGATTTGTTTATGTTAGTGATTTTAAGTGTTATATTTGGGTGTGTGTTATTTTTATTATTATTATTATTATTATTATTATTATTATTTTGGTTTTTTTGGACTTGTTTATATGTGTTTTTATGATATCTCTTTTTATTTGTCTTTGAGGTTGTATTTGTGTGGATTTTGTTGTTATTATTATTATTTTTTAGTATGTGGGTGTGTGGGTATTTGTGTGTGTATGTATGTATTATGTGTGTGTTTGAGTTTATGTGTGTGTATTTGGTTGTGTAGATGTCTTTGTATGGGTGGATGTTTATGTACTTTTTGGACTTGTTGTGTATTTTTATGTAGATGTGTGGGTATGTGATTCTTTGTATGTTTGTTTTGAAGTGTTTGAGTGTGTGTATGTATGTGAGTTTATATGTGGTTATATTTGTTGGTGTATGTGAGTGTTTGTTTATGGGTGGGGCGTGTGATTGTATGTGTATGCGTTTCCGTGTTTTTATACGTGTGTATGTGGGTGTGTCTACGTATGTGTGTGTATCTTTTTGTTTATTTGTATTTGTGTGGGTGTGTGTATGTGTGGTTGTTTGTATGTATGTATGTATGTATCTTTGTATATCTATAAGTGTGTGTATGAATATATGTATGTGTGTATATGTGTATACATGTGTGTATGTGTGTATGTATATGTGTGTATATGTATTTATGTGTGTATTAGTATGTGTCTTGGGCCATGTGTGTAGTATACAATGATTGTATTGAGTATAGTGAGTAGTACAGTATTGGTATAACGTATTTTTGTACTTGTATAGCTCTAGTACTTGATGTAGAGTATTGTAGCTAATGGTATGGTAAATATGTATTACCGTGTGGTCTATTGTCTTCACATGTTTGGCGGTGTGTCTTCAATTTGTCTTGGTTTTACTCTTCCTTTGATGGCTTTCATGGCTTCGATGGTGGCTTGCATGGAGTTTTGAATGCTCTCCATTTGTGCAACAAGTTCTTCGTGGAGCTTATCCGTGTATTCTCTATTCTCAATCCTCATCTTCTTGTTGTTCTCTTCCAATGCATCTTCTAGGTCCTTCTTCGTGACGTTGGTGTTGGTGGAGGTGGGGGTGTCTTGTATCTTGAATGTCGCAACGGTGTTGACCATGGCGGTGTTGATGTCATTGAACCCAAAACCCTCCACTTGTTCTTGGGTTGGAGGATCTACTCCTTCTAAACTCCTTCGGTGTGGGGCAAAGTCCACGTGATTCTCACCAATTTTGATTGTCTTCTTCACAAACTTCCTATACACGATAGGGTTAGAACATTCCACATTTGCACTCCCATTATGCCTTTCACCATTCTCTTTGTGGAACCATATGTTCTTGGTGTTGTCAATTCCTAGAACTTTGTGGATAGCATTAGTGGTATCAACAATACTCATGAGAATAGGCAATGGGGATAAGGTGAGAGTGAGGGCATCCTTTTTTGCCTTTGCTTCGGGTGTCATACGGCCCCCGGTGAAGGTTTTCTTCGCTTGAAGGACTTCGTGTTGGGTTGTAACGTGTTGGAGTTGGATCTTCAAGGCTTGTTGCGGGGTGGTGGTGGAGACGAAGGCGTAGGGATCACTTGTAACCTTTTGCACACCAGTGATTTCGAATTCTTGACCTCGGTTGAAACTATTGTGGAGGATGTCCACAAAAAGTTGGTGTGCCGGGATACCTGCCAAGGAGTCACTTCTAATGCGCACGGAGAGGTTAGTAGAGTTAGCCGTATGATGGTATGTTTTGCATACCTTACCAATGATCTTGTGATTATCTAACACAAGTATGAAAGGCCTAAGGCCTTTGAGCAACATGAGACCATCCGTGTCGGGGTTGAGTAGGTGTAGTTTAAACATACCCGTCCATACTCCCTTTTGACCCCCTCTTTTTACGCTATGACATTGAATGTAGATTGGGTCAATTAAGTTCGTGCCTAGTTTGATGTCCATTTGTTCTAGTCTTCTAGTTATTATTTTGTATACATCATCATGCAACATAAGGTTGGTGGGGGGTTCGAAAAAGATCGCAATATGAAAGTCCAAGGCCAAACCTGTGGCCTCGTTGATCTTGATGTCTTGTGGGATTTGAGTGATGTTGTAGTGTTGCTCTTGTGCTCCTCTCCTCTTGCATGGCTATAGGAGTTGGGGGATGCGCGGGAATGCCTCACTAGCCTCCATTGCTTCTTCCGCTTCGTTGGCTTTGAAACCTCTGGCCATCTTGTCTTCTGTGGTTTCATCGCTCGTAGGGGCTTCCACTCCTTCTTCTACCGCAATGCGCTCCATGACTTCAAATCCTAGCCATAGATTTAGGTCTGAAATTAGTGGTAGTGGTTTAGTGGACTTACCTTTGTCTTCTTGGGTGTTCTTACTCTTCTTGCTGCTGCCGGTCTCTTCCATATTTTTCCTCGAACCTTTCTCTTTTGGGGCAGCTACTTTATGCAACGTCACATCGTCCACATCCATTGCCTCATCAAATATGATGCCTCTTCTGCTACTCATGATTAGATTATGCTTTGGATTTAAAAGGATTTGAATGAGAGTGAAGGGACTTACCTGGAGTCGTGAAGGAGGGTCGATGTGTACTTGATGTGACTTGATGTGATCTACAGCACATGCATGTTGCTCGTCTTTGGCGGCCTTGTATGATGGCTTGAGCTGTCTGCACCAATCGTGAGTTATAAAGTGGGTTGCTTGGGTTGGGGTGAGACTTACCTTTCTCCCTACGAGGGCCTCCCTTTCGCTTGCTGTCTTCAGACTCTCTTCTCGCTTCGAGGATCTTGTTCTTCTCACTGGGGAGCTCTCGCCTTTCTCCTTCTTACCCCCTGCGAGGGCTTCCTCCTTGTCTTCTGTTCGCGGGCTCGCGTTTCTCTCCCGGGGCCCTGCTGCTCTTCTCGCTGTTTTCCTTGCTCTTCTTCTCTCTGTGATCTTCGCGTCCTCTGCCTTTGCTCTTCTTGTGAGGGTCCTTCTTTCTCTTGCTGTCCTCACGTCCTCCGCCTTCGCTCTTCTTGGGAGGGTCCTTCCTACACTTGCTGCCGTCAGTCTGTGGCTTCTCCTTAGTGGCCTTGTTCTCCGTATCAATGTTCTTGTGTCGTCCTCCTTCTATGTCCCTACGAGGGCCTCCCTTTCACCTGCCGCCTTGAAATATTCGTCTTGCTTCAGCAGCCCTTCTTTGCGCGTTGGAGTTTCCTTCGCGTCTTCCGATCCTTGACCTGCAACTTTTGTTAGTGTTTCTGACCTGTTGTTTGCCTCGTTGCGTCTCGGGTTGTTGTCCTGCTGTCCTTCTCACGGGCGTGAATTCTTGTGTGTCGATATTGTGTGGTCGCTGCTCCTGCGTCTTCTTGCAGTTTCTTGTATTTCTGTACTTCGGCGGAATTGTTGTTTGTGCCCCTCGTCTGAGGGTGTCCAATCTCCGGTTGCCTTTGTACTTGTATCTCTTGCTCCTGTAGATTGCTGGTTAGTAACGGTGTTAGATGTATACTTACCTTTGTATTCTTGGTTTCTTCGGTTGAGTATGTAGTCCTCTTGTGTTTCTTGTATTGGTTGATGTAAATCTTCTGTTTTCGTGCGATGTCGATGATGAGGGGCGGTGGAGCAGTTGTCCTGTTCGCCTGTCGGGGGGGCAGTTCTCTGTGAGTTGTTGGAGGGTGCCTTCGGTTCGATTGTTGGTGTCGTGTGTCGTGTGTCGTGTGTCGTTGGTGTCGTGTGTCGAGGGGGCCTGTCTTGTTGTGTTGAGTAGGGTCTCTGTCTTCGTGCTTGAATTTTAGGTCTTGGGCTGGTGTAGCTCGGAAGTTGGAGTTGATGGTTCCGGGTGTGGAGTCGCTGGGTTTGGGTTACCTGGAGGAGGTTGAGGTTTTGATCTTGGGCTGTGCGCTCTTGTCTTCTGGAGGAGGTCACTTCGTGGTCTTGTGCGGCTGGGCCTCGAAGGGGGTTACTGTTGTGGTCGCGTCTGTTGTAGTCGAGTCTGTAGAAGTGGGTTTGCGTTTGTGTGGTACTCCTGGTTTTCTGGTAGTTGTCGCCTTGTCTTCCCTTCACCTGTGCATGTCTGTAGCGGCAGTTGTATGCTTCTTTGGTGCTAGGTCTGAGGCTTCGGTGTTGTTGATTCTTCAATGTCTGGTGTCTTCTATGTCGTAGAGTCTTGTTTAGTTTTCTTGAGTGCTCTGTTAGGGTCACTCCTCCTATATTAAATCCGTCGCGCCTGTTAAAGGTGTCGATATATTCGTAAGTAATAATAATTACTTGTGTCTTCCTTTGGTCTTCTGCAGCAGCCCTTGTGGTTCTGACTTGAGTTTCGGCCCTTGTCTTGTGCTTGTTTTGATGTTGTGTACTCTTCCTTGTGCAGGTGCGGTTGGATCTGTGGCATGTGAACCAAGAACTACCACAGACAATATGGAGGGAACAATAGAGATTGGGGAGAGGGTGGTAGAATGTGACCTGTAATCTGGTGTAGCTTTGTATGGACTTCGTGCTACCACTCCATACTTGTAAATCTTGAAATACTGCAAAGTTAATACTAAGTGGGGTAGGGTTTGAGCAATATTGGGCTAAGTGAGAGCTTACCTGGGTGTGTGTGCTTTGTATGCCTGGTGTCTTTGACTTGTCTTGTTTGAGTTCCTTTGCTTGGTGCAGTCCGGTCTTCTTCTTCTGTTGTGTAGTTCTGAAGGCACAATCTAAGCAAGTATTGCAGTCTCTTGTAATGATAAGAATTTCTATAGATGCTGAAATGTAAAAGCAAATGAATGAGAAGAGTTTAGGTATAGCCTGTAGAGGTGGCTGATCGTTGCTGGCCTGCGGTGTAGTGGTGTTCTTGACAGCAATCTTGAATTGTTGAGTGTGTGGATCTTGCGAGAGGAGAGTTAATGGGGGTTTTCTGCAGATCTAAGCTTCCTAGTCTAGATCCGGGTGGCTAGAGTTTGTGAGTGATGTAGTAAGTAAGATCTATGCACCAACACTAAGCAACAGCTCGCTATCAGGATGCACTTTCTACATAGATCTCGACTATACTCCCTCGTTCAGCAGCTCACACCCTCCAGATCTCGACGTTTGAGCCTATTCCAACAACTATCTGCATCTTGGGAAAACCCCCTCTCCTAGATCTAAGACATACAAGGGCTCCCACCGAGTTCAGCCACTTCTCGATGCTTGCAGTCTTCTCCCTAGGAGCTAAGTCCCACCTCTCCCTCACCACAAATCTCGGAGCTCCTTACTCAGCCATCTTTTTTTCCCCACCCTTTCCACAAACGTCCTATATACAATTGGGTTAGCACATGCAACATTTGCACTTCCATTATGGCACACACCATTGTCTTTGTGAAACCAAATGGAACAAATGTTAGAGTCTCCTATAATCTTAGAGATAGCATTAGTAGTCTCATTAACATTCATTAGTATGGGAAGGGGGGTGAGAGTGAGGGTAAGGGCATCTTTCTTAGCCTTCATTTCCTTGGAAATGTGAGTTCCCCCAAGGGGCTTCTTGGTTTCCATGATTTCTTGGCGTGCGGTTACTTGTAGTTCTTGGATTTTCTTGGCTTGTTGCGGTGTGGTGGTCAAAATGAAAGCAAATCTATCTCCTTTTGCCTTCTGCACGTTAGTAACTTCGAAATCATGCCCACGTTTGAAGCTAGACTCAAGGACCTCTTTGAAGAGGTGGTTAGCGGTAATGTTATGCAATGAGGGACTTTGTATTTTAACTGAAAGGCTAGAATGATGAGCAATGCCATGATAGGTTTTACATACCTTTCCCACCACGTTAGTTGCATCAATTTTGAGGATGAAGGGTCTAATCCCCTTGAGGAGGAGTAAACCATCAATTTCGGGTTTAGCAAGATGCAATTTGATAAGTCCAGACCATACACCTTTCTTCCCTCCTCCTTGTTTGATACTTAGACAATGAATAGAAATAGGTTCAATGAGCTTCTTACCAAGAGGGATGTCCATGTCTTTGAGGCGCTTGGTAACCATCATCTTGACTTCGTCATGCAATATAGGGTTAGTAGGTAGTTCAAAGTGGATAGCAATTTGAAAGTCAAGAGCCAAGCCCGTACCTTCGTCCACGGGGATGTTGGTGGGCACTTGGATAAGATTATAGTGTTGTCCTCCTAGGCCTCCTGCCCCCCGCGACTGTGGATAGTGAATTTGTGGAATGCGTGGGAAGGCTGTCCTTGCGTTTTTGACTTCTTGAGCTTCGCTTTCCTTAAGGCCTCTGGTCACCATGTCTTCAATTGTTTCCTCATTGAGGAGTTCATCTAATCCCTCCTCCAGTGCTAGCTCCTCCATCACATGGAAACCGAGCCAAAATTTGAAGCAACTAATTTCGGGGATAGTGATGAGAGCCGTACCTTCTTTCCCCTTCTCCTCTTCCCGAATGGGCTTTTGTTTCTTGCTGGCTGATGCTTCTTCATGTTGTTGTTTCTCCATTTGCTTTCCTTGAAGCCTCTTCAGGCTTTCGCTAGGGGACTCAATCTCCATGTGGTCTTCATAGTTGAGGGCTTTCTTCACACTTCGCGTATCCATATCTGCCCCGCCCCAATTTACTACAGCTCCTAATGTGCACTGGTTAGTCAGAGGAAGGGTAGAATTACTTACCTTGAGAGGGTCGCTGGAGGGTTGTTGAAGCTTACAGGGTTGCTGGGAGGTTGTAGCAGGTCGCTGGAGGGCTTTAGTGGGTCGCTGGGGGGATTCAGAAGGTCGCTGGGGGGGTTGAGTAGGTCGCTGGAGGGGATTGGTAGGTCCCTGGTGCTGTGCGTCGGGTCGCTGTGCAGTACCAGGTGTTCGTTGGAAGCGGGCTTCTAGATTGCAGGCGGACTGCCTCTCTTGTGCTCGGATATTCTTGTTCAGCCCTGCGTTATGTTCTTGCGTTGTACGTCTTTCGACGCGTGGGCTGTGTCTTGCCTGGGGTCTCTTCTTGCTGCGCTCTTGTACGTCTCCAGTGCTTTGGCTGTATTTCGCCTTGTGTCCCTTCTTGCTGCACTTGCGTGTGTCCTCACTTGTTGTGCGTCTTGTGATGTGTATCTGTTGTTGTACTTGTGCTCGTCCTTCAGTATCTTGCAAAGTTCGTGTATATGTTGGGTCGTAGGTGTTCGGGGATGTACTGGGTGTATGACTGTTGAGTTCTTCGTTCCCGGTTCCACGCTTCAGTAGTGTAGCTCCAGGTCTTTCTCTTCTGCTGCTGCGTTTTCTTCTTTTTTGTGACAGGCCTTCTACTGCTGTTGATGTCTTTGTTTCGGGTAGCGTGAAGTTGGGATGATCTGTACCTTGATGCTGGTTTTCTTCTACCTGATCTGCATGGAGAGGAGAGGGTCTTGCGACGTACCTTTTAACGATCTCTGGTGAGTATGTTGCTTTGGATCTGTAGTCGTTAGTTATTGTGGAAGTTGCATGTTGCTGATGTAGTTGATCTGGTCTGCAGGGTGGTAATCTTGATGCAGGTTTCAGGACGATTTCTTCAGATCTGTGAGAAGATAGACAATACTTCTGCAATGTATACGCAAGACCAAATCTAACAGGGCGTTGTTTACTATAGGTTTTAGCTTGTATACAACTGCTTTTCGTATATTGTGTGAGATTTTTTAGGGTTAGTACGTAGATATATTTTTTGTTTAGCTTGTACAGATGGTGAGTATACCAAGAGAGGGTGTTAGGATAATCATGAAGTGAATGTGTACTGAAGTTGGAAGGACGTAACCTGTTTGTGGTGCGAGGTGGTCGCTGGTTCTGTGTGGGCGTTATAACTTCCTTCGCCCTCCTCTCGTGTGATCGTTGTGGCTTCCTGCTTGGTAGTCTTTGAATTGCTGCTGACACACATTCACTGCAGATGGTGTAAGAGAGAAGAGTGAATGGAGGGTAGAGGAGGGGGACCTGTGGTATGGATCTTCTTCGTGTGGCGCGTGGTTTTGGTCGCTCTTGTGCTGTATGTTGTCTCAGGTCTAGGTGTTGGGTTGGCGGTTCTTGGTCATGTTCCTGCGTATTCCCTATTGCTGCTAACACACATTTACTGTGATCGATGTAAGAGGAAAGAATTAGTGGAGGGTATGGGAAGGGAACCTGTAGTATGGATCTTCGTGTGTCGCGTGATTTTGGTCGCCCTTGTGCTGTGTGTTGTCTCAAAGTTTGGTGCTGGATTTGCGGTTCTTGGTCATCTTCATTTGTACTGCCTGTTGCAGCTAACCCACATTCACTTCGGTCAATATAGGAGGGAAGAATTAAGGGAGGGTAGGGTAGGGGAACCTGTGGTGTCGATTTGCTTTGTGTGTTATACGAGTTTCGTCGCCCTTGTGTTGTGTGATGTGCCGAGACTTGGGGCTGGTCTTGCTGGTTCGAGTCGTTTGCTTGTGTACTTACTGTTGCAGTTCGTGTTTGCTTCCAGCCTTGGTGTTCTTTTTTCTGATCCTGGTCTGCTGTGTTGCCTGTCCCAATTCTTGCGCATCCCCTGTTGCAGTTCGTGTGTAGTCCTGGTTGCCTCGGAGCTTGTTTCTGTCTGACCTGTGCACAACTTTTACAATTCGTGAAATATTTGCAATTTTTTTGTTGGTGATATTGATTAGATTTGAAGCTATTAGGACTAGGGGGGTTGTTAGAGTTCTGTGAATCAGGTCTAGTGGTGAAACCTAATTGAAACTGTGTGCTTATCGTGGGGTATCTAGTGGCAGCATGGAAAAAACCAACAAAAAGCAAGAAAAAAACTATGCAATAATAAGAGAGAGGGTTGAGGGAGGTGCGTAGCTCAAGGGGAGGCGGTGTAGGCTCTGATAGTAGCTCGTGTTGATCTTCTTGCTCCAGCTTTGTTAGGTTGATGTGTCTGGATCTGGGCTGCCTTGGGAGTTTGTGTATGAGCTATGTACGTGTATCCTTCAACGCTGTCAGATCTACCACTTGCTCTTCCGATCTGGGTGAGGTTAAGACCGAATTGCCCAACACTTAAAGTTCCAGCTCTACAGATGACTTGCAACAAGATCTTGCAACAAAGCAGACTCTCACATCCAGAAGGATTGCACGGGTAGATCTGTCTAGCATAACCCCTCTTCCAACACTTCACGTCCCTCCCAAGCTCATACACTTCTAGATCTGGAGTAAAGGTGGGGTTTCCAACAAGCCCAGCACCCCTTGTTGCCCTCTACTCTAGATCTGCGACTAACTCCCAAACGTCCCTCACCAGAAAACACGGAGCTCCTTAGTTCTCCATCAACACTCCTCAGGTAGGTGCATGTCACACTATATATAAAAACAAATAAAAATACATATACACACACAAAGACAACAACACACCATCAACGTAATACATACAGAGAAGAACGCCGGTCTCCGAAGAAGGCCGGCGTGAATCGTAACACATTCATATACATTCACACATACAAAAACAAATACATACAATCAATAAAACACCAAAGTCACATACAAAAACAAAATAACTTTAAACAAAACAAAAAATCCATCTACTACAAACTACTAATATTAATCGGAAGAGACATAGAGTCTAACCCAGGACCTATGCCGAACGTATTAAAAAGACACCCCACTTCACACAAAAAGAATGCCAAAACATATTTCATACCAAATACCATAAAATTACAACCCGAATACGAACACATCGCCCAAAAATTTGCCCCCCTTTTCAAAACCACACATATATTACATCAACAACATAATAACGCATACCTACATATCGCCACATATATAAACCAACACAACAAATATCCTCCATCCCACATTCTATATGCCCTAGCCATCACTATACACCCCAACATAGACCTCTGCAATCAACTCCTAAACACACAAAATCAAACCATCACCCAATGGACCAATACACTCCTTCACACTCTACATAATCTAAAAAACCCCCTCGAAAGACACATTAGTACCCCACATCCTCACACAACATTTCTTGAATCCAACTTAAACATCATAACCCACAACACATCGATAAACAAAGAACTATATGACTTTATACACAACCAAAATACACCCCCAACAAATGACATATTAAAACAAAGATTTCCCTACCTCCCTAACACTATCATAAACGAGGCACTAAAATGCCTAAACCCCTCCCGGAATACACTCATCCACCCCCACCACCAAACTACATCCCACCACAAAACCATAACCCACATACGAACAACAACACAAGCATAATAACATGGAATGCCTCATCCCTAAACACTACGCTCCCAAACCTACAAAACATAATTATATACACTAACACACCACCGGCACTCATAGTCATACAAGAAACCAAAATATCGACCACAAAATCCACAAAATACATACAAAGACTATTTCCTGATTACAAACTTATTTTCAATAATACACATGCCCTAACACGATGCATACAACAAAGAAGACCATATACACCGGCCGAGGGGGCCTCCTCACCCTCATACACAAAAATTACGCCTTTCCAGGCAATGTTAAAAAAACCCCCACCCCAATGAACATATCCCCATACCTCCAAATTATGGAAATCTCCAATCACCCATTACAATCATGGCTAATCCACCACATATACATGCCATCCCACCCCGAAGACATCAGACTCACCGAGGACATCAAAACTAACATCACCACCCATATCACCAACAATCCCAACCACAACCACATCTTATGTGGTGATTTCAATTATATTCCCACAAACACTACACACTGTAGACAAGGAGGATACAACTATAACAACTGGAGCCTAATTGATGGATTCTACGTACGTGCAACTAACCATACCACATTTACTTCCACAACAGACAATAACATTCAACTGAACTCTGATCACTCACCTATACAACTCCACATCCCAAACAACACATTTATAAACCGTACACCAACCAACACAAAC
Source organism: Bryoerythrophyllum caledonicum (assembly GCA_963971425.1). Classification (NCBI taxonomy): domain Eukaryota; kingdom Viridiplantae; phylum Streptophyta; class Bryopsida; order Pottiales; family Pottiaceae; genus Bryoerythrophyllum; species Bryoerythrophyllum caledonicum. The sequence continues at coordinate 16,130,358 of OZ020526.1, read as the reverse complement.
AATGACCATATACGTATCCTTAACCCCATCCCACAAAACAACATAGAATTATTCAACACAAAATTCTTTGAGGAAAACTCACTACGCATTGACTCCCTAATAAACGAATTGGAATCTAATAACCATCTTTCCCAAATACAATGGCAAGAAGCCTGTCACACCCTAGATACACTCATCAACAACATATCCAATACAATTGAACAAACTTGCAAAGCCCAACCCATACCACAAATGACAAATCGAACATCACAACAAGGTGGATATTTACCCCGGAAACTATCTAAAACATGGAAACAACATCTAACCATTTACCACACCATACGAAAAACCATAAGAATCGTAAATAACAACCCCCAATGGCGAAACCACCCTATTCTCAACGAACTCCAAAACCTTCAAATCTCTAATCCACCCCCCATACACCTACCTCACGACACATGGATAAATGACATAGCATTAATTGCAAAAAATGCCAACATACAAGCCCGAAAAATCACCACCAAACATACCCAAGAAAACATTCGAAAAACCATCTCCAAATACAGACAACTATATGAAAATAGCCCCAAGAAAATAAACAAAAGAATATTAAAAAATATGGAGTCCCCACCATTAGACTGCATCATCGACCAATATAACAATATACTAACTAGCCCAGAAGACATTGCAAACGAAATATTTAACCAACAAACAAAAAACAACACACCTACGGTAAATACATGCAACTATCAACCGGCCCACCGCACTACATGCACATGCGCAGTACGACAATATCCATGGCATGACCTAGATGGATTCACATTAGAAACAAGAGGAGACCCGGAAATCCCACTACACACATACTTTAAAGAAGCTACATATGACACATGCCTACATAACCTAGGAAATAACAAAGCCCCCGGACCGGACCGCATACCGAACTCCATATTAAAAAATATGCCCCCAAGGTTCCACAAACTACTAAACCTCTTCTTCTCCCACTGCTACAAACAATGACAAATCTCCGCTTCATGGAAAACAAGTGCAACGATCCTACTATACAAAAAAGGAGATCCATCCATACTACCGAACCATAGACCCATCGCACTAGCCAATACCATCTATAAACTATTTACGAGCACATTCACATCAATACTATCATCATATGGCGAAAAACATAAAATACTGCATGATAGTTAAGAAGGATTCCGTGCAGAAAGTAGCACCGCTAGACAAATCCAAACAATAATAGCCGCATTAGAAGATGCACGATTTACAAACCAAGACATATTTATACTGTATGTCGACTTTAAAAATGCCTTCGGCTCTATTGACCACGCTAGACTTTTAGCCATAATGACGGACCTTGGATACCCCAAAGACGCCACCGCACTAGTGGGAAATATATACTCCGAATCCTCAACTTCCTACATAGGAGAACACTTTGGTAAAACTAAACCCATAGCCATCCAAAGGGGAACAATACAAGGAGATACCCTAAGCCCATATTTATTTATTATATTCCTAGAACCACTACTTAGATGGCTAGATAGAGGCAACAATGGATACACATTCGGGACATCACAAACCACCATCAACTCCACGGCATACGCGGACGACCTTGCGGCCATAACTAACAAAATCTACACCATAAAAATACAACTTAACAAAATCGATAGGTACTGCAAATGGACAGGCATGGATGTAGGGGTCCCAAAATGTGCCGTCACTGGATGCCCAAATAAATCAAAAACAAACCCCACCGCATTCAAAGCCCTAATACAAACCTCTAACATTAATTACCGAAACCAACAAATACCCGTTCTACACCAAAACGAACCATACACATATCTAGGAATAAGTCTCGTTCCCTCCCTAAAATGGAAAATCCAAATTCATGCCACCACCACAAAATTAATCAAACAATGCAAAGAACTAGTAGCTTATCCGGCCACTATGAAACAAAAAATAAAAATGATCGATACCGTTTTAAGACCGGGCGTGGCATACAGCTTCTACGTGGTACCATACTCAATGCCCGCCATAAAAAAACTGGACCAAAAAATAACTACCACACAAAAAACCGTATGCGGCATGCCAAAATGTATGTCTAACATAATTACCCAACTACCACACAACCTCTTTGGACTAGAAGCCTTCTCACTAAAAAACGCATACCTTAGATGCATAGGAGAACAATTCCAGAACGCTCTAAATGACAGTGGCAGACTTGGGAAAATATACAAGGGCCTAACACATCACATCCTCCCTCAATATGGGGGGGCTGAAAACATACCTAGAATAAAAAAGACAAATTGTACAAGATCACCAATAACACGTACCTTCTTCTTACTAAAACACGTAGCAAAAGTCCACCTAAAAAGCACTCTCCCCAACTTTCTTACAGAACCAACAACACTAGAAAAAGCCTCGATTCTTGAAACACAAAACCATAATACACTCAACACACAATTATCTCAAAAGTTATTACAAAAACGAAAAATATCTACGAACTAAAACAAATCTCCCTACCCAACGGAACACACATCATGAACAATGAAGAATTTAAAACCTACCACTTCACTCCATCAAAACTTAATAAAAGTGCCCTAAAAATTGCACGACAACTCTTTTGTCACCCAATATATCCCCCTTCACCCAATACACACACCAATACACATACATCCTCTCATACAATTAGACACCCATTCATCACTATAAACAATGACATCACCCCAAGAAATATCACCACACAATCGATCCACCCTCCCCACTCCCACCCACACCACCCCGACCCCCCAAACCACATCCTCAAAAATCCCACCACCTATCCCATTAACAACATCATACACCAGGAATACAAGAAAAAAATAGATAAAAACCAAATAGAAATCAATTACACTAGATATCTATGCCAATGGACTCACAATAACCACACTTACAACAAATGGCTCCCCCAAAGAAACCTCTATCCAAGACACAACCAAAACACCATTTCACATAACACAAATAAATTGACACAATATTATCAAAGAACTCAACACAAATTCTACACCAAAATTATCCAAGCTCACCACCCATAAAACCAACCCCAAGACACAAGGTCCGTCACCCCACCCACAATAATCCCCCTACTAAACATCTACACAACGGAATGCAACCCCGAAAAAGACACTCTTACCTCATCTAACACAATAAAAATTGACAAAGACCAAGCACACTTATACGAAGAAGATGGAAGGCATCTTTTTACCATCCCAATCACTAGGCTCACATGGTTGTGGAACCAATACAATACCAAACTACAAACCTCTACAAACATCGAACCAACAACCCAACCGTTCGTAACCGAAGTCATTTGGCTATACCAAAGATACAAATATAGAATACCAAAAAATAACCCCCTTAAACTTACACAATATACACTACCCATACCTATACATAATTCACTAATCTCCACATTCAACATCCAACACTCATATTTCTCCTCCCCCGTCACATGCCCCACCAAACTCAACAAATTTTACTCCCCCTTTGAAACAGATAAAATATTCGGATCACTAGGCAAAGCCTTTGACCACAAATGGATAGGTAATGGTATGGCCCACCCACACAATGAAGAAGAAACACAACAAGCTCTACATTGGGCCCGCCTCGCGGCCAAATATGACCCAAACCACACCTCCACCCTAATCATCACCCCAGACAAAAACTGGTACCAAAATCATAATCCATACTCGGGCCCCTTTCCCGATACACACATCATCACAATATTCGAAGCGGATTCAATAACTTATGAAGAACCCACCATCCCACTAGATCTAAAAAAACCCAGAATTGAACCATCTACTCTACAAATAATATGCATCCACCACCAAAATCATACTCTAGGCACACAAGAACAACTAGAAGAACTCTCCTCCATAGCAAAGACTCTAAACGTACACCAGATACTCACAAAATTGGCCCCACCAACGCCAATGCAAACACCCGTCAACAAAAGCAAAAAATGGTCAAAACTACACTACAATAACAATACACTAAACTACACCTTAACACCCCCACCCCTCCCGGAGTATCAAACTAACAGCCCACCTAAATTTAACCCCGAATATAGCTACTACACTGATGGCTCCTTGAAACCACCTGAACAAGTTAGCCCAGGATCTTGGCGCAGAGAAAAAGCCGGTTATGGAATATACAACGCTACGAAAGAAATCAAACTAGCCAAAAGACTACATGGACTGCAAAATATCCTTAGAGCAGAACTAATGGCCATCCATAAAACACTAGAAATCGTCTCAACAAAATACAACAATGAACCGGTGCACATATTTACAGATTGCATTAACGCACTATATTTATTAAACACCCAAATAACACATCCTACCCTCCATAATAGTCACCCCGACCGAATCATACTAGAATCAATGGTCCAAATGATACTAAAAAGAGAACAAATCACAACCCTCCACAAAGTCCGAGCCCATGCTAATATTGATGGCAATGAGCAAGCGGATAAACTTGCAAAAGAAGGAAGAAAAAAATCACATAAAAATGCCAAAGACCCACATGAACACGCCCATGCCACCCCTTACTATTTCCAAAAAGAAGATTGGCCCTCCGAAGAAGACACCCCCGATAAAGGCCCGGTCAGATTCCTGAGCAAATACCTCAAAAAACAAGACCTACATAACAATCTTGACACAATCACAGACAACTTTCCTAACATAGAAAAGTGGACCAACAACAATGACATAGACAATGAACTCTCTACAAATTTTTGGAAAAACCCCATCATCACCGATTCACAAATAACATGCCTTATCAAATTCCGTACCGGCCAATACATGGGAAACGCCCGTAAACAACTCTTCTTTGGAATAGAAAGATTTCCATCCATAACATGCCCCATATGCCCCTCAACGGACCCCGACACATGGCTACATGTTCTACTCAAATGCCAAAACCACCACATACACTCCCTAATTGTTAAAAGACATAACAAAGCGGTATGGGAAGTCCGAAAACTAATCACCTTCTACAATAAATCGAGATGTTTTATACTAATGAACGCCGGCACTTTCAATAACAATCCACAAGAAAATACGGTCCCCCCGTGGCTACTCCCATGCTCATGTACGACCCAAAGATGTCATTGCAACGCTAGGCTCAAACTGGACATCCTTTGTGTCAAAGATTTACCATACAATGACCCACCACCCGATAACGTCAACCAAGACTACACCATTCAATTCATTGAATTCACATATTGCAACGATAGATTTTCCCCGGAAACAATCCAAAACAAAATAGACAAATACCAACCCCTTATTGACGACATCATCGCCCTCGGATGGAATGTCGACCCCCTTACGGTAATCACATCCGGCGCTCGAGCCACCACCTTTATCCCATCTATGAAAACTCTAGAAGACTCCTTCAAGATACCCATTGAAACAATTAAAACCACCTTTAAAAACATTAACACCATAGCTATCCAACATGCCATGTCCATTCTTCTACATAAACGCAAAATCGAAAACAACCAAGCCCTCCTTGATACACAAGACCTCCCCTAAATTCTCCCCCCGCCTTGATTTTCATGACTAGTTGGTTTTAACGTCTTTGACTACTTGCCTGGTTTGTGGTTAGTTTGTTGGATAGTTGCTTGGTTTGTGATTCGTTGGTTGGTTGGTTGACTTGTAGTTCTTTGGTTTCTGGTTACATAGTGTCTACCCTCGAGAGAGGGAAGTAGTTCCAGCTCACTAATTCCTTGTCCTGTGGGCATGGTCTTAGTAGTGGAACAAACAAACACTTTATTCACGCCGGCCTCCTTCGGAGACCGGCGTTCTTCTTCTTCTTGGACATGTCACATGTGTGATGACGTTGCCATATACAGTAGTTGGAAGTACCAATTATAGTTTAATGATTCATACATCACTAATTAAAAGATTGACAACTAAATTTGGCCATTAAATACGGGGCTCATTTTGCACCATGTCCGTCTTATAAACTTGACGAAAGTTTTTATAGCGACAAAAATCTTAGAAATATGGAATCTGTAACAAATATTCCAAAATTGAAAAAATGAATAGAATATTTAGTGACAAATTGCTAGACACAAGCATTGCCTTTTCCTTTTTCTTTTTACTTCAAGATATTATCACCAAGTCCTTTGTACAATATGCCAACCCTTGTAATTTTTAGGGTTTAGGTATAGTGAAAAATATAAATTCTTGAGATTATGAAATTCTCAAAGTTGAGAAAATAGTGGGGAGGTTTTTGTCTCTACATGTAATTTAATTTTGTTTGATTGGCAATCAGAGAGATTCATATTGGATGAGATTAGTCAGATGAAAACTCAAACTGCTTCAAAATTGGGATAGGGTCTCAAGACGAGACAACTTGGGACTTGCGGTAAGATATGGTATTGCGCCGAGACATGGGAACTGCATTTGCCCGACGTGGATGTTGAGTATGCACATTTGTTATTTTATAGTTGAACTAGTGTAGATTTGTGTTGTCTTTGACGGGGCAAGGGCAATCCAGGGGCAAGACCTTTTCCCAACGTGCACCATGACATGGTATTGCACTGGGACATAGTTTCATGCCTAGGTTTGGGCTTCAGAGGATATCACATGTTTCTTTCATATACATAGACAATACACATATGTATACTTACCCTAAGTGTTGATCGGTTTTGTACATAATTCACTCACCATGGAAACTCGGAGAATTCAAGGGATTTATCTTAGGTGATACCCATGTATTGCCAAGGTCATATCCATGTAATATCTAGGCAATACTCATGTAATACCTAGATGATATCCATTGTGCCTGAATCATTGTGAACTAGAAAAATAAATACTTTGGTAGGGAGTGTCTGAAACCGACTGATGCGTTTCGTACATGAATTTCTTCCCTAGTTTTTCAAAACAACAGAAAGAGTTTTCATTTCATTTTACTTCTTTGGTTGTTGACAATTAGAGATTATCCATCTCATATGGAAGGCTGCCAGGTTTGATATTTGTTAGTATGTGTACCTGCCACACAGATTCCAGACCATGCTCCCGCATACAGACAGAATGTTGATCATGCGATGGGTCAACAACTGAATAATAGCTGGCAGATGGAGCTCAGTGTTTTTCTGATGTGATTCTTCTCTTTTCTGAGGAAGCATCATGCAAAACACCTAGATTCATCTTGCTGCCTTGGTGTCATAAAAGTGAAGTCCTGACTTAAGACAAAATAGTGTATTCATGGCATCAGCAGAATTCACACGGAATCTTTGACTTGCACACACTTGAAATAGTTTCCAATCAAAAGTTGACATGTACGAGCTTCATGTAAATTAGTGAAGATTATAATTGGGAACGATGGAAGGTCTATGAGCAAGACACAAAAGTGTAGTAATGACATCAATAAATTCGCCGATGAAAGGATACATGAGGTAGGACTCCCATATGTACCACATGTGGTTGCAAAGATTGATACCAAGCAGTACTAAAAGTGAACGCCTTTAAAAAAAAAGGCGACATCTCACTCCAAGCACTGCTTGTAATACCTTGTGTATTTCATTTGCTAGTGCAATCATTTCTCTACCTCTATTAATCTTCAATACACCCAACATCACTCGGTTCATTCACCAATCCTTCATGCCTGTGAACATGCGAAAAGAAAGAAACATTGGAGCCTACTTTAGACTGATCGCTCTGCGTGGGCTTTGCTCAGTAAGGTGGAGCAGACTTGCACCGCCTCGCCCACCGTGAAGAAAACCCACTCGGATCCCAGATCCTCCAGATACCCGGAAATGTCGAACTTCTGAATGACTGTGGACCCGGGATTTGCAAAAGCTAGTTGAATCCCGCGCTTCCTGGTGACCTTGAGCAGCTCCTCGAACGCGATGATCCCACTCGTGTCGATATTCGTCACAGCTGCAGGCATGATATGAGATAGATATGAGATTATGTAATGTGACATATGAGATAGATGTGAGATATATGAGATAGAGAACTCTTAGATCGCTGTAGAGGTAGATTCGACATTGCAGAGAGGGACAGGAAGTTGGTCTTACGAGTCAAGTCGACGATGAGGTAGTGCACGGGATTGTCCGAGAGCGACGTCTCGTCCTCGAGGTATTGGAGGACCTTGTCTTCGATGTACTGTGAGTTGGAGAAGTAGATCGCGGCGTCGATGCGGACCGTCACCAGCCCGGGCGCGAGGCGCGCGTCGGGGTACTGCTCGATGTTGCGGTACACGTTGGTCCCGGGGATGTTGCCCAGCCTGGCCGTGTGCGGCCTGGTGACGTTGAAGAGGATCTTCACGAAGGAGATGGCGACGGCGATGAGAAGCCCGATCTCGACGGAGACGAAGAACACCCCGAAGAACGCGCCCAGCGTCGCCAGGAAGTCGAACTTGTCGATCTTCCAGATCAGCAACGCCGCCTTGAAGTCGATCAGGGACAGGACCGCCGAGATGATGATCGCCGCCAGGATGGTGTTCGGGGTGTACTTGAAGAGTGGCGTCAGCCACAGGAGTGTGACGAGCACCACGACGGCCATCACGATGTTGGCCATGGCGGACTTCACTCCTGCTTGGTAATTCACCGCAGAGCGAGAAAAGGAACCTGGAGAACAGACATTACAAAACCATGATTCCATCACCTTGAAAGTGAAGTGAGGCGGAAGAAAGGACGACCGGATTAGAGAAGAAGAAGGTACATTGAGAGGATGCACTGTACCTGTGGCAACGTAGCAGGAGGTGACGGATCCGCACATGTTCATGGTGCCGAAGGCGATCATCTCTTTGTTGCCGTCGATGTGGTAATCCCGGAGCGAAGCGAAGGTGCGGCCGATGGCGACGCCCTCCGTAAGCGCGATGAGCGCGGCGACCAGGCCGATCTTGGCTGCGGTTCCCATGTACTCAGAGGTAAAGAGGAGTTTGTCTGCCGACGGAGGATTCACTCCTTTCCTGATGTTCCCAACCTGCAGCAGAAGAGAGGTAGAGTGTGAAAACTACACAAAACGTACGCGGCGAGTTCATGAGCTCGCGCCGAATCCCATCAAGAGGATCAATTGCTTACCACTTTGACGCCGTGCTTGTCTGCGCGGAAAATGAAGACGAACAGCGTGGCGAGCACCACGGACGTGAGAGGAGCGATGGCGGCGACCCAGAAGAGGCGGGGCTTCTTCTTGGCGAGCAGCTTGGTGGCGATGAGGAAGCTCAGGAATGCGAGGCCAATGACGATCGTACGCCAGTTCCACTGCAGAGATTTGCTCACGAATCAGATTCATCTCATAAATCTAATTGCTTTTGCATCATGAAGACGAAGTACATTAATTCAGATTCAGTGTTTTCGCATGAAAGACGAAGCAATTTGAACAGGAAGACAGGAACTCGGTGAATTCAAGAAGCAAGCTCGTAATTCACCTCGTCGATTTCAGAAAAAACGGATTTCATGACCGAGATGAAGTCCGTGTCAGTCGTGAAGTGGGTGATATTCAGCAACCCCTTCAGCTGCTGCAGCGCGATAGTCACAGCGGCGCCCGCCATGAACCCAATGATCGCCGCGTGCGACAGAAACTGGATCACGAACCCCAACCTGAAAACAACAGAACACAACCTAGTCAGAATCCAAATTCGCATGCACCCAACAGCACGAGGGGTTCTAGAGGAGATTTTCCTCACCGGCAAAGGCCGAGGGCGGCCTGGAAAAGCCCCGCGAAGAAGGTGGCCGTGAAGGCGAGCTGCAGGTAGAGCTCCTTCTCTTTGTCGGGGTCGGCCTCCTTCCTCAGGAGCGTCCCGAGGAGGAGAGAAACCACCGCAACAGGGCCGATGGCGATGTCCTTGGAGCTGCCTAGGACGGCGTATACGAGCGGAGGCACAAAACTAGAATCTGTCCAGAGGGAAATGCACACGCAACATGAGAACAGGAAGTTACGCGAGGAGCTGGGAAATTCGTCGTGGTTATGATCACTTACAGAGTCCGTTGACGGACGGCAAGCCTGCGAGCTTCGCGTACCCAAGATCCTGCACATATCATAAACCCCCGAGGGTCTCAAGCTCATATTCATGCCTCTCCCTCAGATTGCTAAAACGCTACTACTGCTGAAATTCTACCACGAATTCTATCGTTGCTGAAGTCGAGCGCAAAACTCACACAAACTCTACCAGTTTGCTGCAACACGAACTCAAAGTGGACTACCACAAGCTCTCCATCATTGCTGGCACTCACACAAAGTACTACTCGTTCCAATTGCTGAAGCTCATACCCAAACCCAAACTGATATACTACGAACTCTACCATTATAATCAGCTGTCAAACCTCAAACTCTAGTCCCACCGTGAGTGAACTAGCGGATGGATGCGGGAGTGTGCACCTGGGGGACGGCGAGACTGGCGATGGTGAGGCCGGCGACGAAGTCCGACGCGAACATCCTTGGGGTGTACGTCGTGATCCAGTCCAGGATGGGGAAGACGAACTTGAGCCCCAGCCATCCCTTGGAGCGCTTGCTCTGGCCCTTGAACTGCTTGACCGGCGCGTCGTACAGGAACGTCTCCCACAGCCCGTGGCGCACCTCCTTCACCACGCCCCCGCGCGGCGGCACCACCACCTTGTGCACCAGCGGCACCTCGGCCTCAGCACCCACGCCCCCTCCCCCTCCCCCTTGATCCGCGTGCGGCGCCATCGCGTCAACACTCGCTCACTCACTCGCTCCCTCGCTCACTCCTGCACACCACCAAGCGCGTTCAACAACCCTCGTCTTCCTCCACAAAGAGTTAACTCCAGAAGCACTTCCAGTCATCGTTTCGTCAAACCATGCAGATGATGCGCTCCAACACGAACGTACACACAGAGGCCGAGCTCCGAAACCGGCACAGGACCCGAATCCTCCTCAACTAACCAATCACCGAAGAAGTCGACACGGCTGTCACAAACTATCACCCACTGCTAGCTGGTCGAACACAAACTTATCGAAACTTGATCATCACAAGCTCGGAATGATCTGAACCTGAACACAAACTGCAGCGCTAGAGCTGCAGGCTGCGATTCCTGGACTGATTCAACTTGGCAATCGCAATCGAATGCCTCGGCTAGAACACGGATAATCATTGAATAAATACGGACAACAGTACTACAGCGCCCAAGTTAGCAATTATGTGCAATGATTGAGTGCTCACACCAGAAACTCAACTTAGACACACAACAGTGCTGGGCTCCCTGCAGCTCTAGTAGCTATGAATTGGCTGAGAGATAGTACGTGCTGACCTGATCGAAGATTGCAGAGATCTTGAAGGTTCCGGTGCAGGTGATTATAACCGCTTGGTTTAAGTAATTCTCTTATATAGTGATGTCAAAAATGCAGTGGAGATTCCCGAGCTCTGACTTAACAGACGCAAAGGAGCTCGCGCGCTGCTTTCGTTAGTCCAGAATCTCCGCAGCTTGAGATTCACTTCCAGCTCGCTTCAGCTACGAGATAGGAGCGAGGTTATAAGTTTAAGGTGGTGTGAAGCCGAAATCATTGTCAAGAAGTGCAGTACAGAGGCTCGTACTTGTAGTTCGTACGACAATCAGGATATATTGTCACTGCTCTCCAAGGTATCTTCCCAAGGATGTGTAAGATAAAGTGATTCAGGATCTCTAAAAGCTTCAGTTGCAGTGATTTATTTTCTGAGGTTATGGTACAGTTAAGTTAATGTGCTGCTCTAAATTATGAAACCTTGGAGTCTCCGTCAAGAGCCGAAAAAGTAAGTTAAAAGCAGGGAGAAGTGAAAGGAAAAAAGATGATGGATTTGCTTGCCGACGGGTCTGTAAGTGGAGGAAGATTCAGATTCCAGGCTCTAATTCGCATACTTAATCCTTTAACCCTTAAAGGACGGAGCTATGACCGTGGCATCAATCCCGATTTTCATTCTAATATATGCTCTAATTCTTCATCAAATATAGGCGAGAACATTTTTATTTCATTTTTCAGAGATGACACCACATGTTTGTTCATGTCACAAAAAACACAAGATTTTTTTGGTGAAAATTCAAATTATTGTGATTTTGTGAAGAAAATTTGAAGAATATTCATATCATATGCAAATTTTGCGTACAAAATATGATAATTTCACCAAAAGTATACATTATTGCGCTGAAACTTGTGGTGTAGATGAAACTTCCGTGTGCAGCTAAGATTAGAAAATTGGTCATCCATGGTAATAGGCCCAAAGTTCAAATTGCAATAACTTACTCAATTTTATGTATTTTCAAATTTTCAATCGGATTGGAAACTAGATTTGATAAACTTCATTTCAGTAGTTGGACTCAATTTCAAAAAATATCATTTTAATGATTCAAATTTTGATTTAGAGCTAAAGCTAGAAGTTTCTATAATACACTACGTTGAGTTCCATGTCACAAACATTTTCTTGTTGAGAGAAAAAGTTACCCGCTCTATGAAGTGTATCTACAGTGCATGTGGTACATGCACTCATTGACAACACCTTTACAAAAACTTGGATGAAAGTAATGTTTTATCATCACGTGGGAGCATTTTACATCCTTCCATCAATCAGATTTTGGTCGCCCCGACGTTTAAGGATTAACCCTCAAACGCTGAAGCAACCCAAAATTGGCTTCTCGGATGACATTGTTGGATGATAATCGATGTAAACAACTATTTTTCATCCAATTTTATTTTTAGGAGAGTTCCTTGTATGTACAAGCATTAGATGATGATGAAATTGGCCTCATTGAGGTAATCATGTTTTATCTAAGAAAGAAAATGCTTGTGCCACGGATCTCAATATAGTGAAATTGAAAAACTTCTAGCTTTAGCTCTAGATCTGAATTCAAGCCATCAAAAGGATATTTTTTGAATTTGAGTCCAACTAATGAAATGACGTTAATGATGTCTAGTTTTCATACCATTTTGAGAATTAAAAATACGTAAAATTGAATAAGTTATTGCAATTTGAACTTGGACCTATAATCGTGGTTCTAATTTTAGCCAAACACGGAACTTTCATTTGCACCACAAGTTTTGGCACTATAATGTCCACCTTTGGTGAAATTTTCAAAAAAATTTAGCATAATTTGTATATAATATGAGTTTTCTTTACTTTTTCTTCAGAAAATCACAATAAATTCAAATTTCCACAAAAAAATCTGTGATTTTTTGTAACATAATTGAGACATATATCTCACCTCTGAAATTTAAAAAAAAAATTCCACTTGTATTTGATGAGAAACTAGAGCATACAATTGATTGAAAATTTAGATTGATGCCACGGTCATAGGCTCTGTCGTTTGAGGGTTAAGGCCAATGAGCTCAGAAGCCCTAGGAGTGTATAGATCATGCAAAACAACATCTACACACATGGAATATTTCACTTCACAAAAATCAATGAGCTTCCCAATGCTTGCATTGATTTTGGTGGCCCGATCCTCGTAGATGCTCATCTTGGTCCACCTCTAAATATCCTCTCAAATTTTACCTCAAGGTGGCCCAAGGTTAATCACCCCCAAACTGGATATTAGGCCTACAAGGATTAATGTTTGAAAGGACCAAGACATTTTAGTTGAACCCCTGCTCCATTGATTAAAAATTGCCAAGATGAACTTTTTGAGAATCTAAGTGTAGATCTTCTTTAAAACTTATATGAGATGATGCTCTAAACATTTTGTGAAATACGACCTTATGGATTAAAATATAATTGCAGTCAAAGTGAAAAAAATTACACCCCCCGGTACATTTGGTCCTTCACGGGTTTAGAAACCTACCCACCGCCATTTGGCATTAGACTGGGCATCTGAAGCTTTGTTAGAGCCTTTGGCAGAAGGGAGGAGGCAAGAGGCAAGCTTGAACGATCACGTCACTACTTTTTGGCCATTTGGCATTGGACTCAATCCAGGTAGGGCATCTGGAGCTTTGTTAGAGCCTTTAGCAGAGAAGGCAAGCGTGATCATGGGATATTTTGGTTGTTTTCAGTACTTTTTTCGTTCCAGATCCAATCCAGTCTAGGTTCAATGAACCTGTAGTGACACTGAGTGCTGAGGTGCATTGTAGGATTATTTAAGTTACTTATAAGGTAGTGGTTGATATTCCCGCCCGAATTTCAGGTTTGCATATTTAGACTTGTGAAAGAAAATTTTTATGATTTTTGGATGCTTCGCAAAGCTATTGCAAAGGCATCCCAAAAAAAAAACATTTTTTGAGCATTTCTACAATTTTCTACGAATTTTTAAGAACGACGGCTTAGAGTGGCCAATAACCGCTCATAGAGTCATGGTGTTCATGAGAGGTTGGATTCTGAAAATAGAGCACTTGTGCACCAATTCGAACCAATCAGAAGTTCTCAATTTTCCCAAGCATGGACGGAATTAGAACAAGCTTGGACACTTTCTGAAGCCAGGCTGGTTGGTTTCTGACACACAACCCCGGAATGTAGGGTGCGACAATTGGAACTGCACGGAAATATAAACCACTACCTTAAAGCTTTTGGTGTGGTCCAGGTGCGGTTTAGGTGTCAGTTTCCTTTAGTTTTTAGATTCTAAGTTGCTCTAGAAGATACTCTAGATTACTTGTTACTGCGTCCTTGAAAAATGGCTGAAAGTAGGAAAAACTTGTTTGGGAAAATTGAGGTTTATTGCACCTGGACGGATTTCTTGAGGGGGGGGTTACATGGAGAAGATATATTTTTCTTCAATGTGCTGGAAGAAGAAGTTGTTCTGGATCTCTGCAATCGCGCCTCTCACGTCTGTGATCCTGTCAACGCTGTTCGTCTTCCTCACAAGAGCTGACAAACACGGTGTCTGAATGTTCGGGGTGATGAACTTGTGTGGCTCGGTCACCTCCTGCTACGTTGCCACCGGTGTGTCACTTTTTTCTTAAACCCTAAACCCTGAACATTCTCTGATGTTGAAGTGGTGTCACTGGTATGTGACATATTCTTACACCTTAAACCCTGATCATTTCCTGATGAAGTGATGCCACTGGTATGTAACATTTCCTTAAACCCTAAACGCTGAACATTTTTGGCACCCGAGCCTGAATTGCTGCCCGCCGCTGTATAACGTATCCTTAAATCCTATCCCTCACGTTTTCTGTGGAATTGGTGGCACTGGTACGTGACGTATCCTTGAACCCTAAGCCAAAACATTTCTGCACCGAGTCTGAATTGGTGCCACTATTATGTGACATATTCTTAGACCCTAAACCCCGACATTTATCTGCACTGGAGTCTGAAATGGTGCTACTGGTGTGTATTGTACCCTTAAATCCTAAACCCTCAGGTCATGGTTTGTCCCATAGGTCGTCAAAACCCCAAACTCTCAAATCATAGCTTGTATCACATCCTTCCATCAGATCATACTTTAATCCTCAAACCCTAAACCTTCGGATCATGGTTTGTAACATATCCTTAAACCCTTGAGACCAAGGCTCGTGACGATGGTTCTTGATAGATCGACTGACTTGGTGGAGTTTGACAGGCTCGTTTTCGCGATCGGCGGTGAACTACAACGCGGGCGTGAAGACGTCGATGTCCAATGTGATCATGGCCATCGTGGTGCTGGTCACGCTACTGGTGCTCACGCCCCTCTTCAAGTACACGCCCAACGCCATCCTGTCCGCCATCATCATCTCCGCCGTGCTCTCGCTCATCCACGTGCGCGCCGCCTGGATCATCTGGAAGATCGACAAGTTCGACTTCCTTGCCTGCTTGGGCGCATTCGTTGGCGTCTTCGTCGTCTCCGTGGAAATCGGCCTTCTCATCGCTGTAAGTGTTTGCTAAAACTTATGGATACGGTTTAACTCTACACTTCCCTCACATCATGGTTTGTAGCATGGATATTAACATATATCCTTAAACCCTACTGAATCCTGACATCATGGTTTGTAATGTAAATCCTCAGACCCAAACCCCTTAGATCATGGTCTTGTATCATGAATCCTCAACCCCTAAAATCGTCAGATCATGGTTTCAGGTTTGGATCATAAGTCTTGAGGTAACACATCCTTAATACGTATGGGTATCCTTAAACCCTACCGAATCCTCATAATAACTGGTTTGAAAGTTAGTACCATTGAAAGTCAAAATGGGGACTCCAGGCAAGTCCAAAATTTTTGCTGGAAGTTTCTATTGACATTGGTATTTTTCATATACAGAAAGAATATAACTATCTAACAAAATGTTCAAAACAATTCTTGTCTTTAGTGTAAAAAAACATTTTATCCCAAGTCAAACAATTTCACATGTTGTCGGGCAAGGAGGGAAAGGAAACTCATCTTTTCTACATAAAACCTATAGATCTTCATTGCTTTCATTTTATATTTTTTTGATAACAATATGTGGTGAAAATATTCTTATTGACTGTTTGGATTATCATTTTGAAACTTATAAATTTCACAAAAAAATAAAAACGTGTAATGACAATTGTTTAGCCTCCACTTCTTGTATAGGGAAATAACGTCATGCTTAAGACAATGATAAAAGATTTAGACCTTGTGAAGTACAAAAATTTGATACGAAGTGAAGTCAAAGTCTGTTGATCTACTCAAAGCAAGGAAGAAAATGAACCATTTTCTTGAATTTAAGCACCATAATCTATCAATCCATTTGGTGGATTGCAACCAAAAAAAGTACCGTGTTTTTATTTTAATATCTTATGGTTTAAAATCCAAATTTTCACTTGACATGTTAAATTTTTGCCTTTTTTTTACAGTGGCAATTTTATACTAGTTTTTGAGCGAAATTGGTTGTGGTCCTTTAGGGGTTAATCCACTAAGTGTGTTAAGAGCCTTAAAATCCACTACTCATTGTACTAAGATAATCATGATGAAATATGAGGGGTGTTAAATTGCCAAAAGAACCTAATTTCACAAATTTATGAGCGGTTCTAATGTACCACATGATGGATAATATAAAGTATGTTTCAAAATTCTTATTAATACATTAGCAATTTAACACCTCTTAACTTTATATCGTGGAAGTGCCAAATGAAACTCTTGTGTTACATTTTTTTATATGAAGATTGTATGGAAATGATGTAGCACATATGGTCGTAAAGATTGTTACCAAGTAGTACAATCAGTGAACGCCTTTGAAATAAGGTAACATCTCGCTTCAAGCATTATTGATAGTACTGTGTACTTCATTTGCTTGTGCAATCATTTCTCTACCTCTACTAACCCTTTAACGCCACCAAATTCTTGGAGACAATGCTAAAGAGACCCACTTTGGGCCTCTCCGACGTTAAAGGGTTAACCTTCAATACACCCGACATCACTCGGTTCATTCACCACTCCTTCACGCCTGTGAACATGGGAAAAGAAAGAAATATTGGAGCCTACTTTAGACTGATCGCTCTGCGTGGGCTTTGCCCAGTAAGGCGGAGCAGACTTGCACCGCCTCGCCCACCGTGAAGAAAACCCACTCGGATCCCAGATTCTCCAGGTACCCGGAAGTGTCGAACTTCTGAATGACTGTGGTCCCGGGATTTGCAAAAGCTAGTTGAATCCCGCGCTTCCTGGTGACCTTGAGCAGCTCCTCGAATGCGATGATCCCACTCGTGTCGATATTCGTCACAGCTGCAGGCATGATATGAGATAGATATGAGATTATGTAATGTGACATATGAGATAGATGTGAGATTGAGATAGAGAACTCTTAGATCACTGTAGAGGTAGATTCGACATTGCAGAGAGGGACAGGAAGTTGGTCTTACGAGTCAAGTCGACGATGAGGTAGTGCACGGGATTGTCCGAGAGCGACGTCTCGTCCTCGAGGTATTGGAGGACCTTGTCTTCGATGTACTGTGAGTTGGAGAAGTAGATCGCGGCGTCGATGCGGACCGTCACCAGCCCGGGCGCGAGGCGCGCGTCGGGGTACTGCTCGATGTTGCGGTACACGTTGGTCCCGGGGATGTTGCCCAGCCTGGCCGTGTGCGGCCTGGTGACGTTGAAGAGGATCTTCACGAAGGAGATGGCGACGGCGATGAGAAGCCCGATCTCGACGGAGACGAAGAACACCCCGAAGAACGCGCCCAGCGTCGCCAGGAAGTCGAACTTGTCGATCTTCCAGATCAGCCACGCCGCCTGGAAGTCGATCAGGGACAGGACCGCCGAGATGATGATCGCCGCCAGGATGGTGTTCGGGGTGTACTTGAAGAGTGGCGTCAGCCACAGGAGTGTGACGAGCACCACGACGGCCATCACGATGTTGGCCATGGCGGACTTCACTCCTGCTTGGTAATTCACCGCAGAGCGAGAAAAGGAACCTGGAGAACAGACATTACAAAACCATGATTCCATCTCCTTGAAAGTGAAGTGAGGCGGAAGAAAGGACGACCGGATTAGAGAAGAAGAAGGTACATTGAGAGGATGCACTGTACCAGTGGCAATGTAGCAGGAGGTGACGGATCCGCAGATGTTCATGGCGCCGAAAGCGATCATCTCTTTGTTGCCGTCGATGTGGTAATCCCGGAGCGCAGCGAAGGTGCGGCCGATGGCGACGCCCTCCGTAAGCGCGATGAGCGCGGAAACCAGGCCGATCTTGGCTGCGACTCCCACGTATTTAGTCGAAAGGAGGAGTTGGTCTGCCGACGGAGGATTCACTCCTTTCCTGATGTTCCCAACCTGCAGCAGAAGAGAGGTAGAGTGTGAAAACTACACAAAACGTACGCGGCGAGTTCATGAGCTCGCGCCGAATCCCAACAAGCGGATCAATTGCTTACCACTTTGACGCCGTGCTTGTCTGCGCGGAAGATGAAGACGAACAGCGTGGCGAGCACCACGGACGTGAGAGGAGCGATGGCGGAGACCCAGAAGAGGCGGGGCTTCTTCTTGGCGAGCAGCTTGGTGGCGATGAGGAAGCTCAGGAATGCGAGGCCAATGACGATCGTACGCCAGTTCCACTGCAAAGATTAGCTCACGAATCAGATTCATCTCATAAATCCAATTGCTTTTGCACCATGGAGACAAAGTACATTAATTCTGATTCAGAGTTTCAGCATGAAAGACGAAGCAATTTGAACAGGAAGACAGGAACTCGGTGAATTCAAGAAGCAAGCTCGTAATTCACCTCGTCGATTTCAGAAAAAACGGATTTCATGACCGAGATGATGTCCGTGTCAGTCGTGAAGTGGGTGATATTCAGCAACCCCTTCAGCTGCTGCAGCGCGATAGTCACAGCGGCGCCCGCCATGAACCCCACGATCGCCGCGTGCGACAGAAACTGGATCACAAACCCCAACCTGAAAACAACAGAACACAATCCAGTCAGAATCCGAATTCGCATGCACCCAACAGCACGAGGGGTTCTAGAGGAGATTTTCCTCACCGGCAAAGGCCGAGGGCGGCCTGGAAGACCCCCGCGAAGAAGGTGGCCGTGAAGGCGAGCTGCAGGTAGAGCACCTTCTGCTTGTCGGGGTCGAGCTCCTTCCTCAGGAGCGTCCCGAGGAGGAGAGAAACCACCGCAACAGGGCCGATGGCGATGTCCTTGGAGCTGCCCAGAACGGCGTATACGAGCGGCGGCACGAAACTAGAATCTGTCCAGACGGAAAAGCACACGCAACATGAGAACAGGAAGTTACGCGAGGAGCTGGGAAATTCATCGTGGTTATGATCACTTACAGAGTCCGTTGACGGGCGGCACGCCTGCGAGCTTCGCGTACCCAAGATCCTGCACATATCATAAACCCCCGAGGGTCTCAAACTCATATTCATACCTCTCCGTCAAATTTCTGAAACGCTACTGTTGCTAAAATTCTACCACGAATTCTATCGTTGCTGAAGTCCAGCGCAAAACTAACACAAACTCTACCAGTTTGCTGCAACACGAACTCAAAGTAGACTACCACAAGCTCTCCATCATTGCTGGCACTCACACAAAGTACTACTCGTTCCAATTGCTGAAGCTCATACCCTAACCCAAACTGATATACTACGAACTCTACCATTATAATCAGCTGTCAAACATCAAACTCTAATCCCACCGTGAGTGAACTAGCGGATGGATGCGGGAGTGTGTACCTGAGGAATGGCGAGACTGGCGATGGTGAGGCCGGCGACGAAGTCCGACGCGAACATCCTTGGGGTGTACGTCGTGATCCAGTCCAGGATGGGGAAGACGAACTTGAGCCCCAGCCATCCCTTGGAGCGCTTGCTCTGGCCCTTGAACTGCTTGACCGGCGCGTCGTACAGGAACGTCTCCCACAGCCCGTGGCGCACCTCCTTCACCACGCCCCCGCGCGGCGGCACCACCACCTTGTGCACCAGCGGCACCTCGGCCTCAGCACCCACGCCCCCTCCCCCTCCCCCTTGATCCGCGTGCGGCGCCATCGCTTCAACACTCGCTCACTCACTCACTCCCTCGCTCACTCCTGCACACCACCAAGCGCGTTCAACAACCCTCGTCTTCCTCCACAAAGAGTTAACTCCAGAAGCACTGCCAGTCATCGTTTCGTCAAACCATGCAGACGATGCGCTCCAACACGAACGTACACACAGAGGCCGAGCTCCGAAACCGGCACAGGACCCGAATCCTCCTCAACTAACCAATCACCGAAGAAGTCGACACGGCTGTCACAAACTATCACCCACTGCTAGCTGGTCGAACACAAACTTATCCAAACTTGATCATCACAAGCTCGGAATGATCTGAACCTGAACACAAACTGCAGCGCTAGAGCTGCAGGCTGCGATTCCTGGACTGATTCAACTTGGCAATCGCAATCGAATGCCTCGGCTAGAACACGGGATAATCATGAATAAATACCGACACCAGTACTACAGCCAAGCTAGCAACTAAGTACAATGATTGAGTGCTCACACCTGAAACTCAACATAGACACGCTACAGTGCTGGGCTCCATGCAACTCTAGTAGCTATGAATTGGCTTAGAGATAGCGTGTGGAAACCTGATCGAAGATTGCAGAGATCTTGAAGGTTCCGGTGCAGGTGATCATGATCGCTTAGTTCAACAAATTATTTTATATGGTGATGTCAAAAATGAAGTGGAGATTCCCGAGCTCTGACTTGAAAGACTCAAAGGAGCTCGCGCGCTGCTTTCGTGAATCCAGATATCCGCAGCTTGAGATTCAATTCTGCAGCTCGATTTAGGGCCAGGGCGAATTGACCCCTCCCCTGGCTGGGACTTACCCGAAGGGGCCACGTGGTGGTGGGGCCAAACCTAGCCCCTATTTTGTTTTTGGATGGGGTCCTATTCATAGCAAGGGAGGATCTAGCACGGGAAACAATGGACGTAGGCCCCAAATTTGTCCCAAAATTCCAAAAAAAGCCTTTGGACGCCCTTAAATAAGAGGGCCTGAATAATGACCTCATGCAATTAAGACGGGGCCATCCTCAGGTAAGTCCCAAATTATGACCCCTTGTGGCGCGGACAGGAAACCCCCCACGCTCGGAGTTACCCGAGGTGGGGCCCCGTCTTTATTGCATGGGCTCATTTTTCTGGCCCTCCCATTTTGGGGGGGTCAGAGGCTTTTTTTGGCTTTTTTTTATCACTAAAGTTTGGCCTACGGCCCCAATCAAGTGTTGGAGTTCCCCCTTGCTAAATTTAGGGCCCCATCCAAAAACGAAAAAGGGGCCAGGTTTTGGCCCCACCACCTCCTCCCCCACCTGGTAAGTCTGAGCGTGGGGGGTTTCCTGTCAAATCGGATCAATTGGCCCTGGCCTTCGCTTTAGCCACTTGATAGGAGCGAGGTAATAAGTTAAAGGGCGGTGTGTACTCATATAGCTTTTGGGAGGCCTCTAAATTTGGGGCAGAGGCATTGGTGTGGTCCAGGTGCAGTTTAGGTGACAGTTTAGGCCTCTAAATTTGGTTTTTAGATTCTACGTAGCTCTGGAAGCTACTCTTGATAGGCTCTCCAATCACACCAACTTGTCGTTGCTTCCTTGATAAATGGCTGAACGAGAAAAAACTTGTGGGGGTAAATTGCAAGTTCATTGCACCTTGACGGTGTTCTTGAGGGGGTTACATGAAGAAGATATACTTTGCTTCATTGTGCTATTTTGTTTTATTTTTAGACTATTGTAGATCCCTAGTTATATTTTCCAAATGCCAAGCGGTGTGAAGGTTTAAAAATCTCAAGCTTGATGTGTTAGCTTTTTGTGCATTGACTTTACCATGATTCAAGAGGCGCACATCACGTGCTCAATGTTGTCAGGCAGGGCGAATTGGGCGCGGACAGGACATCCCCACGCTCGGACTTACCCAAGGTGGGCCCCGTCTTAATTGCATGGGCTGATTTTTCTGGCTCTCCCATTTTGGGGGGGTCAGAGGCTTTTTAGGCTTTTTTTCTACAAACTTGTGGCCTACGGCCCCAATTTAGGCTGAAGGTCTCCCTCAGGATAAATTTAGGGCCCATTCAAAAACAAACTTTAGGGGCCAGGTTTTGGCCTCACCACCTCGTCCCCCAGCCGGTAAGTCCGGGAGTGGGGGATGTCCTGTCAAATTGGGCGAATTGACCCCTCGCTGGGACTTACCCGAGGTGGGCCCGTCTTAGTTGCATTTTTCTGGCCCTCTTATTTTAAGGGCTCCTGAGGCTTTTTTGGATTTTATTTTGACAAATTTGGGGCCTATGGCTATTGTTTACCACCGACACCTTATACTATTAATAGGGACCCATCCAAAAACAAAATAGAAGCCAAATTTGGCCCCACCACCTCCCAGCCCCCTCAGGTAGTCCCAGCGAGCGGGTCAATTCGCCCTAGCCATGTTGTCAGTGGTCATTTGACATGTCGCTAGTCTTATTTTTCAAATTTTATATATTACTTTCTCCTATAAAAGTTCATAGTATCATTTCATCAATACAAACCTTGATCTTAAGGTGGGCTTTTTGGAGATATTGGATAGGTATCGCTAGTGATAATCAACCCTTTAGCGCCTATATGGACCACGGGAGTGACAAATAATGAACAAGTGTATTAGATTAGGAAAAACATCATCCACAAAGTGGGTACATTCACCACAAAAATATATGACTCCACTTGTGAAAATCACTGTAGTTTGTTAATGCCTATATGGATTTGAGTTTGGAATGATCCGTTGGAAAGCTATTGAGGAGCTCAAAATGCTTTCAGAGTATGCAAAAGACAATAAATAATTGTAGAAAGAGTTACAAGAGAAAAAACACAAAAATGACTCCACTAGGGCTTTTTAGGCACTACAAGGTTATAGACTAATAGTTGCAAGCAGGTTAACGGTTCCTAAAGGACAATTGTTGTTTAAGGGGACAAAGTGAGTTTCAATTGAGTCCAAGCTCAACCCCAAATTTTGGCATGATTTTTTTGAGATTTTTTCTTAAAAAGGCAACCTTTTAAAAGTTTTGTTGACATAATTTTTGTAGCCTAATCCAACTCACAATTCAAAAGTTACAAACAATTTTCAGTGACACGTACAAATAGTGCAGCAATTTAATGTGACCTATGACAAATAGTGTAGAAAAACTTAAATTAATTCTAAATTCAGAAGAAAATAAAATTATGGATCAAGTTTAAAATTTTAAAATTCCTCTTGGAAAGGAAATGGAAACCTTTGCATTTGCCATGGAGATTTTTGAGTTTCAAAAATATATGATGGGTATGTAATATGCAAAACGTGTTCTTAGTGCATTATTGATTCTCAGCATATAGTTGCATTGCAGGGCTTTTAAGGACATCTTCTACACTTCTTCTACTTTGAAAAGTTGGTGCACATGTGCTTGCAGCCTAACATGATCTTATTGTAGTTAAAATTAGAAAATCACGCCATGTAGTGCAAAAATTTGCCATAAAAGGTGGTCGAAGTTTGGTGAAGGTGCTTAGCATGACCCCAATAAAGGTTTATGACTCACTTCAAAGGCTAACATCATTAAATCCGAGCGGTCAAATTGAACAAAAGTTCTACCAGACAATTGTACAATCCTACTATAAAATCCTATGATTGAATATGTAAAAAACGCGTTCATTTGCATTTTGTGTTGAATGCATTTAAACTGGCAGTTTTCAATGACTTTGGCTGCTACAATGTCAAAGGACTCTAGGCATTAAATTCTTTAATAAGATGGGATAAAATAAGTGTTTTGTGGGAGTACAAATGTACATAAACAAACATGTGAATAAAAAGGTATGATTGGATATCTATATCAAAATGGTACAAAGAAGTAGCATGCACGGAATTAACACCATGCACACCACAATGAAATATAATTTAAACCATATATTAATTAAAATTTGACACCAATCAAAGTTAAATTCTAGTGATTCCCTTGTTATTGAGAAGAAGAAAAACTATTTGTTCACTTCAAGCACTATTGATCTATACCATCCAAATATAATCACAAGGTTCTAAACTGTCCAAAAACAAAAGCCCTGGATTGGAAATAGACATGCCGATAGCAAAACCAGTCAAAAACAATCCAAAATCATTCACACCACATTACCAAAACGCATTACAAAGCTCATCAAAATCCCTTTCTCTTCATGAGTCTTCTATTAAATTCAAAGTCCATCAATAAGTCATCCAATTAATGGTAACTATTTCAACCTCTTGACCCCTAAACACCCAAGTATTCACACATTGGACTATCAAAAAATCTGTCGTGCTTGATTTTTTTTAACCTCTATTTTCATCCGTTCATCTTTGAAGCTTCTTTAGCTTATTGTGATTTGCATATGAGGATAATTCAAATTTTTGTACTACTATTTTACATACCAAACCTCAAATCACATAAAAGAGTTTTATTTTTAGTATGACCATCTAGTAATAACTCCAAAAGGACCAAGTGTCCCCTCAGGAAAAAAATTCTCACTTTGATTGCAATCATCTTTCAATCCATATGGCGAAAGTCACAAAAAGTTCACCACATTATCTCATATAAATTTAGAAGAAGATCCTACAATTACATTCTCAAAAATTTCATCTTGATAGTTTTAAATCAATGGAGAAGAGAGTCTTCTAAAATGCCGTGTTCCCTATAGAGGTTAACCCCTAATGGACAATGTCCCCTCGAGGGACATTTTGAGTTTGGGTAAGGTACCACGTTCTCAATTCTAGGCATTATTTTCTGATATTTTTTATTGAATGGACAACTTTTGATTAGCTTTGGGTAGGCACAAATTTCGTAGAATCCCGACTTACAGTTCAAAAGTTGCAATTTATTTTCACTTACATATACAAATAGTGCTGCAGTTTAGTGTGACATATCACAAATACTATCACTAAACTTTAATAACTTCTAAATTCAATAGAAATTCGAGTTTTTGTCCATTTAATAGAAAGAAAATGTCCTCTTGGAAAGGAAATTAAGATCTTTGCATCTATAATACGGATTTGTGAATTTCAAAAACTTGAGAAGGATATGATATATGCAAAATATAAAGTATATTGTTGATTCTCAGCACATAGTTGCATTGCAAGATTTTTTAGGACATCCTCTACACCTCTTCTACTTCTAAAATTTGATGCACATGTGCCTAACATGATCTTTTTCAAGTTGACATAATAAATTCACGGCCCGTAGTGCAAAAAGTTGCCATAGAAGGTGGTCGAAGTTTGTTGAAGTTGTTTAGTATGACCTCAAAAAGAGATTATATCTCTTTACAATGGCTGATATCTTTCAATCCGTGCAGTCAAACTTACCAAAATTTTCACCACACACTCCCATACAAATCTTGTACAAGATTCTACGGTTAAATTTTCAAAAAAATGATTTTGTATCATTTTGTGTTGAATGTGCTGAAAATGGTAGTTTTGGAGTGTTTTTGAGGAAAAATTGCCTCGGTCCTTTAGGGTTTAATGACACATGTTGTAGCTACACCATTCACCTTAAATAATATGGACAAAGCTATTTCAAAATACCTGCACTAATTCCTATAAACGCAACTTATCATGCTTCACTTCAATTCTCAATCCACATCAAATCATGCACAACAAAAATAGCATGGGAGTCCACATATGTTATTGGGGCAAAATCAACTTGATTGTGAAGAATATTCTTTGGTTACTAATTAGCTTCACCTCACCACATCTATGAAACAGTGTTGGAGGGATCTTATCCTTGCTGCTCACTTATCACAATCATGAATAATAACACACCACATATCCTTGACTTCATCTTCTCCTGATCCTCTTATTTTTATATCTATTTTGAATGTTTTAAACAAAAATGAAAAGCAAGACAGTTTTCAATGGTGCAAAAATGATCCGTACACTACAGTAGCGTACCAACTTTCAACTCATTCACACTGATGTACGTCCAAACAAAATGCCACAGATCATTCCAAAATTTAGACTCGACAGTGCATCATTCCAAAACAAACAAATGCGTCAAAGTTGGACTACCTCTAAATCGACCCAAGACAAAGTTCAACTCTAAATTGAACTGCTCTTATTTCTCTGTCGCTCAATATCCACTTCCAGATGAATTAAACAAGCCTATAATAAATTAACAGGATCCAGTCCCAACCAAACGGTTCCCCAAAATGTACTGGATCCCATACTCATATTTCACGTATTTTTCTAAGGTACCATTTTTCATGTTCGGCGCTCACCATTCTCTTTCACACGCTAAATTTAAGGCAACCAAACTTGTGGTATATCCACCAACACCAAATACAAAGATAATGGGCAAGAGGCAACTTTAGAATGAAAAGGTGTCAAGAAATGCATGTCAAAAGGTTTAACTTGAGCCGTTGCTTAGAGAGGCAGCTTTGGTGAAACCACTGACCACGGTTGAGTTGCCGTTGGTGAGCGACTGGTTTGCAGTTGCAAGGGCGGCCAACGCTTCGCCGTTTTCGATGGGCAAGTTCCGGTGTGTATAGCGTACGCCACGGTCTCCATTTACAAGCTGGCCACTACCCCTCAATAGCCTGCAAGTGTTGTTGACCTTGGTTAGCAAGGAAAATTGGAATACTAACAAAATGAGTCTACAATTGTCTGAAGAGGGTTCACATCCTGTCATTGATGCGTACCATCTGGTAGTAAGAAGACCTTCGACTCCCACTGGCCCCCGCGCGTGAATTCGGCCTGTGCTAATTCCCACCTGCAATGCACAAAATGCTGGCGTTAGGTCCCTCTCACCATAAGTGCTATGCTTGAAGAGACTCAAGTTAGAGATATCTGCAAAGTGAGGCAAAGACACCATGAGTTTTGACCTTTTTTCTAGTTTCTAATTATTAACGTCAGCCCCAGGTAGTCCTCAATTGATCTATAATCAGTTCAAAGAGGGAAAAATAGCGCAGCGAAGATTCATGGTACAGCACGGCCCCTCCTTCCTTCTCGTAGGCGGCTAGAACTATTTCTAACTTGGGTTTAGAGATCACCAAGCTCTTCCATTCATGTAATAACTAGTAAGAGTGAGGAAGGAGCAGTATCTTATTGAAACTTGTCTTGACTTGACAAGTGACTCAGTTCGCTCTGATAATCCGAGTTGTCAGAACACTCCATAACTACATTCAATTTGAAGATGAGAACTTTCGTTGGGTTGAGTAAAGAAAAAGTGGAAGTACCTCAGCACCAAGCCCAAAGCGGGCACCATCAGAGAACCGGGTACTCGCATTATGGAAAACAGCAGCACTGCACAAAAAAATAAGTTAGCAATGTGACATCGGTAACATGAAGTACAGGTACAGGGCACTCAAGGTACACATCTACTCTAGATAATTTTCTTGAAGCAAAGTAGCCACCTTCTAAAAGCAAGTGCACATAAAAGGATACAGGGCTTCCATACAGAACCCAAAGGAAGAACTATTGGGAGTCCGAGCTGCCTGATATTAAAAATCCCGAAAAGCACAAATTTGATACGTTCATTATAAATCTGTTCTTGGCCAAATGATGATTGTGAAAGTTACCTGTCCACATGCCGAAGAAAGGTCTCAGCAGTACTAGGATCTTCAGTCACGATACAATCTGTGTGCGCACTGCAGAACCACGCATTTACACGAATTACAAAAAGACAGATTCACAATCACGAAAGGCGAGGAGAGGATTCTGACAGGTCCAGGGCTCCTAGAATTGTCATGCTCCGAGAATACCTGCCATGCTCATGAATGTGATTAATGGCATCCTGGACATCCTTCACAACTTCGACAGTGCATGACAGAGCACTGTATTCGGTATGATAGCTAGCGGCTCTTGGCAAGTTCAACAATCCTGCCGCGCGTTCACCTCCATACAAGGTGACCCCTGCAATACAGTAGAAATGTCATGTAAAAACAGGATGGAAACAATCACAACCAGTACAGTGAGTGATTGAGAAAATGGATTTATGCGACATCCAACGGTCTTGGGGCCTGCACCGATCCTGGGCAGGCGATAAATCAAGCTCGTCGGCGTCGGCAAATGATATTGAAAAGTAGGACATGGGATACTAACCAGCACTTTGCAAAGCAAAAGTCAGCATATCCAAACCACCAGTCGCGACCAACTCCTCGTGGACTAGAAGGGTTTCCTACAAAAGACAACCACATACAATGTTTATTTAGAGGGATCCACTTACGCGAACGACATTTTAATATCCACTTAAGCATTCGATATTACAATGGCTACTCGACAAGCTTACCAACGCGTTGCATGCGGCTGGGTAGTCTACTTTCGAGTCGACCACTATCCTCTTGGATTTCTCCAAATCGGCAGCCTTGTCAACAAACACATGGCACACTCCATCTGCAGAGAATAATTTGTTTAGGACCCACTTGTACAGCAGAATTTTCATACTGTGAGGACGTGGGAAACTTCCAAATCATCATCGTTGCACAACGGGCCTCGAACGCTTCTATGCTATTCTGAAATTAGTAAACAAGGATTCACGTAACAGATCAGTCTCCCAGGTCCACAAATAAGTAAGATGTATGAGAAAAGCCTAACCTGCATGACCAAGCACAGGAATTTTGGTAGATGCCTTGATCTGTGCAACAAGCTGGTTGCTTCCACGGGGTATGACCAGGTCGATGACATCGTCCAACTGTTCATGAACACAAAACGATTCTAATCTTGAGCAAACGAATCCTGTTTACAAGAAGAACGCGGCATCTCTGGCAATAACCATAATTCGCCCAGCTCAGAATTCAAATGGCCACATGATCTACAATACAGAGTTCATGAGCGGAGTGTACCTTGAGAAGGTCAGGAATTTCGTCCCTGGACGTGACCAAGCCAATCAGGTTCGGGCCAACGGACTTGGGCAATGCTTCGGTGATCACCTGCGAATGTTGAAAAAAGAAACGGTTTGGTAAAGCCCTCGAAAGAGACTTGCAAGGCCCTCAGCGAGCTGTGGACACATTCATACCTTGTGGAGGATAGCATTAGATCGTGCTGCTTCCTTTCCTCCCTTCAACAAGAGTCCGTTTCCACTGCGAATCGCCAGAGATGCTATCTGATCCACAAGAAACAAATCAATCATACAATCATTGACAAGTCTTCGCTTAAAGATAAGTGTAAATCAAGGAGACGAAATCTGACCAAGAACCTGGGCTCCACAACAATGTTAACCCTACGGTAGAGTATATGATGGAGGATCTCATTTTTACCTGAACTAAGGCATCAGGGCGTGACTTAAACACGACCAAGACAACTCCCGGGCAAGATGTCTTCTCCAGTATCAAATCTTTAGCAATCTGAGGTTGAGGCGTTGGTTGAATATGAATGGGGGTTAGTATGGCATTATGGTATGGGCTCCACAACCACTGGTCTAGCAACCCGTAAAATGATTAGATGTCTACCGTTTTCATCATATGCGTAGGCATTTTCTTGTGTTTTTGTTGTGTTTGTTTGTGTGAGAATATCGGTTTCGGGGTTGCATTTGGTCGTGAGTATGTGAAGGGGGGGATGATGATGGGCAGTGTAACAAATCTTGTGTCTCTAGGTTGTTCTTGGGGGTGATGTAATTTGAAAATTCCAGGGTAGAAGTTGTTTTGGATGTTATGGTAGTATTGTTCAAGGATTTTGGTAATATAGAGCAAGGTGTTTCAGTTGTGCCAAGGAAAGAGATTTCTTTGTGTCGTTCTTGAAAGAGGAGAGCTCCAAGTGGAGTTGCTTGTGGCCCTCCTCTAGAATCGCAGCCATCTCCGTACGTAGAGTGTTGACAATGATGGAGGTGGCGGTGGCCTTGATGGAGGCCACGATGCTTATCAACCCCGTGTTGATGTCAGGGTTGTCTACATAGACGGACAGGGCCCCAAAGATAGCGGACGGACGGACAGTAGGACTGACGGACAGGACGGACAACACTTTTTGGCGGACAGTTGCGTGTAAAAAAAATTTACAAACCCTAAATCAAATTTTCAACTTATCCCCTAGTAAAACACGTGTGCCGACACGTCAGACTGCTTTCCACGTTACATCATAGGGCCGGGCACGCACCTTTGGGTCGTGCGCGTACCTAGAAGGGCCGCACGCGTACCTAGCAGGACCGTGCACGTACGCGAAAAAAATAAAAAAAAATAAAAAATAATGTACGTGCCCAGCCCTTGTAAGCATGCACCTGACCTTTTGGATCGGGCGCGTACGTACAAGGGTTGGGCGCGTACAAAGAAGGGCTGCGCGCGTACCAAACAGGGTCGCGCGCGTACGCCAAAAAATAAAAAATAAAAAAATTGTACGCGCGCGGCCCTTTTAGGCACGCGCAGCGCCCCTTAAGGTGCGCTTTGGCCCCTTGGTGTACACGCCTGGCCCCTTAAGGTACGCGCCCGACCTTTTTAGGTACACGCTGGAGCCTTTAGAAACACGACCAACACCTTTTTGGTATGTGCTCGATCCTTTCAAGTACACGCACAACCCGATGGGTACGTGCCCAACCCTTTTTAATACGCGCCCGACCCTCATTTAGCGAACGCGCACGCGATCGAATGGATACGCGCCTGAGATTATGGGGCAAACAATCGAAGGAGGATCACACATTAAAAGGTCGAGCCCACAACTTTGAAGGTTGCGTGTGTGCGCTCTTGAGGGCCGCACACTCTTTTAAATTTTTTAATCAATTTTTTTATAATATTTAAGCGTAAGCGCCTCTACCCCACGTGCGACCCTCCACCGTACGCGCGCAACCCTCCAGCTTGCGAACTCGACTCTCATGTGTGCGATCTTCTTTGAATCGCTTGCCCCATAATCCCCCTCTTTTTCTCCCCTCCTTTTTCACTAATTTGCCTTCACTCCTTGTCTACCCGCCCGCTGTTTTTTTGTAGTGACCCGCCCTTCTTATATAGTCGCATGGCTCCTTGCACACTTATCAATCTCCTTTGCATACGCATCTATGTTCAACACGAATACAACTCGCCCTCTACTATTTCGTGTTTTTTAAATTCCTTTATCTCGTTGAATTATTGCTAGTGGCATAATGAAGATGTGGACCATGTATAAGCCTCATTCCTCCTTGTGCCCACCTTTTCTAAGCTTTTGTCCACCCCTTATATATATAATGTTGATTCCTTTTCACCAATATCATCTATTGTCTTTCTTTGATTAAAAGTGTCGTCATTAACTATTATTGATTTCAAAGATTGTCAAGGTGTGTGTATTTTTTTATTTACTTTTGGCAATCATGTACACAAAATCATTTATATTTGGCCATGGGCTATGGCCTTTTTAATTAACAAGGATTGCAACAATTGTTCATGTAATAATTGAATCAAATATTGTAAATGTCAGCGACGCTATCTTGTGAGCGGTGAGCAGCGAGCGGCGAGCGGTGAGCATAAAAAATCCTAAAATCTTGAATTTTTTTGTCATTTTTTTGGGAAAAAAGTGAAATTCGAGGTTTTTTCAGCAGATCATCAAATTTTGGTGACATATTTTTCAAAAACTTCTAATTTTAGAAAATACCCTATAGCCGTGGTATAGTGCAAAATTACGTGTTTTTCCTTTATTTCGGTCTTTTAGAGTTCCCCGTTTTAGTTTAAAGGTGTGTCACATTTTTTTCGATAAGTGGTAAAACTGTGAAGTTTGGCCTTAAATGTTGCAAAATTTTCTAAATTAAGAAATTACTCTATAGCCGTAGATACATTGACAATTGATAGTTTTTTTCCATGTTTTTATGCATGTCATGGAATATTAACCTTTGTGTTTTTTTTTCTTTTGAGGATTACATTTGTACTTTTATATAGGATGGCAATTTATAAAACATAACCTTCTAATGAAGTGCTAGAGTACTAGATGTGGAGTAAGATAATTTATTTTTTGAAGCAATAACATAAGATGTTTCTATAGAAATACCAACGGTTTGTAAAAACCTTAAACTACCGGGTGATGGTGAGAGTTATCCAACTTCTCCAAATGGAAAGGTGTAGGGTTCGAATCCCCGTTGTGGTATGCTGGCTCTATCTAACGGAACTGTCGGAAGTTGCCAACAAAACAACTCCTCTGCCGTTTGAAAAATAAACAAAAAAAAATAAACTACCACCTACAGTCACGCAGTTGGAATATTGACACCACATCAGCTATCTAGATATAGAAAGAGTATTAAAATTTATGCCGTGACGCACATCATGCGATTTCTGCAATATTAGCAAGCTCTAGTATGCGTATAACTTCATTGAAGCTGTAGCTTGGAGCATGCATGAACAGGTCTTTTTTGTAGTCCAGTTTTCACAAGTAACGTAAGATGTAGTACACATGCTTACAATATTTTCATTGCCCCTTCTTTCCCAACGCCTCTACTGACATCTTCAAGAAATCTGGGCACTACATGCGGGGTAGTCCGTGATGGGAGCGACGCTACCTTGTGAACAGTGAGCGGCGAGTGGCGAGTGGCGCATTTCTCATCAATGTATCACACACCAATTCCACACTGAAGTTGTATGTAGAACTGTTGAATCTAGTCCATTGAAGGCCTCTTCTGTACTTGTTCGAGTCACCCTTGTTCCATCTTGTGCATTAGAGAAATTCACCGTATCCAATTAATGAAAATTGTGGCCTGACATGAGTGGCATGTCAAGCTTGGTTTTGGTAGACTTAAAGATCTCCGCACGTTTTAGTCTGCATGTCTTGGAAGGGCCTAGGAAAGTGTTGAACAACTTTTGCAATAAATTTGGAGTCACCTCAACATTGTATGGATTGCTACCAAAGCGTACCTATATTGTGACCTTTTTCATCGTGCCACATTTTAACCAGGCTCAATATGAAGTGATTTTTGTGAAAGCTCGGATGATATTGTCCATGGTAGCTGCATACAAACACCTCATGGTGGTTTCAAATTTTACGAGGCAATGATAATAGAATGTATCTAAAAGGCTGAAAGATGGCATGCCTGCTCTTTCATCAAGCGTGAGATCTTGCGAGGACACAACAATTCTTATGTAAATTCTAGTTAGATTTCTAAATAGTTTTTAATTCCAAAATGTACAAGGCATTAAGAGTACTTACAAGTTGCATTGTGCAGTCCCATTGTCTTTATTGCCATCCAATCCTTAAGAGCAAGACGCTTGCTCTCGGCAGTAGCACCCAAAGATAACCACCACCTTTATATAACTTAGTATTGTGCTTCAGCCTCCTCTTGTATCTTGGACTCTTTCCATACCTTCCACATGGGAATGTGTTGACCCTGGGTACTTGAGAGAATGTTATTGTTGGTGCCTTGTTGCAGGCATATAGTTCAATGAAATAAAAATGTCAATTTTTGATATTCTATAGGCACGTCCTTATTGCTACTACCATCAAAGTAAGGACATTCAAATACTTGAAGTTCTTAAACAAATTATTTACATGATGCTTACTTTGTTTAAACTAGAAATTGTGATTGAGATATATAATTAGATGTATCAATGAAACCTTAGCAAGTTGTATAAGGTATGAAGATGCATATACAACATTTACATTTACATTTGAATGCATCAACTTCTTCTTAGTATCATTACAATTCATTTTGTGTCAATTGCTTAAAATAAAAAGCAAGTACACAAGACACATTCTATGGTTAAAAAGAAATTAGAGTCTATAATGACATTTACAATATTTGATTCAATTATTACATGAACAATTGTTGCAATCCTTGTTAATTAAAAAGGCCATAGCCCATGGCCAAATATAAATGATTTTGTGTACATGATTGCCAAAAGTAAATAAAAATACACACACCTTGACAATCTTTGAAATCAATAATAGTTAATGACAACACTTTAAATCAAAGAAAGACAATAGATGACATTGGTGAAAAGGAATCAACATTATATATATAAGGGGTGGACAAAAGCTCAGGAAAGGTGGGCACAAGAAGGAATGAGGCTTATACATGGTCCACATCTTCATTTTGCCACTAGCAATAATTCAACGAGATAAAGGAATTTAAAAAACACAAAATAGTAGGGGACGAGTTCTATTTGTGTTTTCCAGCCCTGGTAGGTATGTGCGCGTACCTATTGGGGCTGCGCACGTACGCCAAAAAATTTAAAAAAAATTAAAAAATTGGGCGTATGCGCCCAGCCCTAGTAGGTACGCGCGCGTACCTATTGGGGCTGCGCGCTTACCTATTGGGCCCCGCGCATACGCCAAAAAAAAATTTAATTAATTTTATTTTTTTTTGCATACGCGCCCAGCCTTTGTATGTATGCGCCCGATCTAGAAGGTCAAGCGCATGTTTACAAGGGCTGAGCTCGTCCCTAGAAGAAAGAAAATTGCACGCGCCCATTCCTTGAACGTACGTGCCCATTCTTTGAACGTACGCGCCCAATTTAAAAGGTTAGGCGCATGCTTACAAAGATTCGGCCCATACTTCAAGGGATTGGGCGCGTATCTAAAGAGGTTCTACGGGTACCTAAGGAGGTAGGGCGCATATTCCAAAAGGTTGGATGCGAACTTAAAAGGGTTGGGCGCGTACCTAGCAAGGCCGTGCGCGTACCTATTGGGGCCGCGCGCGTATGCCAAATTTTATTTTATTTTATTTTATTTTATTTTATTTTATTTTATTTTTTCAGCGTAGGCGCCCAGCCCTTATTTGTACGCGCCCGATCTAGAAGGTCGGGCGCATGCTTACAAGGGCTGGGCGCGTACAAAGAAAAAAAAAATCTTTGTTTAGCATACGCGCGCGGCCATGTCTGGTACGCGCGCAGCCCTTGTTTGTACGCGCCCAGCCCTTGTACGTACGCGCCCGATCCAAAAGGTCGGGCGCATGCTTACAAGGGCTGGGCGCGTTCAAGGAAATTTTTATTTTTTTTATTTTTTTTTACGTACGTGCGCGGCCTTATTAGGTATGCGCGCGGCCCTCTTAGGTACGCGCCCAGCCCTTGTTCGTATGCGCGCGACCTTCTTGTTGACGTGTCAGCCACGTATTTGCCTACGTGGCAGTGGATAAATTGATTTACCTCTAGTCATGGTCAAACCAGCGTTGACCCTTATCGGACAGACAACAACCTCTATCGGACGGACAACGAGACGGATGGACACTACCGGACGGACAGACGGCCGAACAACCGTGGTTGATGTCATTGAACCTACATTTTGCCACCAGGGTGGCGGATGGGGGATGAATGCCATCTAGGCTCCTTTGGTGTGGTCAAACCTCCACTTGGTGAAGCTCGATAGTGAAGGTTTTGTTGAGATATTGCCTGTAGACCATGGGGTTAGTAACTTGAACATTGCCGGAGCCGTTATGCTTGTCATCTTATTGCTGATGGAACTTAATGGTGATAATGCTCTTGGCTTCAATAACCTTGGTGATGGTGGCCGTGGTGTGAGCTACACTTATGAGGATGGGCAGTTGAGACAATGTAAGTCTTAGTGCATCCTTCTTGGCTCTGTTGGTGGTGAAAAAAACACCAGAGTTGTTGGCCTAAGCGAGGAGAACCTCCTTGAAGTTGATGACTTGGTGGCGCTCTAACTTCTTTGGTTGCGAGGGGGTACGTGCAACGATCCACACATGAGACTCCGCCGTCTCCTTCTGCACGTCCGTCACTTTAAATTCGTAGTTTCTAAAGAAATCATTCATCACTACATCTTGGAAGAAAGCTTGTGCTATGATTCCCTTGAGGTTATCACTTTTAATGCGGACCGAAAGGCCATGGCGAGCCAGTGCATGCCAAGTTTTGCACACTTTTTCTAAGGACAATAGGCCCAAGGATAGAGTGACAAAACAAAGTAACGGATGACGCGGAGAGCGGCAATGGCGTCAGTCTCAGGGTGGAGCAAGTGTATCTTGATAATTCCAAAAAAAACACCCTTTCGTCCCTCCTTCTTAATCCCTTTGCAAAGAATTGCAAGGGGGTCCATGAGCTTAGTACCCAACGGCATATCCATGTGATCAAGTCTAGCCTTAACAAGTTTTTGATATCATCATGATACAAAGGGTGATTTGGTAACTCAAAATGAGTGGCTATGTGGAAATCAAAGGACAATCCAGTCTTAGGATTAGTCGGAATGTCAAAAAGTACTTGAGTGATGTTGAAGTGTTGTTCTTTGACACCATCACTTTATACACTAGGGCAAAATATCTGTGGAATCCTAGGATATGCCACTGCAGCTTCTAAGGCCTCGTTCGCTTGGCCTTTAGGTACCCCTGGTGATCATATCCCGCATTGTCTCTCCATTGTACAGGGCATTTTGCTCCCCATCCTAGACAAGCTTCTCTAGGCTGGGAAGCAAAGCCACAACCTAAAGGTAGAGAGGTCAATAGATGATACATGAGTTAGGTCAGGTGTGTTACTTTGAGGTTTCTTGGCGGGATTTTGTGTGCATCATGTGAAGTAGACGCAGAGGTCTTGTCTGCCATAGTTTGCTTCAAGTTGCCATTTGGACTCTCCATGTCCATAGCGACCACCTCCGATCCTCCGCCTTCGCCTCCTTTTGGAGCTGCTCCATGGTGGTTGAGAGGTCAATGGAAGTGATCTGTGCTTCGGGGGAGGAGGAAGGAGAGGCTTGCACCCGACGCTTTTGGCTTGATCGTGGTCGCTTAACAGGGGCGTCCTCTTGGTTGTCGTAAAGATTAGAAAAAAAAATTCTTTACATGTGATTATTCAGTGTGTCAAGCTTGAACGAGTGTTTGACACACTATATGTTCACATGTAAAGAATTTTTTTAATCCACGAGATGGTGTTTATCTGCGGATAAAAACCAATTACGGAACAAAAATCAATCCACGGATGAAACCTATATCCCGATGACTATGCCTATGGCCTTGGATTTGTCACTGACACTAATAATTAACACTTAATCTTTTATAATCCACATCCAATATTGGTTTTAATCCACGTGCTGGTGTTTATCCGCGAATAGTTTTCATCTGCGAGTGGTTTTCATCTACAACTGGATTTGATGGGTAATTGCATTTCATTCTACGCGAGATTTTCATCCGTTGCGTGCGATTTCATCCACAACGGATGAAGCTGCATTTTGGGCAAAAGTCACTCAATAGTGAGTTAATATCTAGGAAAATAATCTTTATTTTTGAATTTCGACTCCGGATTTGGGCTCTCCAGGGGAGATTCTATCTAGTGGGAAGGATAAACTCTTGTGTAGAATGTTTTGAAGAGATCCTTATTTTTTGGTGTGTTTAATGAAATTTATTTTTAAAAATGTAATGTCTATCTTTGGAGGAAGATTACAATATCATTAAAAAAAATCTTGATTTTTAATGGAAATAAAAATTTTAATCAAAGAAGTGTATACAATGATTGTGACAAATGTCAAACATGCATTTACATTAGAATGCTGAGTAGCAGAAACATCCATATTTGAAATATGAATTGCAAAAAAGCTTAGAGAATGACTTGGTCGTATTTATTGTTATCGTAAAATGTCTAAATTGAAACAATAACATGATGATGGGCACTAAAAGAATAGATATCTCCCTAGAAGAACCAGAGGTTTTGATTTTTTTTCATTTTAATTTATTTTTCAAGAAAATGAAAAAACCTTTGTTTTGACTGTTTAGATACGCTATACGTAAGAAAATGAATTTGTAAAAAATGAAAATGTGTTTTGGTCAATTTTTGAAAAACCACACCTTTCACATTTTTTTTGGAAATACTTCACTTCTTCAATACCTCTAAAAGTTGGTGCACAATGACTTGACATAATGTACAACATAATGGTATAAATCTTAGAACTTTTTTAATGCAAAAATTTGACACCATGTGTAGTGAAATTCAATTGATCCGCTTAACGGAGGGAAAAAATGCCTTTTCTGTCACTTCAAACACTGTAGTCTTTCAATCCATACAGTCAAATGTCATGAAAATTTGTGAATACATGGATTTAGTAGTGAAGATTAAGATCTTACGGTTAGAATTTGAAATAACACTTTGATTTCTCTCTTCCATTCTATACAGTAGGATGGGCACTTAAAAGTGTTTTGAGGAAGAAATAGCCAAGGATTTTTAGGGGTTAAAGAAGTATAATTAAATAGAATAAAAAATACATCCTTCCATGAGAATATCAAATATATATATATATATATATACACGTATTTTTCCACTATCCACATTTCAAAGGCATGAAATACACCTTGAACTAATACTATAGCTCTAATAATTTCTAATACTTCTACACTACTCTTCGCAATCTACTTGTGCTATAGGAAATACAACTTCTACATGCTATAATAATAGGTGGTCCAAAAATGCTCATGTGGCGTGGGCCAATTGTATGTGTTGCTAAAGTATGTGATGATATGTGACAGTCTTCTTGCGTTGTTTCTTCCCTCATTACACACTCTACTTATATACGAGTGAAATGTATGCGCAAATTCTTGCTTTGTGAATATTACAAAACATCCACCCTCCTACTGCAATTGCTCATACTTCCTTGACATGGTACTGCCGTTGATTTGTTGAGCTATTTGCGCCGTTGCATACTCTTCCAAAAATCTAAATACTTGGGAATAATTTCAATATCAACATTGTGCTTGTATAAGTATGGAACTCTAGAATCCACCCACCACCGACTCCGCAAGTCTCACCCATTGTTTTTGCATTGGTAAACGTGTATAGTGACTGTATCAATTCACTTGACTTTGTTGTCAAGCCCCAATCACATACTCCAATATACATTTGCGATTTGTCTTGTGGAAAATTAAACAGGACATTGTCTAGAGATAAGACGTTGTGAAGGTTGCCGCTCTTGTGTACTTCATTCATTAGATGTAACAATGTCATGCAAGCTCAATATGTTTCTTGCAAAATTGGACTAGTTGATGGGCTCAAATAATCTCATCATCTAGGGAATTCCTACATGAAAAATGTATATACACGTCGTCACCATACTGGAAGTCTCGGTTGAGCATCTCTCATATTGTCCGCCCATTCCACCAGTACGCATATCTTTCATATATTGAGGCATGGATGGCTGCAAATCGTATGACGCCCGGATGTTGTATTCTTACAGCCATTGATTCATTCCGGTGTTCCATTTTTGCTAGGTCTGACCTTGTATGCGATTGGTTGAACGATTTTGCAACAAACTCCTATAACAATTCAATGCCAGGGGCTCTTTCAATCCGAATTTTTCAAATGGTTGCATATCCACCTCTCCTAGAAACGTTGTCATTGCAATCACTCTAGCTGTTGCCGAAATTGCGATCAAATGCGCCATTCAAACCTCTTCTTCATGACTTCCCTCCTCAAAGTTTCACCAGCCCACAGACGTACACCTATTTCTATTTTTGGCAAATGGCTACATTTGAGCAACAAACAAATTCGCCTTTAGAACCACCTCATTGAAAACTTCATCTCCTCTTTAATATTCTCTCTTGTATTTCGCCAACAAGATCTTTGAAATCCATAGTGCATCATGCACTCTGCTATCCAAAAACTTCAAATACCGCCTTTTTTCAGTCTTGGCGATCCACTTCGGAGCATGGAGAGCATCCATCATAAGTTGTGACATCTCAATCTTGAATTTGTTGGGGCCCTCATTGCGATATCTCACGTACTTGTTCTCCAAAGCACTTACACAATTTTGCTTATAGAATCGTACAATCAATTCCATGAGAAAATCCTTGCAGCTCTGTGATGGATTGTCCCGAATGGCATGCAACTTTGGTGTAGCAAACTTCG
Source organism: Bryoerythrophyllum caledonicum (assembly GCA_963971425.1). Taxonomy (NCBI): domain Eukaryota; kingdom Viridiplantae; phylum Streptophyta; class Bryopsida; order Pottiales; family Pottiaceae; genus Bryoerythrophyllum; species Bryoerythrophyllum caledonicum. The sequence goes on along the minus strand of OZ020526.1, from coordinate 16,090,414 downwards.
CCACCTTTTGTTTCTTCTTGTCCCTCGGCATCTTGGCTAAGTGATGACTTTGAGCTTTAAACTCTCTCAAGTTTTTAGAAAACTTTATGGAAATTGACAAAATCTCCCCCCCAAAATCTGTATCGCTTTTCTTCTTTCAAAGATGAGGAGCTAATGGATGGATTGCGCCAGCCACAGACACTCCGCATCGACTCAAAAAATTGAGAGGAGAAAAAAAAATTGAGAGGAGAATAGAGGCGGACAACAATTTATAGGGGTCGGTCGGCTATGAGGCTGTTCGCATGGGCAGACAGCCGAGATCGATCGGACGGACGACCTTGAGACACTCCCTACCATCAAATGGCCGCAATGCCGTTCGCTCGATTCGACGGCTCGCGTGCCGTCACTGCGATCCGACGACCCAAAGCCCTCCCCCCGAACTGGATCGTCTTGTCGATTGGACGGCTGCAAGACGGTAATGGCCATCGCACGGCTTTAATTGCTCTATTGTCGAGGCCGACCGTGCATGCCGTCTGCTTAGGCCGTCCCCTCTTGTTCTTTGATCAAGATAAATTCACCGTATTTATTCTAATATAATAATATTTAGTGTATGGCCTTAGTAAAGTATATTTTACTTCTGGACGTTGCGTCCGACCGGATGTCCGGTCGTTGCCGTCCGCCGGACTTCTAGTCAGACGTTCGGACCCCAAAGGGCGTCTGGATTGGTAACACATAGGTGGACTTCCTCCGTTGTTGATGGAGAGAAAAGTTGTATGGAGCAGACACAATTGCCAACTTTGAGTGCCATGTTGAGGGTTTCTGGGACTGGGACTGTTGAAAACGGCACCTTCGGTTGTCTTCGGGCGAGTTTTCTTCAAAGTCTTGTATTTTTCTTTTTCTCTATGAGGTGCGGCAACACTAGCTTGTGTTGATGACCTCCTGCAAAGTTGTGTCGGTTGAATGTGCGCTGGAGGCTGCCTTCTAGGTGCCCAAATATGAGGCAATATTTTGGGCTAGGGAAGCAAAGCGACAATTGTATTGGGCTCTTTTTCGAACAATTTGTCCTGGCCTTTGCTTGGTTGTTTCCTTTGGAGTGTGTGTGTAGGGTACAAACTCAAGTTGTCTGCTACAAATCTTAGAAGTCGAACCGTGTTGGATTGCTTTTTTTAAGTCTTTCCGATTAGGGTTCCATCTGGTTTCCTCGATCTCTTGAATTTGCAATCTTGGTGTTGTTGTATGATTCAGGTCTTCACAGTTAGCATTCGACCTTGTTTGCATGGAATTGTAGCGTTATTTTCTTGATGTTGGTGTCGTCCACATGGAAATCCGAAGTTTGTAATTTTTGTGAAGTTGCATTGTTGCTTCCTTTGTCGCTGCAAAAAATTTGGCAGGGCTTCCAAGCGGCATTAGAAATTTTTGTGTAACTTGATAGAACAGTGTCTAATATGAAGAATGCGTGTGGTATGAGCAATGTGAACTGATTTCTGATACTTGAATGTGCTCTGGCTAATTGCGATGGCTTAACTAGATTTGTTAACTATGGTGCAACATACGGAATAGATACTAAACAACTAAAGAGTACTGGAGAGTGATTTGATGCAGTAGATATAGAGTTGAGAGTTAGAAGTGTGTAGCTCGATCCGGTGCGTTTGTACCTTGTAGATGGTGCCGTCCAGGTGTCTCTGATGTTTTCTTCGTGCCCTACTTCCGCGGTGTTACTGTCGCCGAGGGCAGGGCTGTAAGCTGCGGTGGTGCTGTGTGTGGAGTTCGTGTAATGTTGTGGAGCACCTCTGAAATTGAGGTCTCAAGAGGTTTGGCCGGTGACAACAGGCGTGAGTGCACAACTTTGAAAGTAGATCCAAAGCTAGGGTGTAGCAGTGAGTATTGATGCCTAGGTACGTTGATGGATACGACGCAGGCAGTTAGTATGGAAGATTCATGACAAATAAGTGATAGTATGATGTAAGCAAAAATCACCAAAGCAAATGTATGGTAGAGTGAAGATGTAGTGCATGAGTAAGATGAAGCTTGACGTGGTAAGTGGATGTTGTTCCCGGCTCTAGCTGCAATAGTCTTTTCTCTCTTGGTGTATCTTGCGGCACTTGCGTTGTGGCTGTCTCCTACAGTGTTGAAGGCTGCCATCTTCAGATATGCATCAAGGGGTTGTAAATCTACTTTTGTTGCCCTTGTATCCTCCTTTGAGAGTTTCGGATTTGGAGACAATAGTTCAGGTGTCTGTCGGTAGCGCTCTCGCGCTCGGTTCATGGTCACACTTGGTTCGTATGATGTCTAAACGTTTACAGGTCAAGGAGAGAGGGGGAGTGGAACGTGCGATTCCAATTGCGCGAGCTTCTTGAAGCGAATCTTGTTAGAAGTGTTGTGATTTGCACAACACAATGATGGATCTTGACAACAACATTCAGATTCCTAGCAGCTCAGATAACACCCCATTGGAATTCCACATATGTTGTGCGAAAAAAAGTCACCAAGTCTCAAATCCGCTCCCCTGTCCTTTCCAACACAATATTGCAATCAACAATACTACTAGCGCGAGAGCAACACACCAGAGAAGACGAGTATCGAGCCAACTACCTTTGATTACCCTAATGTGTGTGCTCACGACTAACTCTCTCCTCACCTAGAAACTCATAGTGATTAGCTTCTCTTCGTGCTATCTCCAAACTTTTTCAGGCAACCGGCATGAAAAGAGTGTATGCTCCAACTAAGCATCATGATAAGTTAAAGTTTGCTCACATGTGTAGTCAAGCATACTGTCCTAAGTTGCAAGGGTTTGCCATTGAAGACTATGTTTATTTGCAACGTTAGGCGCCTATGACGCTTAACGTCAAGGCAAGGCACACAATTTTTTGTATGAAGATTGTGTTATCTAGTGATATTTTGTTGTTGGAAGGCAAGGACGGCTAGTAATGTTGGGAGCATTCGGAAAAACTGTGCTCTTTGTCATTTTGATCATTAATTGATCGGTTCATATCGACTTGGCAGTTGTGGGAGAGGGTCTTCCTTGTTTTGTTTGTGGTGAGAAGAAAGGAGTGGCAATTGTCAACGTGGATGACATTTGACATGGTTTAACACCACCCCTTTCAACTCTATTGTCCAGAGATTGGACTTGTCTTTGTTGTAAAAGGTCTAAGAGCCATGTTTCATTCAATGAGATACCTTGAAGTTTCTTGTGGACATGTCACATGTGTGGTGACGTTGCCACATAGTTGGAGGTACAAGTTATAGTTTAATGATTCATGCATCACTAAAGATTGACCACTAAATTTGGCGATTAAAGACGGGGCTCATATTGCACCTTGTTTGTGTTACCATCTTGACAAGAGTATTTATAACAACAAATAGCTTGGAAAATATGGAATCTATAACAAAATTGAACAAAATAATTAGAGTTTTCGGTGACAGATCGTTTGAAAGAAGCATTGCCTCTCTTTTTCTTTTTACTTCAAGATATTAACACCACGTCCTTTGTATGCCAACCCTTGTAATTTTGAGGGTTTAGGCATAGTAAAAAATATAAGTATTTGAGACTATGAAATTCTCGAAGTTGAAGGAATGGTGGGGAGGTTCTTATCTCTATGTATAATTTAATTTTGTTTGATTGGCAATCCTAGAGAGAGACATATTGGAAGAGATTAGTTGGATAAAAATTCAAACTGCGTCAAAATTGGGATAGGGTCTCGAGACGAGACAACTTGAGACTGGAAGTGGGATATGGTATTGCGCCATGACATGAAAACAACACTTGCTCGGCGTAGACGACGAGTATGCACATTTGTTATTTTGTATTTGAACTAGTGTAGAATCGCATTGTCTCCATCGGGGCAAGGGCAATCCAAGCGCGAGATCTTGTCATGACACGCGCCAAGACATGGTATTGCACTGGGACACAATTCCGTGCCTCGGATTGGGCTTCGCAGTACATCACATGTTTTTTTTCATATTCATAGACAATACACATATGTATACTTACCCTACACATTGGTGCGTTTTGAATACAATTCATTCACCATGGGAACTGTCCAAAGTTTTTGGAGAATTCTAGGGATTTATCTAAGGTGATACCCATGTATTGCCAAGGTTATATATGTGAAACATCTAGGTAGTAGTCATGTAATACCTAGATGATATCCATTGTGCCTGAACCATTCTGAATTGGAAAAAATAAATAATTTGGTAGAAAGTGTTTGAAGCGGACCAATGCATTTGATACATGAATTTCTTCCCTAATTTTCCAAAACAATGGTATGAGTCTGGTTCCACGCAATGCCCCACCCGTCATCTCTGAAGGGGTCGGGTCACTTCCATGTAGCCAGCTTCTCACCCTATCCGAAAAAGCAAGGTCGGGTGTAGTTGATTATCTCGGGGATAGTGGAGCCGTTTTTCAAGCCCGTCAACCTCCTCTTCTTCCCAACATACTAATCAAAGCGTCATGGACTGTGTCAGAGTCACTTTACACATAAAGGTCGACTCCAAGTTTAACCCCTCTACTTCATTTTAGGTTGAAGTGTTAGGTCGGGTGTGACGCATGGAAGTGGCCCTACATTTTCTTCCCTACATTCTGCAAGTAGGGAAGCTACAATGATAATTCCGGTCGGGCATTACATGGGGTTTCGCCCTAAGAGCCAGGTTCCATGCAATGCCTGACCCGTCATCTCTGAAGGGGTCAGGTCACTTCCATGTAGCCAGCTTCTCACCCTACCCAAAAAGGAAGGTCGGGTGTAATTGATTATCTCGGGGATGGTAGAGCTGCTTTTCAAGCCAGTCAACCTCTCCTTCCCAACATACTAATCAAAGCGTCATAGATTGTGTCAGAGTCACTTTACACATAAAGGTCGCTCCAAGTTTACCTCCTCCCACTTCATTTTAGGTTGAAGTGTCAAATCGGGTGTGATGCATGGAAGTGGCCCTACATTTTCTTCCCTACATTTCCTTTCCTACATTCTGCAAGTAGGGAAGCTACAGTGATAATTCCGGTCGGGCATTACATGGGGTTTCGCCTGAAGAGCTCTCCTTTTGTTTTACTTTTACTGGTTGTTAGCCGTTAGAGATTCGGGTTCAAATCTTTAGATTTTATAGATTATCCATCCCATATGGAAGGCTGCCAGGTTTTATATTTGTTAGTTTGTGTAACTCCCACACAGATTCCAGACCATGTTCCGCATACAGACGGAATGTTGATCATGAGATGGGTCCACAACTGAATAATGGCAGCTGCAGATGGAGCTGAGCCTGTGTCTTTCTGATGTGATTCTTCTCTTTTCTGATGAAGCATCTCTGCAAAACAACTAGATTCATCTTGCTGCCTTGGTGTCATAAAAGTGGAGTCCTGACATAAGACAAAATAGTGTATTCATGGCATCAGCAGATTTCACACGGAATCTTCGACTTGCACACACTTGCATGGAAATAGTTTCCAATCAAGAATTGACATGTATGTGCTTCATGTAAATCAGTGTAGATTACAGTTGGGAATGATGGGAGGTCTACGAGTAAGACACAAAAGTGTCTACGTACTGAAGGTCTAAGATTATAGTCGTCTATTGGAGTGTACTTACGACTTACAAGGCATTTTCATCTTTTCCTTTGTAGTTTGCCAAATCCTTGAATTCATTTATTAGTAACCCAAGCCTTTACATTCAGACTCAAGGATTCCCTAACGGCATTGGTGTCTTCTCCTGAATTGCTATTTGAACCAATGGGTTTGTGATAAAAGTTCTCAAAACATTAAACTTAAGGTTCCTTCTTGCATACGTGCTCCACCAGAAGAACGTACAATAATTAATGGCATAGATTTTTCAGTAGCATATTCAATAAGACGAGTTATTTTTTCGCCAACGTTAGGGGATCCCCTATTCCAAAAAATGACGGGGCCAGGCCTGTTAGATTCGAAGTCATATACCACTGGCTGTGGTGCTGATAGATTCAATACTTCAGCGCAGTCATGGCATCTATGAATTCGCCGCATGCTTTGTAAAATCTGACTACTTTCCTTCCAATGTATTTTCCCAAAACCTACACATGGAGATTTCCCTCACAAAAAAAATAGAAACCCGACGGTTGTGTAAAGATTCCCAAACTAGACATGGTGGTGGAAACTTCATTGGATGCTACTGCATTATCAAGTCACGACACTGAAGGAGCATACCAAAAGGAAAAGAGATCATCTACCTATATAAAAGGCGTCAATCTGTCTGTCCGCCGCTCCCGGTCACGTGACCTCTCTTTCTTGATTTTGACCTCTTGATGTGAAGGGTGAGGCACGGTGATGCATTCTTCTTGACTCTTGATATTAAGTAGTAACCTAATGACTCTTGATTTTGACCTCTTGATGTGAGGGTTTTCTCCTCCTATATTAGGTAGTAACCAAATGACTCTTGATTATGACCTCTTGATGTGAAGGGTTTTCTCCTCCTGTATTAGGCAAGTGATACTTATGTGCACAAAAGGTCGATCAAAATGCAAATGTAAAGCAAAAGTACTTTGTTTTTGGAGTGGATTTAAACTAGGGTAACGTTTACATGCACTCTAGAAATATAAGTACTTTTCCATTTAGATTCGATTTGAGCTTATAGGTTTTAAAATACAATACATACAAACGTAAATTTAACACACCACCCTCCGCTCTGCCCGTCGGGACGATGGGTACCAACCCTAGTGCTCTAATAATATTAGTTACTATGAATCACACTGCTGTATCTCTTTGTTTTTGGAATTTAGTGTTTGCACCACTACACTAAACACTGAATATAGTGTAGAGGGATTATTGATGTAGATCACTCACACTAATTTCCATCAAAGCATGTGCATGCCAAGTTCTAATTGGATATTTGTTCTCAAGCAAGTGTGTGTCAGTCAACAACTGCATGTAAATTTTCAATTAGTATAGGAAATTTCAAATAGTCTAGTCTACACTATATGCACGGAACGGTGTAGTTACAAACTGTAACACTATATGTCAACAATGCCACTAAGAGCATCTCCACCCGGAGACAGAGAACCACCAATTTGGAGTTTTGTGAGGTCAAAAAGTTGCACCCGACACCTCTAAATGGGGAAACTTTATAAAATTTTAGAAGTTTTGGTGCATGGCACACAAAAATCTCCTTGGATGGGGGGAGTGCGCCATTTTTTGATGTTGGCGACACACCCATACCCTCGGGACACTTGGCGCCATGTCATTAATGGCTACATGTGGCGCCGTGTCATTGGTGGCGGGAGATGAAAGGTGAAAGCGTTTTTTAGAAAAATTTGGAGCTTACGGTGGAGCTCTTATGACGCCAAACCCTAAATCACCCCTGGCGTGGAGTAGATTTCCCAACCTAGCGTGGAAAATTCCACGCCAGGAGTGGAGATGCTCTAACGTTACAACACTAAATGTTAACATGAAGACTAAATACAAAGAATTGTGACTAACTTCACATTTAGTGTTACTAAAGAAATAATTTGTAGAAATTGAGAAATAGCAAAATACTACAATGTGTACAAAAAGTGACATTAGTGTACACATTCACGAACGAGTTGCATACCGGCAGCAGCATTTGTGATGAGTGAGTGTTCGACGCCAAAAGATACCATGATTTTAGGGGTTAAGGACTCATGATACAAGACCATGATCTAAGAAGAGGTTAGGGTTTAAGAATCTGCATTACAAACCATGATATGGGGATTCGGTAGGGTTTAAGGATACCCATACCTCAAGACTTATGATCCAAACCTGAAACCATGATCTGAGGATTTTAGGGGTTTTGAGGATTCATGATACAAGACCATGATCTAAGGGGTTTGGGTCTGAGGATTTACATTACAAACCATGATGTCAGGATTCAGTTGGGTTTGAGGATATATGTTAATATATCTTTAAACCATATATATCATGCTACAAATCATGATGTGAGTGAAGTGTAGAGTTTAACCGTATCCATAAGTTTTAGCAAAGACGTACAGCGATGAAAAGGCCGATTTTCACGGAGACGAAGAAAGTCTCCAACGAATGCGCCCAAGCAGGCAAGGAAATCGAACTTGTCGATCTTCCAGATGATCCAGGCGGCGCGCACGTCTTCCGTCTACGTTGTAGTTCACCGCCGATCGCGCAAACGAGCCTGTCAAACCCACTAAGTCAGTCGATCTATCAAGAACCATCGTCACGAGTCTTGGTCTCAAGGGTTCAAGGATATGTTACAAACCATGATCCGAAGGTTTCCGAAGGTTTCCGAAGGTTTAGGGTTTGAGGATTAAAGTATGATCTGATGGAAGGATGTGATACAAACTATGATATGAGAGTTTGGGGTTTGACGACCTATGGGACAAACCATGACCTGAGGGTTTAGGATTTAAGGGTACAATACACACCAGTAGCACCATTTCAGACTCCAGTGCAGATAAATGTCGGGGTTTAGGGTCTAAGAGTATGTCACATAATAGTGGCACCAATTCAGACTCGGTGCAGAAATGTTTTGGCTTAGGGTTCAAGGATACGTCACGTGCCAGTGCCACCAATTCCACAGAAAACGTGAGGGATAGGATTTAAGGATACGTTATACAGCGGCGGGCAGCAATTCAGGCTCGGGTGCAAAAAATGTTCAGCATTTAGGGTTTAAGGATATGTTACATACCAGTGGCATCACTTCATCAGGAAATGTGCATGGTTTAAGGTGTAAGAATATGTCACATACCAGTGACACCACTTCATCATCAGAGAATGTTCAGGGTTTAGGGTTTAAGAAAAAAGTGTCACACACCGGAGGCAACGTAGCAGGAGGTGACCGAGCCACACAAGTTCATCACCCCGAACATTCGGACACCGTGTTTGTCAGCTCTTGTGAGGAACATGAACAGCGTTGACAGGATCACAGACGAGAGAGGCGCGATAGCAGAGATCCAGAACTTCTTCTTTTCCCAGTACCTTGAAGCAAAGTATATCTTCTCCATGTAACCCCCCCCCCCCCCCCTCAAGAAATCCGTCCAGGTGCAATGATTCTGCAATTTTCCCCACAAGTTTTTCCTACTTTCAGCCATTTATCAAGGAAGGTATGACAAGTTGGAGTGTTTGGAAAGCCCATCTAGAGTAGCTTCCCGAGCAACTTAGAATCTAAAAACCAAAGGAAACTGACAGCTAAACTGTACCTGGACCACACTTAAGTCTCTCCCCCAAATTTAGAGGCCTCCGAAAAGCTTTCTAAGTACACTTCGACCTTTAACTTATTACCTCGCTCCTATCTAGTAAGCGAGCTGGCAGAATTGCAGCTCAATCTGCGCAGATTCTGGACTCAAGAAAGCAGCGCGCGAGCTCCTTTGCGCCTTTCAAGTCAGAGTCCTTTGCGTCTTTCAAGCCAGAGCTCCTTTGCGTCGTTCAAGTTGAGCTTATAAGTAACTTAAATAATCCTACAATGCACCTCATCAGTCACTGCCTCTCTAGGTTCATTGAACCTGGACGTGCTTGGATTTGGAGAAAAAATAGTACTGAAAATAACCAATATACCGCATGATTGTTCAAACTTGCCTCTTGCCTCCTCTCTTCTGCAAAAGGCTCTTACAAAGCTCCAGATGCGAAATGCCCAACCTGGATGAGGTCCAATGCGAAATGGCCAAAAAGTAGTGATGTGATCGTTCAAGCTTGCCTTTTGCCTCCTCACTTCTGCAAAAGGCTCTAACAAAGCTTCAGATGGCCAACCTGGATTGAGTCCAATACCAAATGGCCAAAAAGTAGCGACGATGGGTCCATTCCTTTAACTTCTAAAGGACCAATGTACCTTCGAGGTGTAATTTTTTTCAATTTAATTGCAATAATCTTCTAATCCGTTTGTTCGCATGGTCATATTTGACAAAATGTTTATTGCATCATGTCATATAAGTTTAGAAGAAGACCTGTAGTTAGATTCTTAAAAAGTTCATCTTGGCAATCTTTAATCAATGTAGCAGGGGTTAAATTAAAACGTCTTAGTCCTTTTAGGCATTAACCCTTGTCGGCGTAACATTCAGTTTGGGGGCGATTAACCTTGGGCCATCTGAAGGTAAAATTTGAGGGATATTCAGAGGTGGATCAAGATGAGCATCTATTACGATCGGGGCCACCAAAATCAATGGAAGCATTGAAGAGCTCACTAATTTCCGTGAAGTGAAATATACGGATCTCTTTATTGACCCTGGTCGAGCGTTGCACCAAACTTTAGCCTCAGGTGGGTCCATTTTTCTGGCCCTAACTGTTTAAGGATTCTAGAGGCTTTTTTGGAATTTTTTTGGCCATAATTGGAGCCTGCGGCCCCAAATTACTTTCGACAGAGCGTTTACGGATTAACCCCTAAGGGACCAAGTGTCAAAAATGGGCTTTTTGAAAGTTTAGTCAGGTTTCCTTCTGTGGTTGAACAAAAATGGACCGGGACTCTCCCTCCCTCCTATAAGCTTCGCTGGCTTAATGTCTGGGATGGAGCCAGAACGAGAAAAGAAGGTGGTCTCCTCTGGCACGTTTGGCACAAGGCTGTTGCTGTTAATATGTGGAGAGGTAGGGTCCAGTATACTGTCGACCAGCAGTGCCCGATCTGCATCGACACTACACCGGAGTCTATCATTCACAGGTTCTGGGCGTGCCCTCCGCACAAGTTGCCTGGCAGTGGAGTCTGGATACCATGCAGAAGATGCTGCCCCCGGCCAAAGCCATCCCACGAATCGGGGGAAGAACGTCCCATGCCCAGAACGACCAACGGCAGCCGACTCAAGTGCGTACAGACACCAGTAGTCAAGACCACGACGCCCAAGGAACGGACGCTCACGATGGTCCTGTGATCACACGGATGCATGGTATCTTCGCGCATAGGATGCCCAGGAGATTCAAGTCTATGAGCGCCATCTGGCTCTTCATGCGTGGGTTGATCTTCTGGTGCCTTTGGAATGAAGGGAACGATATTGTCTTCAACGACAACAGATGGTCTCGTCCCAAGCTACAGATCAAGCTCTGGATGAGCCTCATTGACCACGGGCGCGCCGCCTGGAACAGGACCCTGGCCAGACGCAGCGACGCGCCGGAGAAGTGCGAAAAGCACACCAAACGGTTCAAAGACCTGTGGTGCTGCAACGACGTCCTGGCCTCTTGGGTGGATGAAAGACCGCAATGGCACTTGCTCCCTCACTGTACCATTATCCCTTCTAATACTGACATTAGCACTGACCACTAACCCGGGAGCTCTTGCTCTGCCCAGCTGGTCCTGGCGGGGTGTTCTCTTCTTGTTCCTCCTTTTTCTGCAATGAAGTTTTCTTCTTTTGTGTCAAATAAAATAAAATAAAAAATTTAGTCAGGTTCCTATGGTGTCAATTTCCAACATTCTTCTTTGAAATTTTTACTATAGAAAGACATTACCAAGACCATAGTGGGAAAACAATTTTTTCCTAAATTGGACATTTGGTGAAAAAGTTATAGGGTTTTGAATTTTAAATGGGGAGGGCAGGCACCTCGGGCACCTCAAAAAACTTTTGATAGGACACTCTGTTGAATGTGAGATTTTCAGTACTCGCAACTAATATTATTTCCCTTCATATTGTCAAAAAAAAATTCTTGTCTTTAGTGAAAAATAGCATACCAACCCAAGTCAAACATTTTCACACATTGTCACTCATTGTTGGGCAAGGTACCAAAAAAACTTCTTCTTTTCCACATAAAACTTAGGTATCTTCATATTTTTCACTTTTTATTTTTTCCACAACAATATGTAATGTAAACCTTGTTATTGACCATTCGGATTATCAATCGAAAACATATTAAGTTCAAAAAAAATTAAAGTGTGAATTAACAAATTTCGAGCCTCCACTCCTTGCACACTTGTTTTGAATATGCTACACCCTGTCTCTACCTCTAAAAATTGGTGTGTAAGGAGCTAACATCATGCTTAACTAGATGGTAATGGATCTAGACCTTGTGTAGTGAAAATTTTGACACCAAGTGAATTCAAAGTCTGCTGATCCACTAAACGCAGGGAAGAAAATGAACCATTGCATGACTTCAAACACTATAATCTTTCAATCCGTGCAGTCAAAGTTTATGAAATTTTGTACATGTATTACTTAATAAGCCTTTATTAAGATCCTACGGTCAGAACTAAAAATCAAAGTTTTTGTTTCCTTCTTTTTTCATTGCACTAGAATCCAACAATTTTGAAGTGTTTTTGGTGTAAAATTGTCATGGTACCTTAGAGCATCTCCACCCCATCACAACATCCCGCCAATGAGAACGGTTTGTCGTGGCGAGGTAGAGGGCAACCCCCACCGCATGCCCCAGAACGGGGGAGCGGGGCGGGGATTCCCCGGACAGGGCCCCGTCGACGGGGAACTGTGGTAGTTCCTCGGGGCCCCGTTTTATTCGGCCTGGTGGCCACCCACTCACAGCTTGCCACGTGGCATGTCGTGGGTGGCCCAGTCGGATTTTTTTAAAAATTAAAATTAATTTTTTTTGAAAAACAGAAAAAGACACTAGAACAAAAATTAGAAAATATTTATGAAAAAAATATAGTTTTTTTTTTAAATCTTTTAAAAATAAATAAAATAAATTGTTGTTGGCCGCACCCTAGCCGCGGGGAGGATAACTCCTTCCCTGTCCTCCTCCTCCCACGGGGTAATCTCCACCTGGTGTGGGAGTTTCCCCGCCAGGGGTGGAGATGCTCTTAAGGGTTAAATAAGGCCTAGTCCAACACAAAAATAGGGGCAGGTTTTGTCCCACCCCTCCGAAACCCTCCCATACCTGTGGCTCGGCTCAACGCTTGGCCGGGGTCAGTAGGCAAATCCGAAATATATCATGTGTGTAGATGATGCTCTGCATGATCTAGTATACTTTTAGGGCTTCTGAGCTCATTGGCCTTAAAGGGTAAAGCATGGGAATTAGAGCCTCGAATCAGAATCCACCTCCGCTTACAGACCCGTCGGCAAGCAAATCCATCATCTCACTTTATTTGTTTTCTTTCACTTCTCCCTGCTTTTAACTTACTTTTTCGGCTCTTGACGGAGGCTCCAAGTCTAGGGCGTGTGGTTTCATGATTTAGAGCAACACATTAACTTAACTGTACCATAACCTCAGATGATAAATCTCTACAACTGCAGGTTCTGGAGATCCTGAATAACTTTATCACACACATCCATGGGAAGATACCTTGGAGAGCAGTGACAATATATCCTGATAGTCGTACGTACAAGTACGAGCCTCTGTACTGCACTTCTTGACAATGATTTCAGCTTCACACCAACTTTTGACTTATTACCCGCTCCTATCTTGTGGCTAAAGCGAGCTGGCAGAATTGAATCTCAAGCTGCGGAGATTCTGGACTAACGAAAGCAGCGCGCGAGCTCCTTTGAGTCTTTCAAGTCAGAGCTCGGGAATCTCCACTGCATTTTTGACATCACTATATAAAAGAATTAGTTGAACCTAGTGGTCATGATCACCTGCACCGGAACCTTCAAGGTCTCTACAATCTTCGATCAGGTCAGCACGTACTATCTCTAAGCCAATTCATAGCTACTAGAGTTGCAGGGAGCCCAGCACTGTAGCGTGTCTATGTTGAGTTTCAGGTGTGAGCACTCAATCATTGTACTTAGTTGCTAGCTTGGCTGTAGTACTGGTGTCGGTATTTTTTCAGTGATTATCCCGTGTTCTAGCCGAGGCATTCGATTGCGATTGCCAAGTTGAATCAGTCCAGGAATCGCAGCCTGCAGCTCTAGCGCTGCAGTTTGTGTTCAGGTTCAGATCATTCCGAGCTTGTGATGATCAAGTTTGGATAAGTTTGTGTTCGACCAGCTAGCAGTGGGTGATAGTTTGTGACAGCCGTGTCGACTTCTTCGGTGATTGGTTAGTTGAGGAGGATTCGGGTCCTGTGCCGGTTTCGGAGCTCGGCCTCTGTGTGTACGTTCGTGTTGGAGCGCATCGTCGGCATGGTTTGACGAAACGATGACTGGGAGTGCTTCTGGAGTTAACTCTTTGTGGAGGAAGAAGAGGGTTGTTGAACGCGCTTGGTGGTGTGCAGGAGTGAGGGAGTGAGCGAGCGAGTGTTGAAGCGATGGCGCCGCACGCGGATCAAGGGGGAGGGGGAGGGGGCGTGGGTGCTGAGGCCGAGGTGCCGCTGGTGCACAAGGTGGTGGTGCCGCCGCGCGGGGGCGTGGTGAAGGAGGTGCGCCACGGGCTGTGGGAGACGTTCCTGTACGACGCGCCGGTCAAGCAGTTCAAGGGCCAGAGCAAGCGCATCAAATTATGGCTGGGGCTCAAGTTCGTCTTCCCCATCCTGGACTGGATCACGACGTACACCCCAAGGATGTTCGCGTCGGACTTCGTCGCCGGCCTCACCATCGCCAGTCTCGCCATTCCCCAGGTACACATTCCCGCATCCATCCGCTAGTTCACTCACAGTGGGATTAGAGTTTGAGGTTTGACAGCTGATTATAATGGTAGAGTTCGTAGTATATCAGTTTGGGTTTGGGTATGAGCTTCAGCAATTGGAACGAGTAGTACTTTGTGTGAGTGCCAGCAATGATGGAGAGCTTGTGGTAGTCCACTTTGAGTTCGTGTTGCAGCAAACTGGTAGAGTTTGTGTGAGTTTTGCGCTCGACTTCAGCAACGATAGAATTCGTGGTAGAATTTTAGCAACAGTAGCGTTTCAGAAATTTGAGGGAGAGGTATGAATATGAGTTTGAGACCCTCGGGGGTTTATGATATGTGCAGGATCTTGGGTACGCGAAGCTCGCAGGCGTGCCGCCCGTCAACGGACTCTGTAAGTGATCACAACCACGACGGATTTCCCAGCTCCTCGCGTGACTTCCTGTTCTCATGTTGCGTGTGCATTTCCGTCTGGACAGATTCTAGTTTCGTGCCGCCGCTCGTATACGCCGTTCTGGGCAGCTCCAAGGACATCGCCATCGGCCCTGTTGCGGTGGTTTCTCTCCTCCTCGGGACGCTCCTGAGGAAGGAGCTCGACCCCGACAAGCAGAAGGTGCTCTACCTGCAGCTCGCCTTCACGGCCACCTTCTTCGCGGGGCTCTTCCAGGCCGCCCTCGGCCTCTGCCGGTGAGGAAAATCTCCTCTAGAACCCCTCGTGCTGTTGGGTGCATGCGAATTTGGATTCTGACTGGGTTGTGTTGTGTTGTTTTCAGGTTGGGGTTTGTGATCCAGTTTCTGTCGCACGCGGCGATCGTGGGGTTCATGGCGGGCGCCGCTGTGACTATCGCGCTGCAGCAGCTGAAGGGGTTGCTGAATATCACCCACTTCACGACTGACACGGACTTCATCTCGGTCATGAAATCCGTTTTTTCTGAAATCGACGAGGTGAATTACGAGCTTGCTTCTTGAATTCACCGAGTTCCTGTCTTCCTGTTCAAATCGCTTCGTCTTTCATGCTGAAACTCTGAATCAGAATTAATGTACTTTGTCTCCATGGTGCAAAAGCAATTGGATTTATGAGATGAATCTGATTCGTGAGCTAATCTTTGCAGTGGAACTGGCGTACGATCGTCATTGGCCTCGCATTCCTGAGCTTCCTCATCGCCACCAAGCTGCTCGCCAAGAAGAAGCCCCGCCTCTTCTGGGTCTCCGCCATCGCTCCTCTCACGTCCGTGGTGCTCGCCACGCTGTTCGTCTTCATCTTCCGCGCAGACAAGCACGGCGTCAAAGTGGTAAGCAATTGATCCGCTTGTTGGGATTCGGCGCGAGCTCATGAACTCGCCGCGTACGTTCTGTGTAAGTTTTCACACTCTACCTCTCTTCTGCTGCAGGTTGGGTACATCAGGAAAGGAGTGAATCCTCCGTCGGCAGACCAACTCCTCCTTTCGACTAAATACGTGGGAGTCGCAGCCAAGATCGGCCTGGTTTCCGCGCTCATCGCGCTTACGGAGGGCGTCGCCATCGGCCGCACCTTCGCTGCGCTCCGGGATTATCACATCGACGGCAACAAAGAGATGATCGCTTTCGGCGCCATGAACATCTGCGGATCCGTCACCTCCTGCTACATTGCCACTGGTACAGTGCATCCTCTCAATGTACCTTCTTCTCTAATCCGATCGTCCTTTCTTCCGCCTCACTTCACTTTCAAGGAGATGGAATCATGGTTTTGTAATGTCTGTTCTCCAGGTTCCTTTTCTCGCTCTGCGGTGAATTACCAAGCAGGAGTGAAGTCCGCCATGTCCAACATCGTGATGGCCATCGTGGTGCTCGTCACACTCCTGTGGCTGACGCCACTCTTCAAGTACACCCCGAACACCATCCTGGCGGCGATCATCATCTCGGCGGTCCTGTCCCTGATCGACTTCCAGGCGGCGTGGCTGATCTGGAAGATCGACAAGTTCGACTTCCTGGCGACGCTGGGCGCGTTCTTCGGGGTGTTCTTCGTCTCCGTCGAGATCGGGCTTCTCATCGCCGTCGCCATCTCCTTCGTGAAGATCCTCTTCAACGTCACCAGGCCGCACACGGCCAGGCTGGGCAACATCCCCGGGACCAACGTGTACCGCAACATCGAGCAGTACCCCGACGCGCGCCTCGCGCCCGGGCTGGTGACGGTCCGCATCGACGCCGCGATCTACTTCTCCAACTCACAGTACATCGAAGACAAGGTCCTCCAATACCTCGAGGACGAGACGTCGCTCTCGGACAATCCCGTGCACTACCTCATCGTCGACTTGACTCGTAAGACCAACTTCCTGTCCCTCTCTGCAATGTCGAATCTACCTCTACAGTGATCTAAGAGTTCTCTATCTCATATATCTCACATCTATCTCATATGTCACATTACATAATCGCATATCTATCTCATATCATGCCTGCAGCTGTGACGAATATCGACACGAGTGGGATCATCGCGTTCGAGGAGCTGCTCAAGGTCACCAGGAAGCGCGGGATTCAACTAGCTTTTGCAAATCCCGGGACCACAGTCATTCAGAAGTTCGACACTTCCGGGTACCTGGAGAATCTGGGATCCGAGTGGGTTTTCTTCACGGTGGGCGAGGCGGTGCAAGTCTGCTCCGCCTTACTGGGCAAAGCCCACGCAGAGCGATCAGTCTAAAGTAGGCTCCAATATTTCTTTCTTTTCCCATGTTCACAGGCGTGAAGGAGTGGTGAATGAACCGAGTGATGTCGGGTGTATTGAAGGTTGATAGAGGTAGGGAAATGATTGTACAAGTGAATTAAATACACAAGGTTTTACAAACAATGTGTGGAATGAGATGTTGCCTTCTTTCAAAGGCGTGCACTTTTAGTACTACTTGGTATCAATCTTTGCAACCACATATGGTACATATGGAAGTCTTTCTTCATGTATCCTTTCACCTCTCTCTAGTTTCCCGTTCAACTTCTCCTTCTAGATTAACCTTGCCTATTTACAATGCTGGATTAACCACAAGCAACTCATGACCTCTAAATTTCCAAGGGTCTGCTCAGAAGATTATAAAAGCCCCCCAGCAGCCTCTTGGGACTTCAGAGGAAAATGTTAGCTTTGAAAGACCAAATGGAGTAGTAAAAGAACATCTCCACAGAGAGCCGTCACCTGATATCTTTTTCCAACAGATGTCCATGACAACCAGGATGTGTGCGCCATGCACATGAGGCCTGACCAATGATCATTTTTGATAGCACCTCAAGGGATTGTGGTATCTTTATACAAAAGTGGATTCACATCACTAATCGTCATATTTTGTGTAACCACTCTAATTGATTTGTAAGTGCTATAATTTTCTACTTTTCACGAAGATTTTTCACTAAGAACACATCTATATGTTCTATTCATTAGTGGTAAAAATGTTCAATCAGAGACACTAAGGTATACCCCCCCATGAGTGCCACCTTAACACCGCCACTCTATATTTGGTCTCAATTCCACCCTACATGTGACATCCACCCCATTACCACCTAATCACTCTTTCTCACCTCCAAATCAAGGCTTACTATTGGTCAAGACCTCTGCTTTTTTGCTAGCATTCATGAGGGTTACGAGGGGCAGAAATGGACTAAAGTCGGAGCACACTTTGAAAATTCATAACTAATTCAATATTCATTGGAAATCACTTGGTTGAGATTGTAATTCTATTGTCTATCACTGCAAAATAAATGTATGATTATTTGAGTTCTCCATATATGCACCTTGCTTAATCCAGCAGTTAGAGCTCATGGCGGAATGGAAAATTGAGCCAAGGGGAATCATTGCTGCCTTTTGGCATGTTTATGACATAGCAGAGTGAAATGGGTGAAGAAATGGCAAAGGAGGTTGTTGCCGAGTCAAAGGGAGTTGTCTCTACAAGAGCTTTTGGGGATTTGCCTATATACCCCAGTCGAGCGTTGCGGCAATCCTTAGGCTTGGAAGGGTGGGGTAGGGTAGGGACAAAACCGGCCCCTATTTTTATGTTGGAGGGGGGCCCTATTTGATAAAAGGGGGGGCTTCGAAGGGTAATTTTGGGCCGCACGCCCCAAGTTTGGCACATAAAATTCCAAAAAAAACCTCTAGAGTCCCGAAAGTTAAAAGGCCAGAAAAATGGACCACCCAAGGCTGAGGCTTGGTGCAATGCTCCACCGGGGTAAATAGGGAGATCTAGCTTTTGGTGCAGTCCCTGTGCTACTATGGTTCATTATTTTTGTGAGCCATACTTCTCATCGTTGGACTTGTGAAATGTAAATTGGATGTGCAAGCATCTATACGTTGCCCTCCGTCTGCCATCAAACAGCTGAAATATCCCTCATCCTTATAACTTACACTTAGGTCTTACAAGGGTACCGTATGCTACAGTCAGTTTCGGCAGGCAAGTGCCGAAGCATTTTTTTTGTCACATTGATTCGACACAATGGATATCACATAGGTATTGCACGAGTATCACCTAGATCTTGCACGGGTGTCACCTTGGTATTACATAGGTATCGCCTAGCCAAATCTCTTGAAATTTCCAAAATTTTGGACAAGTCCTCATTTTGAATTAATTATGTACAAAACTGACCATAGCGTAGGGTATTACAAGAGTTTGTACAAGTTTTGCAATTAAAAACCTAAATTTTTGTGAACACGATAACCATAAGCTTGCCATAATGTCAGTTTTGTACACATTGTAGTCTTTTGCTATTTCTCAATTCCTACAAATTATTTCTTCAGTAACACTAAATGTGAAGCTAGTCACAATTCTTTGCATTTAGTGTTGTAACATTAGCGGCATTGTTGACATACGGTGTTAGAGTTTGTAACTACACGAAAGATCACATTTAGTCTATGTCACACTAAGGTATTTATAAATGCTATAACTTTTTACTCTTGATGAATATCTTTACTAAGAGCACAACTATCTATACTATCCAAAGAGGTGCAACATTACAGACAAAGTCGATAATAATATTCATCAAGAGTAAAAAGTTATAGCATTTATAAATCAATTAGTGTGACATACACTAAATTCCAAAAACAGGGAGGTACAGTAGTGTGATTCATAGTAACTAATATTATTAGAGCATGATCTCTTTCCCTTTTGGTATGCTCCTTCAGCATCGTGACTTGATAATGCAGCAGCACCCAATGAAGTTTCCACCACCATGTTGTCTAGTTTGGGAATCTTTACACAAGTGACGGGTTTCTCTTTTTTGTGTGAGGGGAATCTCCATGTGTAGGTTTTGGGAAAGTACATTGGAAGGAAAGTGGTCAGATTTTACGAAGCATGTGGCGAATTCATTGATGCCATGACTACAAGTTTGTGTCTTACTCGCAGACCTCCCATCGTGATGGTGGTACACTGAGCACCATCTGCAGCTGCCATAATTCAGTTGTGGACCCATCTCTCATGACCAACATTCCTTCTCTGTGTGGGACATGGTCTGGAATCAGCCTGGCACATAGGGCAAAACCCCATGCAATGTCTACCCGAATTATCACTGTACCTTCCCTGTACCTTCCCTGTACCTTCCAGAATGAAGGGAAGAAAATGTAGGGCCACTTCCATGTGTCACACCGGACCTGACACTTCAACCCAAAATGAAGTAGGGGGTTAGACTTGGAGTTGACCTTTATGTGTAAAGTGATTCTGACACAATCCGTAAAGGGGAGGAAGGGGAGGTTGACGGGCTTGAAAAGCGGCTCCACCATCCCCGAGATAATCATCTTAACTCGACCTTGCCCTTTCGGGTAGGGTGAGAAACTGGCTACATGGAAGTGATCCGACCCTTTTAGAGATGACAGATTGGACATTATAAGGAACGTGGCTCTTACACATACTGACAAATATCAACCTAGCAGTCTTTCATATGAGACGGATTATCTATAAATTTGAAGGATTCGTATCCAAATCTCTAACTGTCAACAACTAAGGAAGTAAAACAAAATGTCAACTCTTACCATTGTTTTGAAAAATTAGGGAAGAAAATTATGTACCAAACCCATCAATTGGTTTCAGACACTCCCAACAAATGCATTTATTTTTTCCAATTCACAATGGTTTAGACACAATGGATATTATCTAGGTATTACATGAGTATTGCCTAGATACTACATGGATATGACCTTGGTGATACACGGGTATCACCTTAGATAAATCCCTTGAATTCTCTAAAAAAATTGGAAAGTTTCCATGGTGAATGAATTATGTACGAAACCGATCAACGCGTAGGGTAAGTATTCATATGAATATTGTCTATGTATACGAAAGAAAACATGTGATATCCTCTGAAAACATGTGATTTCCTCACAATCATTTTCATCTTTACATACAACATGATCACCTCAATGAGGCCAATTTCATCATCTTATAATACTTATACATTCAATGAAATCTCCCCCCAAAAATTTGGATGAAAAATGTTTGTTTACATTGATTATCATCCAACAATGTCATATGAGAAGCCAATTCTCTGGCGTTTAGGGGATACAGAGGTCCTACTCTTTCAATGTCGTGACTTGAGAATGCAGCAGCACCCAATGAAGTTTCCACCACCATGTTGTCTAGTTTGGGAATCTTTACACAACCATCAGGTTTCTATTTTTTTTTGTGAGGGGAATCTCCATGTGTAGGTTTTGGGAAAATACATTGGAAGGAAAGTGGTCAGATTTTACAAAGCGTGTGGCGAATTCATCGATGCCATGACTAAGGTAGAGGTTGATATTCCCGTGCGAATTTCAGGTTTGCATATTTAGACTTGTGAAAGAAAAAATTTATGATTTTTGGATGCTTCGCAAAGCTATTGCAAAGGCATCCCCAAAAAAAAACATTTTTTGAGCATTTCTACAATTTTCTATGAATTTTTAAGAACGAAGGCCTAGAGTGGCCAATAACCGCTCATAGAGTCATGGTGTTCATGAGAGGTTGGATTCTGAAAATAGAGCACTTGTGCACCAATTCGAACCAATCAGAAGTTCTCAATTTCCCCAAGCATGGGCGGAATTAGAACAAGCTTGGACACTTTCTGAAGCCAAGCTGGTTGGTTTCTGACACACAGCCCTGGAATGTAGGGTGCGACAATTGGAACTGCACGGAAATATCAACCTCTACCTTACACTTTTGTGTCTTATTCGTAGACCTCCTTCGTGATGGTCGTACACTGAGCACCATCTGCAGCTGCCAAATTTCAGTTGTGGACCCATCTCATGATCAATATTCCGCCTGTAGGTAGACACACATGACGATCATATGGGGCTTCATTTCCCACATATGGTTACTTAAAGTCAAATTGGGCTCTTCATGTCCACACCAGTTTCATGATAAAATCTGATATGGTTCCTAACCAAACCATTTGTTTACCCTCTTTTGAATTACCTTTTAACCATATTATTACCATAATGTTCTCAATGCATCCCCAATGTGTTCCGATGTTGTTCTCCGGAGTTCCCAACGTGTTTCCAAATGTGTTCCCCAAGGTTCCCCATTCCCATAGAGTTCCCAACGTGTTTACATTGGGAACCAATTTATACTTTTAAAATTACATCCATATTTACCTTCTGTTTAATGGAGCCCCGACCAATCGTTGAGGCCCCACGTAGATTCATCCGTACACATGTGCATGAGCTTTGTGTGTAGGACATGGTCATGAACGCGCCTGGCACTTACACATAGTAACAAATATCAACCTAGCAACCTTCCATATGAGATGGAGAATCTATAAATTTGAAGGATTCGTATCCAAATCTCTAACTATCAACAACCATAGAAGTAAAACAAAACATCAGTTCATACAATTGTTTTGAAAAATTAGGAAAGAAAATCAAGTACGGATCTCCCTATCAACCCCGGTCGAGTGTGGGTTGGGCATGAGGTGTGGTAGAGTGGTTGCCTTAGCCACCGAGCCTTGCGCTGCAGCCGGCTCTCCATGCCCATTGTGCCATGGCAGCGCCCGCCACGTTGTCGCGCTAGACGACCCTGGGCGCCATGATGGTGGATCTCGCCACGTTGTTGCCCCGCCAGGCTGGCGCCTGCCCGCGTGCCAGGCTCCCCACTCGTTTGTCCGCCCTCATCTAAGCTCCATTCACTTCTGCGAGACTAACCATCTCTCTCATCAACCCACTTCAATCTTCTTGGACATTACTTCCACCTACGTTCTGAGGCGTCAGAGTACTTGAATGCGCCCCTTTCATTGCGCATGAAGTGCCCTATCAATGCAGCCGTCAAAGATGGAAAAACCTCCAGCTTGGAGGATTTTCTCTCATCGACGACTGCAGGCCATGTTTTTTTTTCAACGTGTTCTTTTCAGCAATCTTGTTGTGAGCTTTAGGATTTTAGAGGGCAATTGATTGGTGTTTAAATGCATGGAAGGGAGCGGTTGTTTTGGGGTGGATTTAGCAAAGCATCTTTGAAAAATGGGCGAATGCGTAGGAAAGTAGGGTTGCGGTTGGAAAGATTGCGCGACTGTTGGAGTAGGTGTTGATTTTGTGATTGGGCAGCGTTGTGGGATTGTGTCTAGAGCACATTGTCCTGCGGCTGAGAGGGAGACGTGGGTCGAAATTGTGGATAGGGTTTTCGGTTTTAGGATTCTGTGATGCTGGATTGGAGAGCGACAATGTGTCATTTTGGGAGACTACCCTCACATTTTTTAAGGCCACAACGTTTGCGGTGGGAATTAGAGGTTTGAGGCCCCGTTTCTACCGCACCAACATCCTGCTGAGGAGACATCCAGCCTACAAGCCCAGGTTGTGGAGGAGAGGAAGAGCGGGCTACCCTTCAAGCGGGGTGGAGAGTACCCTCGCGTAACTGGCGACCTTGCCAGAGCAGCACAAAAACATCTCTTCAAGGTGTCCATTGTTGCGAAGTAAGTGGGGCTATCGAGATGTCAGCGGGGGCTGTCACGACCTGGGTAGGGACTGTGGCGACGTTGGCAAGGGCTGTCACAAAGTGAGGAGAATCTTGCTCCATTGACGTTCACCGTACTTCAATATTTTTTAAGACGGGCATGGCTGGCACTCTATTGCATGTGGTGAGAGACATTGTGGCCTCTGGTTTTGCCACTTCTTGATTTATGAAAAAAGAAAAGTTATGTTTTTCCTTCTACCTTTATGAAAAATCCAGTGTTTGATTATTTATGTCTGTCTTCATCTTCCAGGTTGAGTCCCGGGTTCTGTAGGCCCAAGGAAAATTATCGTATGTGGAAGCAGTATCCGTGTTGTGCAACAAGGCTACTATACTTTATGCCAACTCTGTCTCCAACGACAATCAGCTCCGTATACAAATAAGTGTCGTAGGGTTTATCAATGGGATTTGTGTTATTTCTTTACCTTCTTTATGCAAATCAATATTGATTTTTTTATTTTTTTTTGTTCTTCCATTTGCCATGCAGCTGCGTTTGCAGGGCAAGTTTGGATTCGGAGATGTCATCATGTGCCTCAGCTGCTCCATGCAGCGTGGGCAGCACCTACGCACCGCGTACATAAAATTTAGCAAGTATGAATAGATGTTCGTAGACGTGAACTGCCTTTGGCGGTGTAAAGAGAGGAGGGGTGGCCTACCCAGCAAGCAAGCGAAGGTCCCATTCTTCTGCCTATACTGCAATGTGGACTTCCACGACAAGGCGGAGTTTAGCTATCATCGGCAACAACGAAAGTGTCTGGCATACAATTATGTGGCACTAGGGGACTTGAAAATTCTCTCGTCACACGGCGTAGAGGGAAACAATGAGGTGAGAGTTGTGTTTGCAAAGTATAACATGAACCTTCCAGATACACTGCGTGGGACACCGGGACGGAAGGGCGCTGCAGCTGAGAGCTCGAAGCAGTCCACCATTCGTGTTTGTAGCCCCATGATGCAGGTCACTAGTGAGGAGAAAGATGTCTCATAGCTTGTTCAACCAAGAAGTTGGTGGCGAGATCTTCAGCTCCTGGCACGACAATCGCGTTGGCCTCAACTACGCCGGCTACTATTGCAAGTTTTGAGACCTTGAGGAACATGCGGGAGACATTTGCCGAGAGTGGAAGCGGCGTAGGCGTGTGTAAGCATGGTGGATCCTCAGGCGTGGCGGAGAGAGGCAGCAAGTTGGGTTTTGCACGGAAGCAGTCATGCATTCCCACCACCGTTCTTACAGAAGGTGGGTGTGCTCTTCTCCAATCTTCTGTTGTGGCAGCTTTTGCTCCTCCGGGAATTTCCACTACGACGTTGACGGCTTTACAACTGATTGTTGTGGCTGCTACAGCCTCTTTACGTGTTCCACAGTCCTCTTGGACTACGCTTGAGTCTTCTCCATCTCCTCTGACGCAGCTGGCGCCTCCTTCTCGGCTTGAAAAAGCACCGCTTCTGCAGCAAACCATGGCCCCTCCCGCAACTAGAAGCGTGTGTGGGAAGTTGCGACGACAGGATCCCCAACTTCCCGCATTGAAGTCACGCCGTATGTTTGCCCCCCTAGTGCCAGTATGTCCCAACTCCACATCTAAGAAGGACAAAGTGACTTCAATGGCAGCCGTGGCAATAGAGAGCTTAAATTCAATGAAGTTGGTGCTTGCCAAGGCGAGTCGGAGGTTGCTGAGATGTTTTCTGACGTCGATATGGCATTGTTGCCAACACATCCCCTCGTTGCCTCTAAGCTCAGGCTTGTTGGTGACGTCGTACAAGATTGTAACAAAGGATTCTCTTCTGCATTACGACAATGCAGTTCTAGAGCTGCGAGCGTTGCAGATGGACCAACAGATCAAGGGCCAGGTCTTCTGCGACTAAGGAGCTGTTTAGTGCACGCCGGAACTGAAGGTAGGAGTCCGGCCCCTAATGTCATCTTTCTTAGCACTTTCAGCTTCTATTTTCTTACTTAAAGAGACAGATTGCAGTGGCATTCTTTACATTTGTCATTTCCAATTTCAAGATTTAGTCCATGAAATATACTTTGTTTTTTTATTGTTTTTTCAAACATGCCAGGACACCCTCACAATACGAGACCTTGAGGCGACCATGAAGTGCAAGGACGTTCTTACCACAAGGAATGAAGCGAGGATCCAAGAGGAGATTGATGCTTTTGCAGACCACCACGCCCTTGTCTTCACTTACCCGTCGCTCCTCCAAGACTATGTTAACACGGTGGTTGCTATCGCCGAGTCTTGCAAAGCGCATTTGAAGATGGAGATTGAAAAATACGACGTCATTCAGCGCACTGCTACAAAGAAAGAGACCTGGTCGTGGTCTTTGTTGTTCATGTCTGTGTGCTAGTTCCCCACGCGAGCGTGTGTGGAGCGTCCTTTCCAACATACTTACAAGAAGTTCAACACTTTGATCTCCTAGATGTTGGATGAGCAACGCCAAGGAGCCTTGGATAGGACGCCACCGCCTTTTGCTCGGGAGGTAAAGCTCTTCACTATTTTTTAGTATGGATGTGAAACTCTCATGGTGTGTCTGTTGAAGGGTTTCCGCAACAAGACATTGGAAAATTGTAGGTCGCAAATTATTTTTGTTGTGCATATGCTTGTCTGCCTTGAGAGTATCTTCTTTCCTACCATGGACACTAGCACGACCAATTTTGCCCAGTTCCATTTTGCTTTGAATTCTGACTTGTGTCTTTTTTATTTAGTAGACCAATTCATGGTTTGGCAGCGAGTGACTTATGTCCATGCATTCTGCGACATGGTTCATAAAGGCCTAGTCGGAGAGTTGCACCTCATGTGGATGGTAGAAGTTGGTAGGCGGCCATGGAGCACACACGACAGCCACATTTCACAGCAAAATTTTGCCAAGTTCCGGCATGTCCTCATCTGAGAGAACATGTTGCTTGGTTATGCTCCCGCCAATTTGAAGGCCACTAAAGAATGGTCGAGGCATGGCGTTGCACTATTTTACACGGCGAGAGAGTGGCAGCGGGAAGGGTATGCCGACTGCCAGTCCAAGTTGGACATCATCGGTTTAGATAGTTTGCCGTCGGAGTTTAGCTGCCTTGAGCATTCCCGGCTCACTATGGACTTTGAGCCCAGACCTTGCCCATATAGTGCTGGTATGATGGCTCTAGCGGCCGGCGGTGTCAATATGCATGGCAGGGCTACTTACGTGGCTGGTGGTGCAGACGATGGTGATGCAACAAAGTTTAGAGTAGAAGGCCAACTCACGTTGGAGAGAGGACATCATGACATTGCACCCACCCAATCACGTCTCACAGATTGGACGGAGGTACTACGAGGCATTGTGATGGAGGTGCTAGAGAAGAGGCATGATGTTGCGGAGGTTGGAGTAATAGCTTCCAAAATCCCACATCCATACATAAGATCGGCACACTTTTACAAAAACAACGTCCGGAGATAGTTTGCCTTTATTTTTTGGATTGCATTCTCTAGCCACCATTTCGGACATGCCAAAGGCAAAGAAAAATCTTAACGTTCTCTTTGTTAGGCCAAACCTCCCTATAGAGAAGAAAATCGTATTTTGTAAGGAAGTCACGCCTATTTATACGCATCCTATCTAGAATCGTATGAATGACATGACAAGGTTAGAGGTGATGACAATTAATAGGGTGAAGAATAAACCTAATGGCATTAAGCTCGGCGTTGTCGTTATTTGTCACGACAATATTAGGTTGTCAATTCGGCCGCACCGCAAGGCAACGGTCTCTCTACTTAGTCAACCATGCCGTAATGTCTTCCTGTCGTGACTTCCCTTATATGGTGAACGCGACGGGTATTCCTTGTTCCCACTCGTCAAAGACCATCACCCTATAGTGTCCGTACTACACAACAAACATATGAAGGAACATAAGCTCTAGCCATCAACGGTGAGTAGCAAACAAGAGAATGGCGTATAAATTTTACCTTTGGCTCATTCGTGCCGATCGTGGCATCTATAGAGAGGGCATGTCGATGCCCATGTCGCACCATCATATTTAATTGCCAGTCTGTTTGTATTGCCACGTAGAACGGATTGTCATTTAGAGGCGGCTCATTCAATTGGACGTTCTTGTACTCATTGTAGTCATACCAAGACTCAATTTTCTAGGGTCCACATTCTCATGCTACAAGAATCCCAGCAGTCTTTTTTCCACAACTCCTTTGCAAAAGACTTTGCAATATTTCCAACATCGTGAGGGAATATGAATGTGTCTCGACTCTCTAGTGGCTGGCAGGTTCACTTTTGCACATCTCATTACCTCAGACTTATGGTCAGCCATGATCTGTGCAGGGGACTTTACACTCCTGAGCGCCTGTTGAATCTAGCTGTTCGTGGCTCACGAGAGCCTACCAGGGAGCCCAGCCCACTATCCAGCAAATTCCGTGTTATGGCAAAGTGTTTCCTCCTTGTTAACATGGTCCATGCAATGAAAATGTATGATGCAAAGTTCTTGATCTCCAACAATTGCTTAGCAACAAAAGAACATTGGTAGCCACGCTTGATCGACGTACCAGAAACTTTTTTTGCCACTCATGTCTTCTGCATAGTTGTCTTGTGTGCATCAATGGTTTTCTGGGCTTGGAGAAGCCTGTGTTGTGCTTCTAGAACGAGGACTTGCTCCTCACGATCTTCCTCCACAAGCTTTGCAATTGGATTGCAATCAATCCCACTTACCGCGGCATGTTCAGTCCGAGCCTTCTTAGAAGCCCTAGTTGTCGCGGCACCATCAGCTCTCTCAGCTTTGAGGACGGTCTTTTTGGCTCGTTGAAGAGCCTTCTTCTTGTTTGTAGAGCCTTTACGGTCCGTCAATGTGTGTGCAAAAACCTTCCGAATCTCTGCCTTGTACAGTTTATTGTAGTCCTCCGGACCGTATTGGCAGGAATACGTGAACGCAATAGAATTTTGAACGTTAATTGGAGAGCCTCAACTTGTAAATATATAAATTGAAGTGTAGCGCGACAGTAGAACTTACTTGATCACTTGGATTGCAGATTGTGCACGAACTTGTATGCGGTCTTCCTTCCCTCAAAATCGAAGGCAACTTTCGTCAATAAATGTGCACAAAAACTACCAAGTCGACATCTCTCCATCTAGGAAGTTGTCAAGCCTTGACCATAGAATGGTGGCCTTTTTCACGATTTTCCTTTTCCCTCCCTGATTTAACCTTATCATCCCATTTGAGATGAGTGAGGTCAAATAGTCCAGGTAGGGGCATTTGGAGAGCTTCACAAAGTCTTTTAGCTACGTGCCTCGAGGATTCCTTCTTCAACGTCTCGGCAAGGGTTGCGCTACCACAGTGGCCTAGCAAGTCCATTTTTTCAGGGGAGTTTGCAATGTTATTGGAGGGGTTGTTTGCTAGAGCATCTCCACGCATTCGACAACAACATTGGCAGAGGATGACATGAAGTGAACTTTATGGTCGCATGCTAGGAACTCGCCACTTTTGCCCAGGCTACCTTTGACGTATGTCCAAGGATGCAGGTCATCATCAACGCTAAGATCTACGGCACTATCTATACTATCCACGATACCCGCCGTCTATTCAATCCGTAAATCTTGGCATAAACCACGTGGACTCTAAAGCTAGGCCCTGGCGTGAGAGCTAAAATGATTGTAAATCCTAGCAGTAATCTATACAATACCCTGCACACTTAGTTTCCACATGGAAAATTGAAACTTGAAATCATGTCCACTTCACATTACTTTATCAGCTTGTCCATTTCACACCCCTTTAATCTTGTCCAGAAAGCATGAGAAAACAAACAGTCTTGAACACCTAGCACATCTAAACCATGATAATATCAACCATAAACTGCATTTAGACATTCAATTGAAACTTGAAATGCGTAGGACAGCATGCCCGTATAAAGAAAGTGCACAACTAAAATACCAAGAAAATGAAGCAAGCCCACACGTGTCCGGCCACACTCACAAAACATACCAAGAACATAGAGGAGCACATGGAAAAAATTGTAAACCCTAATTATCTCAAACCCTGCCATTAGCCCACAAATTAGAGGCATCCAATTTTGAATCCAAATTAGTTTATGGAGGAAAGAGGTAGTTAAGCAATCTCCTCTCAAGGTCATTGAAGTGGGGTTGATGAGAGAGACCGTTAGTCTAGCGGATGTGAATGGGGCCTGGATGAGGTGTGGTGGTTAGAATTGTTTTCTTTCTATTGGTGATTTTTTGTGGTTAGATTGGAGGAGTTACTAATAGATAGAACGCTGGTGGTGTAAATGGCGGCTAGTGGTAGTTAATTTTCTAATGGGTTAGAATCAATAAATTAGGTGGTTGGTTGGTTGTAACCGACCAAACCAATCAAGCAGTATAAGTTAGAACAATGCCAATTGGAAAATCAATATCTTTGTGTGTAGTGTAAGAGCTCCTTCCTGGAGATTGGAAAGTTTTTGAGTTTTTTTGTGACTGTGATGTGATGTGTAGTGGTTACTATTGGAAAAATAAAAATATGACTTTGGAAATTTGTGTGAATGGTGATTGATTGTGATGTGGAGCAAGTTGAGAATGGAGAAGATCTAAGAACAATTGGAGTTAACGAACTAGCATGGGTGCATGCCATGGTGTGGTTTCCAATTGGTAAAAGTATGATGGGTGTGATTAAGATCCAATGGAGATCCGAATTTCCCATTGGAGGAAGAACTGATTGAGAAGATAAACCAATTGGAGCATTTTTAGACCTGCATCTGATTTACAAAATTATAAAAATAAATTAAAATGGTGTGTGAAGAGAATGTAATTGAGACTATTGAAGAATAGTAATAAAATACAGATCGATTGGAGAACTCTTGATGGATTGTCGTTGTAGACAAATTGGATAAACCAATGAGGAAGCCATATTGAGTGAATGTGAGATTATATCGAGTGATTGGAAGAAATGCCTGGAATAAGTCTCACCAATAGGCAGTTAGTTGATAGGCTGAGTGAATTGTTAAAGCAGAAGTATGGAAGATCCCACTATCTGGGTGGGATTCTGAAATCAGTGAGTCAGACTACAAAGAAGAAAGCGTGTGAAGAGATTTTGGTATTGTTGAAGACCAACAGAGACACTCCGATTGGAGCAGTGGTGAAAGAAGAAGATTTTGAGTGGTTAATTAGTTTCGAACCTGAATACAATAGGACAGGAATCATACGAGAGCCATGCAGCATTGAAGCAGCGATGTGCTGGCAACTTAGAGAATATTATGAAGAAACCAATTTGAACGATTACTAAATACATCAGACTCTCTTTATCCATTGGAGGTTAGCTTTTGGATTACATATGATAATTAAGAGATTGGTCGTGTTACCAATGAGGTAGTATGGAAGCATGGTTATTTGAGTTAGGTTTGGATTGAACTATTCCTTGGGTATTAAAATCATAATCCCAATTCCTTAATTTACACCTCACCAGCAAACAAATTAGACCATATTGGATTAATTCTCAAGTGGTCCAAAATACTACTAAACATTTGGCACCGCTGCCGAGGAGGTAGCCAATTAAGTTTTGGAGATTCGAAAAATTTAATTACCTTTTTGGATTTGTGTTGAACCAATGATTTGAACATTAAAATTAATTATGAATGTGTAAGAATGTTTGATGTCAGACCATGGAAGTCCAAATCATATCAGTAGAGTTAGTGTACCTACACCTAGGTCTGTTAGGGCCGAAAGGAGAGAAAAAACTATATTGGATATAGAAATTAGACATAGATCATTAATTGATCCATTGGAACCTAAAACAGTGTCTCCAGTAGAATCAAGGGATATTGTTCATAGACCAATTGGAAGGAGCTTGTATTTAAGTGCGGAGCACGCTTTAAGAATTGACAATTGGGATACTACTGGGGTAGCCATCAATTTGGAGGATTATTTCCAATCGGGTAGAAATACATCTCCATTGGGTTGGACAGTGACAACTTGCGATTCACCAATTGGACCTTCATTGTCCTTTTTGAATTATCAAAATTCTCACTTATTAGGTGAAAGACTTGGGTGGCCTAAAATTAATTTCCGATTGGATTCACCACCCAAATTTTTGGTTGTTGAAACTGATTACCCCATATTAGAAACTGAACCTACAGTGGGAATTAACAATGACCACCAATTGGTACCATTAACCACACGTTCTTACCAAATTGAATGAAAGAGATGAAGTAGTTAATAATAGAGGAGTTGGTGATCAAGGCATTGATATAGCTAAAAGAATTGCTTATTCAATTATTTATGATGCTTTGTAGACTTTAGTGAGAGAACCTCCTATCTCTTCGCATTCTTGTGATGCTCAATCCCTAGCGAGTTCAACTATTTATAGGTCTATTTTAGATCCATCAGAGTTAAGGTCAGCTTTAACCTATTGTATAAGTCATCCTAGATCAAGTCAATCTACTTCATCAAGCAATAGGAGTTTGTCCATAAGTATTATTATATCATTGGGTGAAAATTGGAAAAATCCAGTATCCAGTACTGGTAGTGGAAAACCTATTGTGTTTGTATCTCATAATTTACCCTTACAAATTAGATCTCTAGCACCTTTACCTTTGACAAGATGTAAACCAATTGTAGAAAACCCAAATAGGCAAAATAATCCAATGGCAGTCAATGTGCTACCAGTAGTCCTCGCAAAAGTTAGCCTAAGTGCCACACTCAAGAAGTTTTTCTTTAAGATGGCATAACATTTTTTCCATAGGTCCAATGAGAATAAAAATGACATTCCCATTTAATCCTTGTCTTCTTACATCTTTGTACAAAATTTCGAGAATTATAAAAATAAATTTCAACCATGAGAACTTGCCAAAAATTTGCAAAAACTTGGGATTTTTCCATTTAGAAGTTCAGTGCCCGTTAATAATGAATGAACTAGAATGTGGTCGATGAGACCAGTTTCTTGGAAGCCACCGTTGATTAAACCGTTTGAATGATTTGCACTTGTCGGAGCGGTTGTGTGCTATGTTTTCCTCCATCTAACACAACTTCCTAGTCTCCAATTGGTTGAGGCAATAACAAATCACAAAGTTTTCTGTGAAAAAAGTGAACAATGAAATGTACTCCTCGTGTAGATTTTGTCGTGTAGAATCTACTAAACTGTAAGAATTTTCAGGGCAGCGTGCCAGGCCTCATCATTAAAGGATTGAAGGAATTGTTCCCTCATTCTACTCTCTCATTAACCCAAAGAGCAATTGAGGTGGAACAAGCACCTGCAACTCCCTCTTGCGGCCCAAAAAATAGCCCCTCTAAATGCTGGCCAGGGAGAATTGACCTCCTCACTCGTCCTTACATAAGGTGGGCCCCATCTTAAATGCATGGGGTCATTTTTCTGGCCCTCTTATTTTGGAGGGTCCAGAGGCTTTTTTGGATTGTTTATAACCAATTTGAGGCCTATGGTCATTGTTTACCGTGGAGGACTCTCTCTTCCTATAAATAGGGCCCCATCCAAAAACAAAATAGGGGCCAAATTTGGCCCCGCCACCTCGTGCCCCCTCGGATAAGGACGAGCGAGGGGGTCAATTCTCCTTGGCCTCTAAAAGCCCTGTCGAGTGGCCTCAACAAGTGTTGCCCATGCTCTCACCCGCTTTCACTTTAACCCTTAAACGTTAGAGCCAGCCCGAGGGGCTTGGTTTCTACAGAATCTTCTCTGTAGCTCTTCTTGTACTCAACTTTTCACTTATTTTTTGATATCATTCTAATCACCTCTTTTTGATGCATTCTCAAAGTGAAATTTTACAATTCAAATCACAATTTGTATGAGTGATTTGTGCTTTGAAAGGATTGTGGTAGGTAGGTTGATAACCTTGTAGGAGGTTGCAAGCTCATCATTGATTGGTTTATTCATGATGCCCAAGTTCAAAAAGTGCACTATTCATTGATGTCCAAGTTCAAAAAGTGCACTATTCATTGATGTCGAAGTACAGAAGATGTTGTGATCCAATTTCGGGTTGCCCGCCCAGGC
This sequence comes from Bryoerythrophyllum caledonicum, assembly GCA_963971425.1. Lineage (NCBI taxonomy): Eukaryota > Viridiplantae > Streptophyta > Bryopsida > Pottiales > Pottiaceae > Bryoerythrophyllum > Bryoerythrophyllum caledonicum. Next base: position 16,057,218 of record OZ020526.1, on the reverse strand, counting down.
CATGAATTGTCGTTTAAGGGTTAAGGAAAACTCGACTGTGGTGCTTCGATGAGAGGAGCGCGAAGATGACAACGAGTATGGCGATGTAAGAAGTTACATGGGGGAAGTGAGTGTGTTTCGGACGGTTGTGGCATGGGCTCGCTCTCGCTGCCCTCCCATTCCAATCCCACTGGCAGTGCCACATGCCACTGGCTGCGAGCAAGCGACGATCCTCCCTCTGACGATCCTCTGCCGCAAAGTGTTGCATCGCATGTTGGTGACCGCACTTGTCATGCCTCACCTACTTCGGCGCATCCTAACTCCACAGCCCCAGATATGGTAACAAACACATCCTAACCTGCATTTTGTGAACAATGCTGAGTAGTTTCTCGTCGGACTTTTGAGGTGGGTGAAGAGAAGACTGTTGGTGGTTGGAGTTTCGCGTTTTGGGTTGGTGAAATGCCAAGGGATTTGGTGACTGAGTGATTCTTTTTTGTGTTTTGTGGGTTTTGGGAACATGGAATGCTTGGACTGTGTTAGGTTGGATGAGATTCAGGTGCGAATTCGCCTCTACAATTGGCACAGGCGTGTTTTTTTTGGTTTGGGCATTTCAGTGACATAAATAAATAGTGCAGTATTTAGTGTGACCTATGACAAATAGCGTAGTAAAACTTGAATTAATTATGAGTTCATTAGAAATTAGAGTTTTGGATCAATTTTAAAGTTAAGAAATCCCTTTTGGAAAGGAAATGGAAACCTTTGCATCTGCCTTGGAGATTTCTGAGTTTCAAAAATATGACATGGATATGTTATATGCAAAATATGTTAGTGTATTTTTAATTCTTATCACATAGTTGCATTGCAAGGTTTTTAAGGACATCTTCTAACCTTCTTTTACTTCTAAAGTTTGGTGCGCATGTGCGTAACATGATCTTATTGTAGTTAAAATTAGAAAATCACGACATTAAGTGCAAAAGTTTTAAAGGTGGTCGAAGTTTGCTCAAGGTGCTTAGTATGACTCCAATAAAGGTGTTTGACTCACTTCAAAGGCTAAAATCTTTCAATCTATGCGGTCAAATTGACCAAAAGTTCTACCAGACACACTTGTACAATTTTGATACACAATCCTACGATTAGATATGTAAAAATGCGTTCATTTGCATTTTGTGTTGAATGCATTTAAACTTGCAGTTTTCAATGAGTTTGGGTGCTAAAATGTCAAAGGACTCTAGGCATTAAATTCTTTAATAAACTGGGATAAAATAAGTGTTTTGTGGGAGTACAAATGTACAGAAACAAACATGTGAATAAAAAGGTATGATCGGATATCTATATCAAAATGGTACAAAGAAGTAGCATGTAGAGAATAAACATCATGTACACTCGTGTCTGAAAAGTCTTCATATCTCCTGTGAGTTTTTAGTTGTATTGAGATAGAGAAAGATGGCAGCCAGGAAACAAGAGTCGAGCAAACGTGAGGAGTTGAATTCAAAGATTTACACCCTTTGTAAACATACATGTTGGAGTTACGAAAAGATTGCTTCGGAATTAGGATTGTCAAATTCACGAATAAAATATGTAGTACAAATAGTTGATGAGCGTGGGGTGACGGTAAGGATGCTCGGCGCAATGGACGCCCCTCGAAACTCACAAAAGCAAAGAGAAAGAGGGTTTTAGAAGTAGTGTATGAGAATCCAAGGTTGAGTCTTTGAGAGATCACGAATATTGCTGATGTTGGGCCCAATCATTTGAGTGTTGACAAAATCCTTAGTGAGTCCGGTTTCCATCTCAAGATTTTGAGGAAGAAGCCATTTTGGAGACCTGGACAGGAGCAAGGAGTTTGCACAAAGACGACGCCAATGGGATTTGCAGCACTCGAGACGAATCGTGTTCATCTACGAAGCAACAATTGAGTATGATCTTTACCGAGTTGGGAAGAAAGTGTCTGTGAGCCCTCGAGAGGAATTTTACAAGATGAATTTAAAGCCTACTTAAGTTTGGGAGGACCAATGTTGGGGTTTTTGCGTGCATTACAAAAGGGAGCTGCATTTGGTTGATTTTAGTGAGAAAGAGGATTGCGATAGAGCGTAGAAATCCTCGCGATAAATTGGGCCTCAATGCTTCCCAATTTGCGAGTGAAATCCATGAACCTCACATAATACCTTTCATTTGGAGTCTATGTGATAATCCTAATCATATCTACCTTGCAACAAATGGAGCAACTTGGCATTGCGGTCCTCAAAACAAGAAATTTCAAGAAGATTGTGGTTATGTGGAACTCCCTTGGCCACCCAACTCACCACATCTCAACCCGCATTGAGAAAACGTTTTCTAAGTCGTCAATTTCAACTTAGGGTGTAGAAACTTTTTAGACGTGACTATACACCACAATGGAATATAATTTAAACCACATATTAATTAAAATTTGACACCAAGCAAAGTTAAATTCTAGTGATTCCCTTGTTACTGAGAAGAAAAAAAACTATTTGTTCACTTCAAGCACTATTGATCTATACCATCCAAATAGAATCACGAGGTTCTAAACAATCCAAAAACAAAAGCTTTGGATTGGAAATAGACATACCAATTGCAAAACCAATCAAAAGCAATCCAAAATCATTCACACTATATTACCAAAACGTATTACAAAGCTCATCAAAACCCCTTTCTCTTCATGAGTCTTTTATTAATTTCAGAGTCCATCAATAAGCCATCCAATTAATGGTAACTATTTCAACCTCTTGACCCCTAAACACCCAAGTATTCACACATTGGACTATCAAAAAATCTTTCATGCTTGATTTTTTTAACCTCTATTTTCATCCGTCCATATTGAAGCTTGTTTAGCTTATTGTGATTCACATATGAGGGTAACTCAAATATTTATACTACTATTTTACATACCAAACCTCAAATGACATAAAGAGTTCTATTTTAGTATGACCATTTCGGTTTGACCCAGAAAAGACCAAGTGTTCCCTTTGGGGAGCAATTTTTCTCACTTTGATTGCAATCATCTTTCAATCCATATGGTCAAATCACAAAAGTTCACCACATCATCTCATATAAATTTAGAAGATTCTACAATTATATTCTCAAAAATTCCATCTTGGTAGTTTTAAATCAATGGAAAAGAGTCTTCTAAAATGCCTTAGTCCCTTTAGAGGTTAATAGAGTTGTTTGTAAAGGAAACCGGTCTTTTGTCCTCCTTTTTTCATGGAAATGAAAATCTAACCTGTATTTGAGTGTAGCCACGAAGAAATCCTGTGAAATAAATTCAAGATTTGAGGGTTTTATGGAGGTGTCAATTACCACAAATGACACAAATCTCCCAAAAACAAACAAGAACAGTGTTGAACAGTGTTGGCTGATTGGACGAGTGTGGTATGAATATTCAACAAAGTCGCTAACATGGCTAATTGAACAAGTCTGGCGCATACAAATGCAGAATGTTGCTAACATGGCTGATTGAACAAGTCTTACGCTTACAAATGTAGAATGTCACTGACATGGCTGATTGAATAAGTCTCACATTTACAAATGCAGAATGTCACTGACATGGCTGACTTGAACAGTGTGTACCATGTGACAACACTAGGTGCTCAATAAAAATTAGGCTCAAACTAGAGTTTGGGAATTTTCGGGCTCAAAATCTAATTTGTCCAATGTTCTATTCAAGGTCGACAGTAAAACCCTGCCAGTGGACTCAGCAATCCTGGCTTTTTCATTTAACAGGTTAGAAACTAAAGATTTGGAGTACATCACAAACAACTCAAATGACGCATGCTTAAGCTACACCATTCACCTCATAGGACCAAACTATTTTAAAATACCTACATTAATTCCTATAAATGCAACTTACCATGCTTCACTTCAATTCTCAATCCACATCAAATCATGCTCAACAAAATAGCCCAGGTTATTTCAATACTAATGATACAAAAGTAATGTGGATATGTGTAAAGCAAATTTGCACAAACAATGGAAGGACATCAACAAAGTCCAAATCTAAACAAATCCACACAAACATGGCTAGAGTGATGGAGAGGTGACGGTTTGTGGCGGAAAAGTAAAGAAAAGGGTATCAATATAAATTCAATTCCAAAAGCAAAATTAATGTGGTCCACATCATTTCCCACCCACGTTACTATTCCATCCACTATATTATAAGGTGAACGGTGTAGTTTACCGAGTTGCAGTCACATGAAAAATAGAAAATAAATAAAAACATTATAAATAATTGGGGCAAAATCAACTTGATTGTGAAGAATATTCTTTGGTTACTAATTAGCTTCACCTCACCACATCTATGAAACAGTGTTGGAGGGATCTTATCCTTGCTGCTCACTTATCACAATCATGAATAATAACACGCCACATATCCTTGACTTCATCTTCTCCTGATCCTCTTATTTTTATATCTATTTTGAATCTTTTAAACAAAAATGAAAAGCAAGACAGTTTTCAATGGTGCAAAAATGATCCGTACACTACAGTAGCGTACCAACTTTCAACTCATTCACACTGATGTACGTCCAAACAAAACGCCACAGATCATCCCAAAATTTTGACTCAACAGTGCATCATTCCAAAACAAACTAATGCGTCAAAGTTGGACTACCTCTAAATCGACCCAAGGCAAAGTTCAACTCTAAATTGAACTGCTCTTATTTCTCTGTCGCTCAATATCCACTTCCAGATGAATTAAACAAGCCTATAATAAATTAACAGGATCCAGTCCCAACCAAACGGTTCCCCAAAATGTACTGGATCCCATACTCATATTTCACGTATTTTTCTAAGGTACCATTTTTCATGTTCGGCGCTCACCATTCTCTTTCACACGCTAAATTTAAGGCAACCAAACTTGTGGTATATCCACCAACACCAAATACAAAGATAATGGGCAAGAGGCAACTTTAGAATGAAAAGGTGTCAAGAAATGCATGTCAAAAGGTTTAACTTGAGCCGTTGCTTAGAGAGGCAGCTTTGGTGAAACCACTGACCACGGTTGAGTTGCCGTTGGTGAGCGACTGGTTTGCAGTTGCAAGGGCGGCCAACGCTTCGCCGTTTTCGATGGGCAAGTTCCGGTGTGTATAGCGTACGCCACGGTCTCCATTTACAAGCTGGCCACTACCCCTCAATAGCCTGCAAGTGTTGTTGACCTTGGTTAGCAAGGAAAATTGGAATACTAACAAAATGAGTCTACAATTGTCTGAAGAGGGTTCACATCCTGTCATTGATGCGTACCATCTGGTAGTAAGAAGACCTTCGACTCCCACTGGCCCCCGCGCGTGAATTCGGCCTGTGCTAATTCCCACCTGCAATGCACAAAATGCTGGCGTTAGGTCCCTCTCACCATAAGTGCTATGCTTGAAGAGACTCAAGTTAGAGATATCTGCAAAGTGAGGCAAAGACACCATGAGTTTTGACCTTTTTTCTAGTTTCTAATTATTAACGTCAGCCCCAGGTAGTCCTCAATTGATCTATAATCAGTTCAAAGAGGGAAAAATAGCGCAGCGAAGATTCATGGTACAGCACGGCCCCTCCTTCCTTCTCGTAGGCGGCTAGAACTATTTCTAACTTGGGTTTAGAGATCACCAAGCTCTTCCATTCATGTAATAACTAGTAAGAGTGAGGAAGGAGCAGTATCTTATTGAAACTTGTCTTGACTTGACAAGTGACTCAGTTCGCTCTGATAATCCGAGTTGTCAGAACACTCCATAACTACATTCAATTTGAAGATGAGAACTTTCGTTGGATTGAGTAAAGAAAAAGTGGAAGTACCTCAGCACCAAGCCCAAAGCGGGCACCATCAGAGAACCGGGTACTCGCATTATGGAAAACAGCAGCACTGCACAAAAAAATAAGTTAGCAATGTGACATCGGTAACATGAAGTACAGGTACAGGGCACTCAAGGTACACATCTACTCTAGATAATTTTCTTGAAGCAAAGTAGCCACCTTCTAAAAGCAAGTGCACATAAAAGGATACAGGGCTTCCATACAGAACCCAAAGGAAGAACTATTGGGAGTCCGAGCTGCCTGATATTAAAAATCCCGAAAAGCACAAATTTGATACGTTCATTATAAATCTGTTCTTGGCCAAATGATGATTGTGAAAGTTACCTGTCCACATGCCGAAGAAAGGTCTCAGCAGTACTAGGATCTTCAGTCACGATACAATCTGTGTGCGCACTGCAGAACCACGCATTTACACGAATTACAAAAAGACAGATTCACAATCACGAAAGGCGAGGAGAGGATTCTGACAGGTCCAGGGCTCCTAGAATTGTCATGCTCCGAGAATACCTGCCATGCTCATGAATGTGATTAATGGCATCCTGGACATCCTTCACAACTTCGACAGTGCATGACAGAGCACTGTATTCGGTATGATAGCTAGCGGCTCTTGGCAAGTTCAACAATCCTGCCGCGCGTTCACCTCCATACAAGGTGACCCCTGCAATACAGTAGAAATGCCATGTAAAAACAGGATGGAAACAATCACAACCAGTACAGTGAGTGATTGAGAAAATGGATTTATGCGACATCCAACGGTCTTGGGGCCTGCACCGATCCTGGGCAGGCGATAAATCAAGCTCGTCGGCGTCGGCAAATGATATTGAAAAGTAGGACATGGGATACTAACCAGCACTTTGCAAAGCAAAAGTCAGCATATCCAAACCACCAGTCGCGACCAACTCCTCGTGGACTAGAAGGGTTTCCTACAAAAGACAACCACATACAATGTTTATTTAGAGGGATCCACTTACGCGAACGACATTTTAATATCCACTTAAGCATTCGATATTACAATGGCTACTCGACAAGCTTACCAACGCGTTGCATGCGGCTGGGTAGTCTACTTTCGAGTCGACCACTATCCTCTTGGATTTCTCCAAATCGGCAGCCTTGTCAACAAACACATGGCACACTCCATCTGCAGAGAATAATTTGTTTAGGACCCACTTGTACAGCAGAATTTTCTTACTGTGAGGACGTGGGAAACTTCCAAATCATCATCGTTGCACAACGGGCCTTCGCTTCTATGCTACTCTGAAATTAGTAAACAAGGATTCACGTAACAGATCAGTCTCCCAGGTCCACAAATAAGTAAGATTATGAGAAAAGCCTAACCTGCATGACCAAGCACAGGAATTTTGGTAGATGCCTTGATCTGTGCAACAAGCTGGTTGCTTCCACGGGGTATGACCAGGTCGATGACATCGTCCAACTGTTCATGAACACAAAACGATTCTAATCTTGAGCAAACGAATCCTGTTTACAAGAAGAACGCGGCATCTCTGGCAATAACCATAATTCGCCCAGCTCAGAATTCAAATGGCCACATGATCTACAATACAGAGTTCATGAGCGGAGTGTACCTTGAGAAGGTCAGGAATTTCGTCCCTGGAGGTGACCAAGCCAATCAGGTTCGGGCCAACGGACTTGGGCAATGCTTCGGTGATCACCTGCGAATGTTGAAAAAAGAAACGGTTTGGTAAAGCCCTCGAAAGAGACTTGCAAGGCCCTCAGCGAGCTGTGGACACATTCATACCTTGTGGAGGATAGCATTAGATCGTGCTGCTTCCTTTCCTCCCTTCAACAAGAGTCCGTTTCCACTGCGAATCGCCAGAGATGCTATCTGATCCACAAGAAACAAATCAATCATACAATCATTGACAAGTCTTCGCTTAAAGATAAGTGTAAATCAAGGAGACGAAATCTGACCAAGAACCTGGGCTTTACAACAATGTTAACCCTACGGTAGAGTATATGATGGAGGATCTCATTTTTACCTGAACTAGGGCATCAGGGCGTGACTCGAACACGACCAAGACAACTCCCAAAGGGCAGGATGTCTTCTCCAGTATCAAATCTTCAGCAATCTGATGAACAAGCCAAAGAAGATAAATGAAGAAACTTCGAGTATCCTTGACATGAACTCAGTTATAACGTCCATCTCATTAGCCAACACCGTCTCTAATAAACTTAAAGCATCACCAACCTTGAGTTAACCCAAACCCCGGCAATCAAAACCACTGAAAATATGACTAATAAGTTTCCTCTTGCATGGGATCGCGTTATGTATATCTCGCAAAGGACAACCTTTCAGGAAAGATCAACTTCCAAGACATCTCTCTCAACACCGCTTCAGATTATCGAAGTGAATTGCTCCTTTTAATTCAGCTTACCTCAGTGCGCTTCAATACTTCCCCAACGGGCTCCTTCATGTCTGCCAAAGTCCTAAGCGAGCTGGCAAGTCCTGCAATCTGTTTAGGAATGGATGAACCATGCATGAGCACATATAGAATTATCATTTATACATCGATGTCGAAGTAGAAGATATGAACAGTTGCAAGAATCTATTGCAGTGGAAATTTTAAAAATTTGTGCCTCATCCAACAGAAACAATCTACAACACAATATGCCTAATCTCAACAGAATCTCACTTTCCCAGGCTTGATTGTAAGGCGACCAATCAAAGCCTTGGAGATGCCATTTTGTTGTGCAGTCTCCACATCAGCGTCGTTCTCAGCCTTAATCTTAGCCTCGTTTGCGAGCAAAGCATCTGCTACCGCATGTAATATTGATTTTCTCTCCTCAGATGTGAGACCCTGTTGAATGCATCCACCCGAGGAAGATAAATAAATCTCACGTGAAACACTGTCCAAGCTGTTCTAGTTCAGTTTCCAAACATTCATAAATGAGTGCCATATAAGAGAACTGAATATTTTATATTGAAGTTCAAAAACGATATCGATGAACAAACCTGCAAGCGGCGACTTCCATCCCTAGCAGCAACAGCCATGTCCCTGGCTCCTGTTTCCTTCATGTCAACCCAAAGGTGTGCATCCTTATGAAAGAGCGTACCAATGTGATCTCCTCGCATGACCCGTTGCAGGCTATTTGTAGCACACCCACTTCCCTCCAAAGAAGACAATGTTAGCCGCGAAACACCTTGGAAAAGCTTGCCGTAAACTGAATCTTATCTGAACTGCAGTTGCAATTATGAGTTTTGAGATGTAAACCTTGAGATAACAACAGGAATTCCAGCGGACGCAGCTTGCCAGGCAGCATACACCTTCGCAGTCATTCCTCCTCTACCGACACGTGATTTTTCACCAAAGGTGACCTCCTCATCGTGCTTCTCCTTCAAGTACGTATGAATAAGTTGAGACTTGGGATCACTAGGAGGACCAGTGTAAAGGCCTTCGACGTCACTCAAAAGAATGAGGAGATCAGCTTTCAGTTCCAGTGCCAACAAGGCGCTGAGAGAATCATTGTCCCAAAAGACGTGACCGGTAGCGTCCTATAAAACAAACAAACATCACCACATCTTAATCCTCAGACAACTGTAACAATAGGGAGTACATCTCAAATTATAATATATGGCTTCTGATTCCGCCAACAGAGATACTAAGAGAAAACTTTAGCACATTAAGACAGCAAAGAAAATGATACTGTTGTGTGAAAATTAGGACATCCCCAGCTACCTCAGCATGGAAAGCTATATTAGAAACGTACACTTTCAGAACATTTGAAACCTCTTCTCTGATATTCCCATGTCTTACATTTAAAGCCTCTTCTTTGATACATCCTTGTCTTAAATTTCCCACATGTTCAATGAACGTAAGAACAGACTCTTGGTTCGTGCCGGCCTCAAATAGAGACCGAAGGTTTTTATTTTCTTCATCAAACTGTAGCCATTTAGTTTCAGGTGAAAATTATTAGTACTCGTAATTAGAACAAAAATAATTGCGAATGTCTTGTTAGAACTTAGTGGGAAACTAATGAGACTCGACATTGATTCTTACAACCAAAGAGGAAGCCCTAGGGCGATTTCATTAGAGCATATCTACACTTCTGCCTACCATAATCAAAGATTAAGAATGGGATAAGGAACAAACCTTGTAAGGCGCTTTGCGCGTTGACACCGCGTCATTCTGTTCACAGCATTGTAAAAATAAACAAATTAGTATTACACATCCATTAGATTTGGTAGTGCGAATGGGAGTGAAAAGTTGTTTATCTCAAGACGTATCTCAGTGCAGAACTGTCATGTAAGACAAACACCCTCCTCAAGTATGTAATAGATTACATCTACCTGCTAAAGACTGGAACAATCCAAATAATCCCAAATCATTACAACCCTTCTAAGTTGCATAATCCGTTCCGTTCAGGCAGCACTAACGAGGCTGCTACAAGTAAAAGGGGTCACAATATTCCAAGTGCTTTCAAAAAAAATACCTCATTAAATATTGGAACCACTCGCAACTGCATTAAGTTATTAACGGTCTCACTCAGCTGTTGACGAAATCCCGGGTCTTGGAAGTCGTTATCTGTAACAAGGAGTTGAGAAGATGCTACGTCCAGCTGCATAATACACAATCAGATATTAGGACATAGAATTTCACATCAAAGTTTTATGAAAGGATGTTTTTTTATTACAAATCTTGTGTTTTCATATGTTCAACATATTTTGAATCATTCTAAATATGTATGCTCCAATTCTCAATCCCTTGTACAAAATAGGCTTCATCACATCAAAATTTACATTCCATACTAGTAGAGATGCCTTGTGCCGAAATGCAAACAGAAGACAGCCGTGAAAATGAAGTTGCACAAGTGGTTGTGAAATGAAATGCTTCCGAAATTCCATGGTCCCAATTCGCCCTGCAAGCTCTCCATAAATGTAACAACTATATGAATGAAGGCCTAAATTTAAGTATTTTTCAAAGGTGCCCAATTTTTTTATATCATTTTTTTCGTTGCCTACCTCACTTTTTTCATTTTGATTAATTATTAGACAGAATGGTGTTCCCAACCTGCTTGATGGAAGGCTATGGCACATAAAAATTTGTACCTGACTAAAAAGTGAATCATACAGAGCCATGAGGCCACTCTGCCCCACTGCCGCACAAGCTTTCCCATCCAATTCCATCTGAGGTTTCTGCAAGTCTACAAAACTGCAACACATACATAAAAAGTGAGGATGGAGTTTTAAAGTGCACAATTCACAATGCATGTAGCCTTGCGCAAGCTGTCAACTTTCTGGCATGTTGTCTCGCTAAACAAAAAAACATCCCCGACCATTTAGCAATTCCTGGCACTTTACAGTCAATATTCTGTAAATATTTTTAAATATGTTAAATCATATATGAATTTTTGATGCAATCATCCGAGCAACTAGAGGCTTGTCAAACCCATTGAATAAAGCAAGAAGGATGTAATGGGGTTGATCTTGTTCACAATTGGATGTAACGGGTGAAAGATTTTATTTTTTCAAATAAGATTAAAAAAATGTCTATAAACCCATTATAAATAATGATTCTCTTGGCCTCAATTAGCCCTTTAAGGCCAATCAATCATATATGGGTCAATTATGGACAAAAACCTTTATAGAAAGCACTACAGGCCACCTCAAAGGAAAAAATTGACCATGACTTAGAGGTGGAGGAAGATGGGCATCTTTTGAGACCATCGCCACCACTATCAGTGCAACCATTGACGAGCTCCATGAAACAAGTTTGTAGATTTTTGTTCTAAAATGTAACCATTGCATAGATGTCATTCTGCATATCTAGAACACTTGTAGACCCTCACAGGCAAAAAAAACTCATCAACCTTTAAGGGTTAACGAAATAAATTTTTCTCCTCTTCCTGGGGTTTCCAATTTTTGTTAAATTTTATTATAAAATTAAATTGTTGAGAAACGACTCTGGCTCATGTTTTCATTCTTGGCTCACCCATTGTTCATCCAAGGAGAGGTAATCTATTTACCTACACAAGCAGACTATTATTCACCCTTGTCACCACTGCAAATCATGCACTCAAAAACTACGACCTCCATAAAAGTACGTACGCCTAATTCTGAAACAAGACTTACAACTTGCTACTTACTTAAAACCTACTACTTGCTACTACTCCCAACTTTCGACACCAAGACACAAGAAAAAGAGCATCCTGCTATTTTAGTCAAATTTTATGGAAAAAAAAACAGCTAAAGAGCATGTATGACAGTAAATCATTTGCAATTAACTAATATTGAACACAACTGTAATCGTAGGCCATCAGAAGCGCCTGAGATAACAAATGCGAACACAAAAAAGCGCTCACCTGCTGTTCATCATTCGCTGATGACGAAGTTTCTGTCTGCCCACGCCAACTGCCCCAGACGTGACGAAAATTACCTCAATTCCGTCAGACATGAGTTCCTTCACCTGATACCAAACAGAAAAGCGACACCAATAAGAGAAACTAACGCAACGAGATACAATTGTAGAAGAAAAAAAGCATCCAAAATCAAGCTATAAGGCCAACAGTACAATTGTAGGAAAACAAACAATTCCTAACCAAGCTGCAAGGCTAAGTCAAGTCACTACAAGTACAATTGTAGCAAAAAACCTCCCAAACCAAGCCGCAGACCAACACTCTGGCAACAATGTAAACACACAACCGAGAAAATCTCAGATCCAGCTCCAAAAACTCATCCAAACTAACATTCTCACCACTACGACAGCCCCCGAAACCTCTCGCCTTTCCAAAAAAAAAACCGAACAGTGGCCAAAAAGAACTCCAGAATCTAACAAAAGAAAACACCAGCGCTCGATTCTAAAACGACATTGCGGGTGGGGAATTCATTCAGACCTGCTCGCAGAGAGCGCCGAGGCGCCCGAGCGCCAGCCGCCCGTCATGGCGCGTGACCACCGCAGTCCCGACCTGCAAAACCCTAGCGCGCTCAGTTCGCCACCAAAATTAGAGCCTCCAATGCAGGCAGAACGGGAGACCGGCACGCACCTTAACGACGACGCGGCGGGCGTGTTTGATGAAGGCGCGGCTGGGATCCATGGCGGACGCCACCACGACCAGCGCGAACCAGAGCAAAAACCTGCGAAAACAACACAAGCTTCTCCTCCGTCTGGAAACTATATCTTTTCTATCGCGAGCTGAGAATCTCGCGAATTCGCTTCGTCTATTGGTGGAGCTCCTTTTCTTTCTTTCTACTCTCTACTTTTCTTTCTAATTCTACTTTTCTTTCTACTTTTTACTTTCCGTTTAAATTTTTCTTTATTCTTTTTCTTTCCGCTTTTTCTTCTTTCTTATTTGCTACTCGGGTAACCCATTATTGACAAGTTAAGCATTGTGCATATATGGAGAGAACGAATAACGATAGTTTCATTTTTTTTGAGATAGTCAATAGAATTACAATTTCAACCCACGTAATTTCATATTTTTCTGGCTGAAATAGGAATTTTACAGAGTGTGCTATCAGATTTAGTCGGTGGGCATCAATAGATACTTCGCGTAATCGTAGACCAGATTAATAGTGAATCTATGGGTGGAAATGGGATGAAAGTGAGTTGGATATACCCTAATTTATAGTTGTTGGTTATGGATTTGGATGGTTATCAGTGGAGTTACGGTAGAGTATAAAGTTTAGAAAAAAGGTTTTCCTTTTTTGTTACGTTTAAGGGGTCAACAGACTTTGACTTCACTTTTTGTCAAAGTTTTCTATTGAAAAAGCCTTAGATTTTATATTGTTACTATTATATATGTATTGTACTGTACATGATGTTAGTCCCTCGTACACCATAGGAAATGAAATTTTTGTTTTGTGCACCCTTGCAAGAAAAAAATGATAAAACTTTTAAGTTGCCCGGGAGTGAAAGCTTTACACTATGAAAGGTTCATTTTTTTTTGACAAACTCAACTAAAATGATGTTACTTGTATTAAGAATACCATATTTGGTAAAGAGTCGTAGCAAAAGTTTTTAAAGTGCTTGCCCTCAACATATTCTTTTTTGAGATGGTACATCGTTTTTTCTGTAGATCCAATGAGAATAAAACATATATTTTAACGTGGCTTTTATCTTCTTGCATCTTTGTACAAAAATCCAATAACTGGAAATCTAAAATTACAACCATGGAAATGTGCCCAAGATTTGCAAAGTCCCACTTCTAGACTTTTGGTCTTTAGCGGTTAATGCAAGCCAAAGCTCTCTCCATGTTCTGCAAGTTGATGATTAATTGATTAAAGAAATTTTCTTTTCCATTAGAATATCCCACCTTAATAATCTTTAATATAATAATTATATCTTCTTTTAATTTTATTTCTTTTCTTTTCGTCTTCTATTATCTTCAACTCATTAATGTCCTTTATTTTTGTTTTTAAATTTGTTATTTCGTTTTTTTTAATCTGTTGAAGTCATTTTGGACCTTCAAATGGGGATCAAGGTTTTCTATTTTTAATTTTCTACTTATGTTAGCTAGATTTTGCAACGCATGGTTCTTTAATTGTAAACAAGTAGCAAAAAAATCGCTAAGAACACTAAGGGACAAGGAGAACAAATAGAAAAAAGAAGAACTCCGGTCCCAAGATGTGCGTGAATACACTGTTTGTTCATTCTCTTCACTAAGCCCATGGCCACAAGACATAGGTTAGTGTAATAGACAAAGTTAATGTAATAGAACAACTTTCAAGGGTAAGGGGTCTTCTACACCAAGTGCCTTGGAGACAACCAACATGTCATCCGAGCTTTGTGGGTACCCATACAACAAGATCTTAAGACCCCCCACCATAGTTGGGTGGACTATGGAAGCAAGCACCACGCCAACATTGGAACTTGAACTCACAACCACCTCACTAGTGTGCCATGACGCAAACCACCACACCAAGGCCATGATGCTTCAAGGTAAACAAGGATATAGTGACTTTATTGGATCTTTATAAATCCATTGAGACCCTTATGTATGTCTTCCTTAATATTTCCAATCCATGATTTTATGCTCCTTTATTCATAGTACTAGGTATTTTTCAACCTCAATAAATGTAGTTTTTCATTATAACAAGTGAATAGCTTGAAGACCTATGAAATATTTTGACATTAAAGCTATGAGACCAATCAACCCATTTTGACATAAAATTTAAAATTGAATAGGTGAAGAACGCCAATCCTTGAAGGGGCCGGCGTGAATAAAGTGTCTGTTCGTACCACCACTAAGACCATGCCCATTAAAATTGAATATCTCTAGGTAAAGATTCTAAATATAAAAAAGTTTGAGGCCTTTTTGGTGGCAAGTTGCCCCAAAGAAATGGGCTGATTGGTATAGCTGAAATAGTGTGGTTATTGAATCTAAAATTTACTATTTACTGATGATTTGGACATAAATATTTTGGAATCATGAGCTAGTAGGGTATTACATTAGTAGAACTTGAAACATTCACTGATTAAATTTGATATAAAACTTTCCTGAAAATAAAATTGTCATCTACTTTTTAAATTAGGCAAAACTGGATTATTCTTTTTAATTTTCTTCATAAGATTAAACTTTGCAAATCATTTTAAAATGTTAAATGCTTTTTTTGTTTTTGTGTTTTTTAAGATGTCCAATCCAGACTTGACACAAAGGCTTCCTTCATGTTCAAACTTCAAAATCCTCTACGTGAACTTATTTGAATATTTTTAGAAACATACCTTTCCTAAAGTTTATCATTTTGTTCTTAGATATGTCGGATTTCTGAAGCCCTCCTTTTCGAGCTGATCATTTTCAATGGTGGATCAAAGGAGTACATAGGATTATAAGTGTCAGCTTTTTCTAAGTGTCTAATGCTCTTTGACTATTTTTTTAAAAGTCAAAATACAAAGAGGTGTTCAACCCCTCAAAGGACCAATGCAATTAAAAGGAATCTCTACTCCATTGATTGAAAACTTCAAAGATGAACTTTTGAAGAATGTAACCATAGGATCTTGACCTGAACTTATATGAGATAATGTGGTAATTTTTTTGTGAATTTGACCATACGGATTGAAAGATGATTGCAATCAAAGTGAACAAATTTGTACCATACAAGTACACTTTGGTCTTCATAACTTAATTTTGTTTCCAAACTAAGGGATACCAATTCAAACTAATAAAAGGAAACAAACTCTAAAAACTTAATTTCCATGAAGCTACTGTCGTGCAACATCTTCATTACGAAAGAATTGATTAAAATCAATATCACAAGAATCTACCCAAACATATTAAAAAATTTCTTCCAAAGGTGAAGTGGCTCTTCAGGATTATGCCTAGTAAAGCATACATTATGATTTGCTTCTTGTTTAGATTGATCCAAAATTAAGTCTTGCACATTAGAGGTCACTCTCACAAAATGCAACGCATTTGAATCCCACTAGCCATAACAAACAAGGAGTTTGAAACGCAAGGCTGACATTCATCACAAACCCAGGCTCCGTAACGTCCAGTAAGAGTTCAACACAAGTCGGCAATGGCCAACAAGTGCATTGCATATCATAAAAACCATGCCTTCATACCGTATGCCCTCACAACTCCTGATGCAAGTCAGCAAGTCCGCCTCGGGCCCCAAATTCTCTGCCCATGTCCGCCTCCAACAGACAAACCCTTCCCCTTGTCGTGGAACCTGCCAAAACTAGCAAACACCACAAAAATAATAAGAATAGCAGTAGTAATAATAGTAACAATAGTAATAGTAATAGTAATAGTAATAGTAATAGTAATAGTAATAGTAATAGTAATAGTAATAGTAATAGTAATAGTAATAGTAATAGTAATAGTAATAGTAATAGTAATAGTAATAGTAATAGTAATAGTAATAGTAATAGTAATAGTAATAGTAATAGTAATAGTAATAGTAATAGTAATAGTAATAGTAATAGTAATAGTAATAGTAATAGTAATAGTAATAGTAATAGTAATAGAAATAGTAGTAGTAATAGTAATAGTAATAGTAATAGTAATAGTAATAGTAATAGTAATAGTAATAGTAATAGTAATAGTAATAGTAATAATAATAATTGTCATAATGGTTAGATTGGTCAATCCCAAGTATATTTTTACGTAAGTTTTGACATAATCCTTTACTAGAACACATAAAATGTAGTGTAGTTCAACAAGACTTAAACCTTTGAATTGAAGATTCTTCAACTAGCATCTTTCATTTGGAGGCCATTTTACACAATCTGAACCTTATCATGTTCAAATACGACACCATATATGTAGAATATTGCGACCACCGGTGGCACCTTATGACATTTAAGGGTCAACCTAATTTTATGAAGTTAGAAATAATATTTATCTTTTAATAACTTAACCTTCTTTTGACATTTTGAAGGTGATATTGGTAATGTAGATTTTGAGTTCACATGGATGTGTTTGAAGTTGGGGCTTTGGCTTGGGTGACAAGTTTTCTTTTTCTTTTTTGATGCATTTTCGGGGGAGTGTTTGGCTTGGGCAGGAAGGCATGACCATCATTGAGTAGGTTGTGTACGAGTTCTAAACATGTATGCATGGACTCTGTGTCATATGTTGGCAGTAGAAATTAATGGGCCCGGTGAGAAATCGGATCTGGATATTATGTACAACTGAACAAGGAAATAATATGTTTCTAACAGCAAGGTACTGCTCTTCCAAAAGTGTTAACGGGTGGCTTATAAGGTAAACCCCCACAACCAACAAGTTAGGAAATGTGCATATGTGGAGAGAACAAATCATTAAAAAAAAACATGTTTTTCAATAATATTTAAGAAAATCACAATTTCAACCTAAGATTTCATATTTTTCCAATGAAATGTGAATTAGTTATGAATTTACAAAGTGTGTTGCCATGTTTAGCCGATGGCCGCACACTTTGTAAATTCAAAAGTAAGGGGTCCTTGCTAATTGCAATCCTCCATTTGGAGACAAATGGATGGTGATGGGATGGAAGTGGGTTGATATACTCCAATTTTATATGTGCCGGGTTATGGATTTTGGTTGGTTACGGAGGGGTTACCATACTATTGATTGATTGTCTCACGGGCTTTTAAACATTGTGATTGGTTCGTCAACTTTGAAGGCTTGGGTTTATACAATGAAAATTCAAAATCAAGCGGCGACCCATCATCTCTCCTTTCTACATTGTAGATTCCAGGGAGGAAATGTAGCTAGTCAAAACAAAGTTTTGTTATGAGAGCATCTCCACCCCTAAGGAGAAATTTCCATGCCATAGCGGGAGATACGTAGGTGGAGCAAGCACGGTAGGAAGCGTGCTAGAAATAACTTCCACCGCAATCAAGTTGGCCAAGAAACGAGAACGGGGGAAATCATAAGTTGTCGTGCAATTGTTGCATGAGAGCATCACTTTTCAGAGGGGAAACAAAGAATACGAGAGGATGAGTGGATCTCCCTAGCAACCTTTCCCGTATTGCCACATGGTGACATGGAAGTTGTGCAGGAAATCGGGAAATTATGGAGACCACCCGGCATAAACTATAGTTTCTCCGTCCGGGAGGCTTACAAGCGGGAGAAGAGCGGAGCGGGATAATGGGGTGTCGCCTGCGGTGTAGCTCAATTGACCGAAATCGACGATAACAAGCCAAATCTAACGAGACCCGTGCCCCCGTAGAGGTGCTCTGACCGGCTACATTTCCTCTCTGAAATCTAGGAAGGGTGTAGAAATAGTGATATTGGGTCGTTGGTCAGTTTTGGGTTGTCCTACCTTAAGGCCGCTTCACACTAGAACCAAGTCAAGAGGCGGACCTTAAAATCGTAGCCCAAATAATGGCTAGAGGCCAAACTCTTGGGATAAAAAAGTACATCAAATAATATAAATTGGCGGAAGTTGACAGCCTCTTGAAGGAAGTTTGGATCAGCACAACCAAAATTTGCCCTTGAGTGGTTGTCGCCTTGGCGCCAAAACTCTCCAAAAGTGTTTCCATGTAGGCACAATGGAGGGCGACGGCCTTTGGACTTTGGCCTCTAGTAAAAAGGCCAAGAGGCCAAAGTCTGGCCATTCTCAAAATCTCATCGGTGGGATCTGATGGCCTCTCGACCTTGGTCTCGGTATGAAGCAGCCCTTAGGTGGAAGTTCTCTAACTGTTCAAAAATAGAATTTTTTTAAATAGATTTTGCAAGGTAAAAAAATCCTCTAGTGTAATTGAATTTACGAGACCATGAATTGAAAATGGCATCAAATAATGCCACAGATATAAGAAGTTGTTGCAATGGAATGAAACTTTTGGGTTTGCATGATGTGGCTATTCTAGATTCAAGTTTGTCAAAAAAAATTGCATTTGGTAGATATTCGCAACCAAAATTCCAAAGTATTGTATTTAAAAACCTCAAACGCCTGTATCTAGCAAGTTATAACTAATTCTATGTATTTTGAACTTGTAGTGCTTGAGATGATCTGGAGGCTGATTTTGTTGATGACAATCTTTCAATCATAACAGAGTTATCTGCAAAGTATCCCAAATCCTCAGTTTCTAACCTGTAAAATGGAAAAGCCAGGGTCGCCGAGTCCACTGGCAGGGTTTCATTGTAGACCTTGAATAGAACACTGGATAGATTAGTTTTTGAGCCCTAGAATTCCCAAACTCCCGTTTGTGCCTAGCTTATATTTTAAGCAAACTCTGACCCTTCAAGTCATGCACAACTCTAGGATTGTAGGATACATGCCAGAGTGTTATGACGTTCGACATTGTTCTTGTTTGTTTTTGGGAGATTTGTGCCATTTGTGCCATAAATAACACCTCCATAAAACCCTCAAATCCTGAATTTATTTCACTTGATTACTTTGCGGCTACACTCAAATACAGGTTAGATTCTCTCTTACATGAAAAAAGGAGGACAAAAGACCGGTTCCCTTTACGAATAACTCAAATACGTACTCAAAAAATCAACCCCTCTTCTTTTTGGTGCATGGTTACTTCCTCATTCAAATGTAGTCAACACCTACTACAAGATTCAAGGAAACAATCAAAATTTTATTTTTTAATATTTACAAATGTCCTTAGATTGAAACCAAATTCTATAACCTTCATCCAACTATAGTTAAAACCACTACACTAAAGATGACATTTAGTGTTGCGCCTAGTAAATGACTTGTAAATGCTATAAGTTTACTTTAAGTGAATATTTTTACCAACTATGTTTATAATGATCCTCTTATTTGAATACTATAGAGAGTTGTGCTCTTGGTAAAACTTGGCATCAATAGTAGTGAAAGAATCCATTCCCACTTGTACGAATTACCGTAACCGAGGGTTGGAGTTGGTGAAAAACATTTCTAAATTCCAGAATAGATTCCAAAATTTTCAGAAATTATTGTTCAAAAACATCCTTTTTTAACTCGGTGAAAAACAAATTTTGAGTAATAGCCTATATTTTAAACTCTGTCATGTTTTTATTTTTAGAAATAAATCATTCTTTGGCACAAGGGTGCAAATTCCAACCCTTAGGTACGGTATTTCTGAACACTATAATTTTTGCTTATTTGTGAACTTAGAATCTAAAGTAGGTGATTTGAGCTTCTTTATGACCAAAGAACAAGGAATGCCAAGGTTTGAACATGGAATATACCTTACTTTGCAATTAAGAAGATTTATATCAGATTGACATATGTATAGTACATGTTGAAATTTTCTCTCATGAATACATCACTCAAAATTTTCCTCAAATTTAGCATCAACCAAAAAAAACATGAATGTTTGAGTTGGTGGTAATTTAATCCATTAAAGCCTACAAGGGTGACTATGCCTCAAAGAATCTACGAGTGTGATAGATCATGTAAAACATCATTTACATAGTGGATACATTTCATCGCGACCAGTCGTCACGGAAATCACTATACTTCATCCAGTAGACTCCGATGCACACTCTCACCGCATTCGTTGGAATTGCACATATCCTCAGAACTTAACCCCTAAATTTCCAACAGCTCCCTCCGGGGACTCTAGAAGTTTTGGGCAGGTTCCTATGGTGTCAATTAATAACATTTTTCTTTGGAGTTTTACTAGTAGATAGACATTACCAAAAACTTTGTGTGAGTCTAATTTTTTCCTAAATCCGACATTTAATAAAAAAGTTATAGGGTTTTGAAGTTTAAATGGGGAGAGCGGGCACCTTGGGCAACTCCAAAGTATTTTGCTAGACACTTCATTGAATGTGAGATTTTCAATACTAGCAAATAATAATATTTAATTTCATATTTTCAAGAAAAATCTCTTGTCTACAATGGAAAAAGCATATAAATCCAAGTCAAACATTTTCACACGTTATTGGAAATTGTCAGGCAAGGTACCAAAAAACTTCTTCTTTTTGCATAAAACTTAGAGATCTTCATAATTTTTACATTTCATTTTTTCCGCTGCATTATGTGGTGTAAAACTTCTTATTGACCATTCCAATTCTCATCCTAAAACATATTGAGTTCACAAAAAGATATAACGCAACTTGACAATTTTGAACCTCCAGTCCTTGCACAATTTTTTTGAATATTCCACACCCTTTCTTTATCGCTAAAAATTGTTGTACAAGGAACTAGTATCATGCTTAACATGATGGAAATTAATTTAGACCTTGTATAGTGCAAAATTTGACACCAAGTGAAGTCAAAGTCTGCTAATCCACGAGATGCAGGGAAGAAATTGGACCCTTTTCTCTATTTCAAACACTGTAATCTTACAATCCGTGCAATGAAACTGTAAGAAATTTTGTATGTAAGTCACTTAATAAGTCTTGATTGAGATCCTACGGTTAAAACTAGAAGTAATTTTTTTCTACCTTACTCATTGCACTAAAAGAAGCAATTTTGAAGTGCTTTTGGTGTGAAATTGTCAAATAAATTTAGGGGTTCACTTAGGCCGTGGATCAAACAAAGGTGAAGTACTGGTCCACCAAATTTACTTATACCTCCAAAAGTGACCACCTAGAGGCCTCTCGTCCTTAAAGGCTCAACGGCCACCAATGTTAAAAGATCCAAGGACATAAAAAATTTGCATTCTCAAAAACCACAATCATAGAACACTGCAACCATGACATTAACCCTATACGGCCTAACGTCCATTTTTGGGTCGTTTGGAAATCTTAACCTTTGTACCAAGCACTACATGCCCCCTCCAAGGAAAACTCAAAGGCAAAGTAAGATGAGTATCAATTGGGAACAACACCACCAAAATCAATACAAGCATTAGCAAACTATAGTGGTTTCTGTGAAGTGGGGTCCCGATGAAATGTATCCATTGAGTGGATGATGTTCCGCACAATCTATTACACTCTTAGATGTTTGCAAGCCTAAAGGGTTAACCCACTATTTTCTTGCTCCATTGAATGTAAACCCCCCACATAACGTACTTGAAACATTTGCCACCAACAAGATCCCAAAAGGGACGTACATGGATGCTTGTCATAAATCACAATTCAGAAGCTTAGTGGTGCACAGAGACTGTACTTGAATGCTGAGTAACTTCAAACCACAACTTGGCACCTCATGAACTGAACCCACACAAAACTTGTGAGTTCCATGGCCATCCACTAATAACGCGTATTAGTGTGAGCATGCCCCTTTGCTAATAATGCATGTTGTGGTACTTGCACTCTAACCTTTTTTACATCACCTCAGATGATACCGCAAAGTCCTAGAATTTACCTCTTATATGTCACTTCAAAACTCTATCTCCAAAGCATATTCTTTGGGTTGTGATATTAAAGAGGGTTACATGAAATTATATAGTAGCTATATAATCCTATAGCTACTGTATATCATTAACTTCTATAAAAGCTTTATAAAAAGGATATGGTTATGATGAATTGACCATAGATATTTTTATGAATGAATTTTGATTTATGAATTTTATCACACTGAGATTTTTGAAATACAATGAAATTTTCTTTGTATGCTTTCTATGTAGTCAATTTTAATTTTGCTAATTGCTAATTTGAATTCTTATATTTCAAAAAATATATGTGCATGTTATAAAACAATAGCTAATTCCATCATCAATGGCAACTATTGTTTGAACTCTGGAAAAAAAATTCTACTTATTAGAAAAATATTCTAACAGGAAAAAATCATATAAATATGCATTTAAGACATTTAATTTGAAGTTTCAAATGATTTATTGCCTACAAATATATATTTTTAATTTCAAAAAATAAAATTTAAATATGAATTGTACACGATAGTTATATTTTTGACATTTTGGATCACTAAGGATGTGAAGGGTTCCACTTTACCATGTTCAATTAGATTTGATGCAATTTTTTGATTCAAAATTCAATTCAAACATAAATATTGACGTAAATAAATAAACATCATTTGAATTTACATAATGTTTTTGACTAGCATTTTGATAGCCTGAGGTTGTAATTTTTAGACACTTTTTCTTGTAAAAATTTGACCATTTTTAGCATGGAAAGGCCTTTGGATGCTTTGATGTTTTTTGTGAAGTATTCTTTGACATAATAACTTTTTAGTAATTAAAAAAAACTTGTGTATTTAAAAGTTTATTAGTTGGAGAAAAAAATTCCAAACACATTTTCAAGTCCATATCTCTAACTATCAAATTCTAGAATCAAAGTATGATATTTTATCTTATAAGTATTTATCAATTTAAAATTGAATTACACCATTTACAATAAATCTACAATAAGAGTTTTGATTGAAATTTGGGTATTTCTTTCAATTATACTCATGGCACTTTGAGGCTAATGATATTTATAGAGATAAATATCATAGCTTAAATATTTATGATTACGTTTGAGTGGTTTGAACTTATATCACAATATTTAGACACCTATGAAGGTGCTCCAAGTACTTCATGTGAATCCACTCAGTCTAGACGTTGACTAAAATTAGCACGTATCAACTTATCTCTTGACCATGGATACTATCCACATTGTTGGATTAAAAGAAGCATATAGATACTTTATCTTACATTGCAGTTCATGTACAATTTTTGATCATATTAATATCTTGAATACTATGAAGCTTAGATTAAAAAAAATTATTATTCAATCACTTTAGAATCAAATTACTATTGCAAGCTAAATATGGAACTTCAAGTCTTGATTGATATTGATATAGATTATTGCAATGGTGACAAAGATTATTGCACTGTGAAAATGATCCTTGCATGCCATATGCAACTTTTGTTATTTTAAAAAAGTACTATTATCCGTATATGACAATCGTTGGATTAAATAGCTTATGTGACAAAATGACCATTTATTGAAATGATACTCTAAATAATAATATGAATATCAATTCAAAAAATGTAGTAAATTTATATTCAAAAACTTGTTATTGAAAAGAAATATCTTGATGTTTATCTTGATGATAAAAATGTTGGTGAATTTGACCCATTACTTCATTAGAATAATTCATATTAAAATACAACAGAAATTTGGAGCCTGTTGTTGGTAGAAAAATATTATAAGTTCATACCACATCAAGCCTTGTATATGAAATGAATTTGTGCCTAACAAAAAAAATGCTCAATTAAAATCTCAAAAGAACTAATTATAACTTCTGAAATCATTTCTAAATTTCAAGAAATTTTTCTCAATCATTTTCAAATTTGTAAGAAAAAAAATCTTTTATGATTTCTATGATTTGGTTTTTGACAGATTTTACATTCAATTTGCAACCTCAAATAATATACCAAGAAATTATTTGACAACTCTAGGCATGATTGTAGAAGCCTTTGAACTTAACATTACAATTTTAAGTTCAAAAGATTTATTCAGTTTAGTCTGAAGTAGTCAAAACAACTTCTTGGTATACAGTTTGAGGTTGCAAGTTGAATATGTATATTTTCAAAAACCAATTCTTAGTATCTCGCTACTAGTTATTGGCCCTTAGTTACATAGTGTTTACCCTCGACAGGGGGGAGCAGTTCCATACTGCTAAAAATATGTCCGTTGGACTAGACACTTTATTCACTCCGGTCCCCTACAAGGACCGGAGTTCTTCTTCTTCTTCAAAAACCAAATCCTAGAAACTAAAAGACAAACTTTATTTTTTACAAATCAAAGAAGCTTTAAAGAACTTACTCAAAATTTTACGGATGTCGTGCACAACCGCATTGTGCCAAGATAACATCGTGCTAATCATATTAGGGCGCACAAGTAGAGACAAATTCGGGGTAACGGTGTCAAAACCACCACCGTTACCTCCGTTAAACAATAAAACTACCACACTTACACACTATCAACAATCTAGCCTTAGGGAAAAGAAATAAATGACTCATAACTCCGTACACAAAGAAGTAGTAAGCGGTCTACAAGTATTCCTTTACTAAAAAACAAATGAAACCCACTTGTAAAGAAGAAGAAGAACGCCGGTTCCCAAAGGGATCCGGCGTGAATAAAGTGTATGTTCGTTGCACTACTAAGACCATGCCCACCGGACAGGGAATTAGTAAGCTGGAACTACTTCCCCCTTTTGAGGGTAGACCCACTTGTAAACATACAACACAAGTCAAGTCAATGCCATTCTTAAAAAATGATCGCATAATAACAATGAAGCCTATGGAGTGCACGCACCCACTCCCTCACTTCATCACGCGGGAGACTCAACTTGAAAAAGATGAGTCTCCTTCAACTACACGTGGAGGTCATTTGGACTCCAAGTCCTAAATGAGATATCAAAAGACACCACCAATGCCCTAAAAGTCAAAAGACTCAATTACTATCTCTAATTATCAACTAGAGCTAGAATCTAGGTCTTCCCTTGGCTGTTTAACCTCCTAGTTGGTTTATAACACATAAATCAACCTCCACAAACCCTCCAACGCATAGAACTTGACAGCTGTCATGCACAACCACATCGTGCCAAGATAACATTGTGCTAATTAGGTGAAAGCGCACAATTAAAGAGTAACGGTGACAAAACCACCACCGCTACCTTCGTTAGACAATAAAACAACACACATTTATAGACTATCAACAATCTAGCCTTAGGGAAAAGAAATAAATGACTTATAACCCCCTACACCAAGCAGTAGTAAGCGGTTTACAAGTGCCCTTTTACTCGCCCTCTTTGCCCGTGATGAAGCTCCTTTCACATTGGCAAACCACACAACTATATCAAACTCAATGATAACCGCAAATGAAATCCTCTCAAGAACATAGAATCAATGTGATCCACATGAAAAGACTCAATAAACAAAGGGTAGGCCGGGTGCAAGTAGAGCCCCATCGTTAATCACCTTTAACACATTTGTAATGCTAGACTATGTCTACTTAGACCCTCAACGTGCTAAACACTCTAGACAAGACCATTGACCTACTAGTACTTCCAAAAGAGGCAGAATTAAGCATTCTAAATGCCACCCCGTATTACATAAGTCACAAATAACCATTGTGGCTTCTCGTTTCGCACTACCACATAACAGACAATGCAATCCAGCAGAGATGTGAGAGAAGCAAGGGTATATAGTCCCATCAATGTGTGGCAAGTTGCAAGGCGCACAATTGCGCATGTGATCCTTCCACATCTTACCATCACGACCCTCCAACACAAACACACTTGAGTCCTTCACCTCCCAAACTTGCAAAATTACCCTACCAATTGATCCAAGGTGGTGGACGCTGCTTGCTGCAAATACACATAGTTTTCTCCGTAAAACCCCGCATTTGAGGTTGGTAGTCACCTCCCCGTATCGTAGCATAGCGCAATGTATCCCGATATTGAGCAATGGAAAGGTTCTCTAATGCCATAGGCATCACCTTTATAAATAAATCTGCACGTTGCTCACACACTTTAGCCCACGTGTCCGGATTGCCCATGTTAGCCAATACGGTGTCAGCATCTGCTCCGTGCAAATCAAAATTGGGATCTACTTGGTAAAATTGGATGCCTTCAAACAATAGCTAGTAAGGTGAAAAAGATGCCAAGGATGCCTGTTTGCTGAACCAATAGCCTATTGCTATCCACAGTAACTGCAAATCCCAATTTTGATGGTGTCCCTTCTTCAAGTTGTACTTCCGGAGCCCCCTCTTGACGGATTGTACCATGCGCTCCGCCAATCCATGTGCTTTGGGGTGATCCCTCAAAATAGTGCGATGATCAATCATCGCTTGCTCACACAATGTCTGAAACTCATCCAAGAATTCTCTCCCTTGGTCTATAAGTAAATCTACTAGAGCTCCAAAGCGACTCAAAATACAATAAAAAAAGAGTAAGCGACCCCCTCATTGAACTTGTCACGCAATGCTACCAACTCTATCCAATTTGAGAAATGCTCGATGATCACCAACACATACTTGTTGTGTCGAGGTGTAACTGGCAATGGACCTACAAAATTCAAGCTCCACATGTATCCTAAGCCCATAATTGGCAATGGTTGCAATTGTGACATTCGAGCGTTAAAAGATGCTCGCACACGATCACACACCATACACTGGCCAACCAACGCAAGAACTTGTGACTGCATTTCTTGCCACCAACAGTGAATCTGTAGCAAACCATAGGTCCCCTGCACTCCAAAGTGTCCGAGATCCTCATGTGCATGCTTGATCAACTTCACCCTCTCCGTTGAAACTGACACTACCTTCTTTGTACTATCTGGCCACACCCTAACAAGATGAGTCCTCTCCTACATAAATCGTTTGGCTTGTTGTAAGACCCGATCCCTGTCCTTAGCGGACCACGTTGGCACCGCCTGTCCATCATTTAGAAACTACATTACTTTTGTATCTTTGAAGATGTCTTTGACCCCTCCAAAATCCCAGGCACATTGGTGGTGCCAGTGGAAAAGCCCATGGCTCGCTCCCGCTTATCAACATTAGGCTCCACCATTTCCTATGACAATAAATCCCACACAAGCCCGGGTCTATTATCTTTAGAACATAAGATCAGACAATACCAACCAACGTAGGCAAGGCCCTACGTGGTTCCCTCATGCAGTTAAGTACCACGAATGGTGCTTGGTCATCGTAGTATACGCGCCGTGGTGTCTTGTGAGGATCGAAAATATCACTCACATACGCATCCGGACGTTTAGTCCGATCCATCGTGGACTGTAGCCACTCTGCCGGTGCCAAGTTTGTCCACCATAAGTGTGATCGATGTGCTTGTGACCCCATTGCAGCCGCATCAATCAACACTAGCAAATCGACAGTCTGATGAATGCGGTGCATACTTTCTTATATTCTCGACCTAGAACTGCTCACCACTGGCACGTTCCCCACAATATAACATGGTGGTTTCTTCTCAAAAGTTTGAATCAACCGTAGCACTCGAATCATGTCAAAGAATCTGGAAGTACAAGAGTCTTTCAAGCCGTTCTGGTTGCTTGCCATTGATATGCCTTAGCAAGGCCATCATGTAATGACAAGGTCAACGTGATTCACACGGTGAATGTCATTGTCTGATAACAAAGAAATATCATCCACAAGTGTAGAGAAGGAAGTTTTGATGGCACTAGTGGTCAACAATTTCGGGAATTGTGTCCTCACTCTTCATGAATAACATGTGGCCACCTGCCTTGCTGCTTCTTCCACATCCACATAAATGTAGCATTTGGCTTTGATCCCTGATAGTAAAACGAGTGTCAATCATGTGCCAATCCTTCCAAAGAGCTCCAACAATACGATGCCAACCGTTGGTGCCTTCCAGTCGATGGTAGGCGTGTCTAAAGGAGGCCTAAGGTCTTGCTCAACTCTAGGCTCTTGTTGCATTTGTGGTAGCATGGAATGATGTTATACTTCTTCCGCTGCTAACTCCGCCCTACCTTAATTGGGTGGTATTGCTTCACGCCGCATTGATCCCAGGTTAATATCCTTCGGCCTCTCCATCACTCGTGTTGCCCGTATGAACATTCACTGCTTCTGAAGTGTGGAACTAGCAATAGGAAAATCCTCAAAACCTATTTGAAACCATGAAGGTTTTATATTCATACATCTAGAGAAGGTAAACACGTCAGTAAGGTGACTCGTGAGAACTCGGACAAATTGAGCTGACAGCTAAGCCTTCCGTCCATCTCTTGTTTGTCATCCTGGTCTATAGCTTGCTGATTGCTCTCAAAAATCTAAGGTGAATTCTATTGAATATAGCACCGCCAAGCCCATTAAGACATCATATGACTTGGCCTCTGTGACGATCGCCTTCACTTTCATGGAGCTTGCATCCATGACATCATTTTGATTGAGTAGCAACACCAACTCAGCTCTTGTGATGTCAATAGCGTGCTTTGTCCTTCCCATGGATGTGTTAATTGTCCATAGACACTTCTCCAAAGTATCCCTAGTCAAACCCAATCCTTCAATAGCAGATGCTCCGAGCATCAAAGGTTGAGCTCCTCAATCCAAAAGTACACATTAAGGTACAAAATCCTCTCGTTAGGCCCAACAAGTTGGAAAATACCTTGGGAGTTGTCAACCACCACCACAGTAGATATAATGGATGACCTCTCGATCGCAGATTTGGCAGCCATTGTCCTAACACGCATGGCTGCAAAAAGCAACCCCTCCACGTTGTCACTCAGGCTCTCCTCTGTCTCCACCTCAATCACCTGCATCTTCAACGCATTGACACCCGTGGAGTTGCCAAACTTACACATCAAGGCCATCAACTTGAAAACCTCTACCACACTAAAGCTATCATGTGACGACTCCATAGCGGAACCAAGGAAGTTTGACATGCCTAGGTTGCTGCTTCCATAATTGCCTCATGAACACATGTTTATCGTCTGATTTGCGGTGATGGTCGTTTGGCCGTCGCCACCGGCCATGGACCGTGGTTGACGTACCATGGATGACATGGGCACCATCTGCTCTAACGTAATGGATTGGGACAATCGAGCTTGCCGGTTGTCCTCTCCATGCTAAGGATCCAAAGTTGAACTAGCTCCATATAGAACCTTCTAGGGAACTAGTGTTTGGCTCTATGTGCCATCCTTGATGGCACGTGCCATGCTATTCAACACAAAGTCCCCAAATCCATCATCCACAGAACTAAAGCCGCCCCCAACATGAAAATTAGGAGTTATCTGAGGATTGTCAACTTCCACTATAGTGTTAGTACTCATTGCTTCCATCTTTGTCTCTAACTCCGCGAACTTAGCCTTCCAACTTTTCATTTTTCCTCCAGTGGCTTTGGACTCTTTCTCCTTGCCTCCTACTTTGGCTCCCTTGCTCCTGAAAGGCTTTAACTCTAGATGAAGCTTCCAAGAGTTGGCCTCCGCATGTCCTTTTGCACCACAACTAGAGCAAAAACCTCTAGCCTGAGGTGCGGAAGTCTTACCTTCCTTGCAATCCTTCCTCTCATGTCTTGACTTTCCACATTTGAAGCACAAGGCACCAATGTCAACATTATATGAAGGAATAGCCACCTTGGCCACCTTAATCTTCTCTGGGACCTTCTCTATACGCTTCAGAAATCCCATGGTTGCCTTCTCCTCCATTTAATTGATTTCAATCCGTTCCAAGGTTTCAAAAACAAACCATTGGGTAGTTGGCACTCCCGATCGTAACACCTCATTGCAAACCAAGGTCTTCAATTCTTTATCCAAGATACTGTACTAGTGTTGCACAACATGTTGTTTTGTAACTTCGTGGGTGACTGAGATTAGTCTCCTTAATCTTGCATGAGCCTCTCTTAGAGACTCGTCACCTCCACGTGTGAAGGAACAAAGAGCTTTCATCTTATCTGCCCGTTGACCTTGATAGTCTCCGTTTAGTTGCACAAAGAATCTAGCTGTAGGATTGAATGAAGGTGGATGGGTCACCAGCTCGTCTGGTTGCACCGTATACTCCATAGTGCTCGTGCCTTCCTTCTTCTTTCCCTTGGACAAGAGTGGTGATGTCACCCTTGGTGCTCCACCAAATACATCCACGGAGTGCGTAAAAATCTCTCCGGGCTAGAATTTTTGGAAGATGAGCCTCCTCAAATTCTCCATAATCCGCTAATGGAGCTCCTTCCAAACACTCAAATAATGCTTTTCAAACCATGTACGGATTGAAGTTGGGGTTACGGGACTTCTAGATTTTCCACCACATGGTGAAGTCCATCTTGAAGTCATCGACTTCTAAAGTACCTGTGGCACCCAAAAATCTTTGTACCCTTGTTCTCCACCTTCATATAGTGAAGCCATGTCTTCTTAATCAAAATATGATTGATGTGGTCTCTTGAGCGGATTTGTGGCTACAACATTTCCTTCACGCTCATCAAGAAGTTCTTCCTCTTCCACTGTAAGTAGAACTGGGTTCCCCTCCTCTTCCAGTTGACTGACAACCTCCTCCAACACCCGTTCACAGGCACCTACTGCAAAACGAGTGTTTCTCCAAGTGAAATTGGGCCCCTTCCATGTATCCAAGTTGGAAATTGAGGGATTCACTCAAAGAAGCCTCATGCTTCATAGATGCCTTTCATCTCAGATGCGTAAGTGGTAGATGACACTTCCCAATCAAGCAACTCCAAAGTAAGTGTCCCACACACTACTAGCCCATTCTCTCCAAGTGCCCACCTCCCACTGCCAGGTGGTATGGAACAAGAAACCTTCACTCTCAAACTCAGTGAAGATGAGAGAGAATGGAGGTAACTTGATACCTTAGGAGAAATCCTCTATTTCCACAGAATATTATCGCTCAAAGTTCCTTAATACAACTGCCCTTCCAGCAATCACCAAGTCCTTATATCCACTTGACCTCGAGCGCGGCACAAAGGTACAAGAACACCCTCCTTTGCCCGAAGTGCTCGAATTTTGCGAACTCTACCCAATGCAGTCTTGTACTAAATAAACTCTACACTGAGGACCTTGGTGCCAGGTTTGCACATGTCTTGGGGTCCCGTACGAGACTTAGCTATGGATGAAAGCTCAAACTTTATACCATTAAAGTAAATATTGCATTTAGTGTACTAAACACTAAATACAAACATGTATAGTAATTGTAAACTACACAATTAGAGTAGTGGTAGAATACTATATTAAATGCCAACTACTACACTATCTAGGAATTCTAGTAAAGATTGGAATGAAAAAAATTCTACTTGTGGTCATTTAGTGTATCAAAAGTAGAAGAGAATTATTTGTACATTTGAAATATCAAAAGTGAAGAAGAGAAAAAATAAAACTTGTAGAGAAAAAATTGGAAAAAACAACTTGGAGAAAAGAACAACATAGAAATATCAACAACTTTGAAATAAGAACAATTTAGAAACACCAACAATTGAGAGAAAACAACAATTAGGAGAAATTTTTTTTGGAAAAAGAGAACGTACGTATGGAAGGAAAGTGAATTTGCAGTTCAAAAAATAAATAAAAACATTTGCAAGAAAGAGATTGGAAAATAAAAACTGAGGTTTGAAAACAATGAGAATTAAAAAAAAAGTAAACATTTGAAAAAGAGATCATTTGAAAAAGAAAACACTTGAAGGAAGAAACTTTTGAAAATGTAATCTTTTGAAAAAAGAAATATTTGAAAAAGAAAACATTTGAAAAATAACATTTAGAAAACGTAACCTTTGGAAAATGAACTTTTTAAAAAAGTAACATTTTGGAAAAGTAAGATTTTGGAAAGTAATATTTTAAAAAGCTATCATTTGAAAAGTTAACATTTTGAAAAAGTAACATTATAAAAACTAGCATTTTGAAAAAGTAACATTATAAAAACTAGCATTTTGAAAAAGTAACATTCTCATTACGTAACATGTTGAAAAAGTATACATTTCTAAAAGTTACTTTTTGCAAAAAGAAGTCTTTTGAAAAAATAAACTTTTGAGAAAGTAACTTTTTCAAAAAATAAACATTTCAAAGGAAAGTATTTAACCTCTAAGGTACCAAGTGTCAAAAATGGGCTTTTTGAAAGTTTGGTCAGGTTCCTATGGTGTCAATTTCCAACATTCTTCTTTGAAATTTTTACTATAGAAAGACATTACCATGACCTTAGTAGGAAAACATTTTTTTCCTAAATTGGACATTTGATGAAAAAGTTATAGGGTTTTGAATTTTAAATGGGGAGGGCGGGCACCTCGAGCACCTCCAAAAACTTTTGATAGGACACTCTATTGAAAGTGAGATTTTCAGTACTTGCAAGTAAAACTATTTCCCTTCATATTGTCAAAAAAAAGTTCTTGTCTTTAGTGAAAAATAGCATACCAACTCAAGTCAAACATTTTCACACATTGTCACTCATTGTCGGGCAAGGTACCAAAAAAATTCTCTTTTTCCACATAAAACCTAGGTATCTTTATATTTTTCACTTTTTTTTTTCCCACAACAATATGTAATGTAAACCTTCTTATCAACCATTCGGATTATCAATCAAAAACATATTAAGTTCAAAAAAAATTAAAGTGTGAATTAACAAATTTCGAGCCTCCACTCCTTGCACACTTGTTTTGAATATGCTACACCCTCTCTCTACCTCTAAAAATTGGTGTGTAAGGAGCTAACATCATGCTTAACAAGATGATAATAGATTTAGACCTTGTGTAGTGAAATTTTTTGACACCAACTGAAGTCAAAGTTTGCTGATCCACTAAACACAGGGAAGAAAATGAACCATTTGCTTGACTTCAAACACTATAATCTTTCAATCCGTGCGGTCAAAGTTTATGAAATTTTGTACATGTATTACTTAATAAGCCTTTATTGAGATCCTACGGTCAAAACTAAAAATCAAAGTTTTTGTTATCTTCTTTATTCATTGCACTAGAATCCATTAATTTTGAAGTGTTTTTGGTGTAAAACTGTCACGGTACCTTAGGGGTTAATTCAATTAAGCCATGGCGGCCGGTTGATGGTTTATTGGGGGTATCCGTTTTGATCATTTTATTTTTATTGGCAGTATCATAAATGCCATGGACGGCTAACACTATTTGTCAACTTCTTTCCAATTAGTGTACTAGGGTAAGTACACTATTTGTGTTAGTACACTAAATGCAATATTTAGCGTACCGCTTGGCCGAGAAGAAGAATTATTCACATGTAAACTCTGCAAGCTAGAAATCAAGGTATCCAACACTTCACTACTAATCTCTACCTGGAATGAAGTACAGTCTTCAAATTGCTTGCTCTTACTTCTTCCATCTATGGTCCATATTCCACATAACCCAAATATTATTGTGACACATTTAGACCATGTTATAATTGCCCTCAAGCTTTAAAGCTTCCACTTTAACTTGAGCCATGCATTATGAGTATAAAATTACCTCCCAACCACTTCATAATCGACCCCAATCCTCGGATAATCTTGTCACACTCAAGTCCTCCCTGAACCTTACTTGGATGAACCAAATACACTTGAATGGCAACCTTCTTGGATGATCATTCAAGAGTTCATCTCTCTCTAGATGAAATTCACACGGATGTGTCACGGATATCTTTGGGTTAGTTCAAGATTAGATTTTGGTTAGGTTTAAGAATAGACTTAGGTTTAGAATTAGTTTTGGAAGTTACAAACAATCAATCTTGTGAAAGGTTAAATGCCAAAAATGTTGACAAGATAATTAGTCTTGTCAACTCCTATGCAAACCATGTTGGAATCTTGTATTTAATTCCTTAATAACATTAATTGAATTAATGATTTGTTGTCCTTGATAGTTTGACAAGACTAACACCTTGTTTGTGGTGAAGATGGCAAATGAAGACAATCAAATTTCAACCAACAAGGCATATGTAGAAGATTTATAATTAGAAATTGAACAACTTTATGAAGCTATGAAGAAACTACAAGAATCTCAAGCAATTCCAATGTCTTACGGGGTTGGTGGATCTCAAGAACAATTTGATCCTACAACATCTCAAAGAACAAACTAAAAAGAACCTAAATTAAGCCTTCCAAAGAAATTTATTGGAGATCGTACTAAATTTTGAGGTTTTGCATATCAAGTTCGATTATTTATGTTTATGCAACCACCTCATTGAGTCCAACCCCAGCCACGCAAGTTGGGTTCATTAGAACATTACTCACTGGCACCACTTTGGATTGGTTTTCTCCTATTTTAGAAAAAAATCACCATTATTATATGATTTTGAAGGATTTATGGAGGAATTTTCCACTTGCTTTGGGAAAGTAGATAAGAAAAAAGTTGCAGATCAAAAAAATTAGAAGTTTGTGTCAAGGTGGACGATCAGCCACAATTTATGCCTCTGAATTTAGACAATTATCATGTGATGTTGATTGGGGATCGGAAATGGCTCTTATTTGTCAATTTTAGTCGGGATTACGTGAAGATGTAAAAGATTTATTACTTGCTTTAAATGATGTTAACTCTTTATCTCTGGCCATCACAAAAGCTATAAAATGTGATAATAGGCTATTTATAAGAAGACAAGAAAAAAAAAGTAGTTTATTTAACCACCCATTGGTGATATAATCATCAACGTTACCTTCAAATAATGAATTTAATGATATTAAAGTAGGTGGTCCTATGCAAATTGATATGACAGATGACTCAAATTAAGGGTCCGTTATTATATGAGGAAAGAGAGCGTCGAAAGAAAGAAGGGTTGTGTTTTCATTGTGGAAGTAAAAATCACAAGATCCCAAATTGCCCTAAAAAGCCAACTCAATTTCATAATATCAGAGAAACCAAGCTCAACACACAAGTTGACCAAAAAAACACAAATGTTTAGTCTCAATAGGGACCTTACGACTAAACTACGAAGAAAAATCACAAGGTTCTCTAGTAACTTCAGACCCCGTTCAATGTTTTTTAATTCCTATTAAAATCTTTAAAAATGGAAAGGAAATTGATGCTAATGCTCTTATAGAATCTGGAGCTACGGCTTCTTTTATGGATGTTGATTTTATTAAAAAATATAAATTACCAATGACGCACATAAATAATATTATTTAAATTCTTTTTTTGCCACTTAAAAACATTGCACTCCAATTATTATAGACATCATAAATTGTAATCAAAATTTGCATGCTACAGGTGCAAATGTAATAGAATATTGGTTGATTGATTGATTTGATTGTTTTGCTTTGATTTGTATGATCATACAAATGGTTTCAAACAATAATCATTAGTTGTCATTATATTGGGTTTTGCTCAAGATGTCCTTAGACTCACCTCAAGATTGATATTTTCTTGTACATTATTGCTCCAACATGAAGCTACTATCACTAATAATTTTGAAGAGCTCGTTACTAGGTTAGTAGTCACAAGCTTCAAAGAAATAAGAATAAGGAATTTGACTCCGCAACATTGCTTGAAAATTTGAAATGAAACTACTAAATGTATCATTCGTACCACTTTCTCAATGCAATTTTTCTTATAAAAAGTGTTGGTTCAGGATGATACATAGTTGTATATACTAATCCTTTTGAAAGAAAAAATGGAAAAATATATACACTTACGTATCATTTTGAATCAACACTTTCTGCAAGAAAGATTGCATGGAGAAAAACTGGTGGTGAGGTGATATCGGTAACTTGTATCTAAGGAGTTGAATTTTTGCAATTTGATCATTGAGCAACCATAACTCCTTTTATAATTGATACATCCTATACTAAAAGAAATGATGCTATAAGTATTAACCGTTTAAGTTGATAAGAGGACACACCATCACACACCATTAATTTTTTAGGGGTTGCTTGGTTTTAAGAGTTGTAAGGGATGACATAAACAACATAGCGGATGACGACATTGAGATAGTAGATGGCATTTTCCAGAGCAACAAAATTGTAGCATAACATTTCCAATATTTTCATTGTATCTTTTCATCCAATGTAGATGTCAAGATACATTTATGACTTTTCACATCATAAAATATTACAAATCCCATGTTAAATAAGATATGAATGTTTTTTTGATAAAGTGAATTACATATGATCAAAAAAATCAATTATTTCAATTGTTTAAAAAATATTGTTTTATATTGTGAAAGTATAGAATTGTGAAGATGAAGTATTGCTCATATGATTAAATAAATTCATCCACATCACCAAAAATGCTATCGTTATAATGAGTTCATTATAATGAAATGAGTTCTATGCAGTAATTAAAAAAGTTATCTACACATTGGCTAATAAAAAAGATGGCAAAAGTACAATGGGTTCAATAGACACAAACATGTTTGAACGACTTATCAGCAACTAAGTTTATATATTTATAAATTGGCAATTAACCCCTAAAGGCCCAAGTACACCTATGGGGTACAAACATTTTCATTTTTACTATAATTATCTTTTAATCCGTACGGTCAAGATTCACAAAATTTTAACCTCATCATCTTATACAAGTTTAGAAGATCCTATCGTTACATTCTCAAAAAATTCATCTTGGCAGATTTTAATCAATAGAATAGGATTTCCTCCAAAACGCCTTGGGCCTTTAGGAATTAATAACACAGAACATATATGTTTATCATAGTAATGGATGTGAGGAGAAATGACATTTTCATAAGAGGATGAATCATTTGGATTTCATTCCATGTCATTTTTTTACAATACTTGACCTATTACTAAAATCATGGGTCATATTCCACAGCTAGGTGTCATATTACATATTATGAGACCTCAGGCATTCAATACTTGGAACTAAAGTAGAGGCACCCAATTCGAATCACTTTAGCCACTTAGGGACTTAAATGACATTGTATGTCAAAAACATTTATGTAGAAAGATGTGGAATTAGGAATGAAACAAATATTTTTTCAAACATAATTTGAAAGACTTGGAATTGGTATAGAATTTAGAAGCCCAAAACTCATGAGAGGCCATAATCAAATTTTAGAGTAGGTGAGATTTGATGCACTCTGCACAGTGCCATCAAATGAGAGTGTGTAAAAAGAGAGAAGACATGCCATGGATAACCAACTCATGAAAGTACCCAATGCCAATCGACCTTGTTTGGCTTTTGAGTCATGCCTCAATTGAGGTGGAACCGAAAACTGCACACTTCATGAGCCAATGCCGAAAATGACTAGAGTTTTCAGATTTTGAGTTTTCAGTTTTGGGTCGCCTCATACACCATTTCATGCATTTACCATTTTCATGCACCATTCCATGCGTACTCTACTGATCGGAATTGAGTGCCTCTACCTTAGGTACATATGCAGTTTTCGGCAGATGCTCTTTCAGAATTCTTTAGTCCCTCTACCTCTTTCTCCAACCTGATGCTTCCTAAACAATTTTCAATGCCCCACTTTGCATTGGTTCACAATTTCCCTCATTTCCTACGGAACTCTCTATTCTCATCAAGGACTATGGCAAGCCCTCCGAGCTCAACTGTGTCTCCATTGGTCAAGATCTCAATCATCCCCGAAAGCTCTTTCTCCGAGCGATATGAGTTCATTTTTCCGAATTTTTCAACAGTCCCAATTGTAAAATCATTATGTACAAAAGTGTCTCCCAAGTACAGTAGCTACATACCATTACAAGTCACCTGATGCACTTTTGTAAATGCAATTTCTTATTCAATGCAAAACCGAATTAAAAAAAATCGTTTGTACTAAACTTGCAGAGATATTTTTCTGATTCGAGACTAGAATGTTGAATTATTAATGTTACTAATTACTTCGTAGAAAAAAATGGAGAGTACGCTTCATCATGGTGTAACGTGCTCAACAATCGAAAAATTCCTTGCTTTTAGTAACTCATACATATCTGGGAGATATAAAGATGGAAGAGAAGATAAAAGAATAAAAGGCGAACTCCAGGCTCCAGATACGGCTAGCGTGATCATGCTCAAGGTAAAAGGAGTGATAACGATAATAGTATAATATGGGAACTTGAAATGCCTTCAATGAGAAAAGGACCACCTCATGTGGTAGTTCGCAACACACCTAGCAAACTCATGATCAAAGTGACGCGAAGGACTATCAGGCTGAAGTTAAGACCTGAGGCTTGTCTCTACCGATTCAAAAATTCCAAAATATGTAAACCACGTTGAAGCTGAGGTACAGCAGCTTCCCAGACTCTGTATTTAGCACTACGCTTCACAATGTCCGATCCAGCGAGGGCGTAACCTGCAGATGCTTACAAGCCTGGATCAACTGGTTGGATCACATAGAGCTTAGTGACATCAAGGATGCTTATTCTCAACTAGTCGTCGATAATGTACCAGCTGCATGCATTAAACCATAGTGTAGCCAAACTACCCTTCAGTCTTCAGCACAGTCCAATCCACTCCAACCACAAGTCACAACACAATTCACCACATAACAGAGAGAAAATGAAGGAGCAAAAAATGAACAAAAAAAAAAACTGATGCACCGGCCGGGAATCGAACCCGGGTCTGTACCGTGGCAGGGTACTATTCTACCACTAGACCACCGGTGCCAAGGAGACGTCGCCGCTGCCGGGGATCGAACCCGGGTCACCCGCGTGACAGGCGGGAATACTTACCACTATACTACAACGACAATCAGGTGTGAAAGGGGCCATTCAACTTCGAAGACCCCGAAGCTCACCTGCTCAGATGACCAAGTCTCTCCTGAGTTTGCAGATGAATAACTTGCGAGCATCAAAATCCCTTTCCTTTCATAACATACGATGTTCCTTTCATTTAAGACATGAGACTGTTAGTCATAGATCTAGCTCCGAATTATTAACATTGCGATAAAAAGGGAAGGGAGCAAGAAACGAAAACCGGACAGGGTCCGGAGTCAAAACAATACCTGTTAAAATCCACTCACAACAATGGAATGTGGAGAAATCAGACCTCCGCTCTTATTGCGTAGCCTCCCTTTCAGTTCTACTGGAACACCTTTCACACATTCATTGGAGATGCTTCATAAACGAACTCCTCCTCGTGAAAGTTCCAGGCTGATTTGAAACTGGCCCACTAGGTGCTCAAGGTGTTTAAGAATGTTACTGCTGATGACAGGACATACTTAAACGCCTTCAACACTTCAGTGGAGAAGCTTCATAGAAGTCCAAGCTGAGGTTTACACTGCATTACGGGCTAGACGAACTTCAAAGATGTGCCCAAATCCTAATCAATGGCGAACAAAGTCATTGAGTCCCGGCCGCTGCACATGGATGGTATGTACTCCTACTTCAGACAAGACTATACAATGATATCAAGGATCATAAACAGCCTCATGAATGTCTCCACAATGATGTCAGAGATAGAACAATTGGTATAAAATAATCACTTCCTTGACACCATTGGACTGATACACATAACCGCTCGCTGGGAATACTACTGTCCAAGGCATTAGTCCACAGCTGCTTTACTTCTGAAGTTGTAGCGAGGTTCAAATAGCCCCATGTCAATGTAGCACCAGTTTACCCTCTCGATCTTCCCTTTAAGCCAAGACTCCGGCCAAGAGGGGGCTATTCGGTGCACTCAAACGAAAATGTACAGCTGCAAATCCACAATCAATCAAGAATCACGACCAAGAAGAGACGTGCAGCAGAACGGATTGCTCTAGCTTACAAAATATATGTTGAACACTGTCCGTGTATCTTTGGTCAGTGCTCGACCGTTGAAAGCATGTGATACCATGTCAAAAAGTAAACAAAAAACTGTATAGAATAACCAGGCCCAGTCCATCAAGACCCACAAGCCATTCAGGCTGAGCAGACAGCATCTACCACTTCCTCTTCGTATCACATAGTCGCATGCCAGCCACCTAAGCCATACAGCCTCTGCTGGCACGCCGGCTTAATTGTGTACGGAAACACACCGAATAGACACTCACATGAAAGAAAAATGTGTAGAATAACCAGGCCCAGTCCATCAAGACCCACAAGCCATTCAAGCTGAGCAGACAGCATCTACAACTTCATCTCCGTATCACATAGTCGCATGCCAGCCACCACGGCCAAAAGACCTCTGCTGGCACGCCGGCTTAATTGTGTACGTTCTAGAACCAAAAACAACACAAAACAATAGAAGCTCACCAAACCCTAGCAACACCGAACCAAACATGAAAAGTCAGATCGCCGCTTCTTTGCAGACAGAAACCAAGCAGAAACACCGCCGTCCACACGCGCGGTCTCCGTAAGGTCAATAGACGGAAGAACTGTAAAACCCTAACCGAAGTCGATAAAAGCTCACCAAACCCTTGCCAACACCTAACCAAAACCGGAGAGTCAGATCGCCCATTCTCGCACCGAAAGAACACCGCCCTGACATGACCTGCACACGCGCGATCTTCGTCGGTCAAGAGACGGAAAAGCTGTGAAACCCTAAGCGACGCCGCCACCACCTCGTCACGAGATAGTGAACTTTCTAAAAACGCTACGACGTGGGGATGGCGACGCGGAAACAGAGAAGAGACGGTGACAGCAGTGTATGCGAGACTAGAAACAGGTCTGCCGAGCGTTCGGGGTTGATTGTGCAATTTGCCATCGCCGTCGTTTTATTGCAACAACAGAGTTTCTAGGGTTTCACCCGTGGACTGATACATCGGTGATAATTGTGTCACAGCTGGGTTATACTGGTGTGATACTGGGGTTATAGCTGGGTCATACTGGTGTGATACTGGTGTTATAGCTGGGTCATACTGGTGTGATACTGGGGTTATAGCTGGGTCATACTGGTGTGATACTGTGGCGATGACCGGCTCATTGAGGTTCTGCTGTAAGTTCTAGTTGCTTCGTCTCGGCGGCGCGGACAGGACATCCCCACGCTCGGACTTACCCGAGGTGGGCCCGTCTTAATTGCATGGGCTCATTTTTCTGGCCCTCCCATTTTGGGGGGGTCAGAGGCTTTTTTTGGATTTTTTTTTTACGAAGTTGGAGCCTACGGCCCCAATTTTAATTCAAAGGTCCTCCTGTGTCAAAATTTAGGGCCCCATTCAAAAACAAAATAGGGGCCAGGTTTTGGCCCCACCACCTCGTCCCCCACCCGGTAAGTCGGAGCGTGGGGGATGTCTTGTCAAATCGCGTCTCGGCTACCTAAGTTCCTACGCTGTGAACTTATTTACGTCAGTCGGGAATCGTAAATATATGCATGTATCTTACTCTGTGAAATACAAAAAATGTAATAAAATTTACCAAGATTTACACCTTTGGATTGCGGATTCTTCAACTATTATCTTTCATTTGGAGGTCATTTCAATCAATCTGAACCTTATCATGATCAAATACATGTAAATGTAGTGGCTGTTTGACGTTTACAGGTTAATTCATTAGTGGCGAGAGGGTCTCCAGGCATTATTTTGGAAGAATATTTGTGAATCCACCCACATATAGGCTTTGCCTACATCGGGTATGGTGGTGCCCCTTGAATTTGGGATGACATGCAACTCTCAGATGCCAAATTTGACGGCTACAACCAGAACTAAAGTGATTTCCATGAATTAGTATTGCAGTGATATGTATCCAACATGTACATGATGTTTCTATCACGACCTCTCTGCTTCGTAGTGTTTTAGCGTAGATTAGTTTGTTACTAAACTACGGGTTTTAGGAACATACTACGTCGCACCGCATTCATTCGTGGATGATTTCCATCCACTTAGGGTTTTAGGAACATACTACGCCGCACAAGTCTTTGACTTGACATCTTTGTCAAGTCAAGCTTTGTGAGTGAGTTAGAGAGTGTTTAGTGATTACGTTTGCTTATAGATAGTTGTTTATCATTAGTGAAGGCTCCGCATTATCTTATACTACTTGCACTCGTTGGTTCTCTTTTTGTGGAGTACGGGACCTTGACTACTCTTGTGATTTACTAGTTACTCACTTGACAAAGATTCTCTTACATCTCTCTTAATTTTTCCACTATTTTGGCATTTGAAAATTTGTACACAAATGGATAAAATATATTATTAATATTGAAGTTGTGTGTGCAATTTTTATTGGGTTGTAAGTCTTAGAGAAGAACCTTATGTTCATACTCATGTTGTGGAGGCGATGCGGAGGTTGAACACTATGGAGGAGTGAGAAGTCCCAATTTATCATCCATTGCGATTGTCATCCAATCGGGACAGATTTCGTCCACAAAGACCGGTTCCATGGGGTCAAGCACGAGCTGAGGCTAGGCAGTTGTCCCTACATTGGACGAATTTCGGGACAATAAGTTTTGAGTTAACTTAACTTTTGCAATTTTTGTCTTTTGCAAATTCTAATCGCGAATTCGGGTTTGTGAACAAAACATAAGACTATTGGTGCAAAAATTTGCTAGTATTCAAAACATCCAAAAACAATCACATGTTTGTGTGATTTTATGAAAAAAAATTAGTGTCTAAACTTTTGAGGTAGTTTGTGACGGCATTTTTACTCGGTTTTGAGAAAAATTTACATTTATAGCTAGGGCATTCTTCCATTTGTTCAATTTTAGTGTTATATTGACATATCGATGTGTTTATCACCTATTGTGTCATTTTCATTTGAAGGGCTTCTGTTTTTGAACACCGCGATCGCATTAGCTCGCTACTTCCTTAGTTTTAGACTTTGAGAAAGACACTTTTAAGTGTTCTCCCTTGAACTGTTGCAGGTTTTTGCAACTTGTGACCATCCACTGCAAGCGGGTGCCAGAGGCTCTAGTCATTTTCGATTTACCGCTTTTGTGTTGTTGGGGAAGAGGATCCGGTTTTGATTTCTGGATTCTTGTGTGGTACCTTTCCCGTGTTGCGGACTTCTTGCCGGTGTTTTCTGGTGGCCCCATTTCATGTTGTCCTAGATTGTGATAGGGACCGTAGAAGTGAAGTCGGGTTCATGGCCGGCAAGACCTTTCTATGAAGGAGGTTGTCGTTGGACTTGTGCTAGCCGAAGGTGATGACCCGTAAACCACAAAGTTTAGTGGTTTTGTAGGTGCAGATTGCCCGTTTGTATCCTTTTGCTTTGGATAATATTTGTAGATAGATCCCAAGGTGGTTTTTGTTTATGGTAAGTATCCGGAGTTGGTATTACCGCTCCCCCGCCCCAGACCACTTGAAGAGTACTTCCACCACAAACTTTAGGCCAAGGTCGCATATTGATAAGGCTTTTGAGCCTCTTTCGGCGTTGGATACCGGCCGTAGGCTTCGAGTCTACGGCGTGAGCACGTTTGACGACATGGAGGACGATCTTTGTCATGCCATGCGAGACAGGTTCTCGGGACGGGCTGGAGGCATCTCCCTACCTGATTGGCGGCTCCGAATCCAAACTTGGATAAAGAAGAAGCGTCAGCGGATGTTGTTGTTTAACGATTGATAGGCGTTCGAGCTCTTGCCTCAACATTTGGAGCTGAAGGACCTTTAATCATATGGGAGGTGGACCACGTAGCACGACGCGCTATTGCGCCCCGTTGAGGAGTACTAGCGTTGGCGTGTGGAGTTGATGGCTGCACTAAAGAAAGTGCGGTTGCCCAACTCTTGACCTCCACCAAGAAGCCCCAGGTCGAAGAGAGTTTCCTCAGTGGAGGCTCCAAGGGTAAGGATGTTGGCATTGTAGGCGACTGTGTAGGCATAGGTGCCATGTTCTGTTTGGTCGTAGGTACACGTGCAACATTGGTGGCGATTGACAATCCCCCAGCCTTTGATCCACTAGCACAATTCATAGCATGTCTAGAGGTGGAGAATGGGAGTTTCAGGGGTGATCAAATGTAGCGCATCTACGATTTCCGCTGGGAGAAGGAGGATACCCCACGCACTATGTATATCCAGTTGGCCCAGTTGTCAGCGGAGGCCGGTGATGTGTTCATGGAGCTTCAGCCGGTGAAGATCTTTATCTCTAAGCTGGATTAGCAGATGGTTGAGGTTATTAGTCCGCAATTTCATCATCGATATCACGGAAACGCCACTTTTGCATAGGCGTTCACTTAGGTGGAAGCGCTTGACAGAGTGCTAGGCGTGAACGAGGCCACATATTTGGTCATGTCGCTTTTGGAGACTCCCAAGCTTATGAAGCTTGCCACAACTGCTAGTAGCTTGGCGGAGGCACAACCTAATAAGGTTGTGCATTATTGGGCTTGTGGGGAGGTGGGTCATACCAAGTGGGACCGCAATTGCTCCTAGAAGTAAGAGGCAAGCACGATGAAGGCCAAGTCCAAGATTGAGGCGGCCAAGCATGCAGAAAAGGCTAGGGAGAAGGAGAAGAAGGCTGTGACATG
The DNA here is from genome assembly GCA_963971425.1 of Bryoerythrophyllum caledonicum. Lineage (NCBI taxonomy): Eukaryota > Viridiplantae > Streptophyta > Bryopsida > Pottiales > Pottiaceae > Bryoerythrophyllum > Bryoerythrophyllum caledonicum. The sequence goes on along the minus strand of OZ020526.1, from coordinate 16,012,511 downwards.
CTCTTACTATCGCAAGTCTAGCCACATTGATGAGAATTACTTTTTCCTTCACCCGGAAAAGCGGCCACAGTCTTCAGCTGCTGGATCGGATGTGGTGAAGAGACTTTAAACCAAACTGGCGGAGCTAATGAAACAAATGAGCGTGATGGTCTCTTTGAGAAAAGTTGCAAACAAACGGTCTCCGCTGAAGGGACAAAACTCATCTTTAGTCTTAGATTGCTACATGTGTAGCGCTTTGAGGTAGGTGGTGGTAGCAGTTGCCACCCGCGCTTAGACTACCGTACAGACAATGGCATCCTCTTCCACTATACTAGGTAGTAGTGGGCATCCACGCCACACAAGTTTTCTGGACCACATTTGTCAGTCCCGACTAACTTTTTGTATCAGCATCGTGGATGCGGCTACTTCTATTGTTGTTCCCACTCCGACCCCGGTTCCACCGATGGCTTCCACTCATGGAGATGCGGTAGACATCTTGGTGTATAAAGTGTTGAATTTGGCAGTATTTGCCGGTGTGGACTTCTTAACATCGGATTTTCAACCATCCGGTGTATTCCATTTGGCGAGTAGTATGATGGAGGGCAAGGTGCCCATGCCATCGTTGGAGGTGTCGCGGGCAGTGACGGCTCCACCCATTGAGAAGGATTTGGTAGCAATGCGGGCCAAGTTCGCGGTGGGGGCTATTTCTATGCTTTTAGAGGAGACATATGTTTTTTTTGTCGGTGGTAGCAGAATCATGTGAGCATAGACTAGTTAAGCTCCCTACATTTCATTGCAAGGATCCGTTTCCTCCTTGGGGGACCTAGTTGGAGCTCACGCGTCGTAGTCACAAGATTGTAGATGCTCTTCAGGCTCCGCAGTTCTCAGTGGACTCTTCCACTCCGTTGATAGCTCGTATTATTCAGTGGTGACCATTGGATGAAGGTATTACCGTTGTGGAGCTACTTGCCGATACTGGTACAGGGCTCACAGTTGTATTGGAGGCCGGGCTCAAGGTACGCCGGTACATCCATGTAGATAGTAGCTTTGCAACCAACAATGTCGCTCACCATCACATTCAACGTCTTCTGGCGTTGTATCCGTAGCAGTTACCACCTTCTGCGATTCCAAGGTGTTTTGCCAAGTTGCCACGTGATGTGATGTTATCACTGAAGATGATCTGTGTTGGTTAGGTCACGTGGACTTGGTGATTGCCGGATGGCCTTGCCAAGGCCATTCATGGGTGGGGCGTGGATGTGGCTTGGATGATCTATGGTTGAGGCTCTTTGCGGATTTGCTTAGGCTCATTCACTGGTGGATTATCCACCAATCGACGCCACTGGGGTACATTTTTGAGAATGTACCTCCGTTGAGGGATATACAGACAAAGGTGCGTGAGGATGGGACATACATCTATCTCCTTCTTGGTCCTCCTACGTTTGTGGATGCCCCGGGGTTGGCTTTCACGGCCATTGGCCACGTTGGATTTGGACCAACATGGCATCATCGGCGTTGCTCACCTCTACACTTGCTTAAGTGCAACGGCCCGTACGCCGTTGGATCAATGACATCTTGAACGACCACCGTGTTTCCACGGAGGTTACCAAGGATGATGAGCCACCATTGGCCGTGGTGAACCGCGTTGGTTTCACTCGGAGGTCATTTTCCACATTCATGTGCTACCCAAAGTCTTTTGCCTTTAGAACCCGTCGTCCAGACATGGTTTGAGATTCTACTCCTTAATCTTACAAGGAGCCTCTGCCGATGAGAGGGAGCGGGCGATGGGCTTTTTGACAAGCATCACCGCCACACCGGATCTCTCTGAGGGCCAGCGTCGTTATTTGTTGGGTCAAGCGATTGACCTCAACATTCTAGTTTGGATTTGTGGCCTGTGTTTCGGTGTTCAGCACCGTTGGCGTGACCATCTGCGCGTGCTAAGGGTAGACTCTGATCGACAAGAGTAGCAATGCCACATCTCACAAAGATTGAGAAAGTGGAGCTGATTTTTTGTTTGAAGAGGCATGCACCGTAGGAGCTTTGTGCTCAGCGTGTCTTTGCAGCCTTGGCCGAGGACTTTGGTCGAGAGAATGCCTGGGATATCTTTTTCCGATTTTATCATCACGATACATGATTTTTGTGGATCCCGTTAGTGAGGAAACTGAGGGCATGAATGCACTCTCTGCTACTAAGTGACAATCAATAATCAGTGATTGTGCCGGTACGCGGTGAGTCTTCTATAGTGGAAAATGAGACCATAGAGTTTGATAATTGGCCTTTCAATTTGGGGCTATATCTTACTCGTGCCAAGGCACGGAGGATATGAGCATTCATACATTTCTATCGTATTTGTTTTACCTTCAGCGTCCATGATTTGGAGGGCTACAGATACAAATCGATACACATCTAGTTGGAAGACGACCACCCGATCTTCCGACGACCATACAAGTTCAATCTCTTAGAGAAAGTTAGAATTCTGACTCGTTGTGAAAAGTTGTTGGCCGCCAGCTTGACTCAACTCTCTAATGACGAGTACGCTTGTCCCACGGTTACCCCATTGAAGAAGCATATCTTTGGCAACTAGACGGAGAAACGGATGCGTGAGGATTATAGGCTGGCTAATCACAAGACCAAGTGAGGCCGGTATCCCGTGCCCACGCCGAAGGAGTGTTTGATGCAGTGGGCCACGCTAGGATATTTTGTGCTCTAGATTTGCGCTCTAGTGAACACTAGTTACCTATGATGGTAGATGACCGGTTAAGACTACATTATGAGCAGGGTTGTCTACATAGACGAACAAGGGCCCAAAGACAGCGGACGGACGAACAATCGGACAAACGGACAAGACGGATAATATCCTTACCGGACAGATGCCTAAAATATTTCACACAATATTTCTAAATCTATTGAAATATTCCCAAATATTCTGGAATATATCATAATATTTTAGAATATTCTCTACTAGACGGACAACAGCCTCTATCGGACAGACAGCCAGAAGGACGGACACTACCGGACCGACAAAGGCGGAACAACCATGATTATGAGGAGTTGATTAGGATGGAAGATATCAACTCTATCATTGGAAGTTTCTTCTATTTGGCCTCAAAAATGCACCCGCTCAGTTTCAGAGGGTGATGGATCAGGTGTTGATCGGTTCATCGTTTACCTGATGCTACATTGATGATGTTATCATTTTTAGTAGCAACCCATAGGAACATGTGAGGCATCTTCAGGCGGTGTTCGAGAGGTTACGGTTGTAGAGATTGCACTTGCACCATGGCAAGTGCAAATTCTTCCACGATCGGTTGTCATATTTGAAAAATATAGTTGTTTTAGGGGGTCTTGGCATACAACTAGACAAAGTAGATGTGTTGCAGAAGATTCCTGCTCCAACCAATGTGTTACGGCTTCCTGCTTTTTTTGGCTTAGGAAATTACTATCGCAAGTTTGTCGAGAACTTTAGCTAAATTGCTAAGCCGTTGACTATTCTCACAAGAAAGGATCAACCATGGACTTGGTGACAGGAGCAGTAATAGGTGTTTGCTACTTTGAAGCTGAAGCTCGGTTCAACGCTTGTGTTGGGGCGTCCAGATGCTACACGGCCCTTTCAGTTGCACACAAACTGAAGTGCTGTTGGATTGAGGGCAGTGTTGACTCAGACGGATGATGAGGGACGGGAGTGATTTGTGGCACTTGCTTCTAGGAGCAACAACAACGCGGAATCCCACTATTTGTCCTATAAGGAGGAGGCTTTGGCCGCAATTTGGGCCATATCGTATTTTAGGCCGTATTTGTATGGACAACATTTTACGTTGATAACCGACCATCAACCTATGAAGTGGCTCATGGAGTCTAAAAAGCTTACTAGCCAGCTCGCCATGTGGCCTTTGTTGCTTCAGGAATATGACTTTGAGATTGTACCTCGGGAAGGCATCACGAACTTGGATGCGGACGGTCTATTTCGCAATCCAAGTCCGTTGGAAGAGGATTTGACTAGTGCTAAGTGGCATGGGGACTGTGACAGGGAGTCAATCCTGGGTGGCATGTTGCGGCTTAACTCACATTGATATTGTCTGATTTGCATAGGCTTAACTCGCATTGACATTGCTTGATTTGGCAACGGATGAGGAATCGGATAGGGCCCAAGTTGTTGGGGATGTGTGGGAAGACGGTCCAATCTTACACAGACTACAACATGGGATACTTCTTGAGCTCTTTCTGCTATGGAGCGTGATTGAGTTGGGCACAAAATAGCAAGGTTCCGTTGGGAGAACGGCCTTCTACATTGGGTGTGGCCAAATTTGATTAGGCACATTGTTCTTAGGCCAGATTAGAGGGCTTCTTTGGTATGGCAAGTACACAAAGACCTAGGACATTTTGGTGTGATACAGACTCATTCAATGTTGCGCAACCAGTACTAGTGGACCCGCATCTATCACTAGGTTGCTATGTATGTTACTCGGTGTGAAGTATGTGATCGGGTTGTAGCCAACTTCAACACCTTGTCACCGCACGTGCATCCTTTGCCCATTATGGGTCTAGGATATTGGTGGTCTTTGAACTTTGCCGGTCTACTTGCCGTGACTCCACACGGAGCCAAGTATGTCTTGGTGATGGTGGAGCATTTCAGCAAGTGGATTGAGCTCGTGGCTCTGCCGCGGAATTCTTCACAGTTGGCAGCCATGGCATTCCTCGATCGGGTGTTGGTTCGTTTTGGAGCCTCAGCTCAGGTTTTGACTAATCTGGGGTGTAAGTTTTTCAGGACTTTCAAAGCTTTGTGTACTAGAGCTTTGATTTACCACCGTATCACTTCTCGAGATCATTCGAAAGCGGACGGTTTGGCGGAGCGTGTGGTTCAGACCGTGAAGTGGGGCCTAAGAAAGTATGGATTACTTCAAGGTGGCCACGGTGATTGGGATCTGATGATACCATGGATTGCCCTCGCGTACCGGTTAAGTCAATAGGCTTCACTGGCTGCTTTCAGTCCATATCAATTGTTGTATCGGCGGGAGCCAATTTTGCCAAGTTTTGTTCGGGAAAAGTTGGCTTCGGTCGTGGATTTGGACGATTCAAACGTGTGGGCCCGATGCCTACCAGATTGAGTGGAGTTCTTCAAGCGGGCTATGCCCATGGCCATGAAGAACTTGCACCGTGACACCTTTCGGTACGCTCGTATTCATAGCGGTGCCTATCGACCTCAGGTGCGTCGTTTTTTCATGGGGGATTACGTTTATCTACAGCGTGAGGCGCCTACAATGTTGGACATTAAAGCAAGGCGCCCTATTCTTTGCATGAAAGATGTGTTATCTAGTGGCATCTTGTTGCTCGAAGACAAGGATGGCCGGGAATGTCTCGAGCACTCTGAGAATTGTATTCACTACCATTTTTCTATTGATGGCTTCGTTCATCTAGAGTTGGCAGTTGTGCCGGATGGCCTTCCATGTTTCGTATGAGGTGAGAAGAAAAGAGTGGCTACCATGTTGCTATGTGACCATTGCCACCGTGGTTGGCATATGGCTTCCTTGATGTCGTGTCTTTCTACTCCATTATTCGGGGATTGGACTTGCCCTCATTGTCGGAGGACTTCGAGCAACGTATCACATCATAGAACGGCTTGATTTCTTCCTTGACTTGTCAGTGTGTGGTGCGTTGCCATCTAGTTGGGGTTCCTGGTTTTGATTTAGGAATAGGCAACGTGAAGATTGACCAAGGGATTGGCAACAGAGTTGTCTAAAGCGATTAAAGATGGAGCTCACATTGCACTCGGCCTATCGTCTCTTTGTTACTTCTTTATATGCTTATTGATTCGACGACAAACGATAGCTTTGACTGAATACGTACAGTTGTTGCAGCGACATCACCATGGAGTTTTAGTCTTATTAGTGATGTTTGATCCTAACTAGATAGAGGGTCTCTTTATTCGTTAGGGGGGGGCAGTTAAGGGTGTACTTCGTATACTTCTTTTAGTGTAAGTTTTTGTTTATTTGATGTTGGTTAGGACTCTCGATCTGTTATGGTTATAGATCTTTCTTTACACAACACTTGTCACGGGACGTGGTGTCGAGGGCTTCTCCGCATCGTAGTGTTTTAGCGTAGATTAGTTTGTTACTAATCTATGGGTTTAGGGACGTACGATGGTGCACCGCACTCATCTGTGGATGATTTCCATCCACTTAGAGTTGTGTGTGTGTATAGTGCCGCACGCGTCCTTGACTTGACGTCCTCGACTAGACGTCCTCGTCAAGTCAAGCTATGTGAGTGAGTTAGAGAGTGTTTAGTGGTTACCTTTGCTTGTAGGTGATTGTTTCTCATTACTAAAGGCTTTGCATTTTCTTATTCTACTTGCACTCATTGATTCTCCCTTTGAGGAGTGTGAGACGCTTGACTACTCTTGTGATTTACTAGTTAATCCTTGAGGTTGTACTACAAATACTTGTTTTAGTGAATATTTTTGTTTATTTGATGTTGGTTTGGACTCTCGATCTGTTGTGGTTATTGGCCTTTTTTTATACAACAAAAGGCCAATGACTTAGTGACACATACATTTTATCTTTAAAAATGCAATATTATCATTATATGTGTCTTTATGAGAGATGTAAAGAAAAGGCATAATAGTATGTGTCATAGTAAATACGTATTGTTGACAACATTGTGGTTATTATGATATATTATATGTAGGAAAAGAATTATATATGTAATGTGCTTTCTATTATTATATTGTTTTATTAGTTATTTATACAAATTATTATGTAAAATGTTGAACTTCTTGATCTTGTTATATCGATAAGTATGGCCAAATCCTTGATTCATTTTCTAATCTATCTATAATTGTATGTACTATAGTTATATGTAAATATTCGAGATAGTTATTTGATATGCAAAATACATAATATTGCACAATTATGCATGTATGTGTCTTTGATATTCTTTTGATTTTTTAAAAACCGTTTTATTTGAGAAGATTTCAAGATTACTTGAAGCCTACAAAGTAGACTTGCTAAAGTCCGCTTTTTGCAAATACAATGTTATCAATTCACACATTTGTAACTATTGAATCCAGGCATTGTATTAAAAAGATGGTATACCATCTTTTTTATTAGCCAATGTGTATAAATTTTGTTAACTCGTTTTGAGGGGCAAATTTCATTTTTATAACTACAACATTTTTGGTGATGCAAATATATTAACTCAATCATATTTGCAATACTTCATCTTTAAAATCCTTTATTTTCCAAAAAACCATATATATTTTTTAAATGTAAATAATTGATGAGCCTAATGACATGTTATTTACTTTACAAAAAAATTCAAATCTTTTTAGCACATGCTAATGTGAAAAATCATAAATGAATAATAGCATATGTATTGGATGAAAATATACAATGAAATAATTGGACATAATTTGCAAAAAAATTGTAGTTTTTAATATTGTCATCTACTACTAGGGTTGGTTCCCGTCGTCCCGACGGGGAGAGCGGAGGGTGGTGTTAAATTTATGTTTGTATGTTTTGTATTTTAAAACCTATAAGTTCAAATCGAATCTAAATGGAAAAGTACTTATATTTTTGGAGTGCATGTACACATTACCCTAGGTTAAATCCACTCCAAAAATAAAGTACTTTTGTTTTACATTTGCATTTTGATCGACCCTTTGTGCACATAAGTATCACTTGCCTAATATAGGAGGAAAAAACCCTTCACATCAAGAGGTCAAACTCAAGAAAGAGAGGTCACGTGATCGGGAGCGGCGGACAGATAGACTGACGTCTTTTATATAGGTAGATTTTGATGTCATCATCCACTACAATGTTGTTTACGTCATCCTTGACAACTCTTATAACCACGGAACCCTTTCAAAACTAGTAATGTGTGATGGTGAGTCCTTTTATCACCTTAAATGGTTAATACTTATGGCATCGTTTGCTTTGGTGTATGTGTTGATTTTGATAGGAATTATGTGTTGATTTGGTTGTTAAATGGTCAAACCGCAAAAATTAAACTGCTAAGGTACAAGCTACCTATGTCACCTCACCACCAGTTTTGCTCGATGGAATCTTTTTTGCAAAAACTGTTGGTATAAAATGATACGTACATGTGTATATTTTTCATTTTATTTTTCAAATGGATTAGTATATTCCACTATGTATCATTCTCTACCAACACTTTTTGTAAGAAATATTGCATTAAGAAAAAGTGGTTCAAATGCTACAAATAGTAGTTTCATTTTAGATACTTCAACTATCTTGTGGAGCTAAATTCCTACTTCTTATGTCTTCAAAGCTTGTAATCATTACCTAATAATAAGCTCTTCAAAATAAAAAATGATTGTAACTTCCAATAATGTACAAGAGAATATCAATCTTGAGTGGGGTTAAAAGACATATTGAGCAAAAACCTAACGGAGTTCATGTCATTGCAATGATTTTGCAGCACTCCCATGACTAAGGACAATTGTTTATCGACTCAACAAGCTCGTCGGCACGACGATCATTGCAAAAAGCAACTACTTATTGTCATCATACATTGAGAAAACCATTAAGAAGGATCCAAAAGAACAACACCGACCTCTTCAATAGGAACGGACATATAATCACACATGACAATTCCAACGATAGGCTCTAGATGCAATAGGTTATGTTAGATTTACCACATGAGTAACTTATAAAATACCGGAGAGATAGTCCAATTTGTAATGTGAAGGACCAAGGTTGCCAACCATTTGCCTAAATTATTATATAGTAAGATAAGATGTACTTACAGGTATGAGAAGTATGCCAAAGAAGTCCTCTTGTTAGGCTCAAAGAAGTCCTCTTGGTCTTGCATAGAAACCAACTCACCGTAGTTAAACAATTGCAAGAACAAGAAATTGTTGAATTGACCTCATTCTATCAAAATGCTAGCAAAAGTCATTATGTAAAATGGTTTGACAAAAAAAAAAACTTACATCAACATTTATGTTTGAATTGAATTGTAATTCAAAAAATTACTTGGAAATTTGATTAAATAGGACCTTTACATCTTTAGTGATCCAAAATGTCAACAAATATTATCGTGTACAATTAAAGTTTAAGTTTTGAATATGTTTTTAATAAGTTTTTAATAAGTTTTTAATATGTTTTGAAATAAAACCAAATATTTATAGGCCATAAACTATTTCAAACCCATAACATTTAAATGTCTTAAATAAACATTTGATATAAATCTTTATCAAAATAATTTAATTCTAATGAGTAGATCTTAATGATCAATTCAAAGAAAGAAAAAAAGGCGACAACTTAAACTAGTTCCAACTTGAGTTAGAAGACCACAAAGTCCTTCAATTGATCTAAAAGCCATCATGCACATGGATTCTTTTCATAGGTCTAGAATCTCTTGTTCATTTCACTTGCTCGTTGTGGCACAATGATAACCTTAAGTTGTCTCAATATTGTGGATGCTACGCGTTCTGAAAACCCCCGAGTCGAAGCAATGATGACCTGAAGTGACGAGGGTTTATAAGCCTCCAAGCTTGCGAAGCCTGGGAAAATTCACAAATGTAATAAATCATATAGAACATCATCTATAGAAGGGGTACATTTCATTACAACCCCACTTCAAAAAAATCACTGTAGTTTACCCGTCAAGCTCCGGTGCACATTCTCACCGCATTTGCCGGAAGCACACAAATCCAAACATGTTATCTTAGTTTGCGGATTTGGCTTAGCGGATCCTCCAAAATGTGCATGTCCTCCTCAAATGGTTAGTGACTTAGTATGATTCATGCCGAGAGCTTTTCCGTGCAAGGTGTAGAACTGTTGGAACGATCTTTTTGATGTGTTTCATTCTGTTACAATAAAAGCTTTCTTTTGCTGCAACATCACAGCACATTGTTCTTAGTTCCTCAATTCCTTCGTTCTCTCTGTTTCGCATTGTTCATTTGTAGGCCATTCAACAAGGTTGATGATGTTTGTTGAAAAGTCAGTTCAGGTATTCGGCAATTACAAATTCTAAGAATGCGACAGAATCATAGTTACGTGATCAGCATTAGCCTTCATATACAATGGATAAATGAGAATTCCGATTCAAAATGTACTGTACAGATGATGCCTATGTCGCTGCACCACAACTCTAATTCGAGGAACATGAGAGACATAAAATGAAGAACAAAGTGTGTACCGTACTGGCATGTCTTCATTGCTCGATGAGCCTCCAGATCTCTTCAGTTACCTGCTCCGGAAGATCCTCTATGTTGCCGTGCCAGTCAAGCCGATCACCCATTTGGAGCACAGTTGCTGGTGAAGGAGAGCGAAGGAGAAAATCCTGGTGCGTCTGGAATCCGCTCATCGCATCGATAGTCTCAAAACTCATACGCGGAGGTAAACTCTGTTATGGTCGAGGCACCCATAGCCGACCGGGTCCCCATATCCATACACTAGAGTAGCAGAGTATCCGTGACTTGCATGACCTGTGCCCAAAATGGAATGCGTCAGCTGATTTGCGGTGACTTGGAATTCATGCGCACTGTTCACGGCCTGGTGCATGGCGACTTCACAGAATACAATTGCGGCGTGGTTGGTAATGGGGGCCGTTAATATTTATGGAAGGATAGGATTGTTGGCTGAATTGAAGATGCATCCAAGTGGGATTCCAAGTTTAGGAACACAGGATTAGGTGGCTGTAGATTTGTTTTGATCAGGTGCAGATTAACAAGATCGGAGTCCTCAATTAACAGTTTCTAGGTAGTTCCATAACACAATACTGGCCAGCACTTCTTGACGATTTCATTATAAAACCAGCTTGGGCTGCAAGCCATGAACATCATTTCACAATCAGTCTCACATTTGATCGGCAATAGTACTCTAGATCGTGATCACCAGGAGCACATCTGAGCCTTTAGCTTTAGTCATGGCCGAGGAGGTCCAAGGTCGTGGGAGTCGCCGCAACCATCACGGTTTGTTCGATGAAGATGTGTTCCCCCTGCATTACGATGATCCACAATGCTTCCCCGAACTGCCCTATGATTCCTCTGAGAACTCCGAAGAGGATTTGGGCACTGGAGACGACGAGTCCCCTATCGGGACACATGTCGTCGACTACAGCGACCTCCAGGCTCTCCAACAGCATCGGGCGGACAGGGGAAGGGGTCGGCGACGAAGTTATGCAGAAGGCGGGGCAGGGAGTGGACCTGCAGTGGCTGCAACACCAACGCAGTTCAGGGCTGACCGAGGGCTCATCCGCCGCAGCACTCAATCCATCGGATCAGCATTCAACTCGCCACCAGTGCGCCTGCACTCCAACACACCGAGAAACACCGCAGCTGGACGCCGCATATCGCCAAGAAATCTCGGTCGGGGTCGGCCTTCGGGACAGACAGCAGGTAACTCCCCTTTCGCTACTGTAGATTTTTCACCGTTGATGTATATGAACCTTGAATGAACGAATGGATAAGTGTTGACAATTAACACATGAAACTGAACACAAGGCGTTGAAATAGATAGCAAATTTTTTATTTTTTTCAGTTGAAAGGATCGTTTAAAACATCATTCATGATCATGTTTCCTTCACTAACAGGGTTACACCGAGTGTCATGTCATCTTTGATGTAGGGACTGTCGATCAGGGGACGCAACAAAGAGGATCACAGAGGCGAACAACATCAGCTAGAGCACGCCGCAAGACAGGGTTGTGGAGCACTGAAGAATTGCAGCAAGCACTAGCGGCTGTGGACGAAGGACAGAGCATGAGGAGGGCTGCGATTATGTACAACATACCTTACTCAAGTTTCCGGGAATGGTGTTATGGGATTCGTACGAGCAAGAAGAAGGGCCCGCCCAGCGTTTTGAGTCCTGCTGAAGAGGAGGAGTTGGTGACCTATTTGATGGACATGTGTGATAGAGGATACGGCTTGACACCAACAGCTCTTCGAATGAAGGTCTACGAAATAACGCAGTCGAGGTGGACACCCTTCCGGAATGGGATCCCGGGCAATGGGTGGATGCGCTGGTGGAAGCGGAGGCACCCCGAATTGACGCTGCGAGTTTCACAAGCACTTGAATCAGCACGTGCAAGAGGTCTATGCGAAGAGAATGTCCGAAGTTTCTATGAGAATCTGCAGCAGCTCTATGATTTGCACAAATATACACTTGACAAGATATGGAACTGCGATGAATCTGGGGCTCAAGCCGGGAGGAATGGTGGGGCAATTGTCATTGCCAGAAAAGGGACACGTTGAGTTAACAGCATCGTGCCAAATCAACGAGAATGGTTATCTGTCCTAGTGTGCATCAATGCATCCGGATCCGCTATCCCAGCCTTTTACATTTTCCGAGGTAGGCGTTTCCGGCAGAACTATATAGAGAAATGTGAGGCTGGAGCTACAATGGCTATGCAACAAAGAGCATGGATGACATCTTACCTCTTCTCGGCGTGGATATCACATTTCATTGCGAGTGTGAGAAGAGATTGCGGTATCTCCCCCGAAAATCGCCACTTGTTAATCTTAGATGGACATAATAGTCATGTCACCTTAGATGTTATCAGGGAAGCAAGCGCAGCGGGCTTGGATTTGTTAACTCTTCCTGCACACACGTCACAAGCACTTCAGCCGTTAGATGTGGGAGTTTTCAAGTCATTCAAGCAATATTTTAGAGAGTACCGTGACTTCTGGAGTAGCAGGCACCTCAACGAAGCAGCCTCTAAAGATACCTTAGCTCAATGGGTGTCACTAGCTCTAAAGAGAGCTCTAACTCCTAACAACATCAAGAAGGGATTCAGTGCTACTGGAATTCTTCCCTTGAATTTCAATGCGGTACAGGAGCACATGCGTCCATCTGAGACCTACCGGTACACCGAAGTGCAGCAGCCGCAGCAGGGAGAAGGCCGGCCTAGAGCGAGTCAGGAACCAGCAACTGCGGGAACTCACGAAGGCTGTGCGAGAGGAGAGTCACAGGACAATGAGCATGAGGAGGGGAACATTCCAGAGGTACAGACTGCCGACATCGAGGCTGAGCTCGCCGAGGTCCCTGACTCCAGCGCCGTCCATTTTTTTGTCGACGCAGACCCCACTGACCCTGCAGCCGCCGAGGAGGTGGTTGGTTTGGAGCAAAACGCTGATGATGTGGGCTCGATTACGCAATTTCTGACTCTGCCGACCGTTGCAGCAAGGGTTAATCCACGGACACGAGATCCAATACTCGACTTCAGCAAGTCAATCATGCTCACGTCTAAGCAGTATATTAACGCTGCAGTGCAAATGAAGGAGGCCAAAGCAGCGGCCGCAAGACAAAAAGAGGAAGCAAGGGTTGAGAAGGAGGAGCGCAGGAAAAGGAAGGAAATTGAACACCAGGAAGAGCGACGGGCAAAGGAAGCACGCGCTGCCGAGGTCGCAGAGGCCTGCGTGCACAAGGCGGCAGAGCGTGAAGAAGCCCGTGCGGTGAAGGCAGCTCGAGTTGCGGAGGCTGCAGCTCTGAAAGCCGCGAAGGCTGCTAAGCGAGAAGACGCGAAGCGACAGAAGGCCGAACGAGCTCTTCAAGCTTCGGAGGAGCGGGCTCATAAGGAGGCAGAGAAGGCGCATGCAGCAGCCATGGAACTGACGCTCGCAAGGGAACAGGCTCTCCGTCAATCTGCGAGGGCTGCGGAGACGGCACAGGAGCGGCAAACCCCAAGGCCGCAACTGCAACGCAACTCAACGGACTCCTACTCCGAAGGAAGGAGTAGCAATTTTGCTGCTTGGAACGCACAGCTCGAGGATCCCAATCCGTCGTTCCCAGGATTTGCCACTCGTGTATCATCTGCGTTGCACTCGCCACCACTCGACCCCCTCTACCGGCGCATGCAACAATTTCCTGCTCAAGGCCTTCCAATCCGCCCGTGTCCGACGTTGCCGCAAGCGCAGCCCTCCTCTTCCTCTCGGACCAATGTCGAACTCGGCAGGCACTCGGCAATCCCTCCGCATCCACAACAATCAAACCAGCAGTGGCATTCAATTGACGGAGGCAGCGAATGACCGCACAAGCAAGCGCAAGGCGACTACGAGAACGTGCAGGAAGAAGATCCTGCGAACAAGGAGCATCACCACTTCCGTCTCTCCAGGAGAATGACCATTGAGAGCGCGCGGGAGTTTTGTTTTTTAGAGATGACCATGTCACGAAGAGGGTAGGGATCGCATGGGCTTGGGGTCGATAGCGGCTGTTCACAGGGGTTGGAAACGCATGGGTTTGGTGCCTCGACCTACCTTTTTTTGGAATACTGATGGATCGACTTGTGGTTCACAGTTGAATCAGTTATGGAAAAACTCAATTAAGGGTCTTAACCGATTTCCATTCACGGTTTCACGTGAGCCTACTGGTTGGTTACTAGTTTCAGAACACTTTGTGGTTCAAAAATTCACAGTTATTTGCATGCTGGTTCAAAAAATTTGAAAAAATTTCCAAACCTCAAGTACTCTATTTCTCTATGCAGGAAAAATAATCTTGCAACAATACACCTCCATTACGTATGCTAATTCTCTTAAGTGGTTGGTTTTAGGTGTCTCTACCATAGTATGCTCACCTTCATCTGTTAGTTCAATTTTCATTTTTCCACGTTGTGTAGTGACACCGCACTCTACTGTCATTGGATCGTCCTGATTTAGTTATAGACTCGGTTTATATATTTCGGCCTCTTGGCCTTGTAATAACTGTATGATAATCTTTACACGATGGTGTTCCCAGGCGACCTTCAGACGATTCTACGATTTCTAAGGGTGCCCTCGCAGATGGGGAGGATGGGCGTTGGATGCCAGCCACTTGGCTTCCTTCCTCACGAACTGCAGCTTCTCTGGGTGGGCGCGTGGGACTGGTGTGGGCCTTGTTGACAACAGCTGGGGAGCATAGTACTACGGAATACTTTGAGCAACCCTATGGATGATCGCCTTGCCTGGCAAGGCAACGTGGAGGATCTTCCGGAGCAGGAAACTGACGAGATTTGGGGGCTCATCGAGCAATGAAGACATGCCAGTTTGTACACATGTTCCTTTTCATTCACAAGGTCCTTAATGTTTCTCGAATAAGGTTTGTGGTGCTGCGACTTAGGTGTTGCTGATGGAGAATCAATCTGAGCCTCGGTATGGACATGATCGTAGAGCACAATCTGTGCATTTGTTTTCGTTCTGAATCCGAGTTTCCATCATCGGGGTAGAACTGTAAATAAAGACGATTGCTTCTATGCTCTGCTCTGTAATTGCAAAGCGTATGCATGTGCACCTGCAAGGCTTTCTATGGAACGGTGTCAATTTCCTGGATAGTCATCTATCATGCTTGTCCATCTCCTTCTTGATCGATGCGGCGCATTTAAGAGCATGTATATCAGAGTTGTACTCCGTGGCTGTGTTCAGAAGCTTGATCCAATCCTAACAAACAAATCCAAGGTTTCTACGACATGTTTGAGGAGTATAAAGAAGTAGAAAAAGAAAACAAAAACTCTGACTTTCATGCAGAAATAAAAATAGTCATATTTGTACCTTGCTCAATAACGCATAATTTCCCTGCGCATGCCTGGAAATGAAACTTTTGCACTGCAGAAGTTTTTTTTCTTTGGTAATACGTTTTTGGATTGATCCGGAAATTCAACTGCCCAATGAAAATCTTATTTTGAGGAGAGAGTGTATAATTGCAATAGGATTTATTTAAAGCATTTCAACGATTGATTTAGAGAACCAATCTTACACAAATAGTAGCTGATTGTAAATGAAGCACTAAAGACCTCTATTTTCTAGGAAACATTTTAGAGGGTTAATGCCAAAGAAAGAAATGAAAATGTGACTCCAAAGATTTATAAAAGAAAATAGAGAATTTTCTTGTGTGCTCAATCACCCCATGTTTTAAGGAATACAAATCCATTGGTATACAATTTGGCCCCTTTCTGGAAGTTTTTGATAAGTCATCTCTGATTTTATGAGTTATCACAAAAGGGTTCTTCTGTCATCATGGGTAGTGAAAGGCCAATCTTTTATAGCGTAAGATACCCTACTATAAATTCGGTTTTTGTACAAAAATTATTCAGAATGTCTTCGTCTAACATTAAAACCAACTCTATTGGATTGACAGCATGTCAACTGGAAAGCATGACTAGTCACTTGGGGGCAGAAACACAGATAATGCAACATGCCAATCTCACCAGTAGAACAATACAAAGAAAACCACATTAGAAACATTGTTAGGTTATACAAGGAATTTACTCTGAACCACTATGAATGTGGCTTCTCTTCCAAAGGTTGTTCCATATAACTTCGTTTTCTTCAGGCAGAAGTAATAGAACTAATATTTGTATGTGTACAAGAAACATTCAGATCGTCGCAATTCCTGACACATACCATGATTAAGCTTCATGGACTCATTGAACTCCTAAAAACTCCGGAACTAGCAGACCGTGAAAGGTGCATACACATTTCAAGCATCCATCAACACACCAAATTCTGTCTCTGATCGAAAGAACTTCCAGGCTTCGACACACTCTAATTTATCAGGCTCAACTAAGACTCTACGTTACAAGATCTCTAGCCTAACGCCGACAAAGATCATCCTCACAACGAAACACCTCTGAAACCGTCATCTTTCACCAAATCCTTATAATGTCGCCGTACCTTCTACCTGCAATGCTCCACTAAAACTAAAACAACACCGTTGCAGACCAGGATTCATGCACAGAAGATGAATCAGGTGCAAAAAACAGGCGGATGATCCCATCCCAGGATCACTCATCAGTCGTCGAACATCAAACAATCCAGGAGTTCACCCTGAAGGTCCCGAGATGGGCTCATAGTATGATCAAACGAGGGTGCTGCCGGAGAATCCATGATCAGGGACATGAACGCATCGTACTGATCATATTGTGCATTGTTATATTCCTGCAGCGGCGGCACAGAGGTGCTTGTCGACCATCCGCCGCAACGATATCGTCGAAGACCATGGAGAATTCGTCCAAAGAATTGTCGTCGCCCGCTACGTCATGACCCTGATCTGCTGCTGATGTCGACGCCTGAAGGTGCGATTCGTGGCCAGATTGTGCGACGACTAATGGACCGTTGCAGTGCGCCACCCACTTCGCGACCTCCTTGACGAACTTCTGCTTCTCTTCCTTGCTGGCGGCGGGCGGAGCAGGTATGCAAGCCAGAGTCTGAGCACTGTCGGCGATGTTGAGCGGCTTGTCGTAGTAGTAGAACGCGGCCTCCACGGCGCGGGCCGCTTGCGCTTCCGTCTTGAAGTCCCCGAACCACACCTTATTCTGGTTTCCGGGAATCCTCGTCTCCGCCACCCACATCCTGCGCTCCTCTCGCCACCGCACGCCCCGGATCTGAGACTTCGGAGGAGGAACTGCTTGAAACTCATCGATCGTGCGCCGCCGCTTCCGCGACCGCGAGCTAGAGATCACTTTCTGTGCAGGTAGCTAGCTGCAGGTCCACAAAGTCGATCTGCATCTGCCAGACCACCGCGGAGCACCGGGACGAGAAGATCTTCGGCTCGTACCCCCAGCTGCACCAGCTGCCCCGGCCCACGCCCGCGAAGAGCTTCTGCAGGTCCGTGTGCGTGATGAGGTACATCCCGTGCGCCTGGTTGCTGTCGTTGCGCACCATGCTGATCTTGATGGAGTAGCGGGTGCCTGCGCGGTGCGACGTCGCCTCCACGCTCATGGTGGTGGATTTGGTGCCCATCGAGTCCTTGTACAGGTACGGGAAGGAGGTTTCGCCGATCTCGTGCAGGTGCTTGAAGACCTCGCAGTCGTGGAGCGCGTCGCCCGGGTCGTGCTGCCAGTCTAGCGCCGCTTGCCGGGCGCGCGTGATATGGTCGGAGCGGGCCCTGGCGAGGCGCCGCTTCTTGGCCGGGTCGTATACCACAGTGGCGTGCAGGTACACCTTCTTGATGGCGAAGCGGCCTCTGGCCGTTCCCAGCGGCGCGTCCAGGTGGTTCTCGTGGTCCGGGATCCAGTGCTTCGCCATGTGCGCACCGTCGACGAAAATCGCCATCTCAAGTGACCTTGTTCACCAGTTTCCAAATCAACAAGACTTCTCACTTGAAACCGGCAACAACCACATCATCATGACTCGCTAGCTGACCAGAAGATGAAGAAAAACTGGCTATCGATGCAGCAGCCGGTAACTGTACCGACACTGTGCTCAGGCTTTGGAGGATGGGAAGAGAATTCGAGCATCTTGAGGTTCATATGGACCTGTTTCTATCTGGCTTACTTCAAACAGGTGAACACTGCATCGACATGGCTTACTAGGAGACGAAGAGAAATTATGAAGAATTGAACTTACAATATTCGGACAGAAACTGCTACGTCCATGACCCTGAATATTACTACTGGGCAGTAGAAAAGAGCGCACTACTCGTCGTCGGCTTCCTCACAGACACGGAATTCTAGAGTCCAAGGAGATTGGGCATCTCATGACAACAAGGTGCGCAGCTAGGATGCTAAATGAGGCAACTCTGTAGTATTACGCGCATGCAATTGCAATTTTGCAAACTGCATCAAAATGGTAGGCAACGTGCACAAAAGTCTGTACATTTTGGATTGTACAGACACCATATTCTGGACACCACTTTCGAAGGTTCTGGACTGCAAAAGTAGGGGGGCTGCAGTGGATGTAGGGGGGGCAACTCATCAAGGAATATGCCTCAGACTCACTTGCAAAAGTCCCTTGAGAAGCTCGTGTCACATTAGGTCTCCGCACATGATTCAGAATTTGGTTCAGAATTTGGTTCAGAATATGGTTCATCCCGAACGTACATGACGGTATGGTCAGCATGTAGGGGAAGAATTTCTAGAAAGTGCTCCGGAAAGCAGGGGTCCGGTCCCTGAAACCGCCTTTGTGGGTGCATGTGCGGAGACCTATTGAATACTCCCACACTGCAACACTGGACTGTGAGGCGGGAGTTTGCTGGAAAAGGGAGAAGAAAGACCACTACCCTAAAAAAAATAATGTTTAGTGTATCCAAATGCCAATAATGTAATGATTGGTCCAACGAGGTACTCTATGTGGCATACATAAATATCACCATTGGTGTAGATGAATAGTGACACCTATCATGATATTATATACTAATATCGTATATCCTCATCACACAAAGATTCAAAATAGTCCTTCATCTTCACTTCAACCACACTATTGTGTTCCACTCCATGTGGCTAAAGTTCATGAAAGTCTTAGAGCATGTTTTCCTACTAATTTAAATCCTCATTCCCCAATTGAAATTTGGAATTTAAAAAAATCTCATTTTGTTGTTTGCACTAGAAGTGTTTTGGTCAGAAGTAGTCAAGGAACTTTAGGGATTAATTATAAGCTCCCAACGAACAAAACTTGCCTTCAGTCTCGAAACTCAGCAGCAAACTGGTGCAAAAGTAAGCTTCCTATCCTTGCTATCTAGACTCCTTCAAATGGAGCTTGAAACTTATCTGTATTCAAACTTGTACGGCTCACTACGAAGACGATATTGTGAGACAATCAACAAGCATACAAAACAGTGACAAACTTTTGGTATAAATTGCCGTCATTTGGTATACTCAATTCTCATCTCAAACCATCTCTAGTAATGATTTAAACCATTTCTAGTAATGTATTAATAGTTGGAGTAATCTACGTTGTGAATATATTAGAGGATCTGTATAAATAACATGGGTTTTTTCGTTGGATTTCCACTGCATCGTGATCATGAAGATCTGGAATACTAAGTTGTTTCCATGCTATCACACAAATCAATTCAGCAGAGGAAAAAGTCAAAATTCTTGTGTTAGAGCAGGCATGCTCCTCCTTGGACTCACATCACACTAACTAGCAACCTTGTCGCCCCTCACTATTTCAAGTATTTTAGAAGGTGGTGAGTTAGTCAGGTCACAAAGAACAAGAAAAAGCACCATTTTCCAGATTCTACGTGAGTGAAGGGCGACACTTTTTGAGTGAGGAGCGACATGGTTGCTTGTAGTGTCGACGTAGTGCTTGTAGTGACTAGAGAGCGTGTTGCATCTACTCACATGACAAGGCTCAAATCATCTCTTTATCAGGTTTAAGGACATCTTACATCAGTTATCTAAGGTGGGTTGTTATTGGATTTTAACTCCTAACAATAAAACTCATCTAACTAATGTTACACCTTTCATTGAATATAGTGTGGATGCATTTGTAATGTGGGTGAAAAATGATATGGACCACATCAATTCTGATTTTGAAATAGATTTGATGTGGATACATTTCAACATGTGTCACCCCACTCACTGACACCTCACCACCAAATATCTGCCACTTCACCCCCACTCATCGTCACCTCTTCATCACTTCACATTAATCTTGTGTCACCGGTTTTGAAACATCCCATACTATTTCCTATGATACATGATTTGATGTGGATTGAAAATTAAGGCGGACCAGTGTAATTTGCGTGTACAGGAATTAGTGCAGGTGTATCGAAATATGTGTCCCGCACTAATATAGTGAACGTTGTAGTAGCAAACCTGTCGTTTTTAAGCGAAAAAGGTGAGTGAAGTGCATCACAGAGACAAGAAAATCTGACTTTTTTATCATAATATCTCTACAGAGTGATGGACACTTTTTCACTTCTTGAGCAACCCAAGAAAATCAAATTATTTAGGAAAAGGAGCCACGTTCCTAGCGTGGTGTAAGCATTAAACATTGTTGGGAACCATATATATAAGTATGTAATTTAAATTTTAAAGCTTAGTAAGACTCATACCTTTGGATTGAAGATTCTCCAACTAACATCTTTCATATGGAGGTCATTCAATATTTCAAGCTTATCATGTTCAAAAGGACCCCAAACATGTAGAATATCATGTGGCCATTAACAGGTCATTCTGACGTACAACCCTTTAGAGCCGGAAAGGCCCAAAGATGGCCTCTAGGGGGCGTGAAAACACATTGTCGCAGTCAATAGAGAAACTAGGGCCAAAAAATTCTTCACAACGGATGTAGTCCAGGTTACAGTGATTCTAATGAGACCATTGCCACAAAAACTGATGCAGCCTTTAGCAAACAATGGTGATTTCTGTGAATTAGTGTCGCGGTGATATGTATACAATGTGTACATGATGTTCTGCATGATCTATCACGCTCATAGAATCTCCTAGGTCTTGCCGGTCATGCTCGGCACTAAAGGGTTAAGGACATTGGTCAAATCTCATCACTACAAGAATTTATTAGGGTCATAAATTATATTGACCAAATCTACGACCCCTGTAGATTCTTGCAACAACTAGATTTGACCATTGTCCTTAAAGGCTTAAGAGATAAACCAATGTATTATGTTTCTTGTGTATTGATAGCAACTTTAAAACACAATTAGCAGCTTTGCCGCCCCTCACGAAGTATTTTAAGTATTTTAGAAGTTGGTGAGTCTGTCGGGTCACAAAAAACAAGAAACATCACCCTTTTCACACAATTAGCAACTTTGTCGCCCCTCACAAACTATTTCGAGTATTTTAGAAGTTGGTGAGTCAATTGCGTCACAAAAAACAAGAAACAGCACCCTTGTCCACATTCTACGTATGTGAAGGGCGACACTTTCTGAGTGAGGAGCGGCAGGGTTGCTTGTAGTGAAACATGATTCTCTTTGTGCCATTCTCCTCGTGTTTTGAGTGAGAAAAGACAAGTTGCTAGTACTGAAACATTAAGAGTCTCGAATGTTGCACTGCTACGTTGAATGTGGAGTGGTACAGCCCTTGTCAGGATTTCTTCAGATGCGCTCTTTAAATTTGAATGTAAGTCAGCTCCAGTTCTGTGTATGCAGCAAAAAACTTGCATTTCCACCTCGACGTCAAGGTGTATGCTTCTGGACGTGAGTCTGTGTGTGACTCTGGATGAAATGCGAGGGCTTTGATCATGCATCATGGTTTAGCCTTGCGGCTTAAAAAACACTGGTACAAATGCGCACTATCATGGTACAAATTGGTCTGTTTTTGACACTCTGAATTCCACACTTTCACACTTTTCACAAGTTTGTGTGGACAATTTGAGTTCTTTGTACCGTCATCCAAATGTTTCAATGAGATACCCTGCTTTTTATTAGAATACTATTATTTCCTCACTCTTAATAGTTGTTAGATCAATGGAAGAGCTCAGAGGTGTTGCAAGTAGAATTGTTATTACGAAAGAACTTGGTGGTCTCTAAGGTCAAGTGGTTTTATTTGTTTTTGAGAAGAAAGAAGAGATCATTTTGTGCCATGAATTTTAGCAGCCTTTTTCCTCTTTGAGATGATTATGGAAATTAGAGCTACTTAGGGTTGGTTTTAGAGATTAAAAAAATGAAGAACAAGGTAGAAGCTCTTTGTGTTTTTCCCCAACTTTAGAAAAGACTTCAACAGAATGACATTTATGTGTATTTCGATACCTAGCAGCATATCATGGGGGTATTGATTCCATACGATTGGACTTGAAAAAGCCACATTTTAATCCAGTGTTCGTGAATCTTACAAAAGAAGGCGTTCAAGTAATAAGACGTTGTTAACCCTTTAGCACCTACGTGGACCACGAGAGTCAGAGACAATCTACAAGTGCAATAGATCAGGCAAAACATCATCTACATAGTGGGTACACTTCAGTACAAAAACCTACAACTCTACTCCATGGAAATCACAATAGTTTGTTGATGCCTACATAGATTAGAGATTGAAATGATCCGTTGGTAAATGAATGAGGAGCTAGAAATGCATTCAGAGTATGTGAGAGACAATAGACTGTAGTAGAAAGAGTTACGAGAGAAAAAGCATAAAAACGACCCTGCCAGAGCCTGTGAGGCGCTGTAGGGTTATATAGATCAGGACTTGGGTATCATTTATGCATGGTCATCTTTGCCTGCATTCACAAGGTTTTCTGTTGTGAACTCAAAGAGGTTTCCAACATTCCGTGACAATTTTTCAAATGATGCTTGTTATTCCAATGATAAGTTGAATGATGACCCGATCGCCATTATAGGACATTCCTGACAGAATGTGGGGTTTGTGAGTTTGGTGAATCATTGAAAGTTTACAGGGTGTTTGGGGTGGCATCTGACCCTCTCTTCATTGCCAGCGAGTTGTTCCATGTGAAGGAGGTACTCTTCTGCACCCGATCATTATTCCAATTATTTTCATCAAAATCTATCACCCCTCCCTAACAGCCTTTCTTCATTATTCCACACCATCAGTGGATATCGGTTTTGTCCCACAATTTATTCCCATGAATGTTCAACACTTTGTCTTGAACTACCCTAGCTTCGTTGGAACTTCCCAACACATATATAATCACATTCTTATTTTCAGTAGATACTTTATTAGTAAAACAATTGAGTGTATACATAGCTTTTTGTTAACCACTACGGGACCGGGCCTTGTGCTTCACCAAAACCACCCCAAAACTGCCACTTTGAGATGAAATATTGTTAGACTTATTCAAAAGTCTTTTTACTACTTTAAACCGTTGGATCTTCAAGGAAACTACTACGAGGAGACACCCTAAATTTTTTGTAAATTTTGACCGGACGGATTGAAAGATAAATGCAATTGAAGAGTGCAAAATTGTTTTTTTTCTATTGTGCCCGGACTGGTTCAACATACTTTGACTGAAGATATTGGCATATTTTTCCATTACACATTGCATAAACTTGATGGATCTATGTTCTACCTTGTGTTAGGTCATTGCAAGCCAAAAATCACAAGTAATGGAGGTGTTTACAATAAGGAAAATGGACCTTGCAAGGACTAGGGATATAGAAAGTGCCTCTTTGTTAAGGAAAGCAATTTTATTTTTTGAATAGAGAAATAATTGTTGGATCTAATATCATAACGTTGAAGAGAATCATTATGTCATATTCTAAAAATAGAAAATCTATTTTTTGAAAAAATAAAATCCTTAACTTCTATGCATTTTTAGGTGAAAACAATGAAGGTAGCCAAGAACTTTCCTTCACTGATACCCGCCTCAAAAAGCGCAATCGTCAATTCTACAGTAGCACTATTCATCTCTGTGGTACCTTGCCCAGCTACCAAAAGAGGCCAGCTTTTTATGTTTGAAGCACCATAACTTTTTCCCTATGAGTCCAATTTTTTTTTATAAAAATAACCTGTATTTCTATTAGCAATACAAATTTCAAGAAGTTATCTTCAAGAATGGATTTTTAAGAACCTGCCCAAAATTGATTTGCCCGGATAGGGACAAACTGTTCTTTAGGAGTTAAGAAAAGTTGAAAACCAAAAATTTAGAATTTTGTTTAAAAACTAGAAAGAGTCTTTTATTTGATTGTCAAATTGGCGTTGGAGCTCTTCGTATCAAGGGAGCTTAGGGGTACGGCTCATTTTTAGGTTACAAAAACATAAGAGCTACATGAGATGAGAGGGTTTTATACATTGCACAACTTCACGTGGTGGTTTTGCAGAAGCCAACTTTAGAACATAGAGGTTGAGCATAGATCAGCAGCCAGCGCAGCCACGAGTTTTTGTTACTAGTAACTTACTGACCTTGTACCATGGCGTATGTACATCAGGTAGAATCAGTTACATGTTTGACAATCCCTCTGTTACAGGCTCTGAATCCAATCTCAGTCAGAGGCTGGACACTTGAATGTAGACAGCTTTTGCTCTGCAATGGCAGAGCCCATATTTGAGGTCAATCACAGAGCCAGACAAACGTACGCATCCCATGTCACAATTGTCTCCATACTTGTTGGAGTTCCATTATTCGTGCGACGCACTTGGGTTTGGGTTTTCCTTTTTTGGTATTTCGCCACATACCTACTCAACTGGCGACGTAGAGTACCCTACGTGCAGGTCATTTTTCTACATATTCAACCCCAAGGCGTTTTAGAGGGAAAAACCAGTCCAAAGCTGCCACTACCATAAAGAGGCATGAAAATCACATTTTGGAGTAAAATTTAGCACTTTTAGCCGTAAGATCTTTAAATAGATTGAAATATGAACATATCATAGTTCTGTTGGTTGCAATCCACCACGCGGATTTGAAGACTACAGCATTTGAAGTGCAAGAAAAAGTTTTTTGTCCCCTTGCCCGACAATGTGTGAAAATGTTTCACTTGGGTTAGTATGCTAAATTTCACTGTCTTTTTTGACAATATGAAAGGAAATATTGTTACTTGCCCATATTGAAAATATCACATTCAATAGAGTGTCCTAGCAAAAGTTTTTGGAAATGCCCAACGTGCCCGCTCTCCCCATTTGAAATTGAAAACCCTAAATTTTTTCATTGTAAGTCGGGTTTAGAAAAAAAATTGTTCTCCCACTGAGGTTTTAGTAATGCCCTTCTACAATAAAAAATTTCAAAGAGGAATGTTAGACATTGATATTGTAGGAACGTGACCAAACCTTCAAATTGCCATTTCGTGACACTTGGTCCTTTAGGGGTTAACCCCTAAAAAACCAAGTGTCAAAAATGGGCTTTTTAAAAGCTTGTTCAGATTCCAATGGTGTCAATTTCTAACATCGCTCTTTGAAATTTATATTGTAGAAGGGCATTACTAAAACCTCAATGAGAGAACAATTCTTTCCTAAATCCAATATTTTATGAAAAAGTTGTAGGGTTTTGAATTTCAAATGAGGAGACCATAACCTCAAAAAAGTTTTGTTAGAACTTTCTTTTGAATGTGAGATTTCAATATTGGAAAGTAATGTTATTTCCTTTCATATTCTCAAAAAAAAATTCTTGTCTTTAGTGAAAAGTAGCATATTAATCCAAGTCAAACAATTTCACACATTCTTGGATATGGTACCAAAACAAACTTCTTCCTTTCCACAAAAAACTTAGGGATCTTCATATTTTTTACATTTTGTTTTTTCTACAACCATATGCAGTGTAAACCTTCTGATTGACCATTTGGATTATCAATCAAAAACATGTGAATTTCACAAAAAAATTAAATGTGAATTGGCAGTTTTTGAACCTCGACTCCTTGCATGGTTGTTTTGAATATGCTACACCCCTCCTCTACCTCTAAAAATTGGTGTATAAGGAACTAACATCATGCTTAACCATGAGGATGTTTCGGCCTATGAGGATCTACGAGTGTTTTATATCATGCATTATGCCATCTACATAGTGGGTACATTTCAGCACAAAAATCTACGAACTCGTTTCACATCAATCTATGTAGCTAGCCAATGCTTGCACCAATTGCGGTGGCGATGGTCTCAACAGATGCTATAATCCTCCACCTCTAAGTCATGGTCTATTTTTTCCTTTGAGGTGGTATGTAGCGCTTTCATACCACCTCAAAGGAAAAAATAGTCCCAAAATAACCCATACACTGTCCATCGGCCTTAAAGGTTTAACACAATGGTAGTGGGTTAATTGAGATCCTACGGTGAAAACTAGAAATAAAAGTTTCTATTACCTTCTTTAATCATTCCACTAGAATCCAACAGTTTTGAAGTGTTTTTGGTGTGAAACTGTCATGGTACTTTAGGTGTTAATTCACAATAGAGAATGTCCAATTTTTTTAGAATAACCAAGAGATTTGTCTAGGTGATGCCCATGTGATACTTAGATGATACTTATATAATGCCTAGGTGATACCCATTGTCTTCGAATGCCTCCAACAGGGAGATCATTATTTTGGTAGCTAGGTGCCGAAACTAACCGAAACGTACAGTATTTATCGATTCATTTTCCATTTGGATATAAATATTAATTACCTCCAGTTTGCAAATGAAAATGTCGGTTCCTCATCCATTTTTTATACAAATTTTTCAAAGAATCATTTCTAGGAATTCTCTCTTGAAATTTCTAAATAACAAATGCCGGTGACGTGTTGTCTTTGAGGACAAAAGGCTTCTTTTTATAAGTTTCTAACGGTTCATTTGAGGTTTGATGAATTACAACAATGAACACAACTTTTGCCCTCGTGTGTACTTGGGGTTAACCCCTACACGTTAGTGGAGAACCATATATATGGTCACCTATTTTACTCTTAACATACAAAAAATGTATTAAAATTTAGCAAGACATACAGCTTCGGATTGAAGATTTTGAGGTCATTTCAATAAATCTGAACCTCATCATGCTCAAATACGACACCATACATGTAGAATACATGACCATTTTGCAACTTCTTAAGCATGCAGTAGGTGCAATAATGATCTAAATTAGAATTGTCGTGTGTCATTGGATCGAGCTCAACACAAATACAAACTCTTGTAACTATTATATACATTAATTCTTACACCTTGTATGTCAAATATACAGAAAACATCATGTTGCAACCCAAATGCCGCTTCTCAGACTAATGCTTAGATAGATTACGACTCTAATTTTTTACCAGGTTTAGGGTAGATTGTGTCTATCAAAACACTTGAAAGCTGGGAAACCATCCAACATAAAAACATCCGTACACAGGACTTTTTCCGGGGCAGTAACTTGCGATAAGTTACAGGTTTCCCATGCTTCGTAGTAAGTGGAAGTACTTACATCGTTGTTGATTGACCTCAAGATGGACGTAATCAAATCATATCCAATAACTTTGGCCTTACAATGTCGCATCCAACTCTTATTGTAGTCGTTCATCAAACTAATATGTCTTGGGCACCAAAATGATGTCGTGGTGATGCAATCTCTCACAAATTTTGAATCAGTCCTGCACTTTGCTATAAATGGGTTTTATAATATTTGTTGCCAAGTACCATAGCCAAGGGTCATGTTCCGATGTTCAGTTACTTCTGAAAATAAATAAAAACTGATTAAAACAAATATACTCTAAAATGATTTTCTTTCTCTGGGTGAAATTTTATTTATTTTTATAAAAAATCGATATCTATTTTTTAAATTTGGTGCAGTACTACGGCTCAAGAGGTCTTGTTATGGTAGCGCAATGTCACACGTACATGTACAGAAAAATCAATTACATCAACAACTTTGAATGAGTGGTTTTTATAGAGAATAGAGTTGTTTCTAAAGTTGTTTAAATTTCAGGAGATGTTTGTCTATTTCTTTAGTAGTGTTTTACTATTGATAGATATTAGATGTAAAAGAGCTTGGTGGTGTTGCAAGCGGAATCCTTTTTAGTAGAGAATGGCACTGCAATCCCTAATCTCAAGTTAGAAATGGTCTTAGAGGGAAGATGGAGAGGTCATGTTGTATCGTGAATCTTAGTAGCCTCTTTTCCTCTTTGAGTTGATTATAAAATTAAGGTACAAAAACTATAGCATTACACGTATAAGATACATGTAGAACATTGTAGAAAGGGAATCTTATATATCATGTTAACATTTATGTATCATCTGCAATGAAAATGGTTGTGAAACAAAAATGAAGGCCTTGGAGAGGAGTTATAAGTCTCTAATTAAATGTCTTCGAATAGCCACAATGCCAAATGTATCATTTGTCAATCCAGATTAGTTGAGTATGAATTTGATTTGATTTGGCTCATTCCTAGTGAAAGAGGTCCAAGTACTATAGAAGCAAATTTCGTACCTATTCCTACATGATTTTTTCATTTCAAGAATGTTAGGCATCTACAATTTTATTTTATTTAAAAAAAATAAAAACCGTGAGTGGGGTATATACCATAAAACGATACAAAGGTCATCATTTTCTTCCATGGCCATGGCCTAAAAGCTCATGGCTTTGTTTCAGAATTTAATCGCAGTATTTCTGGCTTTTGAAGAGGATAGATCTCCCAGATATTTTGGAGGTAACTTAGTGCATCACTCGTTGAATTTGAAATCTCTGGGTCCCATTCTCTTGTAATCCAGTGGTTGTTCCACATGTTGGGAAAGCAATGAAACGAACATATCTTGGATGAATAGAATCTATGTTTGTTTGAATAAAGAAAGTGTGCCGGAGGAGGCCCCTTGCTCTTTCCACAATGAAAAACAAGTTTTCAAGGGAAAAGGTAGAGTTTCCATCATCCAATGGTTCGGCATGGAATCGGTTATTGGTCAAAGGTGGTGACTGCTCATTTTGGATATAAATATTTGCCAATTTGGATTGCTTCAACTTGCATTAGTTTATACTTATTGACACTATCTTTGGCACGAAACTTCTGTATTTCGTCCTGATGATTGGGATGTAAGACTATTGTATGGCTTTATGCAAAATTTACAACACTTTTTGATCATATGGATGCATCGAAATGGATGACCATTAGGCTCATGACAAAATACTCCCTCACATGTGTGCAGATGAGCTTGCACTGGGCCCAACGATTGGTGGTGGGATCCACTAAGAGAAAAGGTAAATATGGATAATTTTTTAATAGTATAAATTGGTTCCTTGTGTAAATGAGTTGGGACTCTTTGGGAATAGGGGGAATGCTAGGGAACACATTTGGGAACATGGT
The DNA here is from genome assembly GCA_963971425.1 of Bryoerythrophyllum caledonicum. Classification (NCBI taxonomy): domain Eukaryota; kingdom Viridiplantae; phylum Streptophyta; class Bryopsida; order Pottiales; family Pottiaceae; genus Bryoerythrophyllum; species Bryoerythrophyllum caledonicum. The sequence continues at coordinate 15,983,242 of OZ020526.1, read as the reverse complement.
GGGGAACTCTAGGGAACAACATAGGAACTCATTGGGGACGCAATGGGAATGTTGTGGTAACATTATGGTTAAAAAGGTAAATCAGAAGAGGGTAATTAAATGGTTTGGTTAGGAACCATATCAGATTTTACCATGAAACTGGTGCGGGTATGAGGAGCCCAACCTTGACTTTTAGGGACCATATTTGGGAGATTAAGCCCCATATGGTCGTCATGTGCGTCTACTTAAAGGTTTTTGATGCCTGGAGTAAGTTGCTACATCTATGTGGATCACCTTAGGGATCCTTTTTACATTCATCCCTTCCAAAAGTTACAACTAAATATGGTGTTAGTAAATGGAGGTAGATGTTCAAAGTTGGTAGTGGCTGTAGAAGAGGGCTTGATAACTTCAGCCCAATTCCACCTTCATCGACCTGCACCATTCAAAGGCACAACCATCATCCCACTATAGAGGTGCATTGAGGTTGACATAGGAGTCAAAGCATTGGTCACGCCGTAGGCAACCCTTATGGTTATAGCTAAGATTAGAGTTTATAAGTTGGCGACAATAAAATCTATTTGAGGTATAATTCATGGGATTGCATAAATCATACTTAAGCTGCAAATTCATAATAATTTTAAAAATCATATTAATACATTCAATGATAGAGTGGATCACTGATTATTTGTACATAGACTGATTCAAGTCCAATTGAAATTAAACTAAACGAGAAACAAGCAAAATCTTAACAAATTAACCCCTAAAGGATCATTTCCCTAAGGGAGGACAATTTCCATTCCGGGCAGGTTCATAAGGTCTCAATTTTGATCATGAAGTTCCGATTTAAGATAAAAATAAAAATGCGGCATAGTAGAAGCTTTGTGGGAATATATTTTTTCTTCACACTGGACCTTTAAAAGGAGAGTTATGCTATTCTAAGTGCAAAACTAGGGACTACGGGCAACTCCAAAATTTTGCTAGAACTTTCTATCCACATTATGATTTTTCGTATGTACAAAGAATATCACATTCTTTCAAGATGTAAAAAAAACTCTTGTCTTCAATGTAAAAAATCATTTTAAGCCATGTCAAACATTGTTTGGCAAGGAAAAAATGGCATGTTCACATAGAAGTCTACTTTAAGATCTTATAGTTAGAAGTCCAAAATTTAACTTGAATATGTGATCTTCATGCCTCTATTGGACAGGGGTTGTTTTGAACTACACTGATATTGATGTTTAGTGTCATGGACAGTAAATGACTTGTAAATGCTGTAAGTTTTTACGTTTGATATAAATTTTTACTAAGAGTACAACAATCTATACTATTCAAAGAGGGGGATCATAGTGGACCTGGTCGGTTCAGATATTTATCAAGAGTGAAAACTTATAACATTTACAAGTCATTTACTGCCCATGACACTAAACATCAAAATCAGTGTAGTAGTTTTGGAGCGAAATTGGCTGTGGTCATTTAGATGTTAAGGTTTTTAAAAAAAATCTTTAGCCCACAATCCGAGTAGGAAAGTGAAAAGATCACCTATCTGCCACATCAGTGACTCCACCTTCCTCTCACTGACCACAATTTCCCACTTCCACCCAGGTAAGTAACTAGGTAACTTACTAGCTAGTAAGTTACTGCCGCCAAATGAAATGACCACGGATGATCACCAATCAATTTCTCCAGTCATTACAATATCAATATCATTACCAAATGGCCACCAAAAGAGTGGCACCCTAATTACTCCCCCCTCACCATAAACCGACCCCCTCATAAACCGTCACTTCTCATCATTTCAACAACTCTATGGCTACATTCCATCCTGTCAATTTTCAACGACACTGGTTTCTTTTCATTGGATTGTATAAAGCCATTGTTGGCGCCCTAAGCGAGGTTGCTAATTTCGAATTAGTAGTCCTTAATCTTATTGGATGCAAGGTAGGACAACCCGAAACGAACAGGCGACCCAATACTGCTCCTTTCTAGTTTCCAGCGAGTAAATGTAGCCAATCATCATATCATTGGTGAGTCCATTAGTCATGTAAAGACATGCTACATTTCTTCATTGGAATCTAGGAAGGGTATAGAAAAGAGAGGGTAGTTTTACGTTATGATCATCTTCCTCTACAACATGCTAACCAAAACCTCCCGAGTCCACCCCTCATATCTACAAGAAGAATAGATAGGTCCCTTTACAACAAACATTCGGGCTGTTACAAAGCGAACTGACTCTAGATCTTCGTATCACGATGGTGCAATATCGACAGAGCTAGATTCAGCGAAATCTACATTCCAGCCAGATTCTACACTCGGATTGAGAGATGCAAGCTGAGAAAAGTCCTGACGCTATTATCTACCAAATTCTGATACCAAATCCACTCTTAAAGGTAAGCGTTTATATACGGACTCCTTTTGAGGTTGCATCATACAATATGGAGTGTTTTTACTCATATATTTTAATAAAACTCATGAAGTTGATGCACAAAGTTCAAAGAGCTTTGCTTGGAATTAATGCTATCCTTCTGGGGTTGGGCTTAATTAACTCATTGTGTGACAAAAAACTGAATAATACCACTTTTCGTGCAAATATGTCACCTATTCGATAAACTTCATGTGTAAACCGAAGTTATTGTGTATGAATAATCATTCTACTAAAATCATAATCTATGTAGTGAACCACGCAACGATCAACCAAGCAGTCAACCGTGCAATGAACTATAGAAACGTTGCAGTCAACTGTGCAATGAACTATAGAAACGTTGCAGTCAACCGTGCAGTTAATCGTGCAGTCAACCACGCAGTGGATCATGTCACCTTTTTTAAAAAAAGGAATATAAAAATTACAATAAAATGGTTGGACGAATGCGTTGCAAAGCAAGCGCCAATTGCTAGTATTTATAAATAAGGATAAAAAAGTGCCCACCATATCCAAGGGTCGGAGTAATTATTTACGTCTATAAATAGAAACCCGGGGTAGTGCTGGAAATAGAATACTCTTCAAAACCCCTTTTCCCACCGTGTTTGAAAATTGATGTTTTTGACAAGATTTTCCAAAATTCTCGGCAGCTATTTTAATAGAAATATTTTGTAGAAATATTTTAAGGCGAATCCGACCCTCGGGTGCGGTAATCATCCAGTGTCCAGATTTGAACCCCCGCCCGCCTAACGGCTTCAAAGGCCCATACGAATACGATACGACAGGCAGAATACGAATACGTCGTGAACATCACCCCACCGAGCCCACATTTAACCCCGGATTTAACCACGGGTTAACCCCGGGTTAGCGCCCGCTAATCCACCACCCGCCTCTCCATTTCCCCTTGACACGCACGCGGGGCACATCTGCTTGCGCTCACCGCGACCACCTCTCACGCGCCTCGCGCCCGCTCCCTCGCCGACACTCCCATCGCCAAAGCAGCCTCATATCGCCATTCTCACTCCGCGCCAGCCAATTCCGACCTGTGTCGAGGTTTGAGGGAGTAGGGGAGGGTTTGGGGGTGAGATCTGAGGGATCGAGGGGAATTGGAGGTGGAAGATGCCGTATCAATCGATGCAGGGGCAAGGGGGGCAGCAGGGAGGGGCGCAGCAGGCGACGCAGCAGCATCAGCAGCAGCAGCCGCCGGGGCCGCACGCGCAGGGGCAGTTGATATGTAATGGGTGCCGGACGCTGCTGGTGTACCCACAAGGGGCGAGCAATGTGCGGTGCGCGCTGTGCAGCACGGTGACGCAGGTGCCGGCGCACGGCGCGGAGATGGCGCAGCTGGTGTGCGCGGGGTGCCGCACGCTGCTCATGTACATGCGCGGCGCCACCAGCGTGCAGTGCTCGTGCTGCCACACGGTGAACCTGGCCATGGAGACGCCGCAGGTGGCGCACATCAACTGCGGCGGCTGCGGCATGACGCTCATGTACGCGTACGGGGCGCAGAGCGTCAAGTGCGCGCTCTGCCAGTTCGTGACTTCCATCGCCATGCCGAATATGCGCGTCCCGCTGCCGCAGCAGCAGCGGCCGCCGCCTCTTCCTCCTCAGCAGCCGCAGCAGCCGCAGGCGCAGTCCTCCCACGCGCAGCAGACCGTCGTGGTGGAGAATCCGATGACGCTCGACGAGAGCGGTAAGCTCGTCAGCAATGTCGCCGTCGGCGTTTCCACGGATCGGAGGTAGCGTCTCTCAAGTTGTAGGATAGGGTTGTGTGATCGGTGACCACGAAGACGCAAGGGTTTCATCTCCTCTCTCTCTCTCTTCCTCTCTCTCTCTCTCTCTCTCTTCCTCTCTCTCTCTCTCTCTCTCTCTCTCTCTCTCTCTCTCTCTCTCTCTCTCTCTCTCTCTCTCTCTCTCTCTCTTTCTTTTTTCCTCTCGGCAAGGTAGAAGATCAGGGTTATAGACACAGACGGCACAGCAGCGGCGTGATTTTGGAGGTGTGTGGAGCCCCGAATTGCAAGCTCGGAGCGGTGGTATGTATGCATAGCAGCGGTGGTGTTTAGGACTGAAGGACAGACAGACAGACAGGCGGTAGGTTCCAATTTGTGCACTTCAATGCCAAGTTCCATGTTACTTTGAGTGCGTGTCTCTCTCCTGGCTATAGTCCCTCTCTCTCTTTTTGGTATGGACATATTGGATCTCTGCCATTTTGGATTGGTGAGCGCTTCAATTCAAGATGGAAGTCTTCTAGGTTCTAGTCTCTGTGTTTTTGTTTGCTCAGATGCAGCTGTTTCGGGTTTTGTAGCAGTCCAGATTGGTTTTTGTGTCATTAGGTTGTAGTTTATTCGTGTCTTCTGGCTGTTCGAGCGTTTGCGTCATCTGAGATCGATTGAGTTGTTGGATTAGGTTCTAGTCCATGTGTGGTTTCCTTTGCTCAGTTTTGGAGTTTGGCATCATCGTCCAGATTGGTTGAGGTTCTAGTGTATGTGTGGTCCGTTTTGCATCACTCTAGATTGGTTGAGATGTTGGCTTTTGTATCGTTAGGTTCTAATTTACGTGTGTCTCAGATGCGGCTGTAAGAAGTATTGCATCAGCTCAGATTGGTCAAGATGCTGGCTCTTGTATCATGTGTATCTTTCAGGTTTTGCATCAGCCTAGATTGGTTGGCATGTTGTCTTTTGTACCCATTGCCTGTGAGGCATTGAAGCGATTTTGTCATGTGCGGTGGATGTGTTTTGTCATGCGTTTGGTCAGTGCCTGTCATTGTCCGCCGTTACGCTACAATCACCGTCTTCGACATAAGCGGTTGGTTGGTGCGATTCGGTTGTGTGGTCAATCAGCCAGTGAGCTTTGTGCACAATGTCTCATCGGCAAGTCAGGAAATTCATCTGCTCACGCTTGCAACTCGTGCAATGACGCGGCGAGTTTCAATTGTAACGGTGGAACTTCCTAGAAGCGCCTCTATTTTTTGCAAAGTGTTTGTTGCACTTTCTGACTTCCAGCTCATCTCGACACGTGAAGTGGTGGTTCGAAGTGGCTGGTGAAGGAGTCTCTAGATTGTTTTATATCCTATCTTAGACCGACTTCCACCTATTAATTCGTCTTTTGTTTTTCATGCCTAAATGAAAAGCCTCATTTGCACTTCCACTGTTAAATTTGACCGTGTTTTTCTTTATAAAAAGATTGGGTTTTGGTTCCGTTGACCCAGATGAAGTTCTTGGAAGTGAGTAGCACTTTGTTTTATTTTGTTTGAGAATATCGCTGTCACCACGCGGCAATATATGTAAAGGTTACGTCTTCTTCCACAGCAATGATCTAAAAATCCTGTAAAAAAGTACAGATATTTGGAACTCAAATCTTTTGCGTGAATCCTTCCAGATTTGTGTATGTGGAAGAAGATTGAGAGAGTGCAAACTTCAGCATCAGTCGCCTGTGACTTGTTAGAGGTTAGAGTGAAGCAGCTACAAGAACGGGTAGTTCTGTGGCGAGATTCGGGAGTTACGTGGTGAGAATCGGGAGTTTGGCCATGAGTTGTAAATTCATGGCCAAACTCATGGGTGAGGTTTGGTGACCACGAATTCAAATTGAGTATGCTAAAAATGCCTGGAAATTTAATTAAAATACTGAGGTTTTTCCAAAAAAACTGAGAATCACTTGATTTTACAGTACTTACTCAGATTTTACTATTGTTAGAACCAACAAAGCAATTGTAGATGTAGAACACCATTAGAGTGAGAACACCGATAATTGACTTTGTGTGTAAAATTGAAGTTATCTTCACTGTCTTACATTTAAAACTCAAAAATATGGGACACTAACAAGCTCAACTGTAATAGATCAGGACGATTTTACATGCAACATTGATTATAAGTATTCTAAGGGTGTGTTCGCACTCAGAGGTACAACAGGTGTTAGGAGAGTGTTAGGAAAGTGTGGGTTCGCACCAGAAATGGTGGTAGACATAGAAATGACATGGAGGATGATGTATTGGATGAAATTCGAGCTGGATGATGGAGGTAGAATATAGAATAGTGGTAGGGTGGTGGTTTGAGTTTTGTGGAGGGGGTACGTCTTTGTATTTTTCAAATCTTCTTAAAATGAACATTCCTTGGAACAAAATCTATAAATCACCATAGGTAGGTGAGAGGTACCTATTTGAGCCTTGGAGGGCAACTTACAGTGGTCAGCAGAAGTGTTCGGACAGGACGCTTCCACTTCCAATATGAGCTAGTTTTCTTACGTAACTCACATTCAAGTTGTAAAAATTTAAACATACAATCACATAGTTACAAAAAACATGTAACATAACATTCATAATAAAAAATGTCAATCAAGAAATCAATCAAAAATAAAACACATGATGTGGGTGTCCAATTCTTTATGCAAAAAGTGAAGTGGTTATCTATTTACATTGGAAACAAAGCCATGAGCTACAAAATCAAGCTAAAAACTTGAATGTAGAATCATGAGGACTACCTAAAAACTTGAATGTACAATCATAATGACTACCATCGTGTATAGCCACCTTTTGCTTGATAAACATCTGCAGCTCTCTCAGGCATAGACATGATCAATTTCCTCACGGTATCAATCTCAATGCTATACCAAATTTCTTGCAATTTCTCCCACAAATCCTTCTTGTTAGTGGGTTTCTTCTTTGACATTCTCATACGACGATCTACTTCATTCCAAAGGTGTTCTATAGGATTCAAGTCAGGAGATTGAGCCGGATGCCAAATTAGTTGAAACTTCTGTGCTAACAACCAATCTGTAACATACTTAGAAGTATGTTTGGGATCGTTGTCGTGCTGAAAAATAACATTCTCCTCTCCTAAATCATACATGTGTATAGTATTCATGAGCTCCATCTCCAAAATTTCACGATACACAAACTTATCCATGTTTCCTTCTATAAGACGAAGGTTGCCAATTCCCTCCCAAGTCATACATCCCCAAACCATAATGTTTCCACCTCCAAATTTGATAGTAGGTTGCACATGCTGATCTAAAAGATGCTCTCCTCTCTTCCTCCAACAATACTGCCTCCCATCTGAGCCAAACAAATTGAATTTTGACTCATCTGAAAAAACCACATAACTCCAGTCCATCCAACTTGCATGCCTACACTTCTTTGCCCATGCATATCGACGTGCTTTGTGTTTCTTTGACAAGAATGGCTTCTTAGTTTTCACTCGTGCTCTCAATCCTTGCCTCTGAAGACATCTTCTAATTGTATCATCACTCAAATCCAATCCTTGAGATCGCATTTCTCTACCCACTGCTGCAGCTGTACCATTAGATGGTGCATTCAACAACCTTACAACCTCACGATCACCACGTTCATCAAGAATTCGAGGTCTCCCTTGTGAAGGAGCATCTCTCAAATGACCTCTCATTGTAAACCTCCGCACAATAGCATGGCAAGTGCTTCGAGAGATGCCTAGAACCGCTGAAATTTCGGAGTACGAATTCCCTCTCTCATGCATCTGAAGAACTAACTTACGTTCAGCAAGAGTCCTTCTAGGAGCCATAGCTAATCAAGAGCAATCTTATTCAATCACAATGTGTCTTGAAATGCAAGAGGTCTCCATAAATACATGTCGATTCTCAAGATTTTTCAGATGCACAACTTGTGTGCATAATGAATTGGACACCCATGATTGACACATCATGAACTGCAGCCCATGCAAGTGGCTCAATGTGAATGATGGTACTCTTTCTAGTTTACAAGTGGCTCTTTAGTTATAATTAGCTGAAAAAATCAGCACCTACCTACCAAACTCGACAAGTGTTACTATTAAATTGAGATTGTAATTACTGTCCGAACACTTCTGCTGACCACTGTAAGTTATTTGTGAGCACTGTGAAGGCATGCTCTTCAACCATAGGCCTCGTCCGTGTAGGACCGGTGCACACTTTGGCTTGTGTATCAGCGTCTTGTTGGGCCCAAACTATATACCAAAATCCGCAAAGCTTCAAGAGAACCCACCACAAATTTCAATGCTCATGGCCTAAAGACGCTCATTTGCTATCAGAACCCCTCACCACACTCCATGGTTGGATGGAATTTGCCTTTTCAATGCTACATCCGAAACCCTAAAAATTTCAAAGCCTTCCAAGGCTTGCCCTAGCTGCAAACGCTCGTCATGATTCTTCATTGTAACCCAAATCTTGAGATTAAGACAATGTTGTTGAATGAGAATGATATAGCGAAGCTTTCGATTTGTTGAATTCATCAAAAGTAGTCGTCTTCTGTGTGGAGTAGAATCAGAGATTGTGTTTTGGCTGCGCTTTTCTTCTTCAAGGGCACAATGTATGCAAGTGCTCTAGAGGTACAAAGTTGAGTGTCTGATCTGCCCTTACACCATAGAAAGAGAGATAAAGGCAAGAATCCCACCTTCAAATTCTCTGACTAGAAATCAATAATCACATTGAAGAGGATAGCTATTGACATCAAAATAACTATTGAGCAGACAAACTGTGGTTGAGGTGCGAAAGCACTCATTCATACCACACCTTATACAGATTTACAGCAACGGATGAAAACAACTCAACCCAATTCTCAGTCAACTAGTGTGAATGGGTCTGCAAATTTCGAGATATTATGATAATAAGGACCACAATTTGCAAGTACGTACCTCTGAGTGCGAACACACCCTAAGTGCCATAATCTCTAGAAAACACACACCCAAACTCCCAGCCACTTTGCGAATATCTCTCGTACGAGAATGCGGAAACCCTCCCCACATTATTATCATCATCAGTAAGAACTTGAACAAATGGGCTGCATCTTCAATGCAGATGTTGACCGAGCCATTACCTTCCATAATCATAAACTAACTAGACCAATAATTATGTACAACAATGAGTAAATTACACTGAGCTCACGCAAAGAGCACCGTCCTTTGGGAGGTGAGACTACACTTACATGCAATTTATTAGGCTGTAGCTGCCCAGCTATTATTACACTGGTGGCTCCACAGCTGCCAACTTCCTGTAATCTCCTTGCTCTGTTGGAGCCTTGGCAAGCTGGCTGTGGAGGCGTCCATAGCACAAGTACACAAGAACCCCCAGCGTCATCCAGATCGACACGCGCATCCATGTCGATACCCTGCAAAGTCACACGAATTTTACATTAACTTAGGTCGACTTCACCCTAAACCCTAAACCTAGCATGAAACCAAAGGAGATAGAGGACGTACCCCAAGTTGACGAGAAGGTAGACGTTCACAAGTATGCTTGCGATGGGAAGCGCTGGCACCCATGGGCAGTAGAAACCTACAGCAACCAATTTATACCTCACTTTAGTGCTTTGCCAACTGATAATGCTACCTAATCATGGATTCAGATGGAAGTACTGACCTCCAGGTTGTCCGAACCCATGGCGCCCCTCATCTTGCTCAATCAAGCTTATAATAGTTGATGCAGCAACGAAGATAGGAATGCCCAGAGATCCTAATCCCCATCGCAATATTCTGGAGAAGAACAGCGAGTCAAGGGTCTTAGTGAAGGTCATTTTGTGGTTAAATTTAGGACAATGAGATGAACAAGATGCATGAGTGAAGGATTGAGACAGTGGCGACGTACACTGGAAGAGCTGTGGCTGCAGTAGCCAAGCTGATGAGGACAACTCCAAGGAGAATACCGGAGATGGCCATCACAGCCGCATGCCGCCTCGCTTCTTCCCTCCCTGGATCTGCACCAAAGACATTGAATGAGAGTTGAGTCAGTCTGAAATTGTAGTATGGTAGAGGCATGAACAGTGTAGCTTTTGGTTTGGGAGAGCAATGGGAGGAGAACGTCATGGATAGTGAACACTAGCTACTCCAAGAGTGATGCTCGATGACCCTGGTTATTTCAAAGAAAGCATAGAAATAGTTTTAGCTGCCCTTCAAACCTCCGAATTTCTCACAAGTGAAAAGCTAAAACCCTCTTGAGTAGCTGTACGAGACTCTTGCAAAATCTGAAACACACCTAGAACGGTGAAAAGAATGTAGCACCAAAACTAAAGACACACCTAGAAACACAGAAAGAATGTTGTCATCAAAGAGGAAGCGTTGAGTTGAGTGCAATGAAAAAGGAAGAGTTTCAGATGGTTACCTGATGGAATCGGTTGCTCCGGCGGCGGCGGCAGCAGCAGCGGGTTCAACTGGGGGTCCGACTCCGCCGTCTCCTCCTCCGGCGTCTCGTCCTCCAGGTCCTCCGCCTCGTCCTGCAGAAACGACCCGGTGTTGCTGCTCGCCGACGACGCGTAGTCGCCCACGATGCTGCGCCCGGGCAGCGTGTGCAGCGATGCCTCCGACAGGATGGTGAGCACAGGCGAGAAGATCGGGTACTGGCTCGTGAAGATGGGCCGCGAGGGCGACACCGGCACCACGGGAAGGCCCTCGCGAGTGCGCGAAGGGATTATGGGCTTGGAGGCGTCTAGAGGCGGGACGTACCTCAGGATGAGGAGACAGATGGAGACGATCGTAAAGGCGGAGAGCGTCCCCACACTCACCTGGAAAGGCAGGAAAAGCCATGTTAGAAAACCGAGTAGTTTGTGAAGTCAGCTCACCTAAAGGAGACGTTTGTGAGGTTTGAATGAGATACTTCCTCCCTTTTTCTCAGTTAGATGAGGCCTAGAAGTGAGTTCTCAATGAGGACGTTCGAGGAGAGGGAAAAAACAGAGAGAATGGTGGTTGGAAAAGAGCCATCTCAGCACAAAGTTTTGAGTTGTTCAAGTTGTTTGTAAAGTCTTACTAGAAGAGGAAAGCTAGGTTCGAACCAGTTTTGTGCTCTCTTTGATGAAAGGCGAAGGTTAGGGAGGATTGATCTTGTGGTGACCCAAGTTCTCACATAGCTAGTCTTCACTATTTATGAGTTTCCTTGATATCCTTCCATTCCTATGTTTGTGCTCAGAGCCTGATGATTGCTTACCATTCCGGAGAGCTGGTCGACGTCCATCATGAATGCCATGACGGCCGCCACAAAGCCCGCCAGCACCGTCCCATTCACGGGCACGGACGTCTTGGGGTGCACGGACGAGAAGAAGGGCGGAAGCAGGCCGTCACGCGCCATCGCCATTAAGATTCTGGGCTGCCCACCAACAACAGGGTCAGAAGCAAGTGTCTCACAATCCTACACCCACGTTCTTCTGTTTAAAAGAATGCCGAAACTGGACTGCTTTGTTTGACGAACCTGAGGCAGTAGAGATCCCATCAGAGTGGTGGCTAACGCTGCAACAGCACCAGCCGCAACAATGTACCTGAAGCATGGGTGGCAATAACGAATAAGGAATTTGCTGTCATGTTCCAAAGCAGTTACAAGAGGTTGAGAGAATTACATGGCCCAGGGCATGCCGTTCTCGGCGAAGGCGGTGGACATGGGCGTGTCCGGGTCCATCATGTTGTAAGGAATGAGGCCCACGATGACGCCGGACACCAGAATGTAGAGGCCTCCACAGATGAGGAGTGCTAGTCCTATGCCCAAAGGCAAGTCACGCTGCGGATTCTTCACCTGAACAAAAGGACATGGCTGTTGTCAATAAACTCAAGGCCACCTTCAACAATCGGCGAACCTACAAGTAGTTAATAAGGTGGAGCGTTCCGCTCATGTAGATGCACTTGTTACCTCCTCTGCAGTGCTTGCAACAGTATCAAATCCGATGTAGGCAAAGAAAAGTGTTGCGGCGCCTCCTAGCACTCCATTTATCCCATACGGCATGTACCTGATCCACAAACAGAAGAACAGTTAGTTTGAGCCATACAACATGATTTCCATACAATAAAAGCTTCCACAGATTAAACCTCTGAAACCAGACATCGCTAACCCTAGATTCTCTAACCACATAACAAAAACTCACCCATCCGGCTGCTCATAACCTTTCCATCCATTCTTGAACCCTGCATACGAGCCAGCACTCGCCACAAAGAGCAACACAATGATGTTGATCACCACCATAGCCGCCTGCACCCTCGCACTCTGCCAACCACCGAATTCCTTCATATTAAAAGAAAAAAACCATCTGAAAGTGCTTCCCCCAATCTAGCGGTTATTCCGATATAGTGTTCTTCCAATCTAGTTTCTTTTATCTAGTGTTTTTCTAACAATCTAGTGTTTCCGCAATCTAGTGTTTTTATCGAACTGATTTTGATTCATACCTCACGAATGCCGAGGCAGAGCAGAGCTGTGACAGCCATGACCAGCAACGCAGCACACGGATCCACAATGATGTCTGAATTGGGGAGTGTCCTCCGCATCAGAAACCATGGCAAGTGCTCTTGGCCTCCAACAAACACGCCCTGCCGTCAAAAAACCAATCAAAACCCTAAAATCAAGGTCTGCAGAAAATGTCCCTAAAATCAAGAGAGCAAGATCAGAACATTCTAAAGCCAGTGCGACCTTCCAATTAGAAATATTTGAGGAGGAAGAGGGCTCCTTCTTGAATCAAACAGGAAGAGGCTCATGAAAAAGTGACCATCGAACGGAAGAAATAGATGTGTGTCAGTGAGTGATTCTTAGCACTGATTCTAGACCCTTATTCAGTTCCAGGACCTGAAAAAGCTAGGGTTTTCAGAAGAAATAATGTACCAAATTCGGCGCAATCCCTCGCGCCACAGTCGATCCACCCACCGTATACTCCAAAATGAGCCCCCACCCAATCACCCACGCCACTCTACAAACAATGCACACACCACCATGAATCTCTAACAACATAAAAAAAACGCATCCATCAGTGACACACAATTAACACCAAAAAAACTGCATCCATCACTGATACAACTCTCTTCTCGCTCACCCTTCACCCACACATGGAAATGTACCCTTCATCCTCACAAAAAACTGCACCCGCTACAGCTGAAACACGGTTTCTGCTCACCCTTCCCCGACACAAAGAAACTGCATCCATCACTCGTTCCCCTAATGTAAAATTTGCATCCACTACCGATACGTGTCTCCTTTTTTGCTCACCCTTCGCCGACGCAGGTGTAAGCGTAGTGATACGCGCTGCCCGCCGAGGGACACCGACTAGAGAGCTCCGCGTAGCACAGCGCGGCCAGCGCCGCAGCGATCCCCGCGATCAGGAACGACACGGTGAGCGCCGGCCCCGCGCGCTCCCGCGCCACCGTGCCCACCAGAACGTAAACTCCCGCCCCAATCGTCGATCCAATCCCTGGACAGAAAAAGAATCAGCACTAGCAGTTCCTGCAACTCACCGGAGGAGCAGAGATTCTCACCTATGGAGACGAGTTCGGCGACGCGGAGGTGTTTCGCGAGCTGCACCTCGCCGCGCCGCGTCTGGTGCACCTGCTTGCGGCGCCACATCGACGCACCATCCTTGAGCCCCATCTTCGATTCCTCAGTCCTCACTCGCTCCTGTTCTCTCTCGCTCTGCCATCAAAGGTGCGGAGTGCCGGACTTTCACTGAAGTCTTTGCGTGCAGTGGGTTTGCGAGTTTGAGTGCGATGGGAGATGATGCTACAGCAATTGACTCCGTGCAAGAATGAAGAGTGAGGTGCACACTAACTCGACGCGACACACGCAACTCTCGCTCGGGCTGGAGATCGTGGTGCGACGAAAGTCTGCAGCTTCGATGGTGGTTGGTTCGTCGGGAAAAAACGATCCAGCGAACCAACCACCCACTTTTTCGTCTAGATTTCGACTTCGATGAATATGCTAGCAGCGGTTTTAGGGTCACTCAAGTGGCGGTTCTGGGTCCAAAGGAAACGCATCTTCCGACACCTTCAAATGAGGAACCCAAATCCGTCACTGCGATTAACACCTACAAAAGCTAGATTCTGTGGGTGTAAATATGCCGCTTTTGGGAGCGGGCGGTTCTGGGAGCAACATGAGTTAACGGGTTTGGGGCTCCAGTGGCGAAGTAAGGTTCGAGAGGGTTTTCACACGAGTCCTGTTTTGGATTCTTTCATGTTTCTTGTTTTAAGGGGGAAGGGATCTAGGCCTGGAATCTAGGTTCCTTGCTGTTGTTGAGGTTCCAGAAGTTTGGTTGGGTGCTTTTCCTTGCTTGCCACGACCAGGATTCCTTGTGTGCGTGTGGGGGCAGGTTTTCTAAGCTTGAACGTGTCGTCTTCCCGTCTTCTTCCGCATCCGTCTAAAACTGTCAAAAAAACGTGAAGTTACAAGGTGAGTTCTAATGAAAACAGAAGCTGGAGTTTGGTTCTAGTGAGCTACTCCGAAAGGACACCCTCACTAACACAAGCCGTAATTCTAAGTTAGTTGAAAACCCAACAAAACATGAATAATACAAAAGGAAGAGGATGATGGTTGACGTATAATCTTCGCCCGAAATGGTGTGTTCTGAGAATTCAGGGCGCCCGCCATCTCTCCATCGCCCCTCCCTCCATCGCCCCTCCCTCCATGATTCAGTGATTCCGGAGCCGAATTTGCGAAGATTGGCTTGAGCTTGATTCAGATGTGGCGACCGCGAATGTATGCTTGTTTCGGTGACTGATGTGAGGGATTGTGTGATTGCGGAGTGTTTGGGAAGAGACGATGGAGGGGACGATGGCGGCCATCCGACACCGGACGCTGAAGACGAGACGTCAGCAAAGGTTCTAGCTTAGCTAAGATTATACTTAGTAGAGGTTAGAAGTTAGTGGCATATTTAACCCTTTGACCCCTAAATTCGCAGAGTCCCTCGGGGGACTCTAGAAGGTTCGGGCAGGTTCCTATCGTGTAATTTTATAACAATTTTCTTTGATATTTTTTATGTAAATGGACATTACAAAAAGCTTTGTGTGAGTTCAATTTTTTCCTAAATCCGACATTTAATGAAAAAGTTATAGGGTTTTGAAGTTCAAATGGGGAGAGTGGGCAAGTCAGGCAACTTCAAAAACTTTTGCTAGGACACTCTATTGAGTGTGAGATTTCTTGAGTCTAGCTATTAATATTATTTCCTTTCATATTGTAAAAAAAAAATCTCTTGTCTTTAGTGAAAAATAGCATATAAATCCAAGACAAACATTTTCACACATTATCGCACATTGTTGGGCAAGATACCAAAAAACTTCTTCTTTTTCACATAAAACTTTGAAATCATCATATTTTTTACTTTTTATTTTTTCCGCAGCATTATGTGGTGTAAACCTTCTTATTGACTATTCGGATTCCCATTCTAAAACATACTAAGTTCACAAAAAATTATAACGCAAATTGACAATTTTTGAACCTCCACTCCTTGCACAATTTTTTTTGAATATGCTACACCCATTTTCTACCTCTAAAAATTGGAGTACAAGGAACTATTATCATGCTTAACATGATGGAAATGAATTTAGACCTTGTGTAGTGCAAAAACTTGACACCAAGTGAAGTCAAGGTCTGTTGATCCAAGAAACATAGGGAAGAAAATGGACCCTTTTCTCTACTTCAAACACTATAATAATATTACAATCGATGCAGTCAAACTACATGAAATTTGTAATGCCAGTTACTAAATAAGTCTTAATTGAGATCTTATGGTTAAAAATAGAAGTAAAAGCTTTTTGTTTTGTCCTTACTCATTGCACTAAAACAAGCAATTTTGAAGTGTTTTGGGTGTGAAATTGTCAAAGAAATTTAGGAGTTATGGGTTAAGCCTTGAACGGAAGGGTGGAATTGTATATGCACGTATGTTACTTTGTAGAATACAAAAATGTATTGACGTTTAGCCAGACTTATGCCGTTGGATTGAAGATTCTTCAATTAACATCTTTCATTTGGAGGTCATTTCGTTATATGAACCTTATCGTGTTAAAATATAACACCACACATGTAGAATGTTGTGGTCACCATTCTGACTTTTCAGGGTCAACTTAGGGCAGCTTTACACTATGGTGGAGAAGTTCACCGGTCAAGAATTCAAGGGAAATGGAGGAATATGATTGGAGAAAAAAATGTTCTTCACCGGATTGGGTTTACACTACGGCCAAGACTTGACCGGTGGAGAACTTCAAGCATGGATGAAAAAATGACATGGCTGCCTATGTGGCAAAACTTTTTTGAAGAGTTCTTCTCCGGTGGGCTCATTTCTTGTCCGGCCTCAAACCCTCGGACAAGAAACCAACCCACCGGAGAAGAGCAACTTCTTCATGCATTACTTTATTCTTTTTTTGTCTTGTCCAACATCCACAGCTCGCCTCAAATAACCATGTCTTGGCCGAGACTTCTTGACCGGCCGGTGGAGTTCTCCACCATAGTGTAAAACCCCCCTTATTGAAGGTACCGTATACCTTGTGTGGGAGAAATGAGTGGTTGACTCTTGAGGTGTCCGTGCTCAGGCCGCCCCTTTGCTGTTGCTTGCATTTTAGTTCTCTATGAACTTCGATATTAGTTTGGATTGTGTTATAATATTCACTTAGAAATCTTGGAGGAGAATTATTTCCAAATGCGTTTTTTATTTTTTTATTTTTTTGCTGTACAAACTAAAATTTCCATGGTACTTGCCTGCCCTCTAAAAATATCTTGTTCATGCTCCTCTAAATAGACTTGTAATACGGTGGATTTAAATAGGAATCAAGAATAGCTACATTTAGAGAATCCTTTGTATAAGGTAGAACAACCCCAAACCGACCAAAGACCCAACACCGCTCCCTTCTATGCCCTTTCTAGATTCTAGGGAGGAAATATAACTTATGCATTGACCAATGAATCTATAAGTGGTGTGATGACAAGCTACATTTTCTCCCTAAAATCTTGGAAGAGTATAGAAGGGAGTGGTATTGCCAAGTGACTAGCCACCCTCGAAATCGAGGACTAGCTCTGACCAATCGTAATCGTCAATCTCCTGCACCAATTGTGGGCGATTGATTTGGGTGCCAAGGTCATGTCCCTTGGCCAGTAGGCCGAGTAGTCACCTCTGCCTGCAAGGCGCATAGGGTTGATGAATCAATTGTCTAATGGATTCCTACCCTGATATGGGTTCACTCATTTCCTTTGGATATATCGCGTTTGAATTCAAGGACAAGGATTATCTCAAATGAGATCAACGGCGATGATTGGCCACAACCAGTCCTCGATTTCGAGGCTGGCTGGTGATGAGGGTGGTATTGGGTCGCCCGTCAGTTTTGGTTGTCCTACCTTACACCTTTCCAGACGGTGTCAGAAAGGAATCTCCAAGGATTATCAATGCAACTCTTTTGGAGCAGCTGCCTTGAGAGGTCCAGAGAATTAGAAAGATTTGGAGAATGGCATCTCCAACAAATGAACAGATATTGTGCGAGAGAACATCACGTTCTATGGCACACATGCAAAGGTGCGGCATTGGTCTGATATTTTTGAGTCCTGAATCTCTTCCGGGAAGACTTTGTATGCAACTTCTCAAGACAACTGGTAGGTCGGTTATGGATGCCGACCACATGGCCTTCGTTTTCCTTGTGGAATTCCAGTTGTAACCCAGCTGCGCCAGGAGAGTAAGAGATTTGCCACAGTAGCAGGCCAGGGCGAATTGACTCCCTCGTTGGGGGTCAGTGGATGGACGGAAGTGGACAAGGTCATCCCCTCCCTATTCCCTTGCATGTTCTCACAACCCTGTTCTCCTACCCGTTCCCCTAGCTTCATTCAACCTCTAAACCTTAAACACCACTTATCAACCCTAAACTCTCTAGGGTGAATCCTAACTTGTGAACCCTGAACCCTACAACCCTCCCGAGGGTTTTTTGAACTCTAAAACTAGATTATAGGGAGAACAAGGTGGACAATTGTCCTCGTCCACCTCCGTCCATCCATTGATCCTCCAATGAGGGGGTCAATTTGCCCTGGCCCATAGTAGCATCATGGGAATTTGGGATCTTTACAACAAAGTAAAACACGATTGATTTAACCCCTAGATGAAAAAGTCTTGAGGGGAGCTTTTTGCATATCTTGGGCACGTTCCCATGGTTGTAAATTATACTTAAAATTTTTTATTTTTTTTACAAAGATGCAAGTAGACAAGAGGCACATGGAAATGTAGTTTTTATTCTCGTCGGACCTCTAGAAAAAAAATAATGTCAGTTTAAAGGAAAACTTCGAGAGTGCGGGCCCTTTGGGCAACTCCAAACTTTTGCTAGGACACTCTATTGAACGTGAGAATTTCAATACTAGCAAGTAACTCTCCATATTGTCAAAAAAACATTTCTTGTCTTTAGTGAAAAATAGCATTTTATCCCAAGTCATACATTTTCACACATTGTCAGGCAAGGTACAAAGAAAACTTCTCCATATCCACATAAATCTTAGAGAACTTCATATTTTTCATTTTATATTTTATGACTACAAGATGTGATGTAAACCTACTTATTGACTATTTGGATTCTCATTCTAAAACATATCATAATCACAAAAAATTAAAACTTTGATTAGCACTATTAGAACCTTCACTCGTTGAACAATTTAAGAAAAAACGCTACACCCCTTCACTACCTCTAAAAATTTGTGTACAAGGAACTGATATCATGCTTGACATGATGGTAGTGAATTTAGACCGTGGGTAGTGCAAAAATTTGACACCAAGTGAAGTCAAAGTGTGTTGATCCACTCAACGCAAGGAAGAAAATGATAGTTTTTTCAAAACTTTTGATTAGCTTTGCGTAGACACAAATTTCGTAGAATTCCGACATACGGTTCAAAAGTTACAATTTATTTTCACTTACATATACAAATAGTGCAGCAGTTTAGTGTGACATATCACAAATATTGTCACCAAACTTAAATAACTTCTAAATTCAATAGAAATTCTAGTTTTTGTCCATTTAAAAGAAAGAAAATGTCTTCTTGGAAAGGAAATTGAGATCTTTGCATCTACCATACGGATTTGTGAATTTCAAAAAGTTGAGAAGGATATGATATATGCAAAATATAAAGTGTATTGTTGATGCTCAGCACATAGTTGCATTGTAGGATTTTTAAGGACATCTTCTACACCTCTTCTACTTCTAAAATTTGGTGCACATGTGCCTAACATGATCCTTTTCAAGTTAACATAATAAATTCACGGCCCGTAGTGAAAAAAGTTGCCATAGAAGGTGGTCGAAGTTTGTTGAAGGTGTTTAGTATGACCTCAAAAAGAGATTATGTCTCACTTCAAAGGCCAATATCTTTCAATCCGTGCGGTCAAACTTACCAAAATTTTCACCACACATTTTCATACAAATCTAGTACAAGATCCTACGGTTAAATTTTCAAAAAAAATATTTTGTATCATTTTGTGTTGAATGTGCTGAAAATGGCACTTTTGGAGTGTTTTTGAGGAAAAATTGCCTTGGTCCTTAAGGGGTTAAACTCTATAATCTTTCAATCTATGCGGTCAAAGTTTATACAATTTTGTGAGTATGTCATTTATATGCCAAAGGCCACGCCAAGCATAGAAACACTCCAAAAATGCCATGAATCCTCGCTACTATAAGAAAGAATCTCACTTTAAAAGATGGCAAGAATTCAAATCCAAACATTTTTATGCCAAGTTGGTGTGAAGGTTCCAAAGCAACATTGATTGAAGGTGGTCAGATTGTTTGTTTAATCCTCCCATCACGATCCTGTTGTGTTGCACATGATACTCCCATTGTTCACTCTCCGTCTGACTTGTGTCCCCCAGATTTCTAGTGAAGACGTTCTAGCTTGGTTGTATTGCAAGGAATTTGTAAATTTTTAAATAGATTTGCAGGGTCTACAATCTGCCCAACTTCTTTTGACATGCTCTGCACCCTCCTCGGGAGTAATAAGTTCAAAGGGGTCAACTTGGAGCTACAAACTAAACTTTGTAATACAACACTCTATTATGCAACAATCACGATTATATGACACATTTTTGCACAACCAAACTATTTGTACTTTTATAGACTAAAACTCCCTCTATAATATGACACTTAATATTGAGACACTTTGAGACCCCCACTTTGACATATTGTAGAGGGAATCAATGCATTGGAAACATGTTATCATGTTGTGAACAAGCTAGTAACGATAGGGAACAAGTTGTGAATGTAGGGATACACAAATCAGGGTTTTAAGCGAGCTTCTTTAGGTGAGTCTTGCCTATCTCTGCTCCAAGTTTTTTGTTGACTTCTCCACAGTCCCTTCACTCTCGAGTTGTTGCCTTGTCTTCCTTCTTTGTCTACCATGTGGATATTTTGCATATTGTAATGTTCATGCAATTATGGAATTTGAAAAGGAATTGGGGAAGTTGAAGAAGATGAATGTAGCCAATTGTAGTAGACAAGCATCAGAGAACTTTAGACACCTTCTTTGTACCTAATATGTAGACTTGTTACATGAGGATTTTTTATGTGATATTTGAAATGTTATAAAGTTCCTAACAACTATTCACAATACGTTTGTTGTGCCTTTTTCTTGTAAATACATATTGGCAACCTTTAGGCATCTATTGTTGTACATTGTGATAAACCTTCAATAATGCGTCATTTAGGTTCAAAATGTCATATTAACAATTATATGATAACTTGCTATTACAACACTTTTTCCCCCCCAAACCTATCATATCAACCCTGTAGTGCCAAGGAAGGCCAAACAAGGTCTCCATGCACTATTTTGGGAGAAGATTTGTAGATCTACTGACTTGTAAACTTTGCTTATTTTGGAACGGAGGTGCCCCCTGGAAATTTGGAACCACATATAAGTTTGTAACTCTCAAATGCTCAATCTGACCATTACAGCCCCCACAAAAGTGATTTCCATAAATTAGTGTTGGGTGATATGTATCCATGTTTACATGATGTTTTGCATAATCTATCACAGTCATAGAATCTCCTAGGTCTCATCTGTCATGCTCGGCACAAAAGGGTTCAAAAGGTTAGATTGTAAATTCCAACTTGCATTGATCCATCCTTCCGCTTTCTGCTACCATTAAAGTTAAGTCAACGTTAATTTGTGCTTAAATTTTTTTTAAAATTAAATCATTGGTAAAGCCTTAACCAGGTACACGGAAGTTAATTCCACAAATAAAATAAGGTAAGGGCCGCTTCACCCCAAGACCAAGGTTGAGAGGCCGTCGAATTCCGCCAATGAGATCGCAAGAATAGCCAAAGTTTTGGCTCTCAGCCTTCACACCAAAGGCCAAAGTCCACTGCCCTCCATCGTGCCTACATGGCAACACTTGTAAAGAGTTTTGGCGCCAAAGCAATGGCCTCTCAAGTGCAAACTTGGGTCGCCTGATCCAAACTTCCTTCAATTTATATCATTAGTGTATTTTTGTAGGTGTAGAGTTTGGCCTCTGTACAGACTCGGTTTGACCTCTTAGCTATCTCTGTCATGCAACTGGATTGTTTGCTCCCAACAACCATTTTAAATCAAACTAGGTGCTTCTAATCAAACCACGTGATTGCAACTTGCTCTCAAGGTTCTTAACCCCTAAAGTTCCTTGACAATTTCCCTCAAAAACTATAAGTGGTACTAACTTTCAAATCATAAATACAAAAAATAAAATAAAAATACGTCCACGAAGCTCTTATCAAAGGCAATCTAGAATAAAAATTTCAGAGAAAATTGATTTTTTTTCGAATTTTAGAAACCTGCCCAAAAATCAAGGAATCCCCCCGAAGGAGACTCTGGTCCTTTAGGGGTTATAAAGACTAATATCTTCCAAAACATGAGAGGTGGTCTTGTGTAAAATTAACTTGCACTACTGTAGAGAACATAGCTTACAATCTCACTGTGTGTCAGCTTTGGAGCAGGGTCTATGTTCTAGTTGGTGTGCTTCTTTAACCCCTAAAGGACCAAACGTCCCCCCGGGGTCATTTTGGATTTTGGGCATGTACCTACAATTCGAAAAAAAATCCTTTCTAATTGATGGTGAAAACCTTCTTATTGACTGTTTGGATTATCATTTGAATACATACGTAGTTCACAAAAAAATAAAACGTGAAATGGCAATTTTTGAACCTCCACTCCTTGCACACTTGTTTTGAATATGCTACGGTGGATTGCAACCAAAATTTGATGGCATGTTTATATGGAAGTCTATTTTAAGATCTTACGGTTGAAAATCCAAAATTCACTTTAAAATGTGATTTTCATGTCTCTTTAAGACAGTGGCAGTTTCGGACTGCTTTTAGAGGGAATTAGGTCGTGGTCCTTTAGGGGTTAACAAGTGGCACTTTTTTGCTTTGACATCAATATATTTGGTGGTTTAAAATAAAATATGATTTTTTCTAATGTTACATAGTATTAAGAGTTTATTTATCGCTGTCTTCAAGAACTGTGCACCGTAAGTTTTTTTTTTTTTGAAACAAAACAAACCAGGTTTGATTGCAGAAAAGTCTCAAGTACAGACAAATGCGCCAGTTCCGGCAACGCCAAAGACTCAAGACTCAAAGCTAACATGAAACTCTTTGACCCAGACAATGTGATCGCCTTGAACGCTACACAACAACTCATGGCAACCCCAAGTGGAGTCGAAATGGTTTGCCGCCTTGTTTCTACTAGCTCCAATGTTGGCAGTCAGAACTCTGTGAGACCTTGTCTAATGACGTTCTCAATCTTGCAGTGATTCCATCTATTCTAGTTGAACACCCAGTCATTTCTCGCAAGCCATAGGGTCCAAAGAGTAGTCCCTCTGAGAAGGAGCCAGATTCTACTAAGGGTCGCAAATTTCCGAGGGGGCCAACTACCAAAGAGAGCCTGCTTGAAATTAACACTACCCCATTGGGAGAGAGTGGATTTGCTAAGACGTCTAAGAATCTCATTCACATAATCCCACGAGCTTGAGGCTTGGCTACAGTTCCAGAACCTATGTAGAATGCTCTCCTGGTCTCCCGTACTGCAAACAGTGTAGCTGTCATCGATGTGCGGAGAAGCACGTTTCCTTCATTGGTTCATAGCAATAGCTTTCTGACACAATTGCCAGATGAGATCCGCTTCTTTTCTACTACGATATTTATTCCACACATTGCGCCATCTGAGTTTGAAATTGTTAGGAAGGACTTGGCTCCATTTCTTCTTAACAACATTCGGAGGTGGGCGGCGGGCACGAAGTAACATCCTCCCATGTTTGGTGGAGTAGTTCAGAAAAGGAATTGGCTTCTTTTTGTCAAGCCAGATGATGCGTCCCGGATCCCACATAAGAGAGCTGGTTTTGCCATAGTAGAGAAGAATTCTTTTCTCCTGCTTGTCTTTTTTTAAGTGAACCACTCTCACCCGTTTGAGTTTCCCTCAAGCAATGAGAGTATTGTTACCCACCGTCGTGAATCTCTTTAGGAGAATACTGGCCTTTTCAGCGACAGTGTAGAGGCCAACGCTATTAGAGACTTGCCTAGCTCCAATTTTTCCAAGTTCGCCTCTTCCGAGAAGAGCTTGCCTCGAGAAAACCCATATAGGCAACATATCATTGTTGAGTTCGAAAACTCCTAGCCAATCACTTTGTTTTGGAGGATGGTTCCGAATTTGGAGCCAGTACCTGCCAACCAGGTTAAGCCTTTGTAAAATCTCATTCCACACCTCGAATTTCGTCATTTGTAGACCAAACTTTTCCTGAGCAACAATAAATCGGTTTTCGTCTTGTATCCAAATGTCTCTAGTGTAGACCAACCCATTTCGAGCTAAAGTTGCCTTTCGGTGTTTTGAAAGGTGAACACCTTCAATTAGTGCTCCTCTAGCTGTCCATAGTGGTGAGCTGAGCCATTCATCAAGAGAGTCCGGTGGATTAATGTTAACTTCGTTGACCAGACTACGCCAGGATCGTTTAGCCATGTTCCATAATTTAAACCCACCTGGACTTTGGAAGCCTTTGTTTGTAAACCACCAAGGTTGGGTGGCCACCTCGGTCCTGGTGCAGGTTGGCAATGCTCCAACCTATATCGAATTGAAGATGTGAAGTTCGATTGGCTAGGCATACATGCTGCAACTATCCATTTACACATAAGGGCTATCATAGCTTCCATGGAGTCTACCACACCAAGGCCTCCCAGAGCTTTCCTTTGGCAAATTGAGCTCCACGCCACTCTAGCCCTTGATGGTTGAGGTGTGCCAGCCCACATAGAATTCCGGATCTTTACTATGACTTTCTTCACCCCTGTGTTACTTCCTCCCCAAATGACAAGGTAGAACAAGGTAGTAGAGACTAGGATATTGTTTCCAATGATGATTCTTGCCGTGCTGTTTGCTCTAACTGATGCCCAGTATTCTAGTTTCTTGTCGATTTTGTCATGAGGGAAGAGATCAATATTTTTTGTTGTGAGGTCAAGTCCAAAGGCCGTTCCCAGTAGCTTCGCAATTTCTCCCTCTTTTGCCCATTTGAACCTTAGCCTTTGAGTCCATTGAGGTCAAGGTTGCCCATTCTGACCCCAGTAATATGCTGCCGACTTATTTTTGTTCATCAGTAAACCTGAGGCTTCACCAAATTCCTCCAAGGTTTCAATCACATTAACTACGACTTCTTCATCCGCTAAGACCGTTAGTGAGGTATCGTCTGCATATTGCAAAAGGACCTGTGGCTCCTTTGCTCCTGGTAGGTTTATCCCTTTGATCCTCCCTCGATTCACCTCTTTTTTTATACAACTGTTGAGGATTTCTCCAACAATAAAGAAGAGATATGGCGCCAAAGGGCATCCGTGACGTACTCCTTGTTCGATGGTGAAGACTTTCGTTACTCTTCCATTTACGTTTACTCTAGCTTTGGCGCCTTTGAAGAGTAGGGCAACCATGTCAAGAAATTATTTTGAGAAGTCCATGGTTTCTAAAGCACGAGAAAGGAAGTCGAGGTTGACATGGTCATACGCTTCAGAGAAATCTAACTTTAAGAAAAGTAAGGGTTGATTAGAGAGTTTGGCATGGTGGATTGTTTCATGTGTCAGGAATGTATTGTCCAAAATATATCTCGTGGATAGGAAGGCAGACTGGTCTGGACTTATCAAGTCCATTAAGATTAGTTGTAATCTTACTTGGAGTGCTTTGGCGTAGATTTTGTATGCCACGTTGAGTAGGGTGATGGGTCGCCAATTGTTGAGGCTTCCTCGGTCTCCACCTTTATGTATCAGTGCAATTAGAAGGAACACCATTGTGAAAATTGCCTCTTCCTAGAGCTTCCTTCACCATCACGAGGTAATCGGCTCCAATTGTCACCCAAAGTTTTTTGTAAAATTCTGTTGCTATGCCATTTGGCCTTGGCGATTTAACTGAGGCCAATAGATTCACCACAGAAGAGAGTTCTCTAATAGTTAGGTCTACCTTCAGAATCTCTTGCATTTGACTTGAGAGTTTAGATATTGGGCCTGTTAGAGAGGCTTGTTGTGCTCCTTCACGACTTCCTGACCTTGTCCTACATGAGTAAAGGTCTAAGTAGAAATTGAACACCCTCAAGTTGGTTAGTGTGAACACCCTCAAGTTCATCTTCTAGTTCCATGATATTACTTTGGACTTCTCTCTGTCTATAGGCTTGGAAAAACTGTTTTGTAGGTTTATCTCCTATTTTCCTCCATTTTGTTCTCCCGCTTATGAACTGTCCAGCTAACTTCCAGTCCTCACACTTGATAAGAATTTCCTTTGCTCTGATCTCTTTGTTCTAAGCTTCTTCATCATTTGGATTTGATTGAAGGAGGGATCTTTCCTTTTCTAAGTTACTTCTTGTATCTTCTTCCTTGAGTCTTCTCTCTTTGGCTTTCTCCTTGCAAAATTTTTTGTACCATTTAATTACCCTCCTAAGTTTCCCAAAAAACCTTAGAGTAGGGGGGCAATTTTGCCACTTCCCTTTTGATTCTTGGACCACTCTTGCATCATTTAGATAGAAGGTGTTCATCTTATACTTTCCCCCTTTTGGTCTTGCCTCCTCTAGTTCCACCAGTAGATAAACTAGGAGATGATCTAAGTGACTACCATTCCCTAAGATCTTATAGGGTTTGATATGTGCCTTGGCTTCACCAATAGGGTAGGGGAAGACATAAAATCTATCGAGCCGCTCTAGTACCCTTTCTGGGCCCGCTCGGTGGTATCCCAAGTAAATAATAGTTGTTGATTGAAGTCAAAATAGTCTTGCACATTGAGGAAGTCTTTAAAAAGGCTAAAGTCATGTCTTTCCCTTGCCGAGATGATCCTGTCTGATGTGGAGCATTTATCCCTAGTATTTTCCACAAAATTCTAGTCTCCCCCCAAAATCCAGTTGGAGTTTGGGTTTTAGAGCTTCCATAAGCTCTATCCATAGGACGCCTCTCTGAAAAGAGGAGTGCGGGGCGTAGATATTTAAAATGCCTAGGTCTCTTCCAGGGTTGCCCTTAAGTATAATCCATTGGGCTGAGTACCCTCTCGAATGTCGTTGCTCAATAATAAGATGTTTGATTTTGGGGGAGACTAGCATATTTAGTCCCCCACATCCTGCATTGGTTTTATTTGCCTCTAGTGCCTCGCAGTGGAAAGTGTGGGCTTGTCTCTAGAGGATTTTATTTATGGAGCCTAGACCTTGTCCCCTAAGCTTGTGCTCTTGAATACAAAGAATATCTAAAGTGTTCAAGAAGGGCTTTAAATAATTCCTAACTCTAGCTACATTTCCAGGATTGTTCAAACCCTAAACATTGTGAGATAGGAGTTGTATATTCATACTTGAGGCAAGGAAGATTGGGAGCTAGGGTTAGTGAGAGACTCACAGATTTGGAGTTTCTTGGTGCTAGTTTTGTTGAAAATCTTATTTTTGGAAATTCGAGCGTGCACCTTGGGTGCCTCCTTTTTCCTTCTTCCATCAATGGATTTTTGCCTCTTCGTTCTCTGAGCCAGGCTCATAGGCTCCGGTGGGGGGACTTCTTCACTTCTTTGGTCCCTTTCTGTTGGGTTTGATGTTGCGCTTACTCTATCTGGTGTCCAATTGAGGGTCATGATCGCATTTACAAGTCATTTACTAAGCATTACACTAAATGTGATCTTTTGTGTACACTTGTGTTGGAGTAAACTCCAACAAGATTACTGGAGCCCGTCATAGTTTTGGATTCGGCACGAAGGGTTGCCTATCAATACGAGCACTCGTGCTGGGATGCCCTATAGTTATGAACTCATTTACAAAGCCAGAAAGACTTCCATCACGGTTTCTACAAATTCCACCCCTTTCATCTCTTCTCTAAAGCTCCGGCCTTTCCAAACTGGAGCGTACGAACACAATTATAATTTGAAGAGCGGAGGCGCCTTGGGAGTTTTTTTTCGGTTCAACATGGGAGGACCCCTTCTTCAAGTAATTAACCAGGTACATGCTGACCATCTGCCAATACAGGAAGGGAAGTAGCCTGGTTTAATCTCTGTTCTTTCCAGTGGTTGTCTTCAGTTTGTTTTCACCACTGAAGATCATGAAGTCATTCCAATGTCTGCAGGTATCTAGATGACGTACATGATCGCATTTGGACGGGGTAGCAGTGGAAACGCTATCTCCGGCAGACTCCAGTAATCTTCCCTTGATGCCTCCATCAGCTGTCATGTAATCAGCTCTGGCGGGTGCAGTTTTGGGACCTCACCTCTATCTGAGCTCTTTCTTCAGCGTGATCTCGAAATTCTTTGAATACGTACTTTGCCGAGATTGGTACGACGAGCTCGGCAGCTTCACGGGCTTTTAACATCAGCCTCAACGCCAACTTCCCCATGGTTCCGTTGATGCAGGTGGCCCTCTGAAAGCTGATGTTAAGTCTTTAACTGGTTGGGCAGGCACTCCGTCTGAGGGCATCACCCTCATTCCACTTCCTACCGCAACCGATCCTCCATTGCTGAATGCTGTCGAGGCCTTCATCGCGTATGAAATGAGTACAGATACAACAGATTGAGCAGATGGTAAGCAATCTCATCCATCTGCAATTTTGGTTGAGGATAATATGCTTGCGTAATGTCATCTTTCAAATCATGATTTGTTCCTGGCAGTTCTTGCAAGTGGACAAGGGGATATTATTCATAGTTTTATGCTGCAAGGTTGAAATGTCAATAACCTTTTCGTATTTTATAATTGGTTTCTTTCTCTTTTATCCCCGAGTTCGTTCTGTTAAGGTTATGTCTAGTTGACTCATTATGCAGATTATGTTCATTGTTGGATGTTATCATTCACTTCTAATAACACCATTCTGTCATTTCTTTTTTGTGGTTCAACAGCAAGTTATCAAATTACAATTTGAGTGGAGAAATCCCTGCTGCTTTTGCATCGCTCTCAGCTCTTACGCTATTGTAAGTACACTAAACATCGCATTACACAAATAGTGTAATTACCCTACTACACTATTTGCAAACTTGTTCACAATTAGTGTTAGTTGCGGCAAGCTTTTTCATACACTCGTTGTGATTTTATTCACTGCGGCAAGCTTTTTCATACACTAATTGTGCACAAGTAAAAAAAAAACACCCATTTTTACTACCATTCACATATAGTGTAATGTTTCACATTTAGTGTAATGTTGTGTCATTACACTAATTGTAATTCTTACATTAGTGTAAGGGTTCGTATTTAGTGTAGACAACACTAAATGCGATGTTTAGTGTAGTTGTAAGCTAGAAGTCTTGTTTACATCCTTTTAATTGTTAGGCTTGGTCAATCAAAGATAACTTAAGGTTGGATAACCTATCACCACCACCAACCCCATAATCAACAGTCTTATGTGGGCCAAACCCACCCCATTTCCGAAATTTTAGGAAAGTCAGTTATGATTGGTGTCAGCTTATAATTGGTTCAAAGCTCTTGATTTTAGTCTCTTGCACTAGTGGTTTTTTAGTCTCTTGCACTACACTAAAGATGACATTTAGTGTAACACCCAGTAAATGACTTGTAAATGCTATTAGTTTTTACTCTTGATGCCAATTTTTACCAAGAGCACAACTCTCTATAGTATTCAAATAAGAGGATCATTATAAACATAGTTGGTAAAAATATTCACTTAAAGTAAAAGCTTATAGCATTTACAAGTCATTTACTGGGTGTTACACTAAATGTCATCTTTAGTGTAGTGGTCATTAGCACAACTTACTGTGGAAGTAGAGAGTTATGTATGTCGAGAATGAGTCACGGCTTACTATCCACTTAAAAAATTTGTAGCAATTTCAATATGAAGAAATAAATGGTCACAACAATTGCAATATTCCTGAAATCCGATTTTGAATTCCCAAAAAAGATTTTATCACACATACAAACGCTATAAATAGGTCAGCAAGCTTAAGTTGGTGGTTATAGGTCATCCAACCTTATGAAATGTTGCATATCTATGTGAAGACTAACCAATGGTCTTCCATGTTATATAGATGGTTGGACAATACGGTCACTTTCGGCAGGTTTTGAAAAGTTTCGGCATTAGCTTAAAAAGGGAATATGCTGATAGTGCAATAGCTCAACATCCAGCAGTTCTGGTCTTGATTTTTCCACCAGTTATGGTCCTTGAATTGATGGCACGGTATGTAGTCATTGATGAAGTTGGAAGTGGTTACATTGTTGGGGTTTGAATTCATATTAGTCAATGATATTTAAACATAGAGTTGAACCATAGTGGTGTTTACTTTCTCTTTTATGTTTTTAGCATAATTTTCAATTGTATTCATTTCTTTTATTATGATTTCGTTTGATTTTTATCATCAAATATCTAATTCTATGTCTTTTTTACTTAATTTATTTAATTTCAACAATTCCGCCTATAATTTCCACATATTCAGACACTTGTGAAATGAGTTTATTTATTTATTTTCGGACAACTCTCTTAAAATTTCTAAAATTTTGGGCAATTGCCTATTTTGAATTAATTACGCAGGGTAACGCACTTACTGGAGGTATCCCCGGTTTGAGTAAATTGACACGCTTGACGTCATTGTAAGAATAATTACAGTTGTTTATGCTTTTCCAGGAATGTCAATTATGTGCAATATTTCCATTTTGAGAGGGGCATGATAATCATGTCCACATTACCAGGAGCCAAAAATCTCACGCTTGTGGGTTTTGTTCTTCTTATGCAGGCATTTGGAGAACAATGCCTTAAATGGAACCATTCCTGCAACCTTGGGGACTCTTCCATTGACAGAACTGTAAGTGTTCCATCTTCACGACTCAATCTGGACTTAAATTTTGTTATCAGAGTTAAAACTGGCACTAGAGTAATCGAGACTACCATCTCAATTTAAAGTGAACATGAAAACATCATGAGGAATGAATTTTGTTATGGAATCTGGCTAACAATGAATTAATTTTTGACCCTACGCTTGCTCCCATTTTGGATACCGCAGGTTCAAAATCAACCCTCATTGCAGGGATTGTTGGTGGAGTTGCAGGAGCAATTGTGCTCATTGGGTGTGTAGCAGGTATTATTTGGATGCGGCCAAAGAATGGATCTAAACTCAACAACAACAACAAAAAAATAAATCATTGGGGTCTTCTCAAGGTAAGGCACAACGAGAGGCTGAACATTGAGGTCATTCAAATGGTGCCAGTAAATTAATTGATTTCAAGTATTGATCATCACCAATAGATTATTTTGCCATGTGCTGTTAGATCATACTATTAATTTTGGGAACACACATGTAACCCTAAACCCTTTGTGCCAATTGTCACATGTAGGTCAAAGTCATAAGCCCATTGAAAGTGGTTAATTCCGGGAGCACAACGCTATCGGTTAGCGGAAATTACAGTAGCTACAAATGGTTTCAAAGACAAATTAGGCTCTGGTGGCTTTGGACCTGTGTTCTAGAACCAAGAGGTAGCCATCAAAACTCTTGCAAGTTCTAATCAAGGATCACGCTTTGATTACACATACTTGAGAGGATTGTTACTCACGTTTTAAATATTCAAGTAGAATCCAAGTGCATTTCCTCTCTAATATAAGTTCAATATCCTAACCCTTAAAGGCCGGGTTGGCTATGGCTGATGGTCGAATCTACAAATTGAATAGAATATGTAGAATATCATCTACTAAAATCATAGACTTTTCATCAGCCATAACCAGCCTGGCCTCAAAGGGCTAATATCTAGAACGATATATCTTTCAAACTATAGACATTGCTCAGATAGAATAGGCTATTTCATAAATCCGTGTATACTATGTTGCAGGTGGAGCTTCTTTCTAGGATTCATCACAAAAACTTGGTTAGACTTCTTGGATTTTGTGAAGAAGGCCAACATCAAATGCTGGTTTATGAATTCTTGCACAAAGGCACCGTGCAGGAACATTTGTACGGTGAGTCATACAGTCACAAACCCTTCGGCTCACACATGTTAAATTACTACTTATTTTGAGCGTATCCAATCAAAATCATAGCATTGTCATATCACTAGAATTCACATGTAAGGTAAGCCCCCATAGCCAACGCCTATTAAATTGGGGTATATCCAACCCTCTTCCATCCCATTACCACCAACTCACCTCCAAATGGAGGTTTGCTATTAGTCGAGACCCTTACTTTTGGTCGTTGGTTTTGGGGGGTACCTACTGCTCGCCACCCACTAAACATGGCTGCACAATTTGAAAATTCATAACTAATATAGTTTTTATGGAAAAAATATGAAATCACTTGGGTTGGAATTGTAATTCTATTGGCTATCACTGATAAATAATAGTATAATTACCTCCTCTCTCCGTATATGCACATTCCTTAACTTGACCAATGCAGGATCCAAGGCTGCCCTTGAATCACTTAATGGTACTTCAAACTTCTATATCTAAAAGTAGAATTTAACTAATTTAACCTCTAGCCAATGTTGTAGGAGTATCATCAATGGTATGAACAAGGTTTGGAATCAAATCTGGTATAGTTCGAATCCATATATGAACCTCCGCTTCTATCTGGTGTGGCCGTTTAGGAGTTCATGTAAACATTTTGGTTTAAATTGATAATTAGAGTTAACTGCACTAACTGATTTATGATTGTTATGATTTATGATAGTTTTTACTCTTCATGATCATTTTTACTAAGAGCACAACTATCTATTCTATTCAAATAGGGAGATCATTGTTGGTAAACATACTTGTCAAGAGTAAAAACTTATAACATTTATAAATCAATTAGTGTGATGAACACTAAATATCAGTTTGACTATAGTCAAGGTTAATCTTTTCCCAATTCCTTCGCTCCTATGAACGTTTCAACACCATATTCGTTATAATGGGAAAATTCCATGATTTTGGGAAAATACAGTTTAGGTCGAGTCGACCTAAAATGTACCCAAAGATTGAGTACATCACTGAAACTGGACAAAACAACCAATCGTCTGAATTTTCAAATGGCCATAACTTACTCAAATGTTGTCCAAATTGGGCGTATGAGGTGTTTTCTGACATCTAATTTTTTGTAGATGTCAAAAACACCTTACATGCTCAATTTGAACAAAATCTGAGTAAGTTATGGCCATTTGAATATTTTGACGATTGGTTGTTTTGTCTAGTTTGAGTGAAGTACCTAATCTGTGGGTGCAGTTTAGGTAGACTCGACCTAAACTGTCATTAAATTGGAAGATTGAAAATCTCCCAAATTAACGAATATGGTGTTTTTCGTACAATATATTTCGGTTTAAAGTCAATAATTGTTCCTTCACGTGGGAGCGTTGTTACAAAGGGGGAGCATTGATAACATATTGGACTCCGTCATTCACTACAAAGGAACCCTGTTGTTTTTCATTTGCTACTTTGAGGATTTTCTGAGCGGATGAGTCAGTTGGGTCTTAAAGGACAAAAATAAAACACTTTTCCACATTTTCAGTGAGTGAAGAGGGACACATTTGAATGAACGACAATAGGGTTCCTTGTAGTGCGGAATTGAAAACGACGTTGTTTGTAGTAGTGATTGTACAAGAGCGCCCCAACATGGACGTGATCTGGAAGGTGCGAGGAGCCCAAAGGCTCTTTGCCAAGTGACAGCAACAACAGCCTGCTGCAACCCCGGGTCAGATGATCAATGGGAAATATGTTTTCAAAAAGTTTTGGTTTCACTTCTTTAACCCTGTAACGCTGATTGACCATCACCTCACCATTGTCATCACCTCGGCAATCTGTGCAAGCATCGGCAAGCTATAGTGATTTTTGTAAAATGAGTAAGTAGTTTTTTTGTGTTGAAGTGTACCCGTTGCAAAGATGTAGTTTTGCATGACCTAGGACACTTGTAGATCCTCATACACCAACAAAGCTCATGAGGATTAGCCCCTAAAGGCCCAATGTCCCCCTTAGGAGACATTTTGGGTTTGGATAGGGTACCACATTCTCAAATTTAGGTATGATGTTTTACGATTTTTTCTTGAATGGACAACTTTTTATTAGCTTTTCGTGGACATAATTTTTGTAGAAATCCGACTTATGGTTCAAAAGTTACAATCAATTTTTGGTGATATATACAAATAGTGCAGCAATTTCGTGTGACCTATGACATATAGTGTAGCAAAACCCTAATAAGTTCTACCTTCAATAGAAATTTGACTTTTGGTCCATTTTAAAAAATAAAAACTATTCTTTGAAAGGAAATGCAAACCTTTGCATCTACCATTGGGATCTTTGAATTTCAAAAAATTGAGAAGGATGTGTTATATGCAAAACTTGTTCGTGTATTGTTAATTCTCAACACATAGTTGCATTGCAGGATTTTTAAGGACATCTTCAATCCCTCTCCCACTTCTAAAACATGATGCACATGTGCTTAACATGATCTTTCATTAGTTTAAATTAAAAAATCACAGCCCATAGTGCAAAAAATTGTTAGAGAAGGTGGTCAAAGTTTGCTAAAGGTGTTAATATGACCTCAAAAAAACTTCGTGTCTCACTTCAAATGATAATATCTTTCAAACTATATGGTCAAACGTCCCAAAATTTTCACCACACACTCTTATACAACTTGAGTACAAGATCCTACGGTTACATGTTCAAAAACATTGTTTTGTATCATTTTGTGTTGAATGCACTGAAAATGGTAGTATTCAAGTGTTTTGGTGTGAAAATGCCTTAGGCCTTTAGGGGTTAAAGGATTAAGGCTTTGTGAAATTTCCATAGTTTCAGAGGTTTGGAGAGTGCTTGTTACATTGTAGATATAATTTGGCCATCGAATGTAATGTACTCTTATGAGTCTTAACCTTTAAGGTCTACAAGCTCACAAGGTCTGGGAGAATCTTTGAGCGTAATAGATCATGTAGAGCATCATCTACCTAGGGGGTAAATCTCATCGCAATCCTTAAAAGTCACTCACTTGTTGAACTTTGGTGCACATTTTCACCACATTTGTTGGAAGCGCCCATATCCACACACGTTCTCTCAATTCGTGGATTAGGTTGCAATGGACTTGCGGATATGCAATTTACAGATTACTTAAAAATCGTGACCACCTGTGGGCATGTCGTCCTTAACCCCTAAAAGCCCAAGGCATTTTCCCTCATGAAACACTCCAAAACTGCCATCATCAACAAGTGGCAACAAAATCTAACATTAAAGTCTAATTTTAGACTTTTAACCATACAATCTTAATATAGACATGTATATGAACTTACAATATAAATTTGGTTGTAATCCACCACACAAATGTGAAGATTACAGCGTTTGAAGTGCAAAGAAAAGTATTTTTGCCCCCTTGCCTGGGAAGATCAGCCTACTTTGACTAGGCATATCTTCTAGTTTTTACATTGAAATGTGATGAAATATTTTACCAATATGACTTATATGTTGTTAGCTATTTGTGTGCAAAATTTGAGGTCAATTCAAGGGGTAATGGATGTAGAAATATATACTTTATTGAAAGGGGGTACAAAATGATGACAATTACTACATAAGTGATATGAAATTGTTTGTTTCATACAAGTTGTTGCATTTGAGAATCCCTATGGTGGAAACTTTCAATTTAAATTTTTTACTAATTTTAGAAAAAGAAACGTCTAAAACTAGTAAAATCCATCATTTTAATGAATATATGGAATAAATAAAGCATTATGGAAATGGGCAGTGTTGGAAATTGGGTGGCCAATTCGTCCCGCTATCGACAGCCCTCGCAGCTGGATGAAAACAATTAAAATTTATTATTAGTTTTTTTAAAAAAAAATTTAAAAAGTTTAAAAATCTTGGTGGGCCTGTTTCTAGCACAGGACGTTGGCTGGCCAGCTGACGGCTGGTTGTTTGCTATTTTTTTTAATTATTTAAATAACTCTTTTAATAATTTTCAAAGCTTTTTCCACTTGGACTTTGTGCATAGAAGTTTGGACTCCTTTCCTCGCCCTTTTTGTCCCAAAATTTTCCCCCTTTTTTCTCCTCAAATTGCATTGGTTGACATGGCTGCCCCTATAGTCCAGACTCCCCATTTTGACCTTTGAAGGCTATTAACTTTTGAACCAAAGGTCCAAAATCATACTTGAAAAATTCCCCACATAGATTTCATCAAGGACAATGCAGTGTAAAATTTTCATAAGAATCGGAGTATTTTTTCCACTCAAAGGTACATGCCCAAAATCCAAAACGTACGCCCCACGTACACTTGGGCTCTTGGGGGTTAAGGGGTCAGTATTCAATCACTGGTTCTCCACCATAATGTTGAAGGTTTTCCGCACAAGGTTGTCCACAGACAGCGCCAGAGCTTCATTTAGTCTGCTTAACGTTGGTTATACATTGTCTCAGTCTAGTGCATCATTAGTGTAGATTATACAGGGAACAGTGTCAGTGGCTTGATAACACTTTCTTTATCAAAACTCACTGTGCGTCACAAGTACGTAACTTATAAGGAACTGACGTGTTAATTCCTATTTTAGGTTACTAGGAGATACTTGTATAGGTATCCAGCTACTATGAACAGTTATTGTTATTGAAATAGCTCAATAGAACATCCATACTTGAACCAGAAGTTTACGTCGTGTTTCAAGTTAACATGGGAAACAAACACTACTGTTTCATGTGGGAGAGCAGAAGGAGAAAGAAACATCATAATCTATGGCACCGCATCAAAGAGGGCATTCTTCCATGATGCAAAGAGTTTAGTGCTCAGAGCATGAAAGCTTACAGGACTCCCAAATGATGGATGATTCTGTTTGACAAAGCATGTTGATTGGGTTGAAACCCGCTGCTTTTTCATTACATAGATGGGGCAGATGCAAATGCACTTCTACTGAAACCACATGGAAGGCTGATGACATGCATAATGCACTGGACATGCCTACATTGATTGGTACACTGGGTGAAATGGCGTCCACAATACATGTGTCTCGCAACAAAGTCTCCCAGATCCTTATCAGAAAATGTTTGAGATATTTTAGTGTCAAAAAGTGTGCTGAATAATAATAAGTGTGCCGAGGATTTTGACCAATCTAGAAACTGTATCGCTCCATCTTCGTGCCCTTGAACGAAGACTTTTCGCTGCCCGCTTCCTGGCAGAAACAAAGTTATGGTTGATGCCAAGCGCTACAGATTACGAGCATTCAAACACTACTACTGTAGCAACCATGTCGCCCCCCTCACTTACTATTTCAAGTATTTTAGGAGTTGGTGAGTCAGTCGGGTCACATAAAACGATAAATAGTAAGTGAGGTGGGGCGACACTTATTGAGTGAGGTGCGACAGGGTTGCTTGAAGTGAAAGGAAGTGGCCATGGTGCAGACTGCGTGGTGCGGACTTTGCTTAACAACAGAGTGATCATTGCCTAGTGACGTACGTGCATAAGTTCAAGTCAAAATGCGTCTCTCTTTAGCCGAAACATTATGTTGCTGGAGAACCTGCACTTCGTGGAACATTGCTGATTTTGCAAAATACATGCTCAGATACTAGCAATGTTGTGACGTCAGAGGCAGCCATCTCTGAACTTGTCTACTTGGGAGGATGTAGTAATACCATGATGTTCACTGCCAAAGATGTTCTATTGAGCCATTTGTAAAGTGAGGCAAAATACTGTGAGTTTCGACCTCTTTACCTCATTTATACTTACAAAAAAAATGAACCCCAAAATGTCACTAAAATTACAGCTGATAAGGAAAAAGACGGCATGGTACAGCATGGCCTCTCCTTCTTCTTACCTTCTCAAAGGCAGCTAAAACTACTTCTAACTTGAGTTCAGAGATCACCAACATCACCAAGATTCTAGTTGAGAGATCACCAAGCTCTTCCACATCTAAGCTATATTTAAGAATAAAGAAATAATGATACTAAACATTAAAGACCAATAACTTATAAAAGCTTTGGGTGACATTATAAACAACTCCAATGGACACCAAAAAAAATCGCTTACTGAGAATGAAATCCGGTGTCCTCGGCAACAGACCGGAAGCAGTCGCAGCCGCTCTATTGATGATGGATTTAGTTCTTGAGGCTGAATCGGAGAAGAGTAGACATCATTCAACCAAATTCAGAACCACCTCGTTCACAAAGAACATTGTGAGCTGAGCGTTGAATCATGACTAGCTAGAACTGAAGCACATGCATGCAATCTGTTCCAGCGAATGTCGGCAAATGAAAAGGAAGTTCAGACTCGGTTGAATGAGGTGGTACAAGTAATCTAGACATACTTACTTGTCGTGATTAGAGTGAGATGCACGTATAACCAAATCTCCCACGAAGTTTGGGATTAGAACAAGCTCTGAGGCGCGTTATTTTTAATAACACACAATAGTATGTGTATAGTGAGTGTATATGAGTGGAGAATCATAATTAGTATGAGAGCTATGGCATAGTAAGTTTGCACCAAATAGGATACTCTGTGTTGCTAATTGACATCACTAACCGGCTGACAATCACTCTATCTCATGCTCCACCTGCAACACATGAGCATCATGTACGATGTACGCCGTGTTCATTAAAAAAAAATCCACTTTTGCAATAACTCTCAGGACTTCATAGAATTACGGACCACCATAATGATGCTTCCTTTACAATAATGGTTACAACGATCGTGCGCATTACAACTTGTTAAAGTAGATTATAAAACGACAACCGAATACGGAGAACCTCGTGGGGCGAAAACAAAACGAGCCCACGTGTGAAAATGAACTCAGGAAGTACACAGGGGTAACACTTTGTTTAAAAGATTACACACTGGCGATCACACACGGGTTTCATTTGGTTTATAACCTGAAGAATTCAGTGGTTTGTACAATATATGGAAAAGGTTGTCTGGCCCAGAAAAGTCTCAAGGCACCCATGCTATGGAACATCTAGAAGTGGGTTGGTTAAAGACTCAAATGGATGGGGTTCAAAGGTGTCCGCCGGCATGACTCAGTTCATTGCCTTCAGTCAGGTATGACTCCGCTGGCCAAGGCTAGGTGATGAGCAGATTAGCCACCTTTCCGATCGGAATCAGGGAAGTGGCTAATCTGCCAACCGTTAGCCCTCTTCGAAGGCGAATCCAAATTGGCTGCTGCTACCTCTCAGCAAAAGATCCCGAACTCCAAACTAAATCTTAATATTTTAGCCGCCCTCAATGTCTTCCACTTCTCCGTTGTTGTAAACATGAATGAACATCGTGATCAATGGGCCTTTACTCATCGGTTCAAGACTGCTGAAAATTGGATCTCGGTCGGCGGATGCACTCTCACAAAATGGTGCTCCGTGTCTACAAAATGGTGGATGGCACTGCGCTGGCTGGAGTAGGAGTGGGAGTATTTGGAGTATTTACCTGGGTTGGGGACGATGTTCTCGGACGGTGCGCTTGGTTGCACTCTGGCTGCGGCCGCCTTCGCCTTCTTCTGGATCTCGATGTGCTCCTCCTCCGGGGTCAGATCGTCACGCAGCGGCTCTAGAATCTCGGGCGAGTCCTCAAAGTTGTACTGGATGGGCTTCTTGGTGTAGAAGATGCCGGCGTCGAAGGCGCGCGCCGCCTCCTCCGCCGTCTTGTATGTGCCCAACCAGATCTTGCGCTTGCGTGGCTGCGCGGGCCGGATCTCGCTGATGAACCGCCCCAGCTCCGGGCGGTACCGGATCCCCTTGTACCGCTCCTGCTGCGACACCTTGTGCGCGTCCAGCATCGCATGCTGCTGGTGGTGGTGGTGCTGACGCTGCCGCCCCGAGGACGGCGGCGGCGGCGACCTGTTGGTATACGATTCCAAGTCCGTGTCGCTCCCGCTAGACGCCATGTAGTGCTGGTGCATCGACAGGACCTGCTCCCCCGGCATTTTGTGAAGCTACTCTTCTGTTCTTGCAAAGTTTGACTTGCAAAACTTGTGGCAACTATTTTGCAACTTGATGCAAACAAGTTGTTTTGTCGACTTCAAGAGTGTGCAAAACTTGTTGCTAACTTGATGCAAAACAATCTGAAGAAGTGGGTTGACACTTCCTCTAGATAGAAAGACTTGACCAAGAGTACTATACCTCAGAACTGGTCCAGTAACTTGTCGCAAAACTTGGTGCAACTTGTTAAGACCTGAAAAAAGAATCTGGAGAAGTGGGGGTTCTTGATACCTCTCCAAGAGAAACTGGTCCAGTCACTCGTTGCAAAACTTGAATGATAACTTGATGTTCGATCTGCACAAGTACTAGTATCACAATACGTAGACTACTAGATAGACACTCTAGGAAAGAAAGGTAGTGACCGAGAGTGGAGTGTGGAGTGGGAGAGGGAGTGGAGCGTCTTATATGGAGCGCCCCCAAGGCGCAAGTGGGGACGCCTCTCCGACGGATCAGGTTCTTGGTTGTCACGTCTCTTCCATCCTTGGTACCGACGCTTGCCCAGTCGGTAAATAGGGTTTACCGACAGACCAAGGCGCAGGGTAATTGAGTCAACACGCGTTAGCCCCTACCATGTGAAAACATGACAAATATAAAAGAGTAACCTCACCCCACAGTAGCCTGGAAGCATTGGGGAAGCTCCATCGTTGGATGCGAAACTCTAGCTAGCGTGACGTCCAAGAACAAGATGCAGGTCCAGAAATTATAAAATATATCATAAAGAAGAAAATAAACAGGCATGTCCCTTAAAAGATGCAAGCTTGAGGAAAAACGATGGTGAAAAAAACAAAAAGACAGATGTAGGTGAATAAATAAAATAATCAAATAAAAAGGAAAAGCAGACGCGGTGCAGGTCCACAAAAAGAAGAAAAGGTTTGAAAATGGGAAGAAGATGCGGGGAGGGCGACGTGATTCCTGCTGTCCTACTTCCACCATTACAGACAGTTGCAAGAGGGGGCGGAGTCTAGGCGTATCCAGTCCTGGAAAGTCTGCGGAGCTAGGGAGTTGAATGGCTCAAAGCCTGGCAGGCCTTGTGGGAGGGATGGAAGTTACTGTAGAGATGGCGGACTGGGTGCGTTAGGAAGTCGACGGAGATCATGCAACGGATGCCGACAAGCTAGGTGTGCAAAGAGAAGAGGCTGAATTCATTCCATGTCCGTGCCAGGGTTGATCTTACTCTGCAATCCACCTACATTATTGAAATTCTTATCTCCAACCAATGGGAATGGATCACAGACGCTGCCTACTCCAACACGGACCCTATTCTACCACGTTTTTGGTTTTTTTTCCTTTTTTTTCTTTTTTTCTTCCTTTTTGATTTTCTTTTCTTTTTTTGGCTAAGTGCAAATGAGGAACCGAGAGCAAAGGAAAAACTCGCCAGAGCCAGCAGCGCAGCCACGTTCTTGGTTTTCAAATCACATGACAATGAAATTTAGAGTCAGCATTGTCAAAAAAAAACTCTATTTCTCCAGGAGAAGAAGAACTCCAGTTCCTGAAGGAGGCTGGCGTGGATACAGTGTTTGATCATTTTCTTCACTAAACGGGATATAGGTTAACCCCAAAAGGATCGTGACAATTTCACACCAAAAACACTTTAAAATTGTTGATTCTAGTGCAATGAATCAAATTTACTATGGAGGAAGGAAACAAAACCTTATGTTTATAGATTTGACTATAGGATCTCAATCAACCCTTGAAAGACCATTCGTAGTTGTGGGGTACAAATCAAAATTGGGTTGGTTCCTAAAAATCCATTTTTTGAAGATAACTTCTTTGATTTTTTCTGTGAGAATAGGAATACAGGTTATCTTGGAGGGGATTTTTTTTTTGGGGGAGTCATAGAGAAAGAGTTTTGGTGCGTCAAACATAAAAAGCTCGACTCTTTTGGCAGTTGGGCAGGGTACTACAGAGATGAATAGTGCTACTGTAGAGTTGACAATTGCACTTTTTGAGGCGGGTATAGTGAAGGAAAGTTCTTGGCCACCTTTATTGTTTTCACTTTAAAAAGCATTAAAATTAAGGATTATACCTTTTGAATCATTTTTCTATTTTTAGACTAAGTATTAATATTTTTGTTCACCATTCAGATTTTAAATCCAACAATTGTTTCTCTATTTAAAAAATATAACTGCTTTCCAAAGCAAAGAGTCACCTTCTATACCCCTAGTCATTGCAGGTCCATTTTTCTTATCGTAAACACCTCCATTACTTGTAATATTTGGCGTGCAATGACCTAACACAAGGTAGAAGATAGATCCATTAAGTTTATGCAATGTTTAGCCCAAAAACTTGCCATTATTTTGAGTCAAAGTACCTTGAACATGCCTAGGAAAGATAGGAAAAAACAATTTTGCACTCTTCAAATGCATATATCTTTCAATTTGTACATTCAGAGTTTACAAAAAAAATTGGGTGTCTTCTCATAATAGTTAGCTTGAAGATCCGACGGTTAAAAATAGTATAAACTAATTTGAATAAATATAAAAATACCTCATCTCAAAGTAGGAGTTTTGGGGTGGTTTTGGTCAAGCACAAGGCCCGGTCCTTTAGGGGTTAAGACTTACAAAGTAACATACTCACAAAATTTCAAACACTAAGACTGCACGGATTGAATGATTGTAGTGTTTGAAGTCGAGAAAATTGTTCATTTTCTTCCCTGTGTTGAGTGGATTAGCAGACTTTGACTTCACTTGGTATCAAAAAAACTCACGACACAAGGTCTAAATCTCTTACCATTGTGTTAACCCGTAAAGGACCATTTGTACCTGCAAGGTACAAATTGATTTTGGGTAGGTTCCTAGAATTCCATTTCTGAAGATAACTTTTTGAAATTCTTAGTGAGAATAGGAATACGGGTTATCTTTGTGGGGTATTTTTTTCTTTTGGATTTATAGAGAAAAAATTATGGTACTTCAAACAAATAAAGCTCAACTCTTTTGGCAGTTGGGCACGGTACTATAGAGATGAATAGTGTTGTTCTAGAGTTGACAATTGCACTTTTTTGAGGTTGGTTAGTAGTGAAGGAGAAATCTTGGCAAGTTCATTGTTTTCACTTTAAAACAAATAGGAATTATGGATTTTACTTTTCCTATTGTTAGAATAAGTCATAATAAATCTATTTACCGTTCGGATTTCAGATCCAACAATTACTTCTTTATTTAAAAAAAAAATTGCTTTCTTAAGTAAAGGACCACTTTTTGTACCCCTAATCGTTGCAGATCCATTTTTCTTATTGTAAACACCTCTATTACTTGTGGTTTTTGGTGTGCAAAAACCTAACACAAGGTAGAACATAGATCCATTGAGTTTAGGCAATGTATAGTGGAAAAATATGCCATTAAAGTCAAAGTATGCTGGTGTGACGGAGCACTGTGGAAAAAAACAATTTTACACTCTTCAAATGCATGTATCTTACAATCCGCACGGTTAAATTTTACGAATTTTTTGGGGTCTTCTTGTAGTAGTTAGCTTGAAGATCCTACGTTTGAAATTATTAATCAAATTTCTTACTTAGTCTAATAATATCTCATGTCAAAATGGCACTTTTGGGGTGGTTTTGGTGAAGCATAAGGCCTGGTCCTTTAGGGTTTAAGCATGATGTTAGTTCCCTATACACCAATTTTTACCCGTAGAAAAGGGGTGTAGCATATTCAAAACAAGTGTGCAATTGGTTCATAATTTTAATTTGGCAATTTATTGGAGGAGGGTACAAACTTGACGGACTCTCACATAAATGATATAGAACAACCTAAAATTGACCACTCATCCAAAATTGACGAGTCACTCAAAAAGCAACCAATCACCCAATACCACTCACTTCTATACTCCTAGATTTCATGGCAGAAATACATATTGTCTTTACATGAATTCTGCACTTTGTGTTAGCATGATTTCCACACTTTGTGATAGCAAATGACTACAATGAAAATCAAGTGAAGCCACATGGAGAATTTTGGGTAATGTCGTGAAGTGATGTGGAGAATTTTGCGTGGTGAAGTTGAGACCTGCCCGACAATTTTGCGCACGACCACGGTGTATTCAAACATCATCTCCTCTTAACCCCTAAGAGCCCAAGGCATTTTTCCTCATGAAACACTCCAAAACTGCCACAATCGATAAGTGGCAATAAAATCTAATTTTAAACTCTAATTTTGGACATTCATCCGTAAGATCTTAAAATAGACATTCACATAAACTTCTAGAAAAAAATTGGTCGGAATCCACCGCACAGATATGAAGATCATAAGGTTTGAAGTGCAATGAAAAGTTTTTTTCCCCCCTTGCCCGGCTAGGTCAGCCCACTTTGACTTAGCATATCTTTTAACTTTTACACTAAAGTTTGATAAAAGTTTTATACCACTATGACCCAAATGTTGTTAGCTATTTGCGTGTAAAATTTGAGATCAATTTGAGGGATATTAGATGTAGAAATATATACTTTAGTGTAAGGGGGTTCAAAATGATGACAAAATACTACATAACTGATATGTAATTTTTTGCTTCATTCAACCTCATGCATTTGAGAATCCCAACGGTGAAAACTTTCAATTTATGTCTTCACTAATTTTAGAAAAAAAATGGAGTAAAAATAGTAAAACTTCTAATTTTCATGAATTTATTGATTATATGAAGCATTATATGGGAGGGCAGTGCTTGAAATTGGGGACCCTTCACAATATGAAGGGCCACGTCATTCACCCACTCCTTTTGAAGTCACGGTCTTCGTGGAATAGACTTGGAATATGGAAATGTCTTCAAAATATACAATAAACAAATATTATAAATTAATTATTATATTAA
Source organism: Bryoerythrophyllum caledonicum (assembly GCA_963971425.1). Taxonomy (NCBI): domain Eukaryota; kingdom Viridiplantae; phylum Streptophyta; class Bryopsida; order Pottiales; family Pottiaceae; genus Bryoerythrophyllum; species Bryoerythrophyllum caledonicum. The sequence goes on along the minus strand of OZ020526.1, from coordinate 15,939,043 downwards.
TTATTATATTAATTATTATATTAATTATTATATTAATTATTATATTAATTATTATATTATATTGATTATTAAAATATTATATTAAGTATTAAAATATTATATTAATTATTAAAATAGTATATTTATTATTAAAATATTATCAATTATATCAATTATTAAAATTTTAAATTTTAAAATTTTAAAATTGTTTTTTATTTTCTATATAGAACTTTGAGCCTCGAAGTCTAGTCTTCATGTTCTCTACCTTCCCACCCATGATTTTGGCTGCCCACTCTTCTTCACCCTTCCTAACCGGATTTTCTGCCCGTTCTATGTGTTTGTACTGTATTGGTTTACTTGGCTGCCCCTGCTGCCCAGAGACCCCATTTAAACTTTTAAGGCTTATAACTTTTTAACCGTAAGTCCGAATACATTTTTGTAAACTTCTCTACAAAGATCTCATCAAGGACTATCTAATGTAAAAATATTCGAAGAATTGAAGACTTTTTACAATCATAGGTACCTGCCCAAAATCCAAAACGTCCCCCGTGGGTTGAATGGGCTCTTAGGGGTTAAAATAAAAGTGGAAGCCTCGTCACTTGAAGCTTATTTTGGTAGCCCTTGTGAAGCCACATGGCAGATATTGGGCAGTGTTGTGAAAGAAAGATTTCTTCATTCTTGGTTAGGGTAATACTTCTTCAGCTTAACTTTTAGTCCTGGACATCTACACTGCTTAAGTCTTGTTCGACACTAACCCCATTCTAAACCCTAAACATGCTCCAAAAGAACTGGGATTGTGTAGTTAGCCTAGATCTAGGTTAGACCTTGCAAAATTTGATTTCGATCTATACTACCCATAGTTCTAAACTTCAAGAAAACAATCAAAACAAATTAAAAATCACTATCAACGGCGGATCTCATTCAATACACACATTGGGGTTGCACACTATGAGTTTAAGCACTCAAGACAAGTAAATTTCCGGCCTAAAACCGCCTAGTCTTGCTTTTAACTCCCACTAACTCCGCCCTTACACACCTTCTACTCCTCTCCACACGCATACACCACAAGGACACAAGACTCCAAATCCTAGCCACCATGTCAAAATGGATGGTAAATTGCCATTACTTCAATTTCATCCGACACGTCCGATTTCAACCAACAATTTCAATTTAATCCGGCACATACAATCTCATCCAATATGTCTAGTTTCATCGAACAAGTCAAGTTTTGTAGTTGGTCAATTATTGGACCTCTACCGGATCAAAATAATAACTGCCCTACCCTTGCATTTACCAAGGGTAATTTTCTGTTATTAACAAACGTTTCCAAGGAGGAGGACGAGGACTTAACTCTTTGGAGCCCATGAGACCCAAAATGGGACTCTTGAGGTGTTATAACTCAATTTGCATGAAATCCATGAGGAAATAGGTTGTGAAATTTGAAGTTTAGATCGGCACATACATTGATAATTCGTATAAGTTTGAAACAATTTTGTATACAATCAAGTAAACCAAAGTAAAAAAATCAACAATAATCATGTATAAATGTTTTCTTTACATGTGATATGTCAATGCAAAACTATCAACATGGTGCATATGTGAACCCCTTTTATTTAACCCCTAAAGGCCCAAGAGTCCCTTGAGGGGATTCTTGAAGGTTTGGGCAGGTTCCTATGGTGTCAATCTATAACTTTCCTTTTTGAAATTTCTAGTGTAGATGGACATTGCTAAAAGCTTTGTGTGAGTCCAACTTTTTCCTAAATCCAACATTTTATGAAAAAGTTATAGGGTTCCGAATATCAAATGAAGAGACCGGGTTAGTCAAGCAACTCCAAAACTTTTGCTAGGACAATCTATTGAATGTGAGAAAGCACCACGGCCTTGGTGTAGTGGTTTGGGTCATGGCACACCAGTGAGGTGGTTGTGAGTTCAAGTCCTATTGCCGGCGTGGTGCCTACCACCATAGTCCACCCAATTATGGTGGGGGTCCCAAGGCCTCGTTGTATGGGGACCCACAAAGCCCTTGGGGGAGATGACCTGTCGGTTGTCTCTCAGGCAATTAGTGTAGGGAAGCACTTAGTGTAGAAAAGTGTTTACCCTCAAGAGGGGGGAGTAGTTCTATTACACTAGCCTATGTCCCGTGGCCATATGCTTAGTGAAGAGCATGAACAAACACTATATTCACGCCAGTCTCCTTCGGAGACTAGAGTTCTTCTTCTTAAATGTGAGATTTTCAATTCTAGCAAATAATATCATTTCCTTTCATATTGTCAAAAAAATCTCTTGTCTTCATTAGAAAATAGCATAATAATCTAAGTCAAACATTTTTGCACATTGTCACACTTTGCCGGCCAAGGTACCAAAAAAACTTCTTATTTTCTCTATAAAATCTAGAGATCTTTATATTTCTTACATTTTATTTTTCCTACTACAAGTTGTGTTGTACATCTTTTTATTGACCATTTGGACTATCATTCTAAAACATATATAGTTCACAAAAAAATAAAACGTGAATTGGCAAATTTTGAACCTCCACTCCTTGCACATTTGTTTTGAATACGCTACACCCCTTCTCTACCTCTAAAACTTGGTATACAAAGAAATAACACCATGATGTACATGATGCTAATGTTTTCAGACCTTGTGTAGTGCAAAAATTTGACACCAAGTGAAGTCTAAGTTTGCTGATCCACTCAAAGCACGGAAGAAAAATAACGGATTTCTCTACTTCAAACACTATAATCTTTCAATCTGTGCGGTCAAAGTATATGAAATTTTGTGAGGACATTAGCAAATAAGTCTTAATTTAGATCCTATGTTAGATGTAGAAATAAAAGGTTTTGATTATCTCATTACTCATTGCACTAGAACGAGGAGTTTAGAAGTGTTTTTGGTGTGAAAATGCCTTGGGCCTTTAGGGGTTAAAATACAAAAAATCTTGCAAGAATCTATTGATGGATAAAGTAGTATACCCTCCAAAGTCCACAATTTTCATCATCAATATACAGTAACTTTAAAACACTATAATATATTCCATCAACCATTAGATGTCCGGCATAATTTTCTAAAGTTTAGATCATGGTTTGAGGTCAATCTCATGAGGTTGGATACTAAAATTAGGCATTGTATTTCCATCAAAGTTAGTTCAAAGAAAAAATCAACACATATCTTGGTTTTGGAGAAACATAAACTCGACCCCTAAAAGGATTAACTAGGAACTACATATGTCCCACCAAGGACAATTGGGGAAGGGGTTCTACTAGTTCGGATATATAATGGGTACATTTGATTAATGCAAGAATTGGGGACTGCCTTTGAGCCATCAAGGAAGGCGGGATCTACTTGCCGAACAAAGGTAAGCCCTCCCCATAGCCAACCAAAACCGATAGCCAACGCTTATGAAAGCGGGGTATATCCAACCCTCTTCCATCCCATTACCACCAACTGAGCTCCAAGTGGAGGTTTGTTGTTAGTCAAGACCCTTACTTTTGGTCGTTGGTGATAGGGGGTACCTACTGCTAGCCACCTACTAAACATGGCTGCACAGTTTGAAAACTCATAACTAATTCAGTTTTCATCGAAAAAATATGAAACCACTTGGGTTGGAATCGCAATTCTATTGGCTATCACAGAAAAACAATAGTACAATTATCTCCTCTCTCCATATATGAACCTGTCGGTTTTAGGGGGGCTTACCTTAACTGTAGCACATGACCGTGCTCATCGTTGGCGTTGGAAGGGAAACAGTGGTGCAGGAAACTGAGTACAGGATATTCTTGGCGGAGAACCACTGCACGCACAGCGTAATCGTGCATGATTCGATGAGGAAGGGCACATGTACGTGATGATGCAGTGTTTATTCGGAAGCGCGGAGTCGTCGGCACGCCCAGATTCTTCGTGCCGACTGTCGCCGACTGCAGCAGAATAGTCCTTCCCGCACTGTTTCTCTGACCTGGTCTGCACAGTGCAAGTGCTATCTTTATTTATATATATAGATGGATGTGTTTGCCTTGGGAATCGTTCGCATTGAGCGGTGGCGGGTCTGCAGACATTGCTACAGTGACGCCTTGTCATGAGATAAGGTACAGTGCTCGCGCCTCCTCCTGCCAACGCTGGGATTGTGGTCCGCTCTCTCCTCTTTTATGGCACCTTCTAGAATATGACTGAGCCGTGGATTCTTTGCATACCCTCAGAATTTTGAAACTAAGGAAGGTCATTGGTTTCAGTTTCAAACTGGTTTTTAAATTTTTTACTGTGCCATCGTCTCATTAGGGAGTCCTTGGGTCCTAAGTCAGTGATTGTAAAGGGGTTTTCATTGTACCATGGTAAGTGCAGAAAATCTTAAAATAATGAATTTGAATTTTGAGAACCTTGTTTTTTTATTTTTTATTTTTTATTTTTTGGTTAGAATAAGACTATGCTACCGACAGAGGGTAACCTTAATTCTTGAAATTTTGTAGAAGGATGATGCAAGAGATCTATGGAAATTTAACTTTTATTCTCAGCAAACCTATGGGAAAAAAATATATGTCACCTAGAAAAAGACCTCTTCACAGTAGGCATATAGGGCAACTTTAAAAACTTTTGCTAGGACACTCTATTAAATGCGAGATTTTCAATACTACCATTTACTTTCATATTGTCAAAAAAATAATCTTATTTTTAGTGAAAAATAGCCACTAACCCGGGCAAGGTACCCAAAAGCTTGAACCCAAGTCAAACATTTTCACACATTGCCGGGCAAGGTACCCAAAAAGCTTCTTCTTTTCCACATAAAACTTACAAGTCTTCATATTCTTTACTTTTTATTTTTTTTAAATAATATATAGTGTGAACCTCCTTAACCCCTAAAGGACGGTGACAATTTCACACAAAAAACACTTCAAAATTGTTGATTCTAGTGCAATGAGTAAGGAAGAAAACATAAACTTATATTTATATTTTTGACAATAAGATCTCAATTAAGACTTACTAAGCAACATACTCACAAAATTTCAAAAGCTTTGAGAACATGGATTGAAAGATGATAGTGTTTGAAGTCAAGAAAATGGTTCATTTTCTTCCCTGCATTGAGTGGATCACTAGACTTTGACTTTGCTTGGTATCAAATTTTTGCACTACACAAGGTCTAAATCTCTTACCATTTAGTTCTCTATACACCAATTTTTAGAGGTAGAGAAGGGTGTAGCATATTCAAAACAAGTGTGCTAGGAGTGGAGGTTCAAAAAGTGTCAATTCATGTTTTATTATTTTGTGAGCTTAATATGTTTTAGAATGATAATCCAAACGGCCAATAAGAAGATTTTTACCACACATTGTTGTCAAAAAATTAAAAAGTGAAAAATATGAAGATCTCTAGGTTTTATGTAGAAAAGATGAAGTTTTTTTCCCCGCTTGCCCAAAATGTGTAAAAATGTTTGACTTGAGATAACATGTTATTTTACACTAAAGATAAGAATTTTTTTGATATCTTCAAAAAAGGTAGTATTCTCTATATGTATGAAAAATCTCAATGTCAACAGAAACTTCTAGCAAAATTTCGGAGCTGCTCGAAGTCCCCATTTCTAACTTTGAGTGGTACTAACTTTCAAACCATGAATCCAAATAAAATAATGAAAATACATCCACAAATCTCTTATTAGGGCAATCAAGTATAAAAATTTCAAGATTTTTTTTTTAAAAATTCAAATTTTAGAAACTTGCCCAAAATCAAAATTGTCCATCCAAAGGACACTTGCTCCTTTAGGGGTTAAGAGGTTTACAAATGTTTTAATGATCATGATTATCTTCTTAATAATATTGACCATTTGGATTATCATTCTAACATATAATAAGTTCACAGTAGAATATAATGCGAATTGACAACTTCTGAGCGTCTACTGCTTGTACAGTTGTTTTGGATATGCTTCATCCCTTCTCTGCCACTAAAAATTGGAGTGCAAGGAAAATAATATCATGCTTAACATGATGGTAACTAATTGGACCTTGTGTAGTGCAAAACTTTGATACCAACTGAAGTCAAAGTTTGTTGATCCACTCAATGCAGGGAAGAAAATGAACCATTTTCTTTATTGAAATTACTATAATCTTTCAATCCGTGCGGTCAATATTTATGAAATGTTGTGCGTATGTTACTTAACAAATCTTAATTGAGATCCTACAATTAAAATTGGAAATACTTGTTATTGTTTCCTTTTTTGCTCATTGCACTAGATTCAACAGTTTTGAAGTGTTTTTGGTGTGAAATTCTCAATGATTTGTAGGGGTTAATAATTTCTCAACATTTTACACAATAAGATACTGATCAATTTTTGTTGAAGAATATTTGATAGTTTATCCATTATTAGTGTAATAAATGCAGTGTGGTTAGTAACTCCATGGAAGTGAACTCAATCTAATGTTATCAGTAACTCTTAATCCAAACGAGAGGCTTGCTAATTTTACCATCATAAAACTATTAACACAACATTGATTACCAGTTGAACCTATATCCAAGACATAACAGTAGAAAATAAAATCCCCCAAAAGGAAACAAAAAAAAAGAGAAATGTGACAAGAAATTTCCAAAAACAACAAACTATAGACTCCATCAAATCATCCCTTTTTTATGTGCTCAACCTCAACTTTGATGACCTACATGAGAAATAGAACCACGTAAACAAACCAAGAATTGCCACCATCACAAGAGAGTAGATATACCCAACTCTTATATGTAAAGTACTTATGCCCCCTTTGCACCAAGAGGTAGGCTGCAAGCACTACCAACGCACTAACTACCACATGGTAAAAAAATCCAGTTGGAGTTCACACTTGAAAAACCTCTTAGGTGGTTTTTTTAAAGGAGCAGGTAGGAAATGACAGTGGCACTACTTGCTTAAAGGGATTTAAAGAATGGGAGAGGAAGGCAACAGTTCTGCCCATGTCTCAACATTGGCAGAAAACTCGCAATATCACCTTGGACGTCCAAAATTCTGCCTTCTCCATTACTCTGTTTGTATTTCAAGAAGATTCTATACTCCCTACCATACCCATTACCACCATCTTACCTTCACTTTATCTGCATTGATAAATTCATTGACACCACCTGCCATGTAGGATGCCAACAAGGATAGTCACTTAACTTCTAACTTTGGTCATATCCAAGGCCACCACCCTAAGGGCCGCTTCACACTATACCCAAGTCGAGTGGCTGTCCGTCAAAATGAGTGGCCAAACTATGGCAAGAGGCCAAACTTTTTGCCAAAAAAATACTCTAAATAATATAGATTGAAGGTTTGGCCGGTTGTGGTGTGAAGCCCCAAAGGCCAAGTCCAAAGTCCAAACCCCATACTATTTCGCTAAAAAAAATCAGCCCAAAAAAAAAGCCAATTAAAATCAGCCAAAAAAAATCAGCCCAAAAAATTCGGCCTCGTTCATCTAACAGTCTAGATCTTGTAACTTTTTAATTATTCTATTAAAAATTTCGACGGACTCTCCATTGTAGTCTGGGTCGACTAAAATGGGCGACCCAAGTTTTGCTCGAGAGGTTGTCGCTTTGGCGCCAAAACAACCCAAAAGTGTTGCCATGTAGGACGACGACCTTTGGAGTTTGGGCACAAGTGTGAAGGCCCAAAGTCCGGACTTTGGCCATTCTAGCAATCTCATTGGTGGAAATCGACAGCCACTTGACTTGGCCACCAAGTGTGAAGCAGCCCTAACTTTATGCTTAGCTACTCTACACCTCTTGGTGTGAAGGGGGTACTATTCCACTAACACCATTTTCATAAAAAATGACATTCCTCAACAATAGCGATAAAATAACATTCATATGGCATAAAGAATCAAGATCATAGAATGAGGCAACCTACAGGCACTATTTAGGGGTGAATGGGTACCATTCTACCGATGATTCACAAGAGATGAATAATAACGAGGGGCACTTGGCCTTAAGGCATGACATGCGGTTTCCTTGTCCGACAAAACTGCAGCGATTGGGGAAGGGAATTGTGCACAGACACCACCAAGTCCTTCCCAATCATTTCCTGGATGCGCCACCAAGTCCTCCCTTCTCATTTCCCCAATTTCCTTTGGGCCCGCCTTTGTCATCACATCTTGAAAAAACTTCAAAAATGTTTTTATGTTTTAATTTTTTTTTTTTTTTTTTTTTGACACAAATGAAAGAGATATTATTGCAAAAAGAAGTAACCACAACAAAAGTCGCATCACGACCGACCGCAACCAAACAACCACCACAATGAGGGCAAATCGTCCCATGCACCTCTACAATCTGTGATTGGCTCCATCAACTCGTCCCGCGATGACTTGGGTTTACACTACGAGGAAAAAAGAAAAGTAACCAAAGGATTTGGGGTCTTGAAAAGGCCTAGAAATAGGCCTAGTGGATAATGTTGAAGGGTCCCCTGGATTTTGCGGCAAGAGAGGCAAAAAGGGTTCTCTCATTGCTGAACGAGGAGACCATGGGCCTCAAATGCCGTTTTATTATTTTTAATTTTTATTTAAAGAAATTAAATTTTTGTTTTGTTTTTGAAGGGCCCAACGTTACTGCAGATACAATGGCGGCCACCCTTTATTACCTCATACCGTGACACTTTCAACTTGAAGTAGAAAAGGTCATCGCTTTCCTTGTATCATTCCCTCATTTGTCTTCTATGCCTTGATTCTTGTTGTATTTTGTTGTTTTGGCTTTTTTTCTTTGTTTTTTTAGGCAGAAGTGCCCTTTCTAGGCATTCATTAAAAAAATCAACACGCCTACTTTTTAGTACATGGTCATTCCTCCCGGTCCAGGTTCGGTTTACACTTAGTGAGAGGCCCAAGGGGTTTAAAAACTACATTTTTTTGAAGTGTGACCATGGAATTAATCCATTTTCCTTGGTCATGGCTCTTGGTCTATAGTGTAAACGGCCCCTAAGAATAAGATCTAGCCCAAGTGACCGACATTTCCCTCCTAGTGCACACATTGGCCTCGAAACAACTCCAAGTGGAATTGAATTGGGTGGACGCCTTTATCCCACTTGAATTAGAGTTTGCGTTGATAACTCTACTCCTAGCAACTCTACTATAATCATTGAGCCCCGACCATTTTGTGTTCTCGATTTGCTGTGGCTGCAAACAATGTTGATTAACCCCTAAAGACCCAAGGCATTTTCACACCAAAAACACTTCTAAACTCCTCGTTCTAGTGCAATGAGAAATGAGGTGATTGAAACGTTTTATTTCTACATCTAACCATAGGATCTAAATTAAGACTTATTCATTGATGCCCTCACAAAATTTCACAAACCTTGACTGCACGGATTGATAGATTATAGTGTTTGAAGTAGAAAAAACCGTTATGTTTCTTCCCTGCATGTGGATCAATAGACTTTGACTTCACTTGGTGTCAAATTTTTGCACTACACAAGGTCTGAAAACATTACCATCATGTTAGTCATGATGTTATTTCCTTGTATACCAATTTTTAGAGGTAGAAAAGGGGTGTAGCGTATTCAAAACAAATGTGCAAGGGGTGGAAGTTCAAAAATTGCCAATTCACGTTATATTTTTTTGTGAACTAAATATGTTTTAGAATGATAGCCCGATTGGTCAATATGAAGGTTTAGACCACACCTTGTAGTTGAAAAATTAAAATGTAAGAAATGAGAAGATCTCATAGTTTTATATGGAAAAGAAGAAGACTTTTAGGTACCTTGCCCAACAAAGTATGACAATGTGTGAAAATGCTTGACTTAGATGATTATGCTATTTTCCACTTAAGACAAGAGATTTTTTGACAATATGAAAGGAAATAATATTATTTGCTAGTATTGAAAATCTCACATTCAATAGATTGTCCTAGCAAAAGTTTTTGGAGTTGCCCGACGTGCCATGTCTCCCCATTTGAAATTCAAAACCTTATAACTTTTGCATAGAATGTCGGATTTAGGAAAAAATTGGACTCACACAAAGATTTTAGCAGTGTCCATCTACAGTAGAAATTTCAAAAAGGAATGTTACAACTTGACACCATAGGAACCTGCCCAAACCTTCAAGAGTCCCCCCAAAGGGAATCTTGGGCCTTTAGGGGTTAGACACGTAGTCACTGTGAGCAATCCACAGGGTCTCAAAGGTGATGCCTCTTAGAAGAAGCCAAATTTTGCTCATGCTATGAAATTTCCTAGGCATTCTAGCAACAAAGAGGGATTGTTTGAGGTTGGGTTTATCCCATCATCAACCTCTAGGATTGCATATGGTGTTGAGGACGTCAAAGACGTAATTCCAAGCATTCTTGGTTGGCTCGCATTTCCAGAGGCAATAGATGGTGCTTTCCAAAGCTCTATTGTTACACATAGTGGAACTGCTCTCAATGCTGGTATGGCTTTAGGCTCTCCATTGATTGAACGCAATGTCTTGTGCCAAAACTACCAGAGAAAGCCCGCGTCTTTCCATTTGAGGTTATTGAACTAGTGAGTGACAATTTTTTTAGGTTTTTTCCATGTAAAATATTTGCCAAAACTCTCTAGGTATGTCTCCAACCGATTCTTATGGAAATTATTAGCCATGACCAATTGGCTTACTTTCCGATGAGATAACATCTATCTCACGCACGAAACCATTCTGCATGCCAAAAATTTTAGCCAACTGCAAATTTTACTCAAACTTGATTTTTCTAAAGCCTATGATAGAGTGGATTTGAGTTTCCCTTCTAGATCAATGAACCATAGGCATTCCCCTAGGAGTTCATTGATACGACTTCCCTTTTATTCACAAGAGCTAGGGCTTGTATTAGGGGCGTTTCACACTAAGCCCAAGGGCCGAACTCCATTGAAGACCAAACTATGCCGAGGGGCCGAGTTTTGGAGTTGTAAAAAATTATTAAAATTATTTTAATGAGAAAATGTTCGGCCCCTCGGCAAGAGTTTGGATTTCTATTCTTGTTGGACCCAAACTCTCCTCGAGGGGCCGAACTATTGGCGCCAAAATTCTCAAAAAGTGCTGCCATGTAAGCATTTTGGTGCCCTTCGGCCCTTGGCCCTTGGCCCCTAGTGTGAAGGCCCACGGGCCAATTTTCAACTCTAGGCCAATCAAATTGCTAGAATTGCTCAGCCCCTCGAGCTCGGCCCCTAGTGTGAAACCCCCCTTAGTGTCAATGGAAAACAATCCAATTCTTTTCCCGTTGAACAAGAAGTGCGCCGAGGTTGCCCTCTCGCACCCTACCTTTTCCTCATAGTTGGAGAAATCCTTAAAAAGAGTATTGGGACAGAGATGCATAGAGGCAGAATTCAAGGGATTAACATTCCAGTTTCCATTGAGCCACATGTCATCATGCAGTTTGCAGATGATATGTCTATGACCCTTGCAGTTGATGAAGTGGTGGTACAAAACACCGTGCAAACCATAAGGTACTTCGGTACCGCCTCCAGACTTGTATTGAATTTTGAATAGGCCTAACTGGACAAATGACCTTGATTTTTGATGGGCTAGAGTAGAGGACATCTCCAAGCTACTTGGTACTCCCTTTGTACTCACCCTTAGTTCCTAGGATGTAGACATGTTCCTCAATGACAAGTTAGCCCCTAAGATACCAAGGCAGTTTTACACCAAAAACACTTCAAAATTAATGGATTCTAGTGCAATG